>CM053758.1:43377598-43440919 GCA_028658305.1 Pachyuromys duprasi
GTCGGATGGAAGGGGAGGAGATCCTCCCCTGTAGGTGGACTTGGAGTGGGCAGGGAAGAGATGAGGGAGGGATGGGGAGAGTGGTGGGGGGGGGGAAGAAGGAGGGGGCTACACCAGGGATGCAAAGTACCTAACCTCTGATTGATATAAAAATAAATAAAAATAAAAAAATAGGATGAGCTGCCAGGGGAAGAGAAACCTCAATGTAGAGATGATGGTGGGTTGGAGGGGAAAGAGCTCCTCAGCCCCACAGAGGGAGAGTGGACAGAAGTTTGCCTCTTTTGCTGTCAAGCCTACTGTCCAGAGTGGGATATTTGGACAATTAGACTTTTTCCACAGAAACTCCTTTCTTTTTGCTTGTTGCCTGGGAAACATTTAGCTGATTAGAAAGAGCAATGGCCAAATCTTATAAACAAAATTATGCAGGCTACTACAACCTCTTGAGAAGAGTTACAATGAAGGGCTTGAGGAAACATGATCCCCTTTCCCTCAAAGAGACTGAATGTCTCATGCACAGTTATCCTGAGAATAGTAATGGACACGCCAAAGCATTCCCATTCCAGGTGCAAGTCAGAGCTCTGTCTGAGAGAAGACAGCTCACCTTGAGGGAGAGAAGTCTTTAGTCTCTGAAATTGCAGGAGCCTTCCTAGTTCCTGGGCTACCATTCTCCTGAGAGAGTTTCAGGGCTATATGGCATTAGCCATGCTGGAAGAGTACATGGGACCCCACACAAGGAACTAAGAGCTCACTGGAGCCAGATTACTTGAAAGAAGACAAGGAGGCCAGGCATGCCAATAGGAGACAATTTGTGGTGGTTTTTGGAATTGATTTTATTCCAAGAACACTGAAAACTCATGTCACTCCTGACAGGACCTTGTAAACACATTTCTGACTTCTACCTTAAGTCCTAAGTGAACCGCCTGCTCATGACGCTGCCTATGTCACACGTGCATTGCAAACTCTACTATTAGGGTAGAGTTGGGATGAGAAGACGCCTGGGACATGATGAAGATGTGGTGTAGGCTTACAGAAAACTAAGCTCCCCAGGACTGGGAAGGGGGAACCAAGTGGGATCCTGCAGTGGTAGATGTTCATTGTACCAATACCTCACACCCAACCATTGCCAGCCACCAAAGACTTGACAACTGTGCCTCTGCTAAGTTAAAGCAACATCTAGAAACATAAAGTTTAGCACAACAAAATTTAAACATTATCTTCGTATGAGTGGTCTTATCCAACCAGTCAAAGCCCTCAATAGAACAAAGACTACCATCCCGAAAAAGAGGACTCTGCCAGTAGACTTTGTTCTTGGATTGATGATATTCTCGAGTCTCAGGTCTGTTTACCAGCCATAAAGAGTTTGAATTCACTAAGCCTCCACAACCCCATAAGCCAATCCCTTCAAATGATCTCTCTCTTTCTTTCTTTGTGTGTGTGTGTCTTTCTCTCTCTTGATTCTCTTTATCTGGAGCCTCCTGATCAATATAAACTAATCCAGATAAGAGATGATGATGACCAGGACTGGGGAATGGCAGGAGAGGAAATAGGAGAGGCCGGGTGATAAGTGTAGAGTTTCCCAAAAGCCTAGGGTAAGAGGTCAAGAGGAACAGAAAGGCTGAAAGTGACTCAAATTACAATTTGTAACCCAAAACCTTAGTATAGATTATACTCATACCTCTGTATTAGCAAGTTCTGCAGTCACAGACTCAGTCAAACCTGGGCTGCAATAGTGGAAAAGAATGCATCTGTAATGAACATACACAGACTTCATTTCTGACATTACTGCTTCAGTACAGAACACTACGACATTACAGAACAGCTATTAGACTGCACACACAACATAAGAGAGGAGGAAGTCATTCCGAGATGATGCAAGCTACATGAAGGATGTGTGATGAAGTTTTGTGAAAACACTACCCATCTTATATAAGGGACTCAGGCATTAAAGAATTTTGATAGCCATGAGACATCTTGGAACTAATTCTCTGAAAACACCCTCCAAAGATAACTCCATTGAAAAAGAGAGTCTTTTAAAATACTATAAAATGCCTACACTAAAATGATCACGAGATATTATGAACCTATTAGCAAATAAAATCCCAAAAATGTACACTACAAAATACATTTTTTAGAAATGCAGGTATAAGTAATATATTAAAATTTTATATTCTGGGTTTAATGAAAGGATGATCATATGAATTCAAGGCCAGCCTGAGCTACATGGCATATTCAGGGCCCCGTTGGGCTACCTAGTAAGACACTATCCTGAAAAACCTATAATATATATGTTCAGTAACCGAAATGAAAATAGCAATTGGGCTGGATTATGTGTCAGTCCGTTTTCTAATACTGTTTAAGGACATACTGCAGACTGTTAGGCTTAATACCACAAAGCATCCATTCATGCAGAAATAGAGAAAAACCAGAGCTTTCCTGATGCCGTGCTATGGAACACAGCTATCAACACGTGGGTTAAAGCTGTGGACATGTGGTTGGACTCTATGGCTAAGGTCTTAGAGAGCGCCATTGTTGATGGTGTGCCCCACTGAGTCACAGGTAGCAAACACAATGAAAACATGTGGCTACCATTTGTCCACCGTGATGTCCTGAGTTAGTACTGCTCACTGAGCACCACGGGCTCAGAGATCAGAGGTCATATTTTGGATGCCCCAAGGTTGTAGTTACATGGTATACAGAAAGGGTGTAAAGAGATCGGATTCTCAGAGGGTACAGCTTCAGTTAGGGGCATCAAAACTCTATCTTCGCCTGAACTGTATTCTTCTTGCCACTTGGGCTTACATATTCATTTTATGGATCCAGGATAGCCACAGCACAAACAACTCTCATAGGAAATGCTCAGCTAGGAAAGAGTCAGTTTTCTTTAACAGGGCCACAGCTGGCATATCAACCACGCTCCAGAGAAGGCCCCACACTGGAGTGTAGTTGTCTAACACACACTGGTTGACGGTGGAGGGAGAAAGAATGAGGAGGAGAGCAAGCAAGAGAGGACAAAGGCGGGTGGGTAAGGAAGGAGGAGTGGATCTGGAAGAATGCATTGATCTAGGGGGTCTAGCAATAAGTCA
This sequence comes from Pachyuromys duprasi, assembly GCA_028658305.1. Classification (NCBI taxonomy): domain Eukaryota; kingdom Metazoa; phylum Chordata; class Mammalia; order Rodentia; family Muridae; genus Pachyuromys; species Pachyuromys duprasi. The sequence continues at coordinate 43,380,682 of CM053758.1, forward strand.
CCAGGAACTATTTCAATGCCAAGTTCATTTAGCAGAATAAGAGTCCTGGGTTATCCCCTAGCACAAAACACAGGTTTTGGTCTCGTGACAGTGTCAGGTAGAGGTGAATGGGCTATAAATAAATAAATAAATAAATAAGTAAGTAAATAAGTAAATAAATAAATAAAGCAAGCAAGCAGTTTATCACTCCCGAAACAGTTTTTACCACTATTGTACCACTGGGTACACATTGCCAGGCAGGACACTGTAGTAGCTTGCAGGATTCACAGCTGGGTAAAACTGACGATTACTTTTCTCTTCCTGTGGCCTGCATTGACCCTTCCAGTACTATGAAGGCTAGCTGAAGCTTCCATTCAAGGACCAGCTTGATTTCCCCATATTCTGTGACTCAAGTATGTGCTGTCTTCAGCAACTTACCATCAAGTTTTAACGGGTAACTAGAACCATTGCAACAGCCTATAATGTTTGAAAAACTATGAGCCTCCATGGTTCAACAACTCCAAAAGAGGTAACCCATTCCTGGAAGTGGGCATTTTATTTGGTAGTAGGTAGTGTATAGGTTGGGCATTGTCCTCCCCATTGTAGGATATCTCCATTTAAACTCTTTTAATATGTGTGTATGTAGACATTTTAGTAAGTTTCTATAGTAGTGGGCTTCTTCTTTTTTTTTTTAGGTGATATCGCATGTTTTATTTGCGGTTTAATTTGTGTTTCATCAATAATTAGTGATATTAAACATACCTGCTTCTCATTCTGTCTTCTTTTGAGAAATGGCCATGTAAGTCATTGGTTGATTACAAGGGAGATCCCAAACAAGTGAGATTAGTTGTTACATTGTTCTCTCCCTTTTTTTAATTAAAACTTTTTTGTAGTGGGCTTCTATATTGCTGTTTCAAAAGGCCTTTAGTGTTTGTTATCATTCTTCATATTCACTTTTTAAAATAAAATCTCACATAAATATAAAGGAACGTGGTTAAAAACACAAGATTTGAGCAGGATGTAGTGGCACACACCTTTAATACCAGCACTTAAAAGGTGGAGGCGGGAGGATTTCTTTGAGTTCAGAGGAGGCTTGTTCTATATTACATGGAGGCTTCTGTGTCAGCTAGGGCATATGTAGTGAGATCCTGCCAGAAGAAGAGGAGGAGGAAGAGGAGGAAGAGGAAGAGGAAGAGGCGGCGGAGGAGGAGAAGGAAGAGGGGAAGGGAGGATTGGGGAACATGGTGGTGAGGAGGTGGACCAGGGAGAGGAAGAGACAAGGAGGAGGTGAAGAGGAAGGAGGAAAGAAATGGAAGAAAGAAAACCCAATCCAGGTTTTGCTGAGATATAGCTCAGTAAGAGCTCAGTAATAGTGTTTGCCCAGCATGTATAAGGCCCTAAGCTCAGTCTACAGCAATACACACACACACACACACACACACACACACACAGAGAGAGAGAGAGAGAGACAGAGACAGAGAGACAGAGACAGAGACAGAGACAGAGAAAGAGAAAGAGAAAGAGACAAAGTTTGTTTAAGTAGGCATGATGGTTCACATTTGTATTGTTAACACTTGGGAAGTAGAGGCAGAAGGATCAGGAGTTCAAGAACAACCTTGGCTACATAGCAAGGTAATGAATTCTAGGCCAGTTGTGACTCTATCTCAAAACAGGAGAAAAGAAAAGGGGGCAGAGAGACAGAGAGAGAGAGAGAAGAGATGGTATGATAACATCATATTTTTGTTGTTTTTTTATCAGCTACTTGTACATTTATCACTAATAATGACTACCAAATGTAAAGAAACCACTACTTTAAAATCATGTTGAAGAATATTTCCTGCCGTGATGGAATGAATTGATCTCCTACAGTCAGCATTTGTCAGAATAAGTGAGGCAGCTCTTTTCTAAGTGATATAAAAGCCCATTTCTCAGGAGCCAGAAAACACGCATTTCAAGACACCTTTGTTTTCTGCTACACACAGTGTATACATTACAGGATCAGCAGAAGGAGGTGGAGCCCAGGTGGGGCCACACATCTCATGGAGCCTGGTTAGGGGACCACTGAGCATAGCTGCTCATAGGAAAGCACTTTGCAGAGAAACATATTAGAACGAAGGGAACTCTGTGGGCAAGCTCTAGGAATCTTCAGACACTCCCCAGTTATTTTCCAGACCCAAAGACGTGCAAACTGAGAGCTTCAAGGCCTTGCAGAAAACAACTGGGGACAGTTGTAGCCTGCACACATTCCAGAGCTATGCAATGAAACAGGACTTGCAGCCACAGAGGAACAGCGCAGGGTGCCTTGGACACCATGGCTATCAAACTGCTACAGATCAGTCAAATATGACTGTTGATCCACGATTGTGTAGCCTGTAGTTAAAAATACCTTTTATATCACAGAGAAGGAATATACACAGTGGATACCATGAGTAGTTCCCAATTCTGGCCATTCACAGTAAGTGATTTAGACCCATCATAATAAACCTTAAACAAAAATATCAACCCTGGCAATCCTTGGCATGGCAGATGCTGTAGCCAGATAGCCAGCACAAAAGGTTTTGAAATAAACCCTTAGAGACCAAATGACAACAAAAACAGAGACCCCCCTCTCCCCACCAAAACAACCAGAGGCCACAGAAACAAAACTGACAGATATGATTATACCAAACTAAAAAGCAGCTGCATAATGAAGAAGACACTTCATAAAGAAAACCTGCAGAGCGGGGACTGGAGAAATGGCTCAAGGGTTAGGAGGCTGCTCTTCAAGAGGACCCAGGTTCAATTCCCAGCACCCATATGGCAGTTTGCAACTATCTGTGACTCTAGTTTTGGATGATCCTTTACTCAAACACACATGCAGATGAAAACACCAATGCAAATAAAAATAAACTAAAAAAAAATAAAGCCTACAGAACATGGTGGAAATTTCTCATCAGAAAATGATTAATGAGCCAGGCATTGTGGGACACGCCCGTAACCCCACCATTTTGTAAGGCAGAGGAAGGTGGTTCACTGTGACTTTAAGGTCAGCCTAGTCTACAAAGTGAGTCCACAACAGCCAAGGCCATACAGAGAAACCTTGTCTTGAAATACCAAAAGGGAGAGGGGGTTAACACTCAGAGTACATAAGAAAGTAGCAACAGCATAATTTTAGTAATCACAATCATCTGACTAGAATAGGCAATTGATCTAAATAGGGATTTCCTACAATGTGTATGCAAGTGGCTACCCTGCACTGGAACACTTTCAGCATCAATAATCACCATGGAAGAGACTATGTTGCTCCGACTAGAAGGGTACAGAGAAAGCAGTGCTCCTGTATGTGAAAGGAAGATCTCTAAGTCAGTATGGTCTTTACAGAAAACAGGATACATGTACCTCAAGAAGTATTAATAGAACTACTGTATGACTCATCAACCCTGCCATGAGGTATCTACACAAGGGAGAGGGACATCATATGCCGAACAGGCCCTCACACAGGCTTGTTTATGGCAGCGTGATTCACAATAGCAAAGGTACACGATTGACCTGAGATTCCATCAACAGATAAGTGGATAAGGACAATGTGTTACTGCTTGAAGCATTAGCCAGCCATACAAAACAAACCCCTGCCATGCCCAGCAACATGGATGATACTGGAATACACTATGTCAAATGAAGTAAGTAGACACAGGAAGATAATGCCTCATATTCTCATTCACATATGATCTGACTGAAACAGAATGTAGAATAGCAGTTTTCAGAGGTTGGAAAGGATTTGGAGAGGAAGGGAGAGGAAACAGAGTGGACAGTGAGTACAAGGTTCCAGTTGGATTAGAGGGACAAGTTTTAATGTTCTACTAATGCACAGTACAGTAACTGTTACTTATAGCAATTACTTGTATGTTTGGTTAGAATTTTGAATAGCCAAATGTCTGACAAATGTTTGATGCTGATGGCTAGGCCAATATAGAAATATGGAAAGGTCATACTACACCCCATAAATAAATATAATAGTTATATATTGATCAAAATTAAAATAAGAGCTACTTGGTTTTCCACCACAGCTATAGGGTAAGACCCTACTGCTGAAGATATGATACACTTTGGTTGCATGACATACAGAAACCGAGCTAGAACTAAACTGGAAACTCCCTTCCTGCTGTCCAGCTTTCATAAATAGACTTGCCCAGCCATGGACACGCTTCAGTACTGACTTGCTAAGCAAGATGTATCTCCCAATAGTGGTATAACTGTAATGAGGGAACCATTACAGTCTCCAGTGGAGGGAATCCATGCCTAGTAGTGCAAACCTAGGTAGGAGCCATGGCTGGGAAGCTCATAGGCCCTGCTGTAGATCCTAGTTGTTTTGCTAAATGGACTTGTCAAGCTGCCTTCTACATACTTGTACTTAGATCCATGGATTAGTGCTGCTTTCTCTTGTCCAGAGAAGCTTCTGTCTGCAGTAGACAGCAGTCAATTCTGAGAATCATAAATGGCCAAAGTGCTGAGAATAAGTGACTGGTGGATGCTCTGCCTTAAATGGAGCATTGATATCAACACTCACTCCCCCCCTCTGGCTAAGGCTCAGGGAGCACAGTGGGACGGGGTGCTAAAACAATGTAATATCTGGGGAATGTGGAGGAATGCTGAGAAATGCTGTCTTCCAATGTGGCATGGCCACTGCAACCAAGAAAGATCACACCAATCAACATTCAGGCTTGGATGAGGTAGGAGCTCATGACCTTCTACCCACAGCTGAGGAGCTGCTGGCAACTGATGGCTCCTGGGAGAGAAGAAGTTCATTTTAGTTCATGGTACGGCCTCTGATAGGTGGCCCAGGTGGACTGTCCTACACGCCTACAAATTCTGACAGCACTAACTGGATTCAATATATGCTTGTGCTTTAGAAAAGGGGACAAAGGTTGAAGAGCAAAGTGTTTAGTGGGGGTGGTGTCCTGAGGCAGTGGGAGAAGGGATTCTAGCAGAATACCTCTCAGATACATTGTATACACATATGAAATTGTTAAATCAATTTTAAAAGTAAAACTAAAAATAATGAAACAAGAACCAGGGGCTTAGCTCAGGAACAGAGCTCTCATCTAACATGTGCAAAGCTCTGGGATTGGTCCCTAGCTCTGTCGGTAAATACATATGTAAGTAAATACAAAATGATATACTTACAAAAAGTAAGTGTGTGTACACTAAAATAGACGGTTAGCATCAAGTTAAAAATATGTTTGGTGTTCTGGGTTCAGCTGTTTAAAGGGGGATGGGAAACAATGAAAATGGAGGGTTTTATTTTCTTTGCAAAGGACAAAATGAGGAAATATTTTTCATGTCAATATTTAACTTTTTCTATGTATTTTTTTTAAAATATGGATTTAAAGCCTCTTTGAATAACACTACCCTAAGCATCTCTTGCCTGAATATTAGAACCACCCCTCTTTTTTAAAAAAAAAGTCAAAAACTAAAACAAAAATCTAGGAAAAGGTGACAGGAAATGAAATAGATGGCATCACTTTAAAATTTTAATCTTTTAAAAATGCTATACGTCGGCTCGTGCGGTTGAGGCGGAGATCGTGGACGCCGGGTCGGTCTCTCTCTCGTTTTCATCGCAGACACTTCCACTGCAAAGATGGTCAACGTACCTAAAACCCGAAGGACTTTCTGTAAGAAATGTGGCAAGCACCAGCCTCACAAAGTGACGCAGTATAAGAAGGGCAAGGATTCGCTGTACGCCCAAGGAAAGCGGCGCTACGATCGCAAGCAGAGTGGCTATGGTGGGCAGACAAAGCCAATTTTCAGAAAGAAGGCCAAAACCACAAAGAAGATTGTGCTCAGGCTTGAGTGTGTGGAGCCCAACTGCAGATCGAAGAGGATGCTGGCCATTAAGAGATGCAAGCATTTTGAACTGGGAGGCGACAAGAAGAGAAAGGGCCAAGTGATCCAGTTCTAAAACTCTTGTTGTCTGAGAGAAATACTGAAGCAGTAGAAAAATTACCTGCTAGAAAATAAAGTTATTGTTAGTGATACCAAAAAAAAAAAATGCTATACATGTGCATGTTTTTTGCCTTTATGTATGTATGTATACCACGTGTACCTGGTGCCATGGAAGTAAGACAAGGGCACTGGTTCCCCTTGAGCTGCAGTTATAGCCAGTTGGGGATACACCTAAGGGATGAAATGCAAAAATTAAATTGCCCAGAGCTCAAGGCTGGCTGTCATTAGACCCTGAAGGCAGAGGTAGGACAAGTCGGACATGAACTTTGCCAGAGGACATAAAAAAGAATTATTTTCCCTTGTGTTTCATAAAGGCAACATAAACTTTGGCAAGGATCTTATGTTAAAGGAAAATTACATAATCATTTCCTCTCTTGTGAACATATGTTCAAACATCCTTAGCAAATCTTAATAAATGACTTGAAAAAAAGATTAAGAAAGAAAAGTAATATTCACGTAAGTAATTGAAGATGTGTACAAAAACCATCATGACCACATCAGACTGGAGTCAGTAGGTTTTTTTTGCCTAAGGCAGCTTTAAGGAATACTTTATACTCCCCCAAACTGAAGACAAATGTACAATCATGCTCTGTAGAGCATCCAAATGAGCTCCCGGCACACTCGGTACAGGTTCTGTGGCTGCTGGAGGCAGAGCAGTCCTAATTTGCATGTCTGAAGTCTAAAAATGCTAATGTTTCTCACTGGAAACTTTCTGAACACCAAAATGACGTCACCAATGGAAGATTCCTCACCTGACCTCCTGTGACAGAGATCAGCCAAAATGAAGGGGCAGCAAGAATGCCATATAAAAGGATGCTCGTGCTCCGCAGACAGGATGTACATGAAATATAAATGATGTTTGTGTTTACACTCGAGTCTTATCCCCAAGGTACCTTATTATCCACGTTAAAGTACTCCAAAATTCAAACAAAATTTGAAATCTGAAATATTTCTGGCCCCGTGCATTTCGGGTAAGAGTGGCTCAACCAGTTCTCACTTGAGCACCACAGGCTTTTCCCATCCTTGTGAGTTCTTCTGGTCAGGAGTTCTCAGAAGCAGTCGTAACTTGTCTGCCCCTCTGCTTCTGTCTTCTGCTCAGCGGTCAAGGCGGCCTGCTACTGCCCCAGTTTCCTCTGCTCTGGGGGTCTCCTGGGATGCAGCGACACCGGCTTTTAGTCTGTTCCTCCAATTCTCCAGGTCGGATCCTGCCTCACGGCCTTTGGATGTGTTCTCCCTTCCATCTGAAGCCCTCTTAACCCAGACATCCACCAGGCTGGACATTCATCCTTCTCAAGTCGCCTCTCAGGAACCTGTGACATATGGACTCTCAGCTGCAGCCCTGATGTTCCCTGTAGTCTGTCTTTAATCACCTAACATAATCCAACTGTCTGAAATGGTTTTGTTCCCTGATTGTAGAGGTGTCCCCGCCAAACTGAAACAGTCTGTCTGAGGGAGGTTTATTAAGACTCAGGAAGTGAATCAAATTTATTCCCAAATCTCAGGAAGATCCTGAAAATTTTTCAAAATCAGTTCCCCAAGGCTATATAAATAGGGATAATTTGTGGGTAGGGAGAGAGCTGTCACTCATGCTAGGGTGGGTGTTTCCGTGATGCACCTGCTGGCAGTCCACCATGTTCCTGTAAGTAAACCCAGTAAACTCACCGGTTCACTAAGTTAGACTTGGGGGGGAGCTATTTCTTTAGTCTGTCATCAGTGCCCTATCTGGGAACATTTGTTAACCTCTCCCCAGGAAAACTTACAGAAGGCCCCTGTTTCCTAATCAGAATGCAAGCTTTACAAAGACCTCTCACCTGATTTGTTCATTGTTGCGTTCCTAGCGTCAGCCTGCCTTTCTGGGTGTGGTATCCCGTGCTTGTAATTCAAATCCTCTAAAGGATATGAGTTCAAGGCCAGCCTGAGCTACCCAGCAGACCTCCGTTTGCACACAGAACAACTTGTTTTTATCAAAACAATTGATAGAAGGATGGCTGAATGAGTGAAAAATGTGAGGCCTGGTCTCATGCATTAAGAATTCACTGGCTTAGGGACTCTAGAACAGACTCTACCCTCTGTATCTCTAAGTTCTGTTGCATGCACTCATTTAGCTAACCACACAGGGGAAATATTCAGTGGTGGTGGGGGGGAAGTCCAGAATATTCCCAAAAGTAAGCCTTGAGTTTGCTGCATGCTGAGCACCAAGTCCCCAGAATTTCAGTCTAAGCAGGCCATACTCAGGTCACAGCCATGTCACAGACCCTCTGTCATTACCAGCACTGGCTGGAAGAGCACTGCCCTTCCTGTGTGCCTCAGAGGCTATGAAGTTAGGCCTCTGGGAATGCATCTGTAATGACTATGCACAGGCTTCTCATTTTGTCACTCCTAAGAAACACAGTATGTCAAGTATTCATGAAGAGTTCACACGGTGTTGGGTGTTACACGTGATCTGGATATGCTTTATAGTGAATGGGAGGATGTGCGGGGGCCACCTAAGAACACTATGCCATCTTTCACAAAGGACGTGAGCATTTGAGCATTTTTCACGGGGTGCCTGCCATCCTCCCAGGATACCTACTGATGACTGCACAGGCTGCCGTTAGGAAGAATGAGCGAAACTCTCCGTGCAGGCATGAACCATCACCGTGATTTATTGTAACAAGCAAGGTATAGAGCAGATGCTGCCAAGCTACTTTTATTTCCATTAGAAAATAATTTGTATATGAATAAATGTGGAGACACACAATCACCAGTGATTTCCAGAAGGAGACAAAGCGACTGTTCATAATGGAAACGTTAGGGAGGATTGGGATACAAGTATCAGATGGGCCTTACGTGTCTATTTTGCAGTTTTCTGCACAGTTTGAATTTGCTAACTATGTCTCTTATATTTTCTATTAAAGTACCAATAGAGATTTTTCCTGGTAGGATTATGGCCTATTTAAAAAGATTTTTTTTTCTTTATAGTTTTTGCTACTCATTGCTATAAAAATAGGAAATAAAGGGAATCTTTTTAAACAGAATTTGAGAAAGGCATTGTTAGCTTTTTAGAAACTTCTTTGAAGTCCCAGGAGTTTCATGCATGAAATACAGCTTCTCTCTGAGAAGGCAAAAAACACTGTCTATGTCCTTAAGTTTTCAGGCACAGAAATTCCAGATACCCAGGGCACTTTGTTCGGAACACCGTCTGCTCTTGCTGTAATTCTACTGTGATTTACAATGTAGCAGCATTGACAGAAGGGATGTTTAGCAAATGGATGTGGTTTAAACTATTTTATGGTGAGTCTGCACGTCTGCAGACATGAGCTTTGTCTGGGTAGTGGCACTGGTTGTCAGTTCAATGAGAAACTCAACGGAGCAGCATTTTAGAAATACTGGTCCGATAGTCCAGGTATCCCCTCCCCTCCCAGTTCATTTATTGGAACCTATGCTTTTAAGAGGTAAAGTTTGAAGGAAGTGATTAAGTCGTGAGGGCTCTGTCACTGACCTGGGATGTATGCCTCTAAAGCAGAGGCTTGGGGGGACCTCCACTGACTGTGTGAATACAGAGCAGTGAAAGGCCATCCTGAGCCAGCGAGATGGCTCGGTAGATAAAGGTGCTTCCTTTGAAGCCAAGTTTGAAGCCCTGAGTTCAATCTGTAGAACCAGATGGTAGAGGAAGAAAACCCACCATGCACACACAGGCATGCACTACAAATAATTGTAATTACAGAAATAGAAAAAAAAAAAGAAAAAAAAAAACATTAAGCAGAGAGCTTCACCGAACCCAAACCTGCTGGAATTTTAACCTTGTGCTTTCTAGCCTCTTATCATGTAAGCAGTCAGTTTAAATGACTTAAGTATTACCCAGTCTTGGATATTTTGTCATCACAGCTGCAATGAGCTCAGACATCAGGGATCATGTTTAACTGTGCATATTTGATCTCTATGCTTGGCATTATTTTTTTTCTTGTGCATTTGTATTTCTTTATGTTTACTCAGCTTACGAGTCATTTCCTCTCCATCCCTTACACTGCAAACATTTGAGGTGAGAATTTGGTGCATAACTCTTTTCCAATAACTTGAGAAGAAGTGGGAAAACAGCTCTGATAAACAGCCATCCAAACAAATCCATTTGAATAAGATAGACCAGGAGATAAAAGCACTTGCCGCGCAAGCCTGCAGACCTGAGTTCTAGCCCTGGAGCCTGTGTCAGAAGTGACTCCTGCAAGTTGTCACCTGACCTGCACAGATGAAATCTGCAGATGCACACCCTGTATGTGTGCGTGCATACATGCGCACACTCACACACACAAATTAACAATGAATTAAACTTTCAAAAAAAGAAATTATTTGATTACTAAGATTGAGACTAAAAATGCTACTGTTTATAAGGAGTCCAAGCTCCTCATCTACCCATCTTTTACCTTCCAATGTGAGCTGTGAGGTCCCCACTCATTGCCTTTCAGCAAGCAGTGATGCTGTTGGGACAGGCAGGTTCAGACTCCATTGTCTAAAGACACTTAGCTCCTTTATACTAATGCAGCAATATCTTCAGCAGGCGGACGGCAAATGAAAATTAATTCCTCTGGAAGTTGATGAAGCAGAGTCCATTAAAAGCTAGACTACTTTAGATTAGATTTTCCAATGAATGAGACAAGCGCCTTCGCAGTGGCTCCAAAACGGGCATATTTATAACCTTGCCCTGCCCGTCAAATACAATTACATCCTTTTTCCTCCCTGCCAACCATTTCAACTCATTTCACAGCAAGTAGAGAGAGAGAGCTCCTGTAAACAAGGCACCCCCCCCCAAGGAGAATCCCTTTTGAGATCTTTGAGCAATCAGAAGGCTCGTCAACGTGGAGCGTTCTGTGTTGGAACGTTCGTGTTTTTATTTATTGGCTTAGATATCCTTTATTGCCCAAATTAATGCCACACATTTCCAGTAGCCACACAGCGGAAGGCCTTGAGCTGAAGGCTTCTTCTAATGGACCTTCAGCTGCAGCTGATTACACCGACCGCAAATCTGACTCAACTATGGTTACTGTCCCATTTTGCCGTCTGCTCTCTGCTGGATCTGTGATAAGCATCGCAGCCAAAAGTAACTTGGGGGGGGGGGGAAAGTAACTTGGGTTTCTTTCAGCTTACAGGTTACAGTCCCTCATCAAGGGAAGCCAGGGCAGGAACTCAAGGCAGAAACCTGGGGCCAGGAACTGAAGCAGAGACTATCAAGGAATGCTGCTTACCGGCTTGCTTACCCACTTTGCTTACACATTACCTGCCCAGGGATGACACAGTGGGCTGGGCCCGCCTACGTCAATTAGTAATTATTAAAATATCTCATAGGCATGGACACAGGCCAATCTGACGGGAGCAATTCCTTAACTGAGGTTAAGGTGTGTCAAGTTGGTAACTAAAGCTAGTACAACTGTCACCCAGGGAAGAAGCTGCTATATATGGGATCTGAAATGTATCCCCACCAACACTGATGTGCTAATGGCCTGGTTCCCAGCCTGTAGCACTACTGAGGCATGACGAAACATTATGAGGTGGGTTCCAGTGAAAGGTTACATTTGGAGTTTGCCTTCCAATGTGATACTGGTACACCTTCACTTCCTGTCTCTCTTTTCTTCCTGGATGATATAAGGTGAGCATATGTTCCCATCACCTGTACCCTCTCACCACAGGCCCAATGCAATAGGACAGCAATAGTGAGCCAAAAGAAAACTTTCCTTCTTGTAAAGCTGCTTAATGAAATGGACCATTTGTCAAAGCAGACTTGGGAGGGCGTACTCTTCTTAGAATCATCTCACATGCAGCATATCCTGGACCTGCGAGACACTTTGAAAGCCACCTAGCTCTCCTTCCTCCTTGGAGCTTATCTATCCTGCTACCTGAAACAGAGGGCTTGGCATCTGCTGTTTCCTGCTGAAAGAAGACACAAGGAGCCATTTTCAATACATCCTGGATGAGTTCATGGTTTTTTTGTAGTTAAGTTTTACTTCTTTACTTTTGTATTGTGTCATATGTTCTGAACCAGTTGTCATTTGTTTTCCTGATACAATCAACTCTGCAGAAATGTCTAGTTCTTTTCCAGGGCTTTCCAATTGCTATGGATGGATAGGATGTGGCTTCCCCTAGGCTCACATGTGGGACTCAGTGGAACCTGTGTGGGGTGGAAGCCACAGGGAGGGCTGTGTCACTGGAGATAGGTCCTTGAAGGCTGTTTCTTTAGAAGTCCCCTTCTTGTTCTCTAGTTCCTGTTTTATCGCAGGGTCTGTTCTGAAATTGTTCCTTTAAATGTAATGTCACCTGCCATGCAGCCCTCACCAGAAGCTAAATGGGGATGCCCTATCTTGAAATTTCACCCCCCCACACACAGAAGTTAGCTAAATTACAGTGATGGAAAATGATCAATACAACAACCGTTAAGAACAATTGTGATTCTGGACAGGTATCCCAAGAGCCAGCCATACAGACACAGAATATTAACTGTCATGGCATCCATCTCCTTGCCAGGCCCTTCCCTCTAGACTTTACCTACTGTCCATTCTTGCCCAGTAGCCAAAGTATGCCCTCAAAAAGCACGGTTTGGAAAGACGAGCTAGCAGGTCTCTTTCTGGTTGACCCTAATGAGAAAAAAAAAAAAGAGAAAAGAGGGGACTTGGGGCTAAGTGCAACTGAATGGTTTTGGCAACTGAGACAGTGTCAGTCTGCAGACTAATATGAAACACTGTGAAGAGAAACAGACTTGAGTGCTGTGTTCCTGAAGGCCTGTTCTTCCAGCAGCCATGTTCATAAGAGCCAAAATACAGACTTAACTGAGATGTTTATTGACCTACCGACCTACGAATGAACAAAAGCGTAGCCTATTAACATGAATAAATATTATTCATTCACAAAAAGGACAAGGGCCTATCATTTGAAATGACACGGATGGAGCTGAAGGACATTATCTTAAGTGAAATAAAGTCAGACACAACGTGTTCATTTGCCAACTACAGAAGTTCAAGAAAGGGTATGGAGAAGGGAGGCAAAGACTGGGTAACAAGAACCAAAACATATTCTCTTAAGAGGACTTTATGCTACTGTTTCTGAGCAGAGTGGGGCAACTGTAATCTGTCATACACAAGGACAGACCCTGTAGATTCCCAACACTGGGAAGCAATACTGTTTGCAGAGACAAAAACGGAGATACTCCCCTGGCATAATGGTATACGCCTTCCATCCCAGCACTCTGTAGACAGAGGCAGGCGGATTTCTGTGAGTTCAAGACCAGCCTGATCTACATAGAAAGTTCAAGACAGCCAGGGCTACATGGAAAAGTCTCAAAATAAATAAAATTGAATTAAATGTAAGAAAAAAAAGACATTGCTCAAAAATAAAATGAGCCAAGAGGGTCTTGAGAGATGGCTCAGAAAAAAAAAATAGAGATACTCTGATTTGATCATTATACCTGCAGGAGTATATCAAACTATAACACCCCATACGGACTTATAAGTATTATAAGCCAACTTAATTAGTTTTTAAGTTTTTGAATGATCCTTCTGCTGTGACTGGGTTTAACTTCAGATCTATCTACCAGACATTCATAAGCGTGCATTGCCCAGGCAGTAGAACACATGAGTCAGGAGTCCAATAAAGTCAACGAATGTGGCTGAAGTCACACTGGAAATTTGGACAGAAAGGGAGAGTCAGCACTTGGTCTGCAGGACAGGCTGAGAGGAGACAGCCAGGGAGGCAGGGAGGCAAGGAGGGAGGGAGGGAGAGAGGCAAGCAGGCAGGCAGGCAACCTGGAAGCCACACAGACAGGGTGTTTTGAATGTCCTGAGGCTGAACAACAGAGGACAGACTTGGCATATCATGAAAGTGCTCCAGGACACCAGTGCCAAGATGCCCTGTGGGTTGCTGGTAGTGTTCCTTGAGGGTAAAAGAACAAAGTTCAGTGAGGCGGGCAATCAGAGAAAGAGTCAGGGGGAAAGTCTCCAGCACAGGATAGACTCCCTGGTATTGAGACAGAAGGATCCAGCATGCTTGATTATGGAGCATGGGGCACGGTGCTCCTTCAAGACTGGGAGGCCCAGAGGGCTGAGAAGCAACAGTCAGTGAGCAGGGATGCATGCAGTAGGGATAGGACCCTTCTAGAATGTTCTGTGCCCATGCATTTCTTTTAAGGGACTTGAGGATTCAGTTCCAAATAGAGGAGCCTCTTTCCACTCACACCATGCCAGTTTTTAGACTTTTCTTACATTTTCCCCCAAGAGCAAGTTATACCAAGGTTTCTACAACCTACAGAAAAATTCAGCACTTTTCTATTTTTAAGCTCGGTTGCCAGGAATCCAACTGTTTAAAGCAATATTTCTCACTGGTTTTCTGTAACTGAATTAGAACATTACATTCAAATATATCTCTCTATTTATACCATATAGGGTACCGTCTCTTTTTTATACAAAAAAAATTTTAAGTTACTTAGTCACAATCAAAATCTGAGAAGCCAAGTTTAAGAGTTTTGGTCACAAGTTATTTTTAAGTTAATATGTAAAAGGCTCAAAGTCAATTTGAATGGTTAAGTAATCCAAACACACTGCTAACTACTATTATTTTCTTTAACTTTAGGGAGTGGAGTAAGATAGAGTGTTACCTCATAGTCCAGGCTAGCCCGTAACTTACTATGTGGTGTAGGCTGTCATGGACCACATCATGACTCTCCTTCCTCAGCCTCCTGAGTTCTGGGATTATAGGTCTGTGAGCCAGAAGCCCCAAGCTCATTTCTCATTACTTCCTATCATTATTATCACTTGATGCTGAAAAATTAAGTAGGTAATTCTAGATGGTTTGTAGATAGACATTTAAAGGTCACTCCTGAGCTTTCCAATCTAATTATAATCAATAGTAGATGTGTGTTGTATATATAGTCAAAAGCAAGAATGGAAGAAATTAGATTATGAGGAAAAACAGTTCTCCATTTCTATAGACTGATTATGACTATGCTGCAGCCCACCCCTAATGTGATCAGGTTTGGAATGTGAAGAAATAATCAAAATCACATGAAGTTATAAAGAAGAGTTCTGTCTGACAGAACTACTATGCTCAGAAGAAAAGAGATGTTTGTCCGTGCTCTGTCTCTGGCTGTCTCTTTCTATGAACACCTCTCACCCCCTCCCCACGCACACGTGCACACACAGACACAGACACACACACACATACACACACAAACTTAGGAAAGGCCCTGTGAGCACATATAACCCTCATCAGAACCTGGCTATGTGATGCCTTTTAAAACACACCCAGGATATTATACATGAGTACAATGCAGTCCTGGTTTTGTGTTTTTTAAAAAAACTAATTTTATTATTAATTGTGTATGTTTGTGTGTGTATGTGTGTATGGATTTGGCCATATGAATACAGGTGCCCACAGAGGCCAAAAGAGGGTTGTTTGGTCCCCTGGAGACAGGGTTACAGGTGTGTTGTGAACCATTGGATGTAGGTATGGGAACCAAACTCTGGTCCTCTGCTAGAGCAGCAAGCACATTTACCTCCTGAGCCATCTCTCCAGGCCCAAGTTCAGAGCATTTTGATCATATCCTCCCTCAACCTCTACTCCAACCCTTCACTGGACCTTCTCCTATATTCTAGTCTCAACCTCTCATATTTACTCATATTTATTATACACATATATATACACACATACCTGGTGCATTACTATCGGTTGCCCACCAGATCTTGATGCTAACACTCTACTGGCTGGAGATACCACATACTTTTTTTGTTGGACTTGGAGAAATCAAGATAGTTCTGACCTGGAAGTCTTCTACTTGCTGGCTAGCTTTCATGGCGCAGAGAGGTACTAAGCAAGGATACAAAAGTTATTGATAATATTACCCAGCAGTG
This sequence comes from Pachyuromys duprasi, assembly GCA_028658305.1. Classification (NCBI taxonomy): domain Eukaryota; kingdom Metazoa; phylum Chordata; class Mammalia; order Rodentia; family Muridae; genus Pachyuromys; species Pachyuromys duprasi. The sequence goes on from CM053758.1 coordinate 43,396,509, forward strand.
AAGACTGTGAGCTACAATAAGGACCCACCTGACAAGACACGCACGATGGTACAATGGATGGCTTGTAGGTGACCAGCAGCTATTAGATTCCATTTAAAGCCTACCCAATAGGACAAAATCCAGGTTGACTTGAGACTTCTAGCCTCCAGAACTGTAGAGAGTAAATATCTTTTTCTTTTTTAAAATTAATTTATTAATTACAGTTTATTCACTTTGTATCCCAGCTGTAGCCCCCTCCCAACCCCTCCCTCCATCATTTCCTCCCATGCCCCTCCCTAAGTCCACTGATAGGAGGTCCTCCATCCCTTCCCTCTGTCCCTATCAGGTCTCATCAAGACTGGCTGCACTATCTTCCTCTGTGGCCTGGTAAGGCTGCTCCCCCCATCACGGGGTGGTGATCAAAGAGTCAGCTACTGAGCTCATGTCAGAAACAGTTCCTGTTATCATTATTAGGGAACACACTTGGAGACTGAACTGCCATGGGCTACATCTGTGCCGGGGTTTTAGTTTAAGTCCATGCATGGTCCTTGGTTGGAGTATCAATCTCAGAAAAGACCCCTGTGCCTAGATACTTTGGATCTATCGTTCTCCTGTGGAGCACCAGACCCTTCCAGGTCTTTCACCTCCCCCTTCTTTCATAAGATTCCTTGCACTCTGCTCAAAGTTTGGCTATGAGTCTCAGCATCTGTTGGGTAGAGTCTTTCAGAGGCCCTCTGTGGTAGGCTCCTGTCCTGTTCCTGTTTTCTCTCTCTTCCAATGTCCATGCCATTTGCCCTTCTGAATGAGAATTGAGCATCTTATCCAGGGTCCTCCTTCTTGCTGAGCTTTTTTAGGTGTACAGATTTTAGTATGTTTATCCTACATTATATGTCTACTATCCACTTATAAATGAGTATATACCATGTGTGTCTTTCTGCTTCTGGGATACCTCCCTCAGGATGATCTTTTCTAGTTCCACCATTTGCCTGTAAATGCCATGATTTCCTTGTTTTTATTTGCTGAGTAAAGGAATCTAGTCTGTAGTGTTGTGTTGTAAGTCTGAGCTAAGACACCCAATTAAGGAGGTCTTTACCTGTTTGTTTTCTAAGCAAAGAAAGAATATATAAGTGTTGATTGTGTTGTGCTGTTACTATTTTGTCTGCAACTCAACCTGGCCTCATACTTGCAATCTTCCTGCCTCAGCCTTTTGAGTGCTGAGTTTATAGATGCGCCTTCCCATGCCTCGCAGTAAAAAATATTGAATATACATATATGACTTTTTGGAAGATGAACAACTGAAAATTCAATGAATTTCTTTCCCTTAAAATGCCTGACTACAGGTTACTTCATCTATTCACTCAACCCTATCCATCACCCCTGACAGGAATGTGGGTGGCCCTCCTGATGTTCATTTTTACATGGCCATTAAACTCATGCCTGGTGATGCCTGGTCCCAAGGACAGGCAAAGCAGTGGACTGAACAGTGTCTCAAAGCAATGCTGGCCTTGTGAACTGAAGACCTGCACTAGATTTCAGGTGCCTACCACCCTGGTTGGGAGGTGCCTTACTTCCTCTGAGCCCCTCTTGATTCTTCAGCCACACAGTCATAGCTGCCCTTTTGTAGGTCACCAGCGAGAGTGAAGGAGCCACACAGGTAAAATGCCCAGGGAAGTACCTGCCACCACATAGAAAGCATTTCCAGAGCAATGTGAAAGAGTTCAGAGTGCCCCATCCCAAGCCAGCTGCCTTGTGTGCTGTCTACTCCAAGTTAAAGCTTCTGGAGCTTTCATGAGGAAGGCTTTACTCCTCTTTATAGTACTGGGGACTAACCCCAGAACTTTGTGTGTTCTGGGCAAGTGCTTTACCACTGAGCTATCTGTATGTAAGTGCATATGTATCTGCATATGTATGTATGCATGTGTGCAAGTATGTATGCATGCGTGTATGTATTATGCCTGTATGTCTGTTTGTACTCTTGAGACAGTGTCTCACTCTGTATAGTTCTATGTGGTCTAGAACTCACTAGGTATCCCAGACTGACCTTGAACTCATAGCAACCTCTTTCCCAAAGCGTCCCACACACTGGGATTACAGGCATGCCCAGCCTAAACAAGACTACTTAATCTCCTTTTGTCTTTCTGAAAACGACATTAAAAAAATTTCATATGAGAGACCCTCCCTCTGCCAGAAGGAAAGAGGCCTTATTCCACAAGGAGCCAAAGCCAAGAGAGCTTGGAACAAACAGCCTTGTTAAAATAATTATCTTCCTGTACCTTCCCCACAGTTTTCCGGCAACTGCCTCCGTTGTTCAACCAGGATAAAAGCATGTGGGGTTAGCTGCTTCTATTAGCTGTATTTTTTATGAGGGCTCTTATGTGCATAAAGCTGTGTAAGTCTGTGTGATTTTCTCCTTCCTGTTAATCTGTCCTATGTCAATTTAATTATCAGACCCGGCTGAAAACCCTAAGAGAATAGACGGAAAATTGGCTTCGCTACAATTCAGTGTATATTTATAATGTGAGAAAATACACTCAGATGTCATTAAGTAGAGTATGGTGATAGTGACAGCTCTGAGGCCAAGTCCCTTAGAACAGCTTCCGTCTCTGTGACTCCACGGCCCAGGCACCTGTCACTGAGCCATCACTAATGTTACAGGATTTAGTGGAATCCATAACCCCCTTCTCAGAGGCAGCTACATGTGAAGTGGATCTAGACAAGGTCTCTCTGGGTTCAATTCAAGTGAATGCTGATTAGTCCCTGTACCTCAGTGTCCTTATCTATGGAAGGTGTTGGGTAGTAGCGCCCATCATACAAGGCAGCTGTAACATTGCTCAAAGGAAGTTGTTGCACTAATTGCATAATGCCTGGCACCCAAGAGCCTCCAGTCACTGTTCATGCTGACCCATCATGGTGTGAGCACAGGGTGAAGGGATTGTTCCCCCTTGTGGTGGCCAGGAAGTGACATGCAGGAGAGAGAAAGATGAAGGGTGGCAGGTGTGTGCTAAGTACGATAGTACACAGCTATACTTCTCACTAGTGGAGACACAAGGATAACAAGTTCAATCCCAACATGCACCACATATGACTCTATCACAAACATACAAAAAGTAACAGAAATAGGCTTCCCTTTGTTTCCTGGGCTTTGAAAGACAATTATACAAACTGTACCACAGACCACAGTACCTTTTACCTGATTCTTTACATGGACAAGACAGACATCTTAAGTGTTACACTGACAGCAATTGAAGAGAGAAGGGAGATAACATTGTGCATAGAAACCAGAAAGGGCACCAGGTACAGAAATCAACAAAGAAGCAGAGGCTGATAGTGCTGGAGTCTTCCCCTGCCTCACACCCAAGAACATGGTAAGCAGACAGAATTAGGAGAATCCTCATCAACTTTTTCAAGCCTGACATGGTAGGAACTGAGGCGGGTGATAAGCAGCTCTTGGGAATCTAGAATTGTTCTCTTTGCTGTAAGAGTTCATGAATTACCTGTAGGAGATCAACCAAGGACAGAGTTCAGGCTGAAGTGAGTGGCGCTCATAGTTGTGGTACACAGCCCTGCCTCATGCTTCACAGGGCTTTGGGAAGGACACAGGAGTCCAGGGCTGTAGCTAGGGAGTGCAGAGCAGCTGTGCGTTCTGGATACTTGCTCCTAGGCTGGGCAATCTATGATGACAACATTTGTGTCTGAAAGTGAGTCTCTGACATGGAAAGAGAGGTCCCCGTGGGGTAGAGTCTGTCAAGAAGCATCCACATACATCATAGCCATGTTCAGCAGTGTTGAGAGGGAAGGACTACTTCCAGCTTGAACAGGACAAAGTGTTGGCAGGGCTCATGTGCAAACATGCGACAGATCTATCGGGCAAGGAAGCAAATGGAACCAGACGTGTGAAAACAGGGCTCATGCACAGGGAAGACAAACACCAAGAGACAAGCTACCTACAGCAACTGCTTGGAGCCCAGGAAGCTAATGAGAATATGAATCCAGCAAAAGAAAGATTGGAAATGATAAAAGATGAGGCTAGGATGAAAAGGAGACTAGAGACAGAACTAAGGAAACCAATTACAAAGTGAGAATTAAAATCCCACCATTGCAAATCTCATAAATAATTTAGAAGCAGCCGGGAACAGAGAAGACATGAGTGAAAATCAAAGTAATGGCATGGGAGGGAGTGTGACACTTCCAGAATTGCTCTGAGGGAGGAAGAGGCTGCTTGTGCTAAATTACAATGAGTAGGCTTTGTATAGACCCAGGAAGCCTTTCGTGAAATCTAGAAATAAAATGCTTTATAATGGAAGACTTATAATCTGAAGTTTATTATGAACTCCCATTTCACTTCTATTAATTTCAACAACAAAAGTTCAAAACATAAACAGGGGCTCCTTGGTGTGGTAGTTTATATGCTTAGTTACATGAAGACCTGAATTCAATCCTCATTACTACAAGAAATAAAAAGAAAAAAGAAAAGAAAAGGAAGACAATACTAACCATCCTACTAAAATGAATTTAATAAAATTTCTTAAAATATATTAGCCAGGCATGGTAGAGCACAGGATATAGAAGCAGGAGGTTTAAGTAGTTTAATGGTATCCTCAGCTGCAAAGGAAGTATGATGGCCACTCCCAATTGTCATTTGTTGGGTGGTAGAGCTGCCTGCAAGATGGGCATCTGGGCATACCCATATTGTTTAGCAATGTTCCCAAAATTGAAATATTACATCCCAGGTAGAGGCTCCTTAAGACTCAGTAACTTTTAAAAAGAAGCTTGCTAAGGCTCATGAAATTCCTGTTTGAAGCCTCCATCTTGGAGGGAGGCTTATTAAGACTTAAAAAATAAGCAACTCACAAGTCTCAGGAAATCCCTGAAATTTACCCCAGGATTTACAAGGCACTCTTCCCTCCCCAAGGTTATATAAGGTTATATAAGGACTGTAGAGAGGAGACTCTCTGGCCTGTCAAGATATTGGATGTTGTGCAGAGAGAACTGTTTCATAAGCTCAAGCTAAAGTAGGCTGACTGCCTTTGAGTTGTATCTGCTCCTCTAAGTAACTTTACACCCACAACTCCTATAAGCAACCCCAGTAAACTCAGTGGTCCAACTGAATTAAACTTTGAAAATTGTTGATTTGGCCTGATGTCCATGCCTTATCTGGGATGAATAAATATTTGTTTTCATCTCCTCAGAAGTACTGTTACATGGTAGCATATTGGAGATTTCTTAATTAGGTTAATGGAGGTGGAAACCCCCCCACCCACTATGGGTTGAATCATTCCTTGAGCTAGGGTTCCAGACTGAATAAAAAAGAGATCAAGCTGAGCATTAAACATCCATCTCTCTCAGTATCTTGTCTGTGTGTATGATGCGATCAGCTCCCTCAAGGTACTGCTGCAGTGACTTCCCTGCAAGGGTGGACTGTGACCAGGAACCGTGAGACAAAATGAACTCTTTCTCCTTTCAGTTGCTTTTCTGGTTACTATGGTAAAATACCCAGAAAAGCAAGACAGGGAACTGAAGGTCAGCCTGGGCAATAGTGACCCTGTCTTACAAAACAGACAAAGAACTAGCCCCTAGTATTATTTCTCCATAGCACACATCACTAGGTGACTAAGTGTTTCTGAATTTATGGACATCTAATATTAAACTGATCATGTCTGGGCAGTCACACTCTGGGAGTTATTGTTGCTTTTGTTACTTTTTATATTACTTAGGTTTTTGGAAAAATATACTATTTTTAAATTTTTTAAAGTATAATCTTTATCCAAAAGAGATGGAAGTCCATTCAATGTTCCTGCAATAAATGAATATTAGAAACTACTACAGACATGGGAGATAGAAACCAAAGACCATGCCAGGCTGTGAATCAATTTATGGCAGGTGGCCAATTCAGGAAGACAAGAATCGGTCAAAGTAATGTCACTCCAGAAACACAAGCATGATTCACCACAAGGAAACACTAATATCATATTAGCTGGGGGAAAGCAGGTAAATGAGGTAGAAAATGCTTGGCATTCCTTCCTTTCAAAACAGATGAGGAGGGATACTACATTCTCATCTCATCAAAACAGTAAGCCAGAATCAGAGGACATTACCATCATACTATAACACAGAAATATTGTAACACACATACCTTAAAAACCACCATTTAAGTTAACAGAATCAGTTAGATTTCTCATGCCCCAAAATGGAACAAAGGGGTGTAGATTTTGTCTAGTGAGTTTCAACTTAGAATCTGTGATGTTAGCCCCACACAGTTAGGCAAGAGAAGACTACTAGAGATGTAAAACATATGTATTAAGTTGAATTTTATTTGCAGAGCACATGGCTATATTTGTAGAAAAATGTATACAAATAAAAAATACAAGAAAACTTTCAAAGGGTTGTAAAAGAAATATACAGAAATTAGTAATGTATATTCAAACCACAGACACCCACTTACAAACTACAATAAAAGGGAAAAAACTATCTACAGCAACAAAATACACAAATAACAAGCTGCTGAACATGACAGGAATTGCCTGAAATCCACACGACGAAATGGCGCTGTGCTAACAAAAGGAAAGGGTTTCAAGAGGCAGAAAGATAGACCATGTGCACGGATAAGAGTATATGACATTAGAGAGCTGGGTCGCTGTGTAGCTCAGTAGAGTCCTTGCCAAGCACCGTGAAGCCCCGAGTTAGAACCCTCGCGCTGCATAACCATGTGTGGTGGTGCCTGCCGGTGATCTCAGCTGGAGGTAGGCAAATGAGCATCCTAGGCCATTGTGATGGTTAATGTTGATAGGATCCAGAATCACTTAGATGATGGATTTCTGGGTGTGTCCGTGGAGGAAGTTCTAGATTAGGTTAATTGAGGACCACTGTAACTGTAGGAGGTGCTATTTCATGTGCTTGGGTCCCTGGCTGAATTGAAAGGAAAATGCATTCATCTCTAACTGCTCCTGACTGTGGATACAATACCATCAGCAGCTGCAAGTTCCTGCTACCATGACTTATCTCCCATCATGCATTGCACCCTCAAACAATGAGCAGAATAAACTCTTCCTTCCTTTAATTGCTGTCATAGGTATCTTGGCTCAGCAATGATAAAAGTAGTTAACACAGAATAATTAAACATAGCAAGTTCAAGGCCAGCCTGGTATCCATGAGATCCTGTCTAAAAGAACAAGAGACAAATAAAAAATAAGTCAGCCCTCCCAAAGATAATCCATAAATTTAATGTCATTATGATAAAGCAAAATTACCATCACTGTTTCCTAGAGGGCAAGCAAATTGATTATATGCCTTCTCAGGAAGAACAACTAAGCAAAATCAATAAAGAATAACAAGGAAGGCTAGCCCTGGAGATATTACAATATCCTATAAAGTGTCTTCTGGGGTGAAAGCGGGGAATACTTATCTGTAAACTGATAGACAAATGAAACAGAACTGAAATATCCAGAATCAGACACATTTGTCTATAGCAATCAAATATATGATAAGGAGGTCACTTTAAATCACGGAGAAAATGCACTGCTATTAACTGTCATGGAGCAACTATGTGCTTTGAGGACAAGGAAAACAATGCATCTGCTTCTTGCCAATTACATCAGAATTATTTCCAAATTAAACAGAAATGCAAATGAGAGGGTAAGTAAAGAATAAGAGAGGGAGGGAGGAGGGGAAGAGTGTAAAAAAGAGACAGAGAATATCTATTTACTAAAAAAAAATAATTGAAATTCCTCTATAGCTTTAAAGTTGAGAAATTTTCACCACATAACTGCGTTTCCACACCAACAGAAACCTGACAAATTTATCTTTACAAAATAAAAATCTTTTGTGCTCTACACAAAAGCCACTTGAGTAAATAAAAAAAACACAAATGATAAACAAGAGGAGAGGAAGAGCACCATGGAGGAAGAGTGAACACCCGTCATACTGATGGGCCCTATGCCACTGTGGATAAACATCTCTACGTATCCATTCTCTGACCCCCAGAAAAGAGCATCACAAAGCGTTATCACAGAACCAAGCACTACAACTGTGCAGAGAGCACACATACATGTACTATATGGACAGCGTACTATTCGCCCATAAATTTTAAACAAAAGCTGAACACAAGTGAGGTTTAACTCCAGGCACTCCACAAAATTAAGGAAAACACATAAAAGAGCAGTAATTATGGGGAATTGGGATTTTGAGGGAAGGTAAGAAAACAGATTAGAGAGAACAGTGATGACAGGATTCTCGAGAAATACTGAATCAAACATATGTATCTTTATAACAGTAAATGTGTTACATAACTGTGAGAGCAAACTAACCTAAGAAGCAAAATGTGAATCTTCTACTGGGCTCATGGCTTAACTGGAGATTGGTTTTAAAATGAGTCTGAGACTAACCACTTAGATGTAGCCATGAACCACATGATGTTTTTGGTCAGTGGTACAGCCCTGACTGGCCTTTACCTTTGCACTGGTCACAGGCAGTCACCAACACTCCCAGCTTATATGAGTCTGACGATCAAACCCAGGGCACTGTGCAGCCTAGGTCAACACACTGTCTACTGAGCTACAGCCCTGGCCTGTACGCTAGAGTTTTTCATCATTCCTTTGAAGTATACGCCTACCTGTTAAAAACGGCTGGTTACTGCCCACCGTGGCCTCCCACATCTCAAGTCCACCATATCTTTGATTATATCAAAAGGCCATTCACCTATAGTATCCTGCTTTGTCCAAATGACTTGATAGTATCTGGTCAATGATGAAATTAACTGACATCATGTTTTCTGGATGTGCCTCTGTGTTGCCTCCATTGTTAAGCAATGTAAAAAGATTTTTTGTTACACATTTTTCTAGCATGTGGATCTACAGATCATAGACGGGCATGTGGTCTCCAGCAATAGGAAAAAACAAACAGAAAGGAGAGGTTTAACAAAAATAAAAAACCTAAGAGATGCACCGAAAAGCAAAAAGAAGAGAGATAAAAAGAGAAACCTGAACACAAGGCACATTTGACAATAAAAGTGATTGTATTTGCAGAACAATTGTGGCAAGACCATTTTTAAAGGGGTTTACTTTCTTTGCTATCTAGAAATGAAACAGTCTGATGCCTCAGTCTGGCTTCGCTGGTGGAAGAGGGACAGCGATGGATACAGACGACAATAATGGCCGGGAGTGAATGGCGCTCCCAGCAGGCAGCGGAAGGCCATCTCAGTGCACCATGCTTTTCACTTCTGCATATGTCTAAGGTTAAAAGATGAGAGATGAAGGTCCACATCCCTGTTATGCATAGTGATGCAAGTTGGCTGTCAGAACCTCTTACATACATACATACCTCTTCATACATTCCTATGACTTACAACCTCAAGTCCTCTCAAGTTATAAGGCAAATTAATGCCTTTATAGAAGCCACATGCAGTATGACTGTATTGTGGAAAAATTTTGGTACAAGCGTAATTCTGCCAAGTTACTGAAAGCATTGTATTAAACATAAGTGAAGGTGACCATTCAAAGGAAGTTTTAGAGGGGAAAGAAGGAATTTAGGATTTGGTACTTATACCAAAGTGCAATGGTAGGACAGACTGAGTGCACCGCCCCAAATACCTTTCGAGAGTCGCCGCTTTCAAATACTAGGTTAACCGGAGTTCCTAACTCTACAGTTACTACCATCAACACAATGAAACCTGTCGGAGCACTGAGGCCAACTCTGCTACACTTCAAAATTTTCAGGCATATTCTGTCTATTGGTCCATTAAAAAGGCATAGTAATCAGATTATGGTAATTACAAAGCCAAAGGCAAAACCACGTTCCTTTTCAAATGCTCTGGTAAATGGAATAATGTAAAAATAAAATACTTGAATCAAAATACTCAGAGACAGACCACAAAGCATTAAGGAATTCCATCTTTATTCTCCGAGGATTTGCATTCAAAGACTCAATCAAATTTAAATTCATCACTTATGCAAAGTGGAACAGGAATCTCCCATTAAAATTACCATAACTGCTGGCTTGTTAAAATGCTCAAGAGCATTAGATATACCATAGAAAACCCCAATTGTGTTCATTCCAATAATACTTATGGGTTAACCCAGAAAACTTGTGCCATGGCTGTGTGACCAACTCATGTGGCACCTCACTGCTTTAGAGGTCTCAAAGAACACAGGTTCAGGCCCACAGGAAGGCATGAGGTGATGGCCTAAGGAGAACTCATGTCATTTGCTACCTCCTCCCAAGGTGTCACAGGAGTGGTTTTGCACAGGGACAATACAGGTACAGGTAATTTTGAGGCTCTGTGTTGTCACAAAAGGACCTTTTTGTACAGCTTGTAGTACAGTTTGTACTACATAACTTAATGTGTACCTGAACTCGGTTCTCATAGTGAACCAACAGACAATTTCCCAGAACTTGAGGTGCTAGTTTTTCAGTTGTTTCAACAGAGTAACATATACACCAATGGCAAATTCTCAGCAGTACAAATTGTGCTAGCTGATCTGCAGGCTTAGTGCAACAGACAGAAGCAAACTGGTCAAGATTATCAGTTTCTGCAACCAGATGTCCTCTTCCCAAGGACAGCTCCAGCCCTTTCCTCTGCAAAACTGTGAGCAAACCGGAAAGGTTCCAGGAGTGCCTCAGTGCTGCCAGGGGCATTGCGAAGGCATCCGAAGACAGTTTACAGCAGGCTGTCATTTAATTTCAGACAAATGGAAATAAATCTCAGGAGCTCCAGAAACTCTTGTATTTTCAAATTAGACAGAGTAGAGAGAAGAAGAACATGGCAGCCAGACACCAATTATAAAACACTAGCCAGTCCTGGAGCAGGGGTGGGGGATTGGTGGGGTTCTGTTTCTCTGTTTTGAGAAAGGGCCTTTCTATTGAGCTCGGGCTGTTCTCCAGTTCCCAATCCTCCTGTCTCAGCCAGTTTCCACCATGCCCAGCTACTAGCCCCTGTCTAAGAAGTTCAGGAGAGCCTCACTTCCTCTGTAAAGTTACAAGTAAAGTCAGGTTGAATTCACCTGGACATCCTTGACTGTTCAGAAACTCTGCTTCTCCAAGTACTGAAGCTAAAGGCTGCCGCTGGCTGAGTAGCATAGCAGAACGCACTCACCTCCCAAGACCTGAGGTAAAGATGCCCAGATTCCAGACACACATGCTGCTGGTGAGAGGTCCACCTGGAATACAGGTTCCTATGTAAAAAATTGGTGGCATCAGTCTCTACTCTGACAGGTTCAGTACAAAAGAGGGCGCTAAAGATGGGTAGCTTTGCTCAGACTCTCTGGAGAAGTGAAATCCAGAACAAACTTCTCTGCCATCTGGGTCCAGCATCTGCTTTGCTGGGGGAGATTCTGAACTCATGGACTGGTGAGAGTCCTTAAAAGATTGATGGCCAAATGCTGGGTGGTGAGCCTGGACTAGCCTAAAAAGAAAAGGTTGCTGAGTGCCAGTTCTTAGGAATCCCCACACTTCACATCATTTAAGAATGCCCCATGCTCTCCTGGCTAAGAGCCCAGAAGGATCACCTATGGGCTGTGTGTGAATCCTGGTCTTGATGAAATGGGGACAAAAGCCCCTGTATTGCAGTCTACTCCGTAGGATACAGACTTCACCAGGCACCTTTTCCTATCTAAGGAAAGGGTCTTTACCCTCTCCTCTTTTACCTGCAGAAGAAAAGTCTAAGAAGCATTTGTGGTGACCACGGCCCAGGCACATAGCCACGAACGACTTAATCATCAGAGGAAATCGTCACCCCACCCCCATGCCTTGCCCCACCGGTGGAGCTCCAGGATGATCATGAGGGACAGCCGAAAGAGACCCAAGGACTTCTCGAGGGAGGCCAAAGGCAAAAGAGGAGAAAAAACAAGGGTAACAGTATGACTTATGGAGCCTCTGGTGCCTACAGGGAGAGCCCAGGAAACAGCCCACACCTGGCCACAGCCTTTATTTCACCCCACAGCTGGGGCCTGTTTACCTCAGCTCTCCTTATCCAGTTCCAGCGATAGCGCTCACAGTGTGGGAAGTCACATCTACCGCTACAGGGAAGAAGCCAGTGTTTGTTTCCCACCTTACAGCAGTGGGGAGTGCTGGGTAGCTGAAGTGCAGGAGAGAGGGTGGGGAAGCTACTGTCACGTGACAGTGAACACACGACAACAGGCACATGTCTGAGCTCCCTACAGCACAAAGAACAAACCCAAACGCTGTCAAAAAACGTAAGCATTTAAAGTGACAGAGGATTCTAGAATGGAGTGATGAGCATGACAGAGCAAGAGAACTATATTAGAAATACGTCAAATGGCCTCACTGAAGTAGGGGATCTGCTGACCCTATCAACTCTCTCTCTCTCACACACATATAAATACACTTTGTATTGATTCTTTCTGAATTTCACATCATGTACCCCAATCCCATGAATCTCCCTGTCCCTTTGTATCTGCCCCCACCCTTGCAACCTCCCCCTACACAAAATAAAATTTAAAAAAATAACCACCTTGCTGTTGAAGCTGCAGTGCATCACTATAACTTTTGTCCAAACATCTTTACTTGCAGATGTTCATAGCAATGAGTCTCTGGTCTGGTTCAAGGCCTCTGGCTTCTGCTACACCATCCAACTGGATCCTCACCAGAACCCCTCTCAGATATCCTGCCGCTTTGGATCTGCAGGAATTGTGCACTCCAGAAGTTCGTACATGGGGTAGATGTTGGGATGGGTCATTTCAAAGCCCTGGATCTAGGCTTGGGTGGTAGCTGAGTTGGCCAGCCTAACAGCTACCCAACACCCACACTACTAAAGCCAGCTCTCTGGCACAGCCTCGGCTAGCACACCCAATGCCACAGCCGGCAAGAGGCAGGGCCAGCTCTTCAGCTCTCATGCCCTCATGGCTGGCTCACCACCAGGGGCCAGCTCTACTGTGCTGCCAAGGTGAGGTGTGGGGCTTTACTCCCGAGGAGTTTCGCAGCCAATGAGGGGCAGGGCCAGCTCTGTGCAGCCCTTGGACATCTACGTGGTCCCAGGTGGCAGCCCAGACCAGGGATGTCTGCATGGCCTTTGATGGTAACTTTGGCCACAGACGTCAGCGCAGATCTGGTCGTGGCCCTCAGGGGCAGCACAGGCTACTCACATCAGGCTGTACCTTTCATGTCTCCAGCTCTGGCTCTCTTCACAGTGCCAAGACCAACCTGCTTCCCTTTTTCTCCCATTTCTCCACCACATACTTGCACATTGTAGTGGGTTCCATGGTGGGCAGGCCTCTGGGTGTCTTCCATCCACCGGCAACTCTCAAGGATGAGCAGTCTGTGCAACTGAAGGCAGGTGAAGCTATAGGACAGCACCCTGCTCTACTTGCAAACGGTGTCTCCCAACTAGGAGTACCAGCTAACAACTAGTATCATCCCACATGTACGCTGGAATTAAACAAGAGAGCACATGATTTACAGATGGTGAGGGAGATCTCAGGGTTTAAGTGAGAACAAGGGGAGGAGGTAAGAATGATCTTGTGGCCCAGACTGCACTGAAGATGTTACTCTGAGCTCCTGTTTAGGCTCCTATAGATACAGATGGCTACTGACAGAAACATCTGTAGACTCATAAGTGTGTATGTGTGTTGATAAGCACATACATGTTCTTATTTTGTCAGCCAAGGAGACCTAAAAGTAAAGAACTCAAAAAGTACTAATAGCCCAGCACCCCGATTTCCCAATACCATTCCTTAGACCCCTTGGGGAAATGGCTTAGTTGCTCAGGTGATGAACATAAGATGAGCCAGGATGTTTTTTAATACCAGAAAGCAAACCAATGATGAGATGGTTTGGGAATACATCTCAGTGGTAAATCATTTCCCTAGCACAGGTGAGGCCCTAGGTTCAATTTCCAACACACACACGCACACCCCAAAAGTCAAACACCTAGCAATGCGGGGGCTGTATTAATGTGAACAGGAGCTAAATGGAAAGAAACTCAGCAATACAAAGTAATGTTGAATATAACAGAAATATTAAGTAAAAATTCATAGATCTTTATTTATATACATAAAGAAACATGGAACTAAATAGTGAAGAAAGCAATCTCCCAAGCAGAAGAATTTCAAATAACTTAATGTAGATTCTTCAACCCTCAGGCATCAGGAGGAAGGTCACTCCCCACCCCTCAGGTTAAGAGATTCACATAGGAACTTCCTCCAAAAAACACAGTGAGGAGGAGGCAGCAGGATAACTTTTCCTAGAGAAATATGAGTGCCACTCCCTCGGTCATGTGACCAAGGTCAACCTCAAGACCAATATGCATGGTGCTACTATGAACCCTTGACCTAATGGGATGACAATGGGTTTCCACTCTGTACCCTTCTTCCTCCAAATACAGGAGACAAACATCAAACTGAGTATAAAGTGGGGGTGGGGGGCTTTCTACAAATATCTGACCAGAACTCTTCAACACTGCCATGGCCACAGCCAAAATATACAGACACAGTGATGGAGCAGAATGGAAGTATTAGGAACATTTCACATCACCGTGACAAAATGCCTGGCAGAAACAACTCGGAAGAAAACTGTTTGGGCTCACAGTTTTGGAGGGATTTACTCTAGCTTGGTGGGAACAGCTCAGGTTGTGGAGGAAGAGGGGGTAAGTACATTGTATAGACTCCTCACAGGAATGACCGGGCAGCAGGCCAGAACTAGGGCTGGATATAACACCCAAAACCTGCCCCTTGTAACCTACTTGTCCCGGACAGGCCCCAATTCCCAGGCTCCATGACTTTCAAAACATTGCCACAGCTTGTGACCAAGTGTTCAGTACATAAGTTTATGGTGTCATATCAGATTCACGCCCTACCATGGGGCATCCTGGATGAAATCTGGGTATAGGTTAAAGTAATGTGAGTAAACCATGAGCTTGGATTAATAATCTCACATCAGTACTGGCTCATTAACTTTCATAAAATGTCCTGTCCAAATTCAAGACATCAGTAACGGAGGAAACACAGGGCATTCTTTAGACAGCAACCTCAGTTTTCCATAAATATAAAACCGTTTTAGAGGATGAAGTTTATTTTAAAAAGCCCAAACAGACACCATGAAGCATAAATATCTCCCACAGTCACACACACTCTATAAGCATCCCTGTAAGATGCTTATAGAGATAAGTGAATACTGGCTGCTCAGATCCCCAGGGCTGGACACATGTACTGTATCTTCACAACACCCACAGCACGGCAGTGAGTTGTCACTGCCCGGAGTCCATCCCTGAATCAAATTTATGCAGGAGGTGAGCTTCAGTTGGAATGAATGCGTTGAATGTGATGTTTGCCTGCTTGAAACTGGAAGTAAAAAAAAAATGTTAGAGCATGGTTTTCAGCCACACCAAAGGGTGGGGCTTGCTTCTCAGTTTGCGGTAGGGGCCTGCTGATCATTCGCTGGCATCTGCCTTCTGAACAGCAGTCCCTCTGAGAGTGCAGGAAAGTCACAGCCTTGCAGGGCAAGCAGCTCATCACCCTAAGAATAATCCATAAAACCGAAGGGTCCCCGGGTGGGCTTCTGAACAGGAATGCGTAGCATTAACACTGGCATACCCATGCCCGTCAGTGCCAGCATCGTGCTAACATATCAAGAAGACAAGCTGAGCAGCTGGGCTAAGATAAGCCATTCACCTGCGCAAGCGCCATCTTCTCATGGTGGCAGAAATAAATTGTTCGTGTTTTAAGCTCCTAGAGGTCCAGGGGTCTTAGAGATGGGAACAGGTGCCTGATAAACCAAAATTCCAGTTTTCACTGTCGTCACACATGCAGCATTGACCCACCTGAGCAGTCGAGGTGGACACTAGGGTATCTAGGGAGAGGAGGGGCATTGCCCAAAACACAACTGCATCTCACTAAGCTCTTCTGACCCTGTGGGCTATCGTCTCTGCGGGGTCTTCGTGGGGATAAGTAGCTCTGTGGCACTAAAGCACAAATAGCATATATGAATAACATACACGCCAATGTGATAACCCACTGCTTGTTAGAATAAAACCCACTAATAACCAAAAGAAAGTACACCGTAGTAAAATGCAGTCACACAGAGGTCATAGAAAGCTGCTGGACTCCTCTTCTTGCCTTGAGAAAAACAGATTAAAAGAAACAGGAAATCCCAAACCTGGTGTGGTGGCTTACACCTGTAATCCTAGTTCTGGGAGGCTGAGGAAGGAGGAGATGTGGCAGTCTGCCTACACAGTGTGAGTCTGGATTACAGTGTAAGACTCTGTCAAGGAAGGGAGGGAGGGAGGAAGGAAGGAGGGGAGAGAGGAGGGGAGAGGTGGGAAGGGAGCTAACCCAGAAATTCCAAAAGGAACAAAAATTTAAAGCACAAAATCATGAAATGATGACTACAGTGCAATTTGGGGGCCGTAACTTTACCTGTGAGTAAAGCTGGGTTTAAAGGGGAACCTAAGGCTCCCCACCCAGCCCCAGAGCACATGTGTTTATGCTGCTTAGGTATGGGTACCTTTCTAATGGGAGTTCAGTGTTGGACAGTCTTTAAATTGGAAATACGAAGGGACCCCTCATTTGGTGAAAGTCT
Source organism: Pachyuromys duprasi (assembly GCA_028658305.1). NCBI lineage: Eukaryota > Metazoa > Chordata > Mammalia > Rodentia > Muridae > Pachyuromys > Pachyuromys duprasi. Next base: position 43,413,012 of record CM053758.1, read on the forward strand.
ACAGACAAAGTTTTGGGCGTTGCTGTTGCTTTTTGTGTTCCCTGGCAATCAGCTAAGTGGCTCTCCTAGGTCGCTCTTCAGCCTTTGGTGCTGTGGTAAGGACACAACAGTGCCGTGGTGGCCAAGGTGGCAGACACTGTAATCCCAGCTCTCTGGAGATGGCAGTGAATCAGAGGTTCAAGATCATGATCACAGAGAGCCTGAGGCTGACCTGGGTTCCAGAAAACCTTGTCTCGAAAGCAACAAACAAACCAGTCAGTAAATAATACTACTAAGAAGCAGTATTTCCAAGAACCAAACAATAACAAGGCTCTCAAGCATCTTTTTGGGGGGAAGTCAGCATGCTGTGTTACTTTCCTAGGAGCTTTTAAATGTGAGTATTTCTGAAGTGCAGCACATCACACTTCACGGCTAGGTTGTGGAGCATGGGCTAACAATGTTCCTCTCAGACAACTTCTGTAGTTGATAGTTTTTAAACTCTATTTTATTTTGGTTCCTTACCGCCTCTATCTCCCTTCTCCACCCCTTATCCCTCCTTAATACCTTCCAACACCCCAAAACTACGTAGGAGAGAAAGGTTAGAAGGGAAAAGGGATGTAGACCTCTTTAGACTTAGCTCTGGCTGGTTAGGGGTGTCTCAGTCGTCAGGATATTCAACAGTCCAGCAGAACCAGCCACCTTTCTGTTTCCTCAAAGCGGGCTCAGGGCCGGGGGCCGGGGGCCGGGGGGGGGCCCACCCCACCCCCCAGGGTTCCTCTTCTCTCTCCCTCTCTCTCCCTCCCTCTCTCTGAATTTCACTTACTGCAGCTGGCAAACTCCACGCCCCTCTCTGAGCCACGTGAGTAAGGCTGGTTATCAGCTGGTATAGACCATGCCCCTCACAAGGTAATTATCAACTGTGGACAAACTAAGGCAGGCCCATATCCCACACACTTGGAATTAAAACAAGACCCTGTTTACACAACATAAGTGAGTTTTTAAAGAAACCAAAACTTCCCTACAAACTCCTGCCGATGAAGCAGTGGGACACTGGCGAGACCGACCAGGGTATAAAGAGTGATGGCAGTAAATGGTTGTTCATGCCATCTTGGAAAAGCAGGAAGAGGACAGGGGAGGAGTCACAATTTGCCTTTGGAAAAACTGAAAGCAATACCAAAAGGTGTGATAAAAGCTGATCTCACTGAGGCCGAGAGTAGAATTGTGGTTACCAGGGTTAGAGAAGGTGGCAAGGAGGTACAGAGAGAGAGAGAGAGAGAGAGAGAGAGAGAGAGAGAGAGAGAGAGAGAGAGAGAGAGATTGAATAATGGCACAGAAGTACCCAGGAACAGGAACAGAATGAGTGACTCCTATTCTCTAGCACAGTAGGAAAACCTTAAAATAGCTAACAGAAAAGATGTTGAATACTCCCAAGACAAAGACATGGATGTTTAAGGTAATATATCTGCCAGCTCCCCTATATGATGTTATACACGACACATATTATTGAAAGGATACTTTGTCACACAGATATGTACAATAACAATGTTTTCGTTAATTAAATAAATCATGGTTAAAGTTTTAAAAGGTATAAATAAGTTAGTGCATAAATAATTAAGAGAACAGGTGACTCATAATCTAAATTAAATAACCATCACCCACACTTTCTCTTAAGCCTCCAAGTATATGCAGCTCCTGAGATCTGAGCCCAGAAAGGATGGGTCTGTGAAGGTCAGTGAGGACACTTAGAAAAGGACCCCTGCACAGAGGTAGCCCAGGGCAGCTCAGTGTCCAACTGGGTTCCTAGGGAACAGGGACAGGCTCTGACATGAACTGATTGGCCTACTCTTTGATCACCTCCCCCTCAGCGGGGAGCCTTACCAGGCCACAGAGAAAGCCTTACCAGGTCACAGAGGAAGACAATGCAGCCCCCCCTCCCCCCCCCCAGTGAGACCTGATAGACTAGGATCAGAGGAAAGGGGAGGAGGACCTCTCTTATCAGTGGACTGGGGAAGGGGCATGGGTGGAGAAGAGGGAGGGAGGGTGGGATTGGGAGGGGAAGATGGAGGGACCTACAGGTGGGATACAAAGTGAATAAACTGTAATTAAGAAAAATAAAAGAAAAAAAAAAGAATCATTAGTCCTAGAAGCGTGAAAGGAGGACTACTTTCAGCTCAGCCTGGACAGCTCTCTGGAAGCATAGCACAGAGAACCACCTCCTTAGAGGTCACATTCCAGCCCTGGTGAAAAACACACACACACTTCCATACAGGACACCTGGTCTTGAGGGACAAATGGACAACTACATGCATTAAAATGCATTAGCACTGAAACTCAATGACCTTATTCTCATCAATGTAATGCCCTTCTGTCTTGATTTGTATTTATCTTTAGCATTAAATTATTTTTGTGGCTTTATCTGCTTTCTCTTAGTTCCCAAGGAAAATTTAAAATTATTAACTTTCAAAGGTAATCCTACATTGTGAGTTGAACTCTGTCTCCTTTGAATTTCTCATATATGATCATCCCATCCCCCAAGACCTCAACCGTGGCCTTCCTGAAACATAAAACCGCTGCAGCCAGTATCCATTAAGATGAGGCTGTACTAGAATAAAAATATCAAATCTAGTCCAACTGTGTCCTTATACAAAGGAGAGATTTAGCAAAGAAATGTGTACTCAGGGAGCATGCCATGCCACCAGAAAAGTAGATTGTGGAGGGATGCCTCTATGAATTAAAAAAGAGGAGGTCACCAGCAAATCACCAAAGCCTCTAGAGAACTCTGGAAAAGGCCTTTATGGGGCTGTTGGAAGAAAGCAACCCTACCAACACCATCACCGCAGGCTTCAGCCTCCAGAGTACTGAGCCATAAAGGAATTTCTGTTGCTTTCCTTCCACAATTTAAGGTACATTGCAGCAACTTTCTCTGAACAAAGTCCCCCAGCAAACAAGCACAAAGGACCAGGGCAGATGTTATCACTGTCAACATTATGGACACCATTACTTTTAAGCAGCTCAAGCCTTTTGCTAGAAACCAGGTGACCGTTAAGGGCAAGACTGGAAAAGAGCCTGGCTCCCTGAAGAGAGAATGCTCTTCCCCAATGTACGGCAGTGTTTTCCCAGACAGCTATTGATTCATGCATAGCAGTTCCTCTTCTCTCTCTCTCTCTCTCTCTCTCTCTCTCTCTCTCTCTCTCTCTCTCTCTCTCTCTCTCTGTCTCACACACACACACACACACACACACACACACACGCACACCAAGTCTGAGAGGCATGTCTTTACAGTTTGAAGATCTTAAAGGCTAGGATGAAATGGTCTCTGCTATTATGTGAAACATTTGAACAAAATATTAAACACTAAAGTAAGACATTATGTTGAATCTCATCTGAGGGTATTAAAATGCTTTAAAGTTGAAATTTAAAAGGAGCCTTTTGTAGAACATTAGAGGTGGCTTCTCTTCCTGTTGAGCAGGAAGGTCTAATTCCTACCCCCATGCACACATGCCAGCCTTTGTGGCTTGCTTGAACAAGACAATGTGCTAGAGTTGATACTTACACAGAAAGACAAGTCGTAAGAATCCATGCAGCTTTGGCCCAAGCTCACCCCATGCTTGCTATGTGCCATGTAGAAAATATGACACCAAGAAATGGACACACTCTGCAGACAGCTCAAGCAACCACATGGGAAGACCACACAGAGGAAGAGAGCTTGCTGGGCAGCAGCTTCCTCCTCTGCAGCCTCTGTTTTGCTACAATATGTGAGAGGAACAACTGTGCCTGTCACATTTCAGCCACTGTGACAAAGTGCCCAAAAAAACGTACATTTGTTAAATGGCTCACAGTATCAGTCCAGGTTTACTTGGCTCCGTTTTGTCCTTGGTTTGTGGTCAAGAGTATTGGGTAGAGAAGAGCAGCTCAAGTCACACAGTCAGGAAGGAAAAGGGAGACTATAGGACCAAATATACCCTTCAAGGGCACATACATACCCGTGACCTTCCTTCTCCAAATAGATTCCACTTCTTATAGTATTTATCACTTCTCTAGAGCTCCTTAAGCTAGAAATCCATCATGGGGGTCAGTTCCTCCATGACCCAATCATATTCTAATGTTCCACCTTTAAACTCTGCTGCAAAGGGGAACCAAACCTTCAACACATGTGTTTCTGAGGAATATTTAAGATCCAATCCATAACAAGAGTGTTCTTGAACATACAACCTCAGAAGACATGCCATGGAGTACTAAGAAAGATGACCAATAATCAGAACCATGACCCCAAACATGTGGCTCCAGTCCAAATGTTCTAACCATCTGTGGGAATTGCAGTAAAATGTTTCTTCTGTGCCCTTCCTATATTCCTCCATCACAAAGACATTAACATAGTAAAAATGTGAATGTTCAGTGTTACTACATTTCAGGGTGGTTTACATCCACAACAGCAAGCTAAAGCTCAGCTCTCTGTCAGGGAAATATGTTTTCATCTTAGACTTTTTAACAGAGTCAGGCAGGTTTATCCAGGGGCTGCAGTGCAATTGAAATTCCATTAGAGATGCTTTTTAACAATCAAGTGGGATTAATATAGCTTCTCATTACAAAGGACTGCAGGATCTTTGCCAAACCACATCTTACATAGCACTGCTACCCAATAGAAGAGCATCTCATGTTCACTCTCCTAACAGCTGCCCCAGGAAGGCGGCAAGGACAGGGAACAAGAAGACACTCCTGCAATGCTCAAAGAAAAGTAGGCCTCAGTTTCAAAATCAGAGTCAGTTAACAGAGATGAACTTCTAAGGGCATGGGCGGGATTCATGGCTCTAATTCCAAGGGGGCATCAAAGATGCTGCCAAAAAATGTGACTCGAGATCCTGGAAACATGGGCTCTTTGATTCAGTAGGGATGGGCGTTACCTTTGTGGCCAGAGCCAGCTCTTGCAGCTCACGTGCTCTTGCTCCAGCCAGTGTTTTCCTGCCTCACTGTCAGCTGAAAGAAAGCATCTTCCACACAACCTGAGAGCTGCCTCCTATTGACATTTAGAAGTAAGTAAGGATGGTAGCCTGGAGACAACTCTACTGCATGCTTACCATCGCCCTGATCAGAGGACACTATGGTCCCCTCGAAGCCTTCTTTCAAGCCTACGTCATTCTCATTTCAACAGGACAGGAGGCAGCTCTATTTGAGAGCTCACAGCTGGTTCCTGGTATGTGAATCCAAAGTAGTTTGGCCACACATCAGCACATGCAAGGAGAGAAACCGAGTGAAACCATCTGATGCCCTTGCCCTTATCAAAACAAACAAAAATGCCAAGGTCATTCCATCTCTGCTGGACACATGTCTCCACTTTGCTCATGCTCACTCTGCCTCCAGCGGGTGCAGGCTTTGCTCTCGGCGCCTTCCCTCAAGATAGCCCACAGAACACTCAGAACAGCCAGGTCGGAGGTCACCTGCTCACTTGTTTATCGCAAATGAAGTTTTATTTCAGTTATCTTGTTGTTAAGGGGAAAAAATGTTAATTTATGTATAGCAAGGAAAATTAATTTGAGACTATGAATTTCTTGCAGACTTCAAAGAAAAGCATTACACAGCTGTTAAGACCAAATCACAGATCCCCATTGATAGACTTGGATGATTATGCAAATACTAATTGGAAGTATAAAGCTTGGAGGACTGTGGGGAGAGCAAATCCATTTCCATTTAAAATAAAGTCAGAAGAGTGAAAGGCCTCTCTGTGGATGTGTGTGGGGGCACAGTGACCTGCCTGGTTGTGACCCCCAAAGCCGCACTGAAGCTGGAATGGGAGGGAGCCAAGTTGAGCTAAAACTCTTGCTTCTCCGATTCATCTTCCCTTCTGCAGGGCTGGTTACAGGAAGACTTTGTGAAGTTTCACAGGCATCCACAGTTATGGTCTGAACCTGAAATATCTCCTCCAGGCTCATAGTTTAAAGCTTGGTCCCTAACTGGTCGTGCTATTTTTTGAAGTTCCGGAGACTTTGGGAGGTAGGGCCTGGATGGAGGAAACAGGTCACGGCAAGTGAGTTCTTGGTAGTCTCTAATTCTTGGTGCCTTCTTATTTCGCTCTTTGCTTCCTGGCCCCTGAAGAGTGAACAGCTCCTCTCCACCTCATACTCTCTGCCACCATGGAATTCGCCTGAGTGACCATAGGCAGAACCTTCTGAAATCATGTGACCCAAGGAGAACCTTTCCCCCTTAAGTTCTTTCTGTTAGGTATTTGTCATAGTGACAAGAAAGCAGCTAATAAACAGAGGCACAAACTAGCAATAGCTGTTGGAGCATGAGGTCAAAAGGGACAGCGTTCATATTTCCAATGACTAGATACTCAGTGTTGAGCTAATAGTCAACATCATTGAAGTTTTAACCACACACCATGTCTGCTTGAGCTTCCTGCATACATTAAGCCAATCGGCTTTTACAATTGCCCATAATGATCTGCCTCATGTTACCAATGAGAAGCTAAAAACCAGAGAGATGAAAATTGACCTTTAATCCAACAGTGATCTAAACCCAAACACCCCAGAGCCTGTGCTGGCAAATAGTACACTGTGACATTTCATAGTGGTGTTAACTTTACTAAAGCCATAAAATGCAACCTCCATGGAGGTTATTGTCCTTATCTGCCCAATGAGAGTCATCATACCAGTATTTTTGCAAGGATTCCTTGAGGTGGGATGTGCTTGTCTGTGTGAGTGTGTGTGCCTGTATGTGGGGGAGGAGTCCTTCATCTGTACCCATAGAAGACTGGTTCCAGCATATCCCACCTGAATGAGCACCAAAACCCAGGAATACTCAAGTCCCCTACACAAAATAGTGCCTTAATTGCATAGAACGTACCTTTATCTTCCTATATACTCTTAATTCAATGTAAATGCTATATAAATAGTTCTATTATTCTGTCTACAAGATAATAGTATGGAAAAAGTCTTATTCAATATAGACAGTTTTTCTTGGAAAATTTTTTACCTGTGGCTGACTGAATGCATGAAGGTAAAAGATGCAGCTGTGTAGAGCTTCCTCTATAGTCAATATATAAGCTATTACATATAATAATATCTATCATATTCATATATGTGAACTGTATGAGTATATTATATATGTAGTACAGTAATATAATATACATAATACATATAGTATATAATATATAATGCATTATATGTAGCATATATAATATATAATGCACACACAGTTCCTACATGGGGGAGGTACTGTAGGATTAAGCACCACCACAAACTTATAGAAGGACACATCACTAATACCTGTGGCCACACTGGCATGAAAGCCATCAGCACAGAGAAAAGAACTGTTCTGTTGGATGTAAAGAGTAAACAGGAGTGTGGTCATGTGATTCAACAGGACTTAGAGACAAGGCCAAGGCCAGGCAGGTATGGACCAACTCCATTGGGTAGGGCAGTTCTCTTAGAGGGCAGAGCATGAAAGTTGCCCCAGAGGTGGAGGAAGCATCACAGCTATTCATTTTGCTTCACAGGCCCTGAGTCTCTCCATCTGCTTGGCCATCTTTGCCTTAGATAAACATTGTCTTCATTACTTCCCTTTTGCCACGATAAAGCAGTGTCCAAAGCAACTTGGAAGGAGATGACTCATTTCACTTACATTTCCAGGTAACAGTCCACCACTGAAAAAGTCAGGGCAGGAACCTAGAGGCAGGAGCTGATGCAGAGGCCATGGATGAGTGCTGCTCCTCAAGGTTTGCTCCTTGTGGCTTGTTCAGCCTGCTTTCTTATAGAACCCAGACCACAACTTCAAGAATGGCACCGCCCACAATACACTGGGCCCTCCCCCACCAATTCTCCTCCCTCCTTCACTAATGAAGAAAATGTCCTACAAGATTGCCTATAACCTGATCTTATGGAGGCATTTCCTCAGTTGAGATTCCCTCTTCTCAGATGACCATAGCTTGTGTCAAATTGACATAAAACTAGCCAGCACAGACACGAACTCAAAGTCTGGCTGAGCATCTGTGTATGGAATCTTTCCTCAACATCTTAGATGATGATCTGAAAATATGGCTCAACACTCAGACAGAGGGACAGAAGTCAACTGTCAACTGGATGCCTTTTAATTTAAAAAGTTACATTCTTCTCTTTAAGGATAAAGCAAGCTATTTTAAGACAACAGAAGGAGGCATTAAAAAATAGGTCTACATTTAGGCCATAATACAAATGGTTGATTCCCAGCAAATAGTACATCCAATTCTGTCTCAATTTTCAACTGATATATCTGGGCCTTAGAGCCTATATAAGCCCAGTCCTCTACATTTGGGGTCACAGAACACTGGGAATCAATCAGTCTATGAGTTTGCATTTCCCCAAGTGATCTGCCACCCTCAGAAATAGGAACATGACTGCTCTTGATTGACCAGCTATGGAGAGCCCATTCCTTGAAGAGACTTCCGTCCTGGAGCTGCATTTCTGAGTTAGCCCAATGATGTTCATCTCCCCAGCTGCAGAAGGAACCTTAGTTGCTGCCCAATAGGCTTGCCCAACCATGCCAATTGGAAGGGGCCAGTGAGGGTCAAAGTCTGGAGACCAAGGCTTCTGAGAGAGTTTTGTCATGAAGGAAAAGAGAAATCCAGAGCAAAGAATTAGAATAGTTTTGAAGGCTAGGAACGCAGACACAGAAAAAGCAAACAGCTTTTCATGGGGACAGACAGTAGGGCTGTGAGAGCCCACAGGAGAACCCATGCTTTTCTGGGACAGTCTGAAGCTTTGAGATACAGGGAAGAGCTTTGACAGGACGTGACAGCAAGAGAATCCACACAGGGGAGTACTCAGCCCTTCCTCTGCTATCTGTCACAATAATATTTCAATCATTAGATCTGAACTGAATACAGATCTAATTTACCAAATAATGTTTTAATGACAATGGCACCCAGCAGCGCTTCAATTTATGCATAACTGCAAGATAAATTACATCTTTGGACTTGCAGAAAAAGATGTCTAATTAGTGAGGTTTTTAAATATAAAGAATCATTTCTGTAAGGCATGCAATCTGTCTGCTACAAAGTCACTCATTAATATATGAAAGGCTGCTGCTTAATAGACTGCTACATGGGACGGGGTCCCAAGAGCACCTGAAAAAGGAGTATGACAGCAAGGCACTTCAGAAGAACCTAACGCCAGGTCCATGGGCTTTCCATCGCCTTCAGGGGCAAACTGAATGTTTTTGCCACAAAATATTCTGTTCGATCAAATTCTGGTTTTCTAGCTAGGTCCAGAGTAGGATTAGTATAAGATATTCAGGATTTTTTTTTAAAGCCTTGGTATTTAACAAAGCTTCTTTAAGTGTTTTTTTCAAAACTGCTGCAAGATAAAACCACATTGAAGGTCTCTGATCATCAGATGTATGCAGAAGAAGAGAGCAAGTAGCCATAATTCTGCACCTTTGCACAAAATAAGGGCAAAACTGAGACGGGGGTGGGGGGCATGAATGTGAGTAACCCAAGGGAAATGGCAGCTGGGTCTTGCTTTACTTGGGTTTACTAAATAAACTTCTGTTTAAGCTGCTGCTGTCTGTGCCTTTCAGCAAAATTCTTTCAAGAAAACAAAGATGGAGCAGAAACCTTCATCCATTAGCAAAATGAACTAGAATCCAAACCAACAAGCATGCCTCACTTTGTGGTGCATTTCAGGGTAAGGGACGATATCTCATTGCGTCTTGCAGGAGGAACAGGAGTTTGACAAATGGACCAACTCCAAGGAGAGGTTAAGCACGAGCACCACATGGAGCCCTGAGATGAAATGACACACAGAGGGTGTTGCCTTCTGGTTGAGTGTCAGCTGCCAGACACAGAGAGGAACAGCAGGGCATTGAACAGTATGCAAAGACATCTAGAAAACAGTGCTAAGCAAGGGGGACTTGTGGAAGGACAGGGTTGAGCAGAGTGCTGGTTTAGGGAACTTCAGAAGAATGGTACAGCATTTCTGCTAAAGTGAGTTAGCAGCCTCCTTGGGAAAGTTGAGTCACTAACTGGAACAAGAATTAAGGAAGGAGGCAGGACAGACTGTGAAGAGTCAAGATCACCTTGAGCTTGTAGAGGTTTGCAAGTTTTGGTCATTCCAATTCTGTGGCTTTTTATAAAAGCATTTATTATCCTGGGAACCCACCAGGACCTTTCAAACATTCCACTTATATTTGTGAGTGGAAATGATGCTAATGCATTAAAGAAAACAGATAACAAAAAGACAACAGTGGAGATCTGGCAGTGTGGTTGAGGAATGGCATGCATGAGAAATGTTTTGGGTTCCATTTCCAGGAAAACAAAACAAACTGTTGGGCAGACAGATCAGGGGGGAAATGCCTGCCATGCAAGCCTGGTGACCTGAGTTTGATGCTCAGAATCCATGTTAAAATCCATAGTGAGATGTAGTAGCTCACATCTGTAACCCCAACGTGCCCAAGGCAAAAAGGGAGGTGGAAAAAAAATCATCCAGAAGCTGATGGGTCAGCTAGCCTGAACCGTGCAGGTCAGCAGCAGAAATGACTCTGCTGCAACACGGTGGAGAGAGAGAACACAAACTCTCCAAGTTGTGTTGTGACCCGCCACATAAAAGAAATAAAAATTAAAAAGGTTTTAAAAGCCTCCAGAGCTGGGAACTGCTCGCAGGAAACACGAACTGCACAGTTAATCTGCTCATCCAGCTCTTTTTCCTTGTGAATTTAATGCTTCACTTATGATTCATGAAAGCTGGGCACCATAACCTTGGGACAGGGGTGCTCCAGCCAGAACTGGCTTCCATGGCACAGGGCCTGTGCTCCATTCAGAGAGGCTGGAGTAGAGAAGAACTCTGAAATACTCCAGGGAGAGGCTGAGAAGTCAGGTCACTCCTAGGGTCAGCTTATCACACTTTTTCAAGTTTTCCATAGAGGGGAAGCTAAAATCTAGAACCCTTAATTCCTACCATCCTTGCTCTGCCGCGATCATGTGGGGGTTTATTTCTTTGTTCACTCCTTCACTTGCATTTCTGTTCCTGTCCCCTGTTCATTCTTCCTGTGTTGAGTCAGTTATTCATCTGCTGCCACGCACAGCTCAGGGAATGAAGGTACAGTGTTCCTGTCACAGCTCAGCTGTGGAGACAGGGACCTTAGGAGCCCGATGAGCACTGCACGGGTCAGGATACAGGTATGCTTGCACAATGAACTGGAACCAGCCTGCAGCAGGCTGAGCCCAGCAGGGATAGAAGCCTCTCTTCCAGATCAATTACATCCACATATTCTTATATCACATATTCTTATGAAGCTAGCGTTGAGGACCATGGAGGAAACAAGCAGGAAGCATGGGCAGGGGTGAGGAGGGAGCATCAGCGGAGGAGGTGGCTGAGCTTGGAACCTGGCACCACTGTGACAGGGGTAAAGGTGAGGAAGCACATTCCAAGCACTGGTGGAAATTTCAGATGTTTCCAGAAAAGACCAGAGGCCCACAGCTAGAATGCAGGATAGCATCAGAAAAGCAAGCAGCTTGGCAAGACCCACAGGCCGAGGGCAACACTTTCACTTCTTTTTCTACATGAGACAAGGCAACATGCTGGTGGTGTCTCATTTCTGTCTCTAATGGTGCTCACTTGAGCCCTTACTTCCAGAAAGGGCTTTGCTACACGTAAAGGCCAGTCCATGCTCCAAATGCTGCTGCAGATTCCAGCTCTCTGACGTGCCTCACACAGAACAGAAGTTGCCCAGATCCCAGCTGCTGTGTAGACTAGAAGATGCTGAGTACAATCACTGAAGTGCCATGAAGATGGAGTAAGGGAAGAAATGGGGGGATCTTACGTGTGCATTTGTCAGGTGAGATAAAAACTCTGCCGTCCACCCCACACAGCCCTGGCATGCTTTCCATTTACAGCATTGCTAGTTAAGGGATTTCTACCCAGCTTGTGGCAAAGTTTACCAACTGCTTCCTCAGGATGGGCTCCGGTGTCTTCTGCAGCTTATGCACCTTCTGGATGAGGTCTCATTTCCCAGCACAGGCCTGCCTTCCAGATCAAATCCCACAGTGGAGATTCTGAATTGAACTGTGAATTAACTTACAGTTGGTTTACACCCTGCCAAGTTCTCCTCCTGGGGGCTGTTCCATTTATACCCCAGTTAGCAAAGTGCGAGAGTATCTCTGTCCCTACGGCCCCATGAAAAGACGGTGTTATCTAGCTTGTGAGGGAAGTTGCCCAGATGTATAGGTAAATGTAAAATTTGGTATTTCCACGCTGTCCCTGAGATTTTTGTTCCTGTAGCAAGTCTACAGTGTTCCTGTGGTTAAGATCTTTTACATCTCCTTTCCTCGCAGGCTCTATGTCTACGTTCAGTGTTGTTTTGGGTATTTGTGGTCTTTTTCTAATACATTTCTAGAAAGTATGCACTGTTTGTGTTCTGACTTGGAAATATTTCCCTCAGGTTATTATGCTTTGGGGTTTGTTTGCTTTTGAAAGAAAATGTTTTATTTGTTTAGCCATGCAAAAGTTTTTTTTTTTTACTTTGATATAATCACATTTGTTCAGATTTTATAGCTGTAAAGAATGCTACGTGAGTGGGTGAGAAGGAATGGGGAAGCTCTTGGGTCCAGTTTAGAAAGGTATCCAAATGAAATGCCAGCAGGAAAGACAAAGCACGGCTAACTCGTTCTTCACTGAGCCAAGAGAGTGATGGGATATTTGCTCTTCCTTTCTTACATCTTCATAAAGGAACAGCTACAGACAATTTTACGTGCTACCTTGGGCAGGCTGTGTCATCACAGAATCCTCTAAATGTAGCCGTGGAGGTATTCTTTAGACTTGATTAATATTACAGTAAGATTATGTAAAGCAGCTCTTGCTCCAGAATGTGTGTGGGTCTAATCCAATAAGTTGGAGTCTGTAAATGCAAACAATGGAGTTTCCCAAAGGAGAAACAATTCCTTTCCAGACTACGGCTTGGGAAAACAAAAAAACAAAAAACATCTCAGTTCCAGCCTGAGCCTTGTGGAACTCCTCCCCGGGACGACTATTTGAGCCTGTATCTGTAGCCTGCAGCTTGCTTTACACTGTTCACACTGGCCAGGTCTGCCTGCCTTTGTCTCTGTCTCTATGCCTGTCCTTCCCGCGGTGATTTTGTGCTTTAGAGAACCATGAATAGCACAAAAATCGTACCATTTCCCCATAAAGAAATGAATAAAGTAATTGGGTGTGAGAGGGATGGGGTTGGGACGGCAGATGTGGGAATTCTCTGCTTAAGCATTATGCTATACTTAGATTATTTTTTTCCCTGGGAATCAAACCCAAGGCCTCAGGCAAACTCAGCACACGCTCAGTCTCTGCACCAACCCTCCAGCTTCATGCTTAGGAATGCTAAACCATGTAACCACCTACTCAAGATAGAAAAAGAAACTGGGGCAAAAATAACTTTCAGGTATAAAATAAATTCTATGTAGGGTAAGGAATAAAGGTTATATAAGAAATGATCCAAGTTTAATCAGATAAATTCCTCAGGAAACAAATAAACAGTTTTTGTTTCTTGCTTGTTGACAGTTGGGAGCAAATCCAGCCCCTCACACATGCATGGCAAGTGCTTCCACACATGACCTGCACCCCAGCCCTTACAGTACACATGGAGTAGCTCTGCATGATATTTAAAATATACAGGATATTCAAGAATCCTGGTTTCTCTTAAGCTCTATTCCTACTCCCAGCCCCAAACCAGGCAAACATGCTGTGTGTATGTGGATTTCACACAGGGCCACTGTTGGCTTGGGAGACTGCAGAAATCAGGAGTCACTTTCTCAGGAACCACAGGAGGACCCATGTGCAAGGATTTGGGACTGTCCAAATTTTTTGAGTGAGGGTGTCACTATGAAATCCTGGCCTGCAATTGCTGTGTATACCAGGCTGGTGTTCAACTCACAGAGATCTACCTGCCTCTGCCTCCTGACAGCCACAGGCAAAGGTATGTGCTACCATGTCCAAAGTTTCAAAATCCAACTTTAAGTAACTACCAAAAACCAGGTGCAAAGCATATGGAAACCTTCAGCCTGGAGACACAAACCATTTCCCAGAAGCCTCCACCCTGCTACTCTCCACAGCCTTGTTTGTTTGCAGTGATCTCCTGGCTGTCAGGAAGGGTGCTGGCATCGGCCCACACTCCTCCTTACTTCCAGCAGCAGGGCTCTGACAGACAGGCTCCTTAGGAACACCGCCCTGCAGTGATTCGCTGTTGCTTGTGACACTTGGCTCTCACGGCTGCACTGATGACTGTTGAGCTGTACAAGCCCCCAAGGAGAACAGCTCTACCGGCTACTAGCTCAGTCAGCACAGCCAGTCCACCAAGGGTGGAGAGCAGAGGTTCTTCCTGTGAGCTGAGAATTCTTAGCTGGCAGGAGCATACAGAGTGCCCATATAGACGGCCTGTTCCCAAGCGGCCACACACACTGTCCGCAGAGCAGAGGAGCCTAGTGCCAGGGGATAATGGAGTCCGCACGAGGCGAGTGCTGAAAGGATAATCCGTCTGCTAAAAACACACTGGAAAGAAACTACATTAACGGCCTCCGGGAGCCAGGGAGGTCACACAGAGAAGAGTGTGGTCAATTAAACACAGAGACACTCTCTGTCTTGGTTCGCTCTCTATTGCTGTGATGAACAGCATGCCAAAAAGCATCCCGGAGAGGAAAGGGTTTATTTCAGCTTACAGCCCGAAAGTCAGTCCCTCACTGAGAAGGGTCAGGACAGGAAGCTAAGCAGGGGCCAGAGAGGAATGCTACCTACTGGCTTGACCTGCCTACTTTTTTATACAGCTCAGTACCACCTGTCCAGTGGTGGAACTGCCCAAAATGAACTTACCACGTCAACAATTGATTAAGAAAATGCGGCAAATAATTACAATATAAAATAAGATTGCCCCGCAGACTTGCCTATAGGTCAGTCTGACGGAGATGATTTCTCAGTTGGGATTCCCTCTTCCACAACATGTCCAACTTTGTGTTGAGCTGACAAAAATCAACTAACACCATCCCACATACACACAGATGCCACAGAGATAGATACATGCACATGCACACACACACACTATATCATACGACAGATTCTCATATAACAATATATATATATTGTTACATATATCACAGCTACATATAGACACATAGCAAAAACACATATACGCAGCACACCCACAGAAATTCAGAGCACACAGACATTCAAACATAGTACACAGGTATAAACACACACACAAAAATATACGGCAGACACATCTACATTCAGATAGGCACATACAACACACAACATATATACACATACATACGGTCACACACCACACCTACAGGCACAGACTTGTCTGCACCAAGGTCTATCCACACGTGCCTTTAGGTAAGTTGTTGCATTTTACAAAGCCTGCTTCTCTCTTTGTAAAGTGGGCAGCCTTGTCCCAGCTAGCTGAACGGTGATGGAATTCCAATGGAATGGTGACTTCTAAGGTTTCAAAGCCCTGAACAAACTGTGGCTCTTTTGCCACCACCTTAGTTCCCGCAGGAGATAAGGATGTGTTTCTTTAGTACAAGAAAGCTGTCACCAGGGGCTTATGGATCCCTTGAACGGAGCCCCTACCCTCTCTAGGAGTAAGAATCCTGCGGATCTTGCTGAGCACAGTATGGCTGGGAAAGTGCCCTGGACTGGAAAGATTAAAAATAAATAAATAAATAGATAGATAGATAAATAAATAAATAAATAGAAAAAAGCCTGGCCATTCGGTGGTACAGACAACTCTGAGAGCATCTGACCTCCATCCACCCTCCTTCTCCAGCACAAGCCCCTCTATACTCAACTGGGAGAAAAGGACCAGTGGGCAAAGCCCTTTCTGAGGACAGGTCTGTGCACATGAGCACATTGTGGGCTGAGATTCCTTGCGGAGAGGGAAGCCACAGCTCATCTGTGTTAAAGAGCCTACAGAACTGACTGACGTGGACTTCCATGACTGTGGAAAGCTGAGCTGTTGCAGATGATGAGAAAAATTATCTTGGCTGTACTTGGCCCCTTAACAGCATCTGCTGACCACCTCTGTGAGTGACCTAACATTTTTGTAACTATCAGATGCAACTGCTTTGGAATGTACTAACGAACCCCTAGCTTCCAACAACCCAAAAGCTAAAGAAGCAATCAGACGACACCTGAAGCCTATAAGACGAACAGCTCTGCCCTGCTGTAACCCACCTACCTGAGGTTCCAACCAATGTGTTTTAAGAGTGTCTTAACTTAGGACTTTTTGTTCCACTGCTGTTAAAAACTTGGGAACCAAATTCCTACCATGTTGGAACGTGATTATATGGGGGAACCTGGATTGTGTTCCTGGACCATGACCTTGCAAATTTGACTTCAGAATAAACTATCTCTTTCTTTGAAGCAAGAATATTTTATGAATAATATACTGGCAGTCAGACACACAGTACACATATAGACATACTGGAACACCTGGGCTCATGTTATACACAAACACACAGAGACACACACTGACATAGACACACACACACTCAGGCACATTCCACACACACAGGCGACTCCTTTCCAGTAGGGGACTTATAGCACACACACCTGCCCTGGCTTTGTCAGCTACTGGATGCTCCTGCCTCTACGGACACTGTGTGATGCTTAGGAACATAGTCTTCATCCAGGTGCCATGTGCTCTCTGACTGCTCAGGGTTCTCTGTGGCACACTCCCTGTCTGAGGACCCTCGGCCTCTAGCTGGTCCCAGGGTCAGGTCTGGGCATCTGTACAAGTCCAGGCTACCAGATCATTCAAGTTCCAGCCCCTATGAGCATCCCCACTAATGCCCCTCAGAGACATTCCCAGCGTCCAGGCTCACCCTTCCTGCTTCCTTGTCACAAGCTCTGGTTTGGGGCATAATATAAAACTAACTTGAGTATGGTTTACTCTTTGCCACCCAAGATGGTACCATGGACTCTGCTGTCTGCTGTCTGCTGCCTCTCTGGGGGTGCATGCCACTGTCCTTCCAAAGTACAGGCCCCCAGTGAGGCAGAACTGTGATGAGAGCTGACACACATTCCTCAGTAGAAACCGGACTGAGCACTTTAGTACAAGCTGTTTAAATTCTCACGACAGCCGTTTGGATCACCATGGTGATCACCAGTGTTCAAATGAGGAAAAGGAGACACAGAAAGTGAGTAACTTTTGGAGGTTTGCCCAGCTGCTAAGCAACAGAACTAGGGTGCAATTCAGGCAGGTGCCTCAAGAGCAGAAGCTGCAGCAGGCAACGAAAGGCATGATGGGAGCTTTGGAGGGTCAAGGAAAACACAAGTCAAGGAAGAGGCAAGCAAAGCCTAAGATAAAACTAAAGAGAGAGACAGACAAAAAAAGCAGATGTCTGACACCAAAGCCCAGGGAAGAAGTCAGTGGGAAACAGGAAAATCACCAGATCCTGGGGATAGTCTCTGAGAGACAGGACGTAAAAAAAGCCTCCAGCGGGCCCCACTGTGAAGGTGCCTGGATTCTGCTCCAAGGCAAAAGCTCTCAGTTCATGATGCTTCGTTTTACACACACCCCACCCCAAGATGGCAGCAGAGAGCAGCTAGAGCAAAGGGAGTTGTGGACAGTGTTGGACTTGCCTTTATTAGGGCAGCCAGCCTGTTTTATCTACCTGTCTCCATAAATTAAGCCTTAATTAAAGAAAATGTCTGCATTAACTAAATTCTCCGTCATTTTATGGACCGGCTCCATAAAAGGACATTGTCTTTTAGCTTCGAGTAGCCCTCCATGCAGATTTCCAAATTCATTTCACTTCCCTTTCATCTCTGGTGATGGCTTCCAACCTTCTGAGTAAGCAAAGATCTGTGGTGGCATTGTTCAGATTCCCCTTCCTCTTTTTTGAATGAGGTCATGTGGCATTTAGAAAATGCTCTCATTTTGCAGATTGTTGGCAATAAAGGGGGCAGATGACCTTAAAATCTGATCTTATCAAGTCTCTTCTAGTCTATCTGGGTAAACATGAGGTTTTTTTAAGCCACAAGTCAAGAGTGCTGATTTGCTTCCAACTGGGTAAATAACCAATTATGTAGGGGTCATAAAAAAGTTTGGGGCCAACTGAGAATGGCTCCAAACAGCCATCTAAAATGCCCTTGAAATGCCCTGTTAAATGCAGCCTGAAGTTCATTCTTGACGATCTCAGATTTCTATTGAAGAAGGTAAAGAAGAAACAACATCAACACTTCTTGCCTTATTCAAAAACACACCTGTATCTGTGATGGGGCCTTGTCTTGATAAACTTGTAACAAACCATAGGCTGCAAAATGCAATTGAATGCAGCTAACCCACTGCATATCCTAATAAACAGATCCGCATCAGACAAAGCCTGCTGGTGGCGGGGAGAACAGTCTCCTGCCCCTACCAAACACTCTGAGCAAAGCCTGTACCTTCCACGTTAACACGGGAACTCTCATCGCCTCTCATCGCCTTCTAAATGTCTGCCCCCTTCACATCAGAGGAAGCAAAACCGGCACTAAACCAAACCTTTTTTAGTTCCGTTAGTTAGGAAGGAACTCGGTTTGGGGGTGCATCAGGAATAATTAGTAAGTTAGTGAGGAACTTGGTGTTCCTTCGGTTTCTTACGTTTTAGGTGTCCATTGCTTTCCTGTTTTGTACAGGGTCATTACTATATTTTACACACAAACATATAAAACCCCAAGGAACCATGTGCTGCAACAGAGCTGAGACATAAATCATTCCACTATAATAGGTTTTTGTTACTTGTATCTCTTGATTCTGAGGTGCATTTCTCCACTGTTTAGTGATGCCAATCTCTTTTCTTCTTCCTCCTCCTCCTCTTTTTTAATGTTTTTGAGATTATAATTACATCATTTCTCCTTTCTCACCTCCAAACGCTCTCTTACACATCCTCCATTCTCTTTTAAATTCATGACTCCTTTTCTTTGATAACTGTTACATTCGTGTGTGTGTTCCTAAATACACAAGCATGACCTGCTCAATTTGTATGATGTCACTTGTACACGTTTTTTAGGACGGACTGTCTTATGGTTGGATTGCTTGCCAGCTGGTGTGCTCTTCCCTGGGGAAGCCTGTTTTCCTTGGTTGCCTGTAGTTCTTTGTGCAGGGAGGAGGCTCTGTCAGCTTTTACCACATATACACACTATTTTGTTGTCCTTGTCCAGGTCATGTTTGGGAAGTCATGTTGGTTAGACTTTGTATGTGTAGCTTCTGACATTTCCAGGAGACAATTCCACAGCAAATTCCCTGTTCCCCTGGCTCTCAGAATCCTTCTAGTCCCCTTTTTCTCAGTGATCCCTGGGGTGGAGTAGGGATAAAGAGATATAAGAAACGTAAATAAAAGTTTTTTTTTAAGTACATCAACAGCCTCACCTTAATAGCCTGAAAGAAAACTTAACAGTCATTTTTTAAATTCATATAGATGTTAACTTTGATATGAATGCTAATCAAATAATTTAACATGGATCAACAAGCTCAGTCTGTGCTGTCCTATACCCGATTTGAGGGCTGAACTCATCAAGCGTGATTGTAATTGACAGGTAGGAAGAGAGGGGTGTGATGGAACTTGGCTCAGCTGATGGGGTACTTGATCTCACATGCCCCTATGATGGGCTGGCTGCTTTCCCACACCTTCCAAAAAGTTCTTCAGACCTTCATTTATAAACAACACTGCCTCTGCCCTGAAAAATCTGCTCTCACCAAGAAGTATGGGTGCGTCACAATTCAGAAAAAGCAAAGCAGTTTGTTTGTTTGTTTGTTTGTTTGTTTCCTACTGCCATATTAGATGAAGGGAAAACCAAAAGGGCAGCTTTATGCTTAGCTAGTTGCAAAGACAAAAACCAAGTCAGGATGTGGAATCCAGAGTGCTTGCAAATCTACTAAACAAAATAGTCTAATCAGGAACATAGATAAGCTTTATGGCATAGAAGTTGGCATCAACCATGAATACATGCATTTTGGCTTGGGGATTTATATACATGGCATACTGGCAAACCAGACTGTAAACTAACAATATAAATGATACCACAAACTGGAAACCTCTCTAAGCTGCCAGCCATGGGGAGAAGGCAGTGTCTGACTACCAGTAAGAAAGACTCAGCAACAGGGCAAAGGACCCTCCGGGAGCTGGGAAGTGTGGAGCAGAGACAACACACTGGCCTGTCGATGTTTCTCATGTTTGCTGACACTGAGAACATTTATTCATGACCAGAGATGGCTCTGCATAAGGGCTTCCCATACTGAGAAACACAAATACTGCCGACCAATCTATACACCACACAGTGATTTCTACTGTTTCTTAAAGTAAAATTCCCCTGTAAGTTCCAGCAAGGAAGTGAAGAGTCTCCGCCTAATTCAGGCATTTTAGTGGGCATTGTTCTATTTGGGTCTATTTCTTTATCAGCATTTTATTTGGCCAACAGATATAACCTTAGGACTCCTGAGGTGGGGATTTGCTTAACTGAGGATATATACCATATAAGTTTGCACGACAGGAAGGAAACAAATGAAGAGTTAAAAATAGGAGCCTGGAGAGATGGCTCAGAGGTTAAGAGCACTGGCTGCTCTTCCAGAGGTCCTGAGTTCAGTTCCCAGCAACCACACGTGGCTCATAACCATCTTCAATGAGAGTCGTCTTCTTATCTCCTATGTACTGTTAATACTTGTGGCATTTTGAAATTTGATCTTCAGAAGGATGGATGGCACCATTATCATGACCGCCACCTCACAGACGGTAATCCCGAGGAATAAGGATGGCAAGCGGTTACGAAGTTAAATGAGATAGACACACGTCACAAACAGCCAAGCTCACACTAGATGTTCTCAGTTCCCCCAAGCAGGAGTTTCCCACGGTTGCCGAGGCAGACTGGGCACCAACTGGCTGCAAGATTCTTCCTGCTCCTGAGAGAGCATCTTAGAGCCTTCGGTCCGGGAGTATGGGCTTTACCTTGATACGCTGTCTTGTCTGGCTTCTCTTCTAGGGGATCTTTTCCTGATGCTTGTCAGGTGTGTGTCACCAGCTCATTCATCATCTGACAGCTGTACTAATTCACTTATCATCTTGCCATGTGTGAGTGTGTCCGCCCTCGCTCCTCTATCCTGGCATTGCTGCTCGCTCTGACATGCCTGGGCCTGTCAGTTACTGCAGCCAAACTGTTTCTCCTTGGGGGTGTCTGCTGTCAGCTCACTTATCAAATTATCTCCTCCCGTTTTGCTTATTAAGTTCCCCTTTCTATATTTTTTAGTTTTTTTTCCCCCTCCTGTTCCCTTGGAGCAATCATTTGGTTACTATCACAGGGTATTATTCCCTTCTCATTTTAACAGCCTTTCAAATTCCATTAGTCAAGAGACTTAAACAGTTCTATCCCAGGTCTTGTTTCTGTAGAGTAAGCTGTATAGAATTTTGTTTTAAAAAAAAAAAAGACTTACAACTAATATCTCATGTGCATTAAAGTTCCCATTTCCTTTCATAGGACTGTACACTTAGAAGAGAAACAAGATTAAAAAAAAATCACAAAGCACTATTTTCTGAAAACTGTGTGAGTGTGTGTAATGCGTTATATTCATTGTACAAAATAGCTACAAGATTTTTTTTTTTAGGTGATGAAAAGATTCTCTTTGATCTCTTTCTCCTGGAGTCATCTGAAGAGGTGTGCTTCAGGGAAATGGTGTAGCTTCCCTACACAGCAGAGGTCATGAAAACAGCATATGGAGTTTGTGTTTCAGCACTGGAACTATGGGACCCGGAAAGGCTCATGTTTGCAGGTAGGTGGGTTATTTTTGTATTGTGTATGTGAACCTATGTGTGTGCATCTGTGTGTTTGTAAATGTAGGCATACGGACATGCATATGAATATTCTCCCTGAGTTCTTGTGCACATAAAGCACTCATGTATGCAAGCAAGAATGACAGTGATCACTGTACTAACAGGCCCCTGTAGTCAACTGTCTGTGATGGGGAATTTCATGAGTCAATTTGACAGAGCTGAGAAACATCCAGATAGTTGGCTGAACACTATTTCTGGATGTGGTTGAATTATTTGGGTGGTGGGGGAGGTCCACTTCATTTATGGGGAAAAAAGGGCAGGATCTAGTTCATTTCAGTCCAGAACAGAATAAAAGGGCAGAGGAAGAAAGACTCTGACTCCTTGAGTTTGGACATGCATTTTCTCCCATCCTAGCTCTAGATTCCAGGATTTATACCCTTCCTTGGGTTCTCAGATCTTCAAACTCTGACTTGATTATACCACTAGATCTTCTGGGTCTCCACACAGAGGTCAAACTGTAGAATTCGCCTGTCTCCATGATCTTGTAAGCTATAACTGTCTCTCTATTGATATATTAGATAGATACCCTGTTGGTTCCATTTCTTTGAAGAATCCTATCATACATTCCTTTCAACATGTGTGTAAAGATACAAACATACAAGCTAAACAGCAAACATGCAGACCACCTAAATAAGGCCTTTTTATAACAGAATGGAGACATGTTTCAAAATACTAAGGGCAGCATTGGTTGACTCTAAGATAGATTTTTTTTTCATGATAGAAGAAATCCTTGGATAATTTTGATGAGCTGCTTGATGATAAAAGCATATTTCATCCATGAAACTGTAATAAATATAAAAGGCAGAGAGGAAAGAGATGGGAATAGCTGGTGTCCAGAAGGAAAAGCAAGACAGGAAAAGACTTCACAAGAGCAGAGAGACAGTCCCAATTAAAATCTGTGCTGCAAATAGTAACAGGCAGGCCAGACACTGTTTAAAGTGCTTTCTGTAGAGCAGAATGTTAAATTTCCCCAGTCTTTCTAGTTTTATTTGTCTCTCCAGATCCACAGTACACCGCTGTCTGGAGACTGATCTCAGTGGACTTGGACTTTCTGCTCTAGGGGGTTCAGATGTGAATACATCATCAGTGTCCTTTTGAGCCCTTAAGGAAACAGCTTTACAGACCAAGGCCTCTACCAGGACAGAGCCACTGCGTCTTTAAGTCCTTTTTATAAACTGGTTCTGGGTCATAATTTCATTTTTTTTAAGAAAAAAAGCTGGCTTAAAAAATAGTTTATAGAGTTACTGATGATAATGAACTTAAGTGTTCCTGAAAATACTAAAAGGATAGGGAAGGACTTGTAGAGAGGGAGAAAAGGCACACGTGGAGAATGAGGAGAGGAGACGTGAACAACCAATCACCCGCATTTCCCAAGGAGAACCTAGAACAAGCGTTCCGCTCTCCTTACAAACTTGTCTCGGCCTCAGAATTTTCCTCAAATTATTAATGCCAGAAAAGCTGATGGCTGAAGAATTCTGGACCTAACCAAATTGCTCTTATGTTAGAGAGACATATGGCTGCTTTGTCCATAGCCATATCCACCCAAAGAGATGAATGGAAATTCATATTACAATAGAGCTGAAGTCAATCATGGAGCAATTGGTGGAAGAGTGAACCCTTGGGCTCAGTAAGGCATCCCACAGAGCCACAGGATGGTTCCTGTTGTCAATTTAACAGGATCTAGAGTCAGCCCTCTAGGGACACCTGTGAGAGATTGTCTAGATTAAGGTTAGCCTCTGAGGAGGGCTGTGAGGGATTATCTTGATGAGCAAAATTGAGTTGGGAAGAGCCGCTGTAACTGTGGGTAGGACCATTCCTTGATTCAGGGTTCTGAACTGTACAGAAGAGTGAAAGCCAGTCGGGCACTAATTTGCATTGTTCTCTGCTTCTTGGCTGTGGGCATGACATGAGCAGCTGTTTCTAGCTCATGCCACTTTGACGCCTCACACCTTAACAGACTGCATCCTTTAACTGTGAGCTGAAAAATAAGACCGTTCTCCCTTAAATTCCTTTGGTTGGGGAATTTCATCACACCAACAGCAAAAGACACTAAGACAAAAAGTTTTCATAACCCGTCTCTATATAAAATTGAAGTAAGAAGGGGTTTACACGGGCAGAATAAAAAGGAAATGCTGACTTTCTCATTTTTCATGTGGATATCTTTAAATCGGTGTCCTTCAGAGTACACTTTACCTACAATGCAATGCTTTCTGATCCAATGATGATGGGGGAGGGTCACTCAAGCATTAACTTTTGCTGAGAAAAATCACCGAACCCTATTTTTTTTTTTACAAAAAGCAAAACAAAAATCCCAGTTTATTTATCTTTTAGTTCTTCCAAAATTCAAAATATCAAGTCCTACTGCTAAAGAGAAAACAAACAAACAAACACAAAATCTGCGAAGCCCCGTCTCTTAAAGTCACAGAACAGAGGAGGCAAAGTAGAACAGGTGGATGCAGAGGGCCTGCAGGGAGGAGGTAATCTTTTAAACAACTGCATCTTATTCTCTGTGTGGATGAGACTTAATCTTTGGTCTTGATGATTTCATAAATGAATGATTGAAAATACTTTACAAAATCAGAAGATAGATCAGAAAAGATATCATTGATAAAGCAGTTAAAAATAAGATGTATCAGAAGACAGGCGAGTCCTCCTCAGAGAAATCGTTGCTTTGTAAGAAGCCTAAATAAATGGAAAAACATAGTATTCCATGGTAAAGACAACGAAGATGTATGTGTTGGTCACAGGCCCATGTGTTAAAAGGTGTAGTCCTCTCTGACCCACTGGGCGACTGGGAGCTGGTAGAATCTTTAAGAGGTAGAGCCTTCTGAGAGGTGCTTAGGGACTGGGAATCACCCCTCCAAGTAGGACCACAGTCTTTCCTCATTCCCTTTTTGTATACCCTTGAGATGACCTGTTTTTTTTTTTCTGTAATACTCACACCATAACACAGCACCTCACCCAAAATGATGGAGCCAACCAAGCATGATTCAAAGCTCTGGAGCACTAAGTCACTACCACACTCCCTAGATGACAGACATAGCACAGATCCAAGAAAGTCCAAGAGAGGATTTTTCATAGGCGCTGACAAGCCGCTCCTAAAATCTCCATGATGAACCAAGCGCCAGGACACTCAAGACAATATTGGAGGAAAACACTGTAGAGACCTATGTTTGGTGGGGAGAAGAAAAAAACATGTAGGAAAGACTCGGCTCCCACCGTTATTCTGTACCTAACATTTTCTGGTATTTATCAGATTAAATACTGTGCATGTAACCCTTCTTCAGTCTGTTTCAGGCAGCTCTCGGCCGCTAACACTCAAGGCGAACACCAAAACTAAGTTGAGCCTTGTGCTCATCCCTAATCAGGATTTTTATGTTTTGATAAGACACTTAAGCCTACAGCAGTTTGAGTCATACACACAAAAATCAGAATACAGGATGATTCGCTATCGCCATGCCTTACTGGGTAGCATGAGATTACTCAGGGATCAAAGATAAGGCACATGAGTGATAGTCTTCATTAAAAGAAGCTGGGCATTGGAAAGAAAATTTGATAACTAACAGCTTATGTGGTCGACATTGTTCGAAGCTGCATAAGTAGAGTCAGCTCCTCAGAGCTGCATATTAAATTCACTTTCAATTAGTGTGGTTCAGCATTTTATTCTTATGATTTGTATGCTTGGTGATACTTTTAAAATTAACTGTGCCATGGACAGACAGATCACATACTTCCCAGCTGCAATAATTCTCCTAATGCTATATCTTTACAACAGTAATTACCTTCTTTCTGAAAGAATACGCGTTTTGAATCTCGTGACACTCCATCTATTACTTTTCCTATATTAGAGCTACCTCAGCGTATTACATTTTTTCCCTTAACGACATTTTTTTTTCTATTAGGAGACCACAAAGGCCTCAGGGCAAGGGAAGTGCATTAGGAAGGGGAAGGATTTTAGCAGAGTTGGGATTTCTAAGGGGCACACGAGACCACTCTTGCCAAGAATACATCAAACAGCAGATCCTCCACTTCCTGTCAGTTTTGACATACATTTCAAAACAAAAGACTATGAAACTCACCATTAATGTAGCAAATTAAATTGCCAACACAGGGCTAGAGAGATGGCACAGTGGTTAAGAGAACTGGCCACTCTTCCAGAGGACCTGGGTTTGACTCTCAGGATCCACGTGGTGTCTCAGAACCATTTATACCTATAACTCTAGTCCCAGGAGTTATATGACACCTCTTCTAGCCTCCCTGCATGCCACTGATCACTGCATTTCATATTCTCAGCTGAGTGGTCACCCTACCTCACTCTTCCCTCAGCTGGTTTACCAACTTGTCCAACCGTTGGACAAATAGGCATTTGCCCTGTGAGGGGCTCTTTCATTTGCTCACCATGGACATAGGTGCTCATTTTGTGTGAGGACAAAGGTCTCCACAACCAAAAACCTACTTACTGGAGAATGCCACAGAAACTACTGCATGATGGGAACAAGCCATCTGGGGCTCAAACACAGGCTGAGGGCTACTGCAAAGCTTGGAAAAGGATCCAAGAACCAGCCAGAGGCTCCTTCGCTGCTGTGTTCTCTCTCAGGATCGCTGACAGTTGGTTTTACCCTCTATGCATTTCCTGCTTCCTGGATTTTGTTTCTTCTGCTCCGTTGACCCACAGAGAGTGTCCTCTGACCCACCTGCCCAAATGCTACCTATCCAATGCTGACGCTCAGCCGCACTGTCACCATAAGATTCAGTGTGCACCCATCTTCTCTATGTCAAGCCCAGTGGTAGAAGAGAAACATGATGAACCACACATGCTTGGAAAGCAGCCGAGACCAACTGCCCATGCAGGCACTGCCCCAGGACCCAGTTTAAAAAGGCCACACCTCCTTCACCCCAAACAGGGGATCCTGGTCTTAAAAGAGTGCTGTGGGCTCTGTACAAAAGCATTGGGTCTCCAGCCTCCTTTTGATCTTATATATATAATTCAGCCTTGATTAAGTAAGTTCTAACTTACTATAGTTTCTTCACACTATACTAACACAATCAGCCTTTCACAGCTGTGGGTCTGCATCAGCAAATAAAACAAACCATAGGCTGAAAATACTGAGGTGGGAAAATTTCACCTATACAAATATAAGCTTTTTTTCCTCATTGTTATTCTCTAAAAAAGTACAGTATAACAATTTACATCCTATTTACACTGTATTTTGTTGTATAAGTTTTCTAGAAATGATATACAGTTTATCAGAGAATACTTTGTATGTGAACATTATTCTACTTTAATAGAAGGGACTTGAGCATCCACCTATTTTGAAATCTTCAGGGAGTCCTGGAATCAATCCTCCTCAGACATGAGGGATGACTGTAATGCTATGTTAATATTTTATAGCTTGCTGTAGGTTGGATAAGTGCCCTCAAAGGCCCATGTGTTGAAAGCTTGGTCCCTAGCCTGTAGTGCTTCCAGGAGGAGGCAAACTTTTGAGGAGGTAGGGAAGGAAATTAAGTCACTGGGGTGGGGGTGGGTATGCCCTTGAAAGGGATCTGGGACCCAGCCCCTGCTCGCTCGCTCTGTCTCTCTCTGTCTCTGTCTCTGTCTCTGTCTCTCTCTCTCTCTCTCTTTCTCTCTGTCTCTCTCTGTGCCTGTGTGTTTGTGTTTGTGTGTGTGTGCTTCTCAGCCACACAAGTTCTGCAGCTGTCTCCACCACACAGTCCACATCTGTGGTAGTTGTGGCCTACCACAGGCCCAAAGGCAACAGGGCCAAGCCATCACATAGGCAACCCTCTGAAATTCTGAGCCAAAATATACATTTCTTCCTTCGAAATTATCTAAGGTGTTTTGTTGGAGTGGTAGGAGACTTACTAATTCATTCCCACCTCATATCACTTCCTTATCTAGAAAAATTTCTTTTTTTAAAATTTATTTATTTTTATATCAATCACAGGTTAGGTACTTTGAATCCCAGGCGTAGCCCCCTCCCTCATTCCCTCCTACCCTCCCACTCCCTCCCTCATCTCCCTCCTCCCCGCCCCCTCCAAGTCCACCAACAGGGGAGGACCTCCTCCCCTTCCATCCAACCCCAGCTCATCCTGTCTCCTCAGGGCTGGCTGCAAT
>CM053758.1:43441419-43486908 GCA_028658305.1 Pachyuromys duprasi
TTGGTTTCTTGCTTTTTAACTTTTTGAGTTCTTTATATATACTGGATATTAGCCCTCTGGGATTGGTAATGATCCTTTCCCAATCTGTTGGCTGTGGTTTCGTTCGGATGACAGTGTCCTTTGCTTTACAGAAGCTTTTCAGCTTCATGAGGTCCCACTTATTGATTGTTGATCTTAGAGCCTGTGCTGTTCGTGTAGAACTCAAATTTCTTGAAGGCAAGAATCATCTCTCCTGCTTATTATTTCTAATTCATCACATAGCTGAGTGCTTTGCACAGTGTCCCATTGTCTATGGGCTGCTGTGGCTCAGGAGTCTCTGAGCCCCAATACCTGGCATTTCTGAGAACCACTGTGGAGTGACTGTCCTTCACTGTACAGACAGAACATAAAGCATAAGAAACTGGATCCCAGGGTCATCTCTTTGAGGTCATTGCCAAAGCACACCAAGACACATGCAGCCTACACTGCAGGGGCTGAAGAAATTCTTCTCTGTTAGAACCATGTTTAAGTTTTGTTGATGTCCACTATAGGCTCCTAAATAGTTGACAGTTAGCTATTATTTACCAAGGTCTTGGAGGTCAAGATACATAAGTCACAACACACTAACCAGTGAGCACAAGTTACAATAAAGCAGCCATCAATATAAACATGACTACGCAGAGTGTGAGACCCCATTCTAAGGCTCCTGAGCTTCCGGAGGGCCCAGCTCTTCAGCACTGTCTCCGGGGAGGCTGCTACCTGTGTTATCATGGGAAGAGTATGACATCCTTCAGCGGGGCCTTGAAAATAATTAATTCTTTCTGAAGACTTTCTCAATAGCGGTTAGACGCAACAATCAAGAAAAGCCTATTACAACTGCTTCCAAGTGAATTTTAAGATGATGCACTTAGCTCATTGTGATGCGGAGCACATAATTACCTTATCAAGAATTTTTGTCAACTTCGTATATAACGTGCTCATCGTCTCTTGCCAAAGCTAAGTATTAGTACATTTCTAACTAAAAACATGCCTGGTGGATCAAAATAAAACAGCTTATATTTCTCACCAAAGTCATTTAAGGAAAGCTAAATCCCTGCCAGGCTTCACTAAAAGGAAGAATTTTCTCGAGGCAATTTTCAATTTCATGCACTGTCTTAGTTTTTTGTTGTTACTTGTTTCTGTTTTGTTTTTCCTGTCATTGCTGTGATGAGAGATCCTGACCAAAGAAACTTAAAGAAGAAAAGGTTTCTTTTACCTCAGAAGCTTGAAGTGGCTAGATCTTATCTCTAATCAGAAGAGGAATATAATGGATGTATTCATACAGTGCCCATCTCAATTTCCCCACTTTTATATAGCCTAAGGAATGATGCTTCCTTCTTACCTCAATTAGCACAACCAAGGTAATCCCACACAGATATGCTGAGGGGCCCAACTCTTATAAGAGTCTAATGTCTGTAAAGCTGCCAATCAGCACTAGTCATCACACATAGTTTTGAGCGGTCTGCTTAAATCTCTTTTCTATTTTGAACCTTCTTGTTAACATGATCTACTACTAGCAATTTAAAGGAAACAGGGACTGAAGCAATGGCTCAGTGGGCAGAAGCACTTCCTGTGCAATCATGAAGACCTGGGTTCAAATCCCCAGCACCTAGATAAAAATCCCTGGCAAGTGTGCATACACCTGGCTCTGTGAAGAACGGAGACAAGAAGATTGCCAGGACTCACTGGCTGTAAGTCTAGCTCTGTAGTCAGTCAGAAACCCCATCTCAGGGGAAGAAGGTGGTAAGGGATGGAGTGGGACACTTCATGTTCTCCTCTGCCTCTGAACACATACCATATGCATCACACACACACACACACACACACACACATACACACACACACACACACACACACACACACCACATACATGAAACACACACAAACAGGAAGAACACAATCTGTTTTCATAAACAACATGTGCACTTCAGATACTTAAACAACTTTGCTTGAAAAGTGAAACTCCTTGCTGCTTCAAGACCTGTACAAGTAAGTATATGTACACCTTATTTCCTTCTCTTTTACAATTAACCCATGAAGATTCATCTTTAATGTGACCAAGCAAAAATACACTCTCTTAAAAAGAGGTCCTGCTCTTTCCTGACTGAAAGAAACTCCCAAAGTGGATTCATAATGAATTTCCTGAATAATGACTTCAAACAGATTTACATTAAATATATTAACCTTTAACTCACCTATATTTTAATAGCATATTAAAGTTATATTTGAGATCAATTCATGGCTTAGAAAGAAAGCCCCATAGGCTTTCTAGAACTCGTATTAAAGGTTAAAGTGATTCATATTTTTTTTTTCTCCACAGAGTCTGGTCAGACATATGACTTTGTAGTATGACTAGGGTTGAATTTCTGATGGGCACAGCAGGAGCCATTCAAAGGCACTTTTGGAAAGAAGATAATGTATGCGGCCCAGGGTTTTAAGCTTTCTTACAGTGAAAAATGATCGGCATAGCAATGAAGAGAGAGAAATATAAAAACGCTAATTCTGGATGAAGTTCATCCATCATGTACTTCACATTCCTTGGCATTTGCGTGATATATTAAATACTGAAGTTTCGGGAAAACAAAAGCAACAGAATCCGGCTCAATGGAGAGACAAGCAAAGCTATTTCTCTTCATCTGTGGCTTTCTAACAAACCCAGGACCCTGACAAGAACTAGTTATTTGTGGTTATTCACAAATAACTAAGATTGTTTTGCCCAGCCATGCGACCTACTGCTTCCATTCTAGGATGACACCAGCAAGCTCTAGTGACCTGAAAAAAAATCTGGCCAGTGTCTAGAATAGTACTTAGACATAGCTGATGTCTCTTTGTGTCATCCAGGTAGGTTTATCAGGGACAGAATGTAATCTTGAGTCTAAGAATTATCTCAACACCTGCCTGAATTACTGTAAAACTCTTCAAATTACGCCAGTGGCAACCAACAGCTGCTGATTTGACTTAAATCCCACTCACCCAGAGAAAAACCATGCCTAGTACTAGAAACCTAGCCAGCTTCCCAGGGCTAGTGAGTTCATGCACCTTAGGAAAGAATCGATTATTGCTACTTTGCTAGACTGGCATAATTCCTTACTACATTCTACATCCTATTTTACGCCACAGATAAGTAAAGCTGCTACTTTTAATCAAAGACACCTGTTTTTATAGCAAATGAAAACCAGTAAACTACAACTGTACATAATGCAAAAGGTTAACAGATCATGGAGAGCTCAGTCCCAAGAGATACACCTACATCACCGCTCCAGCATCTGTGTGTTAGGGAACATCACGGAAGAGCCAGAATCAGAGACCCCTCCCCGCCAATCCACTGCCTGCTGGGTCCACCAGAGTACAGGCAGCAGAGGTAGGTTGTGCTACTGGAACTTGATATCCTAGAGCAGGTTGATATCCGGGGGAGGGGGGGTCTCCCCTTTTCTGAGAATTTTTGTAGGCATAAGGTTATTGTATAATTCAAGTGCTGATTTCTGTACCCCCACATCTGGTTGCAATCCTGGTTCTGAGAAGCTCCTGTCTCAATGTTGTTTAAACACTGCTCCCAAATTGTTCCCTATATCCAATAGAGCAGCTTACAGCCAACCACTGAGCAGGGAGAGAATAGGGCTGGACTTTCTGCCAACAGGAGGAGTTAGAGAGAGGAAGTAGGGGATTTGGCCAAGGGAGAGATCCAGGTGACATCAGGAGAAGGAGCTGGAGCAGAGAAAGCTACAAAGTACAAGTATCTCTGGTTGTATACTGGGAGGAAACCAGATTAGTTTAGAGGGTTAAAACAGAGTAATAACTGCTCAGTTACTGTGTTGTGGAGCTTATTATTAAACAAATATAAACAAGTCAATTATTTTTTGTGATAGTTGGGATAAGAGAGAAACTGAGAAACAAACACAGTTTTATAAAAAAAAAACAAACTTTAACACCTTTCTGAGGAGGGGGAGGACAGCAGGATGTGTGGTGGGAGAAACATGGGAGGTAGGAGTAGAAGAAGAGAGAGGGAAGGCCGTAATCTGGATATAAAGTAAATTAAAAAACAAATAAAGAGCCAGAATCCAATAAGCCTGATGTGAAACAGTTTCTCCTAGAAATGGTTAAATAAATAAGATCTGAACAATGGCAGTATTGATGGATACGTTACTGTGGAAGGGGAAATTTCAGCCCCTAGAAAGAACTACAGGCAAGTAATGACTGCTGCGAAAATGAGAATCAGCTTTTCCCAAGGATGAGCTCCCTTTTTGGTTATTTAATGCAAAGTGGTCAGCCTTGAAACTGTATATATGCCATACATATTATGTATATAATATGCATGCACACACCCCCATATACACATATGTAACAATAATAATCAAAGAAAAGGAGGCTGTCAGCTTGAGTAGTAGAAATGGAAGAGGTTTGAGCGAAGGTAGCTGGGGCTGGACGGAGGAGAGAGGGGAAAGGCTGATTCAATTAAAAGCATCTTTTTAAAAAGAGAAATGAAATTTAAGTGGAAAATAATAATAATAAAAAAAACCCTTTCCTCTATGTGATAGTTCCTAACCAAAAGAAAAACTGTGGAAGAATTATTGGCCCTATATGTATTTTCCAAGTCTGATTATGTCTCTGAGCTACAAGAGTCTAAGTCATGCCTTAACGAGCTAATGAAAGGGGACTTTTAGCTACATAGGGAAATCTGATTATAAACCAGTCTGCCCTGGTTGGAATCACACCTACATCTACCTGCTGCATACCTGTCCCATGCCTCAGTTTCTCCTTGGGTGGGACAACAGAGGTGGCTCACTGGGTATCATGAGAACTAAATGGAGGTAGTATGTGGATAGGTCTCAGCCCACACCATGTGTCATAGCAACATTTGTCACAGAAGTCACAGCGAAGTGGTGAGATCATGTGGCTGTGGTTTCTGCCCATTCAATTCGATTGCTGTACAGCTCTCTCCAGAGCCTTTCCTGCCCCACCTGGAATGCAGAAACGCCTGATGTTAGGAGCTACAAATCATGCATTTCCCTTACTGTTAGTCAATTCAAGTAAACTGGATGCATCCTAGGTTTGGGGGTCTACCTTTGCAATGTTTATAACTTAAAGAATCTTCACAGATTCTATTTTTATAATTAAGGTCCACAGCAAAACTTAAGCAGGGGAACTGAAACTCCCCACATAGTCCCTCTCTCATCACAGGCACAGCTTCTCCTGCTAACATCCTCACCAGGAAGGTACATCAGTTATACTCAGCAAGACCTCAAGTCTATGGCTTATGGAGGAGGTTCAGACACGTGCATAATGGTGTAAATTCATGCCTTACAGTATCAACAAAAGCATTTCACTGCCCTAAAAGCCCTGTGTTTTGCTTAGTTACCCCTTTTTGCAGCTCCTGATGGACTGACCTTCTCCACAAATTGACTTTTATAAAAGGCATGTAGCCTTTCCTGGATGGCTTAGTGATAAACATTTCAGTTTCCTCTTTGCGTTCTTCTGGCTTGATAGGTCATTTCTTTTTAAGCACTGAATGCCCTTTGTCTGTACACACCTGCTAATTTATCCGTTCTACTGAAGGACAGAAGAGACTGAACTTCTAACCTACCACCAGAGATTGTGATTTTCAAACACCGTAAGAACTTGTAGTATTTCTAAAAGCCACTATGATGTGACTTTCTCTTACCAAAGACCATAGGAAAAAAATAGTCTATGAATGGTGCTTCTAACATGTTTACAACATAAACACCTGACTTTGTGATCTTCCATACCTTCCTGGCTACTGTCTCCTTTATTAGCCATTTCTACTTAAGACTCAGGAGCCAGAATTCTAGCACCTGCAATCAGCTCCCAAGCCAGAACGCCAGCAGTAAATCCCAGCACTCATTCTAAACTTCTGAATGAATGCCGCTTGTGCTTTTTAGGAACATGACGACACAAGAGCCACTGAGGAGTGCTTCAATGACTTCTGGGTGTCCTGGGCTTGTTTGGTTAATGATGATTAATGTAATGAAATAGATTGTGTTATTTAAATTGGGGTATTCCTGTTGTGTTTATTAAGGTCTAATTTACAGAAAAGAAAATTCAGTCATTTTAATTGGACAGTTGATGAATCTTAAGAGCGACTGCCACGTAGACATCCCCAGAATGAAAGCATGAAATGTTCCACAGAACCAAGGGTTCTCTGCTGCCCTGTGCTGTCAGTGTTTTCCCATCATCCCAGCAATAGACAAGCAGCATCTACTCTTGATCGGCAGCAGCCACAGAATCCTGATCACATGCTCTTTCATTCTTGGTTTCCCTTCCCACTCTCATTTCTCCTTTCTTTTCTTTCTTTCTTTGAAACTGATTCATTATTCAGTCCAGGGTAACCTTGATAGTCTAATCTTCCAAGATCCATGATAACACGGCTGTGCTATCACAACAGGTCTGCCTTCTTTAGCCTATTTCTTTTGAGATTCATCCATATTGCATTTAGGAGTACCATGACCCTGAAGTATTCTATTAAAACCTGGAGAAAGCAAGCTTCCTCCCTACTGGCTAACCTCCTAGTTCTGAAAGTACTATGCATACTACTAGAGGAAAAGAATAATCGATCTAATGCAGGTGTGACCTCTATATGCACTAAGGAACAACTGACCTGGAAAGCGTGCCAACTGGTATAATAGAAGCTAGAATGTCATGCAAGTAACCAAACACTTTCTGATTGGATTTAAGGACTCCTACACAGGATGAAACCCATACCTGTTACTGCCACTGGGCCAAGAACCTATTGTTGGACAGGTAACAGGTCCTGGGAGAGAACCTACCCTGGGACATTGTATTAAAACAACTCCTACTGACCTAGATTATACCCACAGATTAAGACATTTCTCAACCTTATTTGCAATAGATGATGGATAACATAGAGACCCACAACAGACCAAGATACAAAGAGTATAAAACTGCAGAATGTCCAGCCTTAAATGAAATTACATTTATATGTAATATTATATATCTAAAATATATTAATATCATATTCTCTCCTCCAAAGGTTCAGGAGTCATTGTGGAAGAGGAGACAGAAAAACTCAAGAGCCAGAGGTGGATGACTACAAGGAAACAGTCTTTTCTAGACACAATAGTGTAGCTGTAAGTATCAACTCATAGTAGATGTGGCAACATGCACAACTTGTATAATCTCAAGCCAGACAACATCCCAGCATTGAAGAGGTCCCACCCCTAGCCAAGAAGCTACTGGCAACTCTTAGCTGCTGAGAGGGGGGACCCTCATTTTTCTCTGAGGTGCAGATCCTGCTAAATTGACCACACTCCAGTGGAAGGCCACATATTCAGCAACATTTGAGCAATACAAATAGGCCTTAGTAGGCCTGTGGGGCACAACAGACACAAAGTTGTATGGGAAAGGATGGAAGGTATATCTGGGAAGATTTGGGGGAAGGAAGGTAAATATGACCAAAACAACATTGTAGAAGAGTCTCAAAGAACTATTTTTAAAACATTAAAAAAAATGCGATGTAACAAAAAGTGCCACATGCAGTACATTAAAATACTCCAAGAGGATAAAGAACTGTGCTCAACATGTTCCCAATAATACCTTTCAACAAAACTTGGGTCTCACTGGGAGATACCAAGAAAGCAGAGCTCTATGAAGTAAAGAGACATCTTTCCAGGAGTGCCGTCAGTTGGCAACCATGACATATTTCACTTCTCACTTTAACAGCTGACAGTTCTGAAAGGGGTTCTCCAGGGTGACATCAGGAAAATGGCTAATTGAAGACCTGAAAATTCACTGCTGCATAAAAAGAAGTAAATTCCCAGAGACATTGCTAGGATCAGTTTGCTGAGAACTCTGGAAGTAATCCAGTATCTTTCGGGCAACCTTAGGATTCCTTTGTCAAAGTAAACAGCTGTATCTTGGGTTGGAAAAGTAAACTTTATGGTTCTTTGGCGGCCCTACTCCATCCTCCGACTCTATACTAACATTGAAACAATCAGTTCACATTCCTGGTATAAGTCTGTGAGCCACCTGAAAGAAATAACAGGCTGCTTTCAGAGACACTCCCAAATAACTGTCACATGGCCCTTCGAGCAATTATCTGGAGGCCATTCTCAATGGTAATTTGCACTTTACCTTACTTGAAACCCACACAGTAGGAAAATCCTGACCCTTGGGAGAGAATTGGCACACAATATTTATAGGCAAGTATTTCTACTTTGTAGTTGCCTAAGTAGTAGATAATATCTATGGCAGATTAGAAGAGACCACCCAAAAACCCTTATAGTAAGAGCTAGGGAGTAAAATGATCGTAAGCTTTTGTAAAGCCTCTGCATACTTCAGGGAACACAGTATGCCACCCGGATATGTGGAGTTGAGTATATGCCCAGGGTGGGTTTGAGACTGCTCTGAACAGCAGCCTCTAAGTCTAGAGTTCACGTAAGCAGAAAGTGAACACTAAAGCAGATTGTCAGCTGCTTGGAATTATGTTCAAAGCATGCCCCAGAAGACACGCACGGCCCCTTAGCAAAGACTAGGCACTAGCTGCACACATTTACGGGAATCTTTGTCAAACCATAATCACACTAACTACTAGATTTACTAAGTAGACAGTTCAGCAGTATGTATGACAAGGAATCCTACTTTACATAATTTGTTAAGAAATCACTAAACAAACAAGGGTAAACAGTATCAACAATTAAATATGGAGATGGGTAAACTTAATTGCTATAGGTGACATTATACTCTTGAAAATGTCTGGTTTGCAACAGGGAGTTATAAAACATGTGAAGATGTAGCAAGCACGTCACATATTAGAGTGGGAAAATAATCAGTGTAAACAGTCCCAGAGGAAGGTCATATGGTGGGCTTCAGCTCAGCTCTTTGACATATACTGAAGAGACCTAAAAGAAATCTTGTTTAAAAAAAAAAACTACAGGGAAAATAAAACAGGACAAAAATATAGAAAATAGAAAGTAGAAAAAAAATTTTTAATGGCAGAGGTGAGAAGAAAGTATCAGCTACGAAGCAAGGACCTGAAAGGCAGGCTGACATCATCTAGTCTGGACAGAGAGGGAACCAAAGAGCAAAGAAACAACAAACCTTAAGCCAGCAGTTCTCAGCCTGTGGGTTGTGTCCCCTTTAATAAACGTCTGTCTCCAAAAATACCTGTACTATGGTAGAGTAACAAAGTTACAGTTGCGAAGTAACAATGAAAATATCTGCGAGCTGGAGAAGCTGCTCAGTGGTTAAGAGCACTCATTGGCTGCTCTTCCAGAGGACTGGAGCTCAATTCCCAGCACCTACATGGCAGCTCACAACTGTCTATTGCTCCAGTTCCAGGGATCAGGCACCATTTATGCAGATAAATATGCAAGCAAAACACCGATGCACATAGATTAAAAAAATAATTATATTTTTAAAAAGAAAAGAAAATAATTTTATGGTTGGGGTCACCACAACATGAGGGGCTGTATTAAAGGGTCACAGCACTGGGAAGGTGAAGAACCACTGTCTTAAGCAATACATTGAACACACCCAAAAGGCTAAAACACACACGAAGAGAGTATAGACAGGGGAGGGGAACAGAAGAAACAAAGCTTAGAAGAGTATTTGAAGAAGCTATGGCCCCAAACTTCTAAAATTTGATAAAAGACATGAATCTAAACTTCAAAGCCCAGTGAATCACAAGTAGGTCAAACTCAAAAAGACTGATACCTGGACACAACTTAGGTCAATTGTCAGAAGCTAAAGTCAAATAGAGATCACAGAAGCAAGAACAAGTGACTGCCACTCACAAAGGATCCCCAAAAGATCAATAGCTGGTCTCTCACAAATCACATATGATAAAGGGCAGCACAGGGCATTTTAAGGCTGTAAACTGGAAAGAAAAGAAAAGAAACCCCTATGAATCAAAAATTCTATATATAGCAAAGCCATCCTTTTAAAACGAAGGAAAATTTAAGCCATTCCAAAATAAAAACTAAAAGAATTAGCTATGAAACACATCCTACAAGAAATAAGAGAAAAGAATAGGAAAGAAACATGACTCTTCTCCTGTCTGATTTAAAAGACAACTGGGTAAAATAATAATTGCATGGTTGAAGTGAGGGGCACACAACATACAAAGATTTAATTTGTAAGAAAATGGCATAAAGAAGGAAGATTAGAGTCACAGGAGACCAGTATGAGTACAGGATTGGCATTAAGTTAGTATTCATCTGAAATAGGCTGCTATATGTTATGATGTTCATCCTGTTATGGAAAACAATAACTAAGAAAATTATACAAAAATATATGCTTAAAATAATAGAATTAAAGTAGGATGCTAGAAAATGTCTTTTTAACACAAAGGAAAGTAACAACAGAGGAACAAAAAGACATTTTAACAGACAAAGCACTTAGAAAGCAGAGTTTGAATCATGATTCTTCCTTATCAGAACATATGTTAAGTGGAAAAATACCTTCAGTTACAGGGCAGACATTGGCAACATATATTTTTAAAACATAACCCAACCACATGATGTCTATAAGAGGCTCACTTTATATTCACAGACACAAAGAAAAACAGCAAAAAGATGGAACACGATACACTGCAACCTTGCAATAGTTGGCTTAGTCAACATGATGCTAGATAAAATGGTCTTTAAGACAAAACTGTTAGCAGAAACAAGAAAGTGCATTTTACAATGATAGACAATCACATCAATCGAGAAAATATAATCATCAAAAACATACCCACACCTGAAAGACAGCCAAGACTTACAAACAGTATCCTGAACACCTTAGTGGACAGCCCCACACTGAAATAAAAATGTGTAGTTTGCCTAAGTTTGTGAAAACTTGAGAAACAAGTAAACCCTTGGAAAGGTATTGAGCTCTCACTCTTGCTACCCACAGAAAGGATTCAAGGAGTTAATAAAAAAGTACTGATAAAGGAGCTCCACAGCACCAATTTAGACAGCAAGGTACAGTCTCATTGGCTAATGATGCTCTAATGTACAGGCAGGAAGCAGAAACTCTGAGAGGTAAGATCACAGGCCCTGAAACATATTCCCTGGGTTTATATCTAGGCCTCTCCTAGCTGCAGAAATCATCTATATCTATAGATATGACTAAATCTAGCTGTTATCATGCCATTGAGGGGGCCCCAAGAAATAATCAGTAAACGTAAGCAGTTAACATTTTCCTCATCATCACCATCATCCACCTACGATGAGCACAGTTCCGAGTCACTCTGAACCTTCAAAGACGACCTTAACGTTAGGGACCAAAAGAGAAGGCAGCTTTGCCTATCAGAAAATAAGCCTGGCTGTGGCACTATGAGGTTACTTTATCCCCGAGGGCATGTAAATTAGATGATATAGTCAGCATTGGTGTCCATATTCACAGATACCCAAGAATGACTTCTCATCCTGGGTAAGGCTTATTACAGTGAAGTTTAGTGGGAGAGACTATATATTCAACCTTTCTACACACCAAGAAATCATAAGGAACCCACCAACCTACTACATGCATTTACCCCCCCCCACACACACACTAGCCTTTTTCAGTGATAGAAGTGGACAGCCCGGGATTGCTGGTGTTGAGACAACAGATACTGAAAGGGAGGGCCTGGGAAAGACAAAAACGTATAAACTGACCTGTGGGTTGCAAGGTTCATGTTTCATAAAACATGAATGATGTTATAAAAAAGAGAGAGAAAGAAACAGAGAAAGCCATCCCAAAACAACAGAAAGTTCTTAGCAAAATGCATAGCTATGTGTCAAAACGTAATATTCAACACCAGGGTTAACCGGTAGAATGGATGTAGCTGAAGCCCAAATAAGCTATTTAGAAAATAAAAGATAGGAATCATACCTAGAAAGAAAGAAAAAAAAGACAAGAAAATGATAGAAAATGTTAAGAATCCTAGAAGGTCAGTTTAGCGGGAGAGATGTCTGCTTGGAATTCAAGAAAGAAAAACCAAAAAGGACAAAGAAGAGATAATGATTTAAACTTGCAGCAAAATTTTCTTG
Source organism: Pachyuromys duprasi (assembly GCA_028658305.1). Taxonomy (NCBI): domain Eukaryota; kingdom Metazoa; phylum Chordata; class Mammalia; order Rodentia; family Muridae; genus Pachyuromys; species Pachyuromys duprasi. Next base: position 43,453,425 of record CM053758.1, read on the forward strand.
AATTACCTAATAAACAAATATCAGAATGAGTCTCTCTCCACAGTCTGTGGTAACTAGATCTGAGATCAATATATGAATAGTTATTCAGAAATTATAACAGAAAATGTCTCTTGATATTATAGTTATCATTTGTCTAGAAATTCATGTAAAAAATCAATCCATTCATGATGAAATTCAAGCCACAATCATTTCATCAACTTTGTACATTTATCCTAAATTTTATAAAAGAGAAAAGTGCACAGAAGAAGCCAAGAAAATTATTCACAAGACAAAACCCTGACTTGTGAAAGGTTGGCTTATTAAAGCGGATGGCACTGTCTTCAGGGGAGACCGACAGTTCATTCTGCAGCACAGACATCAATAAACAGAATTACATCCATAGCGGTACATGCCTTTAATCCCAGGAACTGGGAAGCAGAGGCAGGTGGATCTCTGTGAGTTTGAGACCAGCCTGGTCTACAAAGCGAGTCTAGGAAATTCAGGGGTACACACAGAGAAACCCTGTATAGAAATACTAAAAACCAAAAACCAAACCAAACCACTACCACGACCACTACCATCAACAACAACAAACAGACTCACATCCAGCAGTGGAGGAAAAGACAGATAATACTGACATTCAAAAACTGCTACTGGAAGAGTAACTGCCTATCCTTAGCTACATGATGAGACATATAGCCTGGGGTATATAAAACTTTGCCACACAAATGGGGGGAAAACTAAACAGATTGTACAAAGACTAAAAAAATGATAATTAAAATAAAACCTAACGGGTGCCTGGAGAGATGGCTCAGCAAATGAAGTCATATGCTGCCAAGCATGATAGCCTGAGTCTGGTCTCCAGGACCCACATGGTGGGAGGACAGAAGTGACTCCTCCAGGTGTCTTCTGACCTCCTTACTTGTGGCATGACACATGGGCATGCATGGGTGTGTGCACATACACAGACACATAGATAGACAGACAGATAGGGCAAAAGGCACAAAATCAATTACATTAAAATTAAAAGACAACAGCAGTATAAAATACTATTCATTTAAAACTAAAAAGCATCCATGTATTAAGAAATCCCACAAATGGTATAGTGAAGATGGGAAACATCAGAGAAGCTAACAACAACAACAAAAAAGCCAGATTCCTGTCATAAAAGGGAGGCAATACTAAATCCACCCCTAAATCTCTGGTACCCATATCACTACAGATGAGAACTCTTTAAAATAGATCCATGAAGCTGTGTGAGACATGAGATAATCTACAATTTGTTATGTATAAAAATATTTCAACCTCATGCATAGTTTCTTTGGGGGAGAAGGATGAAAGGTTTGTTTTATTTTAAGAATTTATTTAATTTTTTTCATAGTCTTTCAATAGTGTTAAAATTATTACAAACATAGGCAGGAGTCGACTCAATGCTAGTTTACATAGGTCTTTTTTAATAATGCTATCTGTGATTACACATGAGAGTGCTGCCATTAGGATCACAAATGTCACAAGTTGCTTCTCTTGAGTCTTCTGACAAATCATCTAATTAGAGCTGTGTGGTCTGGGTACTAACTTGGGATTAGTTACTGCAAAGAGAACAAGTCCCTCAATCATAGGAGTCACTTCATATGACAAATGACCCCAGGTTAAAAAACAACAACTATCTTTATTGTCACTGCTCTCACTGGCTTTCAGCATCTGAAAGGCTCTCATAGCATACCACAACTCACATCTCACAGAACATACACACACACAGGGGGAGGGAGGGAGGGAGGGAGGGAGGGAGGGATTGAGAGAGAGAGAGAGAGAGAGAGAGAGAGAGAGAGAGAGAGAGAGAGAGAGAGACCATTTATCTCTTTCGTACCATGCTTACAAAGTCTTCTTCCTCAAGTGCTGGTCAAATGGCTGCTGTCCCTCCTCCTCCTCCCTAACAGATCCTTTTCCTCCAGTGTATCACCAGCTTTATGGTAGAAGTCTTGACTCTCATTCAACCCACAGTCTGTGTAGATGCTCAGAACTGTGCAAAGGAAGAGACACAGCACAGCTTGCAACCAGCTTGTGTGTGAGCGTCTCTGGAGATACCCATCCCTGCCATCAGCAGGGTCACTCATCCCTGCAATCATCCAGAGACCCCTGCAGGCATCTAACACTGCTTCTTTCTAACCACCACGAGGGTCACTTTCCTTCACAGAAGTCAAACTCACTGTAGTGGCCACCAGAGGAGAACAGAGGCCAATGATCTCCCTGGGAATGAGAAGACCAAGTGAACAAATACTGAAGTCATAAACATGAGACCCTGTGGACAACTATGAAAAGACAAAGCCAGAAAAGGGAAGGATGTGACAGTGGCTCTCAGTATCCAGGCTGGGGTGTGGCAGCGTGAGAGGAGACGTACAAGTCAAAAGATGTGTGCTCAAAGGACAGCCACCATGCAGAAGGGAATGTCTATGAGACCCATGGTAGGCTTAATGGACAAAAGGACGATTTTGGAGTATAAGGTGGGTTTTGTTAAAGCCTGGGGGCTACCACTTCTCTTCTAAAATACAAAACTGACTCTTACTGTATACTGGGAGAAGTGTGCACATCACACTCAACCAACTGCCACCATCATTACCCATACTATTTCACTGGTGTTATACAGATAGAGCATTTGGGGTTCACTCACCTAAGAATCCTTGTGAATGAAGCTACTTTCATGTGTCAACATGGCAAACATATAATTCCCAGCCAGATACTTGGTGGAATGCTAGTTTGTTAAAACATTATAGCAACATGATGAAATGAACATTTAAGTCAATAATCTTTGAAGACATCAGAATGCCCTGCCTAATGTGGTAGAGCTCCATACAATCAGTTGAAAGCCCTATGAGAAGAATGACTTCCTCTAAAGAGAAGGGACCTCCTTTCAGACTCAAGTGACACTCTTTCTCCCCTGAGGCTCTAACCTGCAGACTAGGGTTGTATTTTCAGCCTTGTTAACAATCCCATGGAAGTTCTCTAAAGCAAATATCCTAATAGATGAGCAGGCAAAGACTAGCTAGTTGCATCCTGTTTGCTGTATTTTCTGGGGACTCCTGACATATACACAGATATGTAGGAAGGTAGAGTTTGGTCTCTGTATCCACGGATTCTACACAAACAAAAGAACATGCTTACGGGAGAGACAACTACCTACCCATCAAAGCTTCCCTCCCTCCACAATGTGTAGCTGCCTCTGAGAAATGTCTGTTCAGACACGCAGCATATGGTGACAAGTTCCTACTGTGAGATGTGCACATGATGTGTATCACTGTTAGGCCAAGCCCCACCTCCTCACTGAATCCCAAAGACTCCAGAGGCATAGGAAATAGGGGGACCACAGATGTCAAGATCTCTGAACCTTCTGTGGAAAAAGTATCTGCTGACAGCGGTGTCTGCTCTGGAGAGCCAATGGGAGTAAACCTGCCCTGCATAGAGACACTAAAAATCTGGGGTTAGCATTTCCCTAGTGAAGCCCTTTTTCCTCAGCTGGGGCCTAGGAGGAGATCAATCATAGCAAGGTGAATGTAAGCACCTTCCAGAGAGCAGCTGGTCCTACACCAATCACCCAGCAGGACTCAGGAACAAGCAGTTGGAAGAACGCCTCTGCAGGCCCAGCTGCCATCCCCTCCTCCCTGCACGAGGCTCCAAAACCTCTCTTCCAGCTTTTCCAGGATACACCTGAGCCACATCCATAAGGCATTTCTCAGGCACCTGCATGCTGGCCACCACATGAGGATCTCCATCCTGGGCCCAGGACAGGAAGTGGAGCAAGGGGTTGGCTCAGTGAATAAGGCTGTATCTTTCTGCATCCATCCTAAGGAACACAGTTTTCTTTTGTCAGGTGGCTGGCATCAGAGGTCTCAATCTGTCTGTCCTGTGGGGGTATTCAGGAATAATGGAGCAGACTGTCTCCGTGTTGCTAAGGACAGCTCAGAAGTTATGGCTAGTTCCTAGCCAGTGTGTGTACTGCCAACCCATTCCTCACAAAACCAGCTACTCCATCCCCATGCTGGACTTGCCATAAGGTCATCTATCCAAGAGAGAGAAGGGTTGGGGTGGGATATAAGGGTACAGAAGGAACAAGAACGACCAGGTGGGGTTCTTTTTGTTGTTGAAGCTGGGTGGAGGGTAAACCAGACTCACTATGCCAGACTCTCTCTACACTTTTCTGAACATTTGAAATTTTCTATATTAAAAGGGGGGAGGGGATCTCTTCTGTGAGCTGAACTACACAAGAGGAGGCTCAACCAAATCCAAGCCACTATCTCCTCTGACACCATTTCAGGATATGACTGTCACATTCATGAAGGAAGTATCTTTCGGAGACACTTTTGTTTCCGCCCCCCCGCCATTTCCATTAATAATTAGCACACATCATTATCTCCAAGTCCTATCACTTAGGACAAGATCTTAAATAATTGATTAATACAAAAGGAGAACACAACCATACTGCCTTGTTCAGAGCCCATCAAAGTTCCTCTTCTAGTCCTGACACAGACACATCGATATACTAATGTACACATGGAGAAGACCAGGCTACAGATCAATACACACACAGATGCTTGGGGTACTTCTCAGAGGGAAAACCCATCATCCGTTCCCACCCCTGGTGGTCCACACCTCCGTACCCTGCCCAGGAGTGGTTCTACTCAAGAAAGAATCTTTACCAATGCAGTTTATAAAGTGCACAAAAGAACTAACATTTCTTGACCTCTGGTAGAAGGTGTGTTGTCCCTACACTTTTATGTAAGTATTTGCACATACACACACAGATCTTAGTGTCTGGAAAAAGCATCGGCATCCTTTCAAAGACTTTCAAAATGTCTTTGTTCTCTGTCTTCAAGAGCCGTCACTAAAGCAAAGCGAGCAGATAAAGGAAATGATAGAATAGTCTTAGGAATCACTAAAGGAGCATGCTGGGAAATAGAGCATGCCAATGCTGGGAGCCCATCAGCATGTAGCTGACACTACCTCCTGTCAACAGCCGCACACTAGCTGCCAGCGCCTCTGCCATTCACTCCTCTGCAGAGTACTGTCCAAGGTCACCTGGAGCTCCAGGGGCCACTTACCACAAGTGAGAGAGGCCTCTTCCAGGAGACAACACCAATGAGTCCAGACAACAGCACCTGGAAGGAAGGAGAGTAGAGGGAGGTGAGACACTTGGAAGTTGTCTTTCAGACCAACTTCAACCTGTTCCACCCAGGAAAGGCCCAACACAACACAAGAGGCAAAGCTACGCCCCATCCAACACCTAGATTCAGCCTCCTCAACGTAATAGAAACTCTGCTTCTCAGGGTCACAGAGAGGTCACCAAATGCTACAAGGTGCTGTTCTACACTGTCCACCACAGGACTATCCACCAAAAAGATCCTTCCCCCAACCCAAGGCTCATAAGTTCTCCATCACCCTATGTTCCTCCCACTTCCCAAGCTGCTCTCTTCAGCCTCCTTTCAGAGTCCTAACCTCCAATACCAGGCTCTCAAGATTTTTGTTTCCTCTTCCCATGTCCATGGGAAAATAGCTATTATGTGGCCCTTGGAAGCCTTCTGTGTTGGTGTCTCCACAGCCCAGAGCTCTGTCATCTCTTCTAAGCATCTCCTTGTCTGTGGCTTGTGTTCCTGGTGCCCATTGCTTTCCCATTCAACACATTCAAAATGCCATCGCCTCCCAGACCAGGTGTTCCTCTTACAATCTCATCTTTCCATAGGAATGCTCCTTTGTCCTGGCCACTGGTGCCTAAATCTCATCCCTCACCAGCCCACCCTGGTATCCAAACAGATATAGAGCAGGAGGCTCTAGACTGCTGTGCAAGACAGTTATTCAGGAGGCCTTATCATAGATAAGCTATTTAGATGTGAGATCCTGGAAAGGTGGGCTACACACACCTGCCACAGAGGGCTTTGGTCAGGCAGCCATGGGCTCAACTGAAAGCTCTGGATGCCTTTTCCCTGGGACTCCACAAGGGTTCACCAGACCTGTGGAGCTACACCTCTGACAGAGCTGCAAACTCTGCTTTGTCACTGCCCCAGTCAAAAAACTGTTCGGTTGCTGTGAAGAGACAGCATGGCCAGGGAAACTCTAATAAAGGAAGGCATGTAGCTGGGGCTTGCTTATAGATTTAGAGGGCTAGTTCATGATCATGATGGTGGGAAGCAGACAGGAGGGGTGCTGGAGCAATTAGCCAAGAACTTTCCATCCCAACCCTCAGGAACTGGGGGAGAGAGAGAAAGAGAGGGAGACTGGGCTAGGTGTGGGCTTTTAAATCCTCAAAGCCCACACCCAGTGACACACATCCTCCAATAAGGATCCTTCCCAAGTGATCTACCAAGCAATGATTAAGCCTTTAAACGTATGAACCTATGGAGGTCAGTATCATTCAAAACACCACTTCAGGTCACCCTTAACCCATCCACAATTGGCAGAACCAAAATAGACCCGATAGGTTTTAGCCCATGATTATGAATGCCCCAATCAACACAGACAGTTAAGTACAACCTTTACTCTTCTCCATGGGCTCTCCAGCAACCTCTTCATGATATTCTCTCTCTAACGCTGGGGAGACCCTTGGCTCCTAGTTCTATGGCCTCTGGGCATCCGAGTCTAACTCTTCCAAAGGCCTCCAAAACCATGCACACGACTTCGATCTCCAATATCCAAACATCCCCAGCAGCCTCTGTAAGGCCAGACTGAGTTCCCACAGTCTCAAGTCATTTTAAGGTTAGATCATTAGGTCTTTCTCTACTCGACATCTTGTTACAACTCCTATCACCATCTCCTGCTTGACATCCCAAATTTGACCTCCATTGCTTCACCTCCAAATCTTTCTCTTGGGCTTGACTTGAAATTTCAACCAGACTGCCATTATTTTCTGAGCTCACTACATAGTTCTAGGGTTAGTAAGTGGCAAAGCTGGATTGAGACTTCTGTGTGTTGAGCCATTAGAATGGTCCTTGCTGTCTTCTATGCTTAGACAATAGGCTTATGCACTCATCCTTGGCTACATGATGAACTGGCTTTGGAAAATTGGGGCTTTCCCTCTCCCTCCCTTCACTCCTTTCTAATCACATGTACCAAATAAGGTTCTTGCGAGCCATCAACAGGTAAACGTCTGCAAGACAGGAAGATAACCCTCACAAGACACAGACCTTGTTGACCTCTTGGCCTTGGCTTTTTTAACCTCTGGAATTGTGAGGGGGGAAAAATCTAAGCCATGGGCTTCTGTGTGGTATGGTAACGATACCTGATTAATAGGTAGTGTATGCATCAGCATAACAAAATAGCTCAGATAATTGGCTTATATAGAGCACAGACGGAGAGTAGGAACACAGCTCAGTGGATAAAATGCTTGCTGCACAACAAGAGGGCCTGAGTCCAGTCCCCAGGGGCCATGTAAAAGCTGAACTTGGTAGCACACTTTTTGTAAGCCTGCTACTGAGAGGCAGGGGCAAAGGCATGTGGATCCCTGGATTTCCCTAGCCAATCAGTCTATCCAGTTGATGGGTTCTAGGTCCAACAAGAGATCTGGTCCACGAAAGTAAGGTGGAGAGTGACAGAGGTAGATACTTGATGCTGACCTCTGTTCTCCCCATATGTCTGTGCACCCATGAACACATACTCATGCATATAACACACACACACACACACACACACACACACCCCTAAGGTTTCCTTGGGCTCATGGTTCCAGAGGTCCCAGTGAATGACCAGCTGCACCTTTGCCCAGGCCTGAGTTGAGGATAGCACAGTATGATTAAGATGTGTAAAGAAGAAAAGCCTCAGGGCCAGAAAGCAAAGGATGGGAGGGAAGGAGGCCCCATAATACCCTTTAAGAGCTTGTGTCTAATCACCTGAGGGTCTTCCACTTGACCTCTCACGGCTACCATGTCCCAACAGCATCAGCCAAGAGACGGAGCCTTCAATACATCGGTCTAGGGGCTATGTGAGATCCCAATTACTGAATATGCTACTCTGCCTGGGACACTGGATTCTACAATATCTACCAACTCTCTCCCCACGCTTCCACTTAAGCAACAGGCTTTCTGCCTCCCAGGGTAGAAACACTGGGGTCAGTTCTAAGGGCAGCAAGGGCCATGCCAGAACAGTTCAGAGAAGGGTTTTAAAACTCCTCTGAAGGGATGCTTCCTGCCCTTGTCCATTTGTGACCTGAGGGAGCAAGGCCCATCCTTCAGAGCAGAGCACAGTAGAAAAGAATTTTAGAGTCTCTATTCCTGGACTATTGATTCTTAGTTTGAGCTCTCTCTCTCTCTCTCTCTCTCTCTCTCTCTCTCTCTCTCTCTCTCTCTCTCTCTCTCTCTCTCTCTCTCTCGCTCTCTCGCTCTCTCGATTCCAGCTTCCAGCGACGAGCTATGTCATGTTGTGGAGGGTAGGGTTGGTAGTCCTGTAGGTTTATTTTATATCATGCCTGTGAGGAAAAGGGTTGTGAATCAAGCTAGCTGTGAAATTACCAGGCCGTGAAACCGCTGACCCATTTAATTGACCGGTTTTGTTATTCAAAGTCCACAACTTGCCAAGAATATAGAAAAACTACAGAAGGTCAGAGAAGAGTGGCATATAATTAAACAGCTGTGGGAGAAAAAGCAAAGGAAATGGGAGAGGCTGCCTGGAGAGGGGAGCGTGCAAGCATGTTCAGAGTTACAAGGACAACAACCCCCTCCTCCCCACTGCCCTACCTGACCCAGGGAAGGCCAGAGATCAAACCAGAGTTGAGACAGAAGTTTCTGCTGCAGGCGGTGATGAAGAGGGTAATAGGCTGTCAGGTAGTAATGGCCCTGTTAGAGCCAAATGTGTTTTTCCATTGATGGTACCTCTGCCTGGAATGAGAGAGGCCCAGAATACACTAGCTCTGTAGATCTCATCTTCTTAATGCTAGAATGTTCTTTTGATGCCTACAATCAAGAATTTTATTCAGATCATCAGATCCAATTCAAAGGCAAATGACGAGGCAACCATTTTAAGCAGTGAAACTCATCCTTCTAGAAGGAAGATGAGTGCCAATTCAATTACTTTCCCCAAACACATGGCAGGTGTGCCCAACAGCGATTGCAAAGTCAGCTCGCTGCCAAGAAGCCGTGTTTGCTCCATGCCTGGAGAAGGAAGCTGTTGCAAAAATGGAGTAAGTGATCTGCCTGGACTGAATGACGCCTGCTGGGCTGTAAGAGCCCCAGCACTTCAGACTGCAGCTCTGTCTCAAGCCGTTACTCGATGGTTTCAAAAGGAGGGGTAGACCCTTCTTCACTCCCCCTCCCCCGCTTCATTTTCTTTTCTGTGAGCCTTTCCTCGTCTGGCTTTCTGCCACATGACAGGGCTTATTCAGCTGTATATTCTTCTCTACCGCCAGGAAGCAACCTCACCATCATGCCAGCCCTGCCCACGACTGTGTTCTTCTCTTGAACTCTCACTGCCAGCTACTCGCAACCTGTGGCCCCAGCTTCCTCTACCTCATTCCCTCATGGGGTCTGCACCAGGGTACTGAGCTCATGGCGTTCCAAGGAAAGCTCTTAGTGCGCAATCACAAGTCCCGTCACTCTCACAGAAACAGAGATAAGGCGGCGTCCCCTTCTCACATTCTTTGAAACTGAGTTCAAAGGCTGTGCTTTGATGGTACAGCCTCTAATTTAGGGTCCAGCGCAGCACCTAGTTCCTCCATGCCCACTGTCACATAGGCGATCTCAGACTGCATTATATGGTACAGAATGTCTGTTATCCCTTGAAAGGATATAAAGGTCAGATATTTTCCTTTGTTTGCAGCATCTCTCTGAAGACTCCTTTTCCCTGCCTCTCCTTCCTCATTATCCTGTCCATGACAGCTCCCTCTGTTACTCTTTAAGCTATACTTTCCATTTAAAAAAAAAAAACTATTCTTTGATGGTTCTGAACAATTTATATATATTGTATATATATATAAATATATATATACAATATATATTTATATATATATAAATTGTATATATATATAATTATATATAATATATATATATATTCATTCCCAACTCCTCAAAGACCCCCCCTTTCTACCCCAATTTTTTATTCTCTCTCTTAAAAAAAATTCAGGTGCAGTTTGTGTTCCTCAACCACCCCTGGGCACACGGACTGTGTGGAATATGGTTGATACACCAGGTGTCGCTCCATCGAAGAAAACTGACATTTTCTTACCCAGCAGCTATCAAATGCCAATAGCTCCTCAGCTAAGGGTGGGACTCCATGACGGGATAATGTCTGGCTTGACCTTTCTGTCACATGGTGCACGCTGTCCCAATCCCTGTGAGTTCATTTGTTCATCTGCCCCGCTGTGTTTGAAAAACACTAATTCCTTGAAGTCAACCATCACCTCTGGCTCTTATGAACTTTGTGCCTCATCTTCAACATAGATCCCTGAGCCTTGAAGGGGGGAATAATACAGATATCATACTTAAGGCTGAGCGTTCTAATGTCTTTTATTCTCTTTGCATTGCGGGTTCCGCTGTTTATTACCATGTACTGAAAGAAGAAGCTTCTCTGATGAGGGTTGAACAATGGACTGACCTATGAGTATAGCAATATGTCATTAGGAGCCATTTTATTGCTATGCTCATTTGACATAATAATAGTAAGAAGTTTCCCCCTAGGATCCATGACCTTGCTAGCCACAGGTTTGTGGTCTCATTGATGGTATCAAGTATGGATTCCATTTCATAGAGTAGGCCTTAAATCCAGTCAAAAAGTAGTTACTTACTCCCATAACATTCATGCCACTCTTGAACCAGTGGCCATGTCTTACTAGGCCAGTTGTTATTGTAGCTCTTAGGGTTCACAGATGGATGAAACTGATGATTCATTTTCTCCTCCAGTAGCATGCATAGCTACCTACTGTGAAAGCTAACCGATGGGAATGAAGCTTCCACTAGAGTACCAGCTAGCTTTCTTCATGCTTTTTTTTTTTAATTTTTAAGTTTTTTTAAAAATTTATATTAGTTTACTTACTTTACATCCTGAGGGTTCCTCCTCCCTTCCCTTCTCCCTTCTCCTTTCACATCCCCTCCATTCCCTTTCCCATCCTCCCCTCCTCCCCCCGCCAGAAGGGGAGCCCACTCCCTGGTATCAACCCTCCCCAGCACATCAAGTCACATCAGGACTGCTCTTATCTTAATTCCTTGAGGCCAGGCCAGGCAGCCCTGCCAGGGGAAGTGATCCAAAAAGCAGGCAATAGAGTCCATGTTAGAAACAGCAGCCCCACACCCCCACACACTTGCTCTATAACTCAAGTATATGCTGTCTTCAGGAACAGGGTCTTGTTATCAAGTTCCATAAGATAACCAACAGGGCTTACAATATCTTCTAACATTATGAGGGGTCTATGGCACCCTCCTGGCTAACAACTCAAACAAAGGTAACTTATTTTTTTGTACACTCTCCATTCTATTCAATACAGTGCTTTAAGTTTTAGCTAGAGCAATATGCAACTGAAGGAAATCAAGGGAATCCTTATTTGCAGGAGATACAATTTTATATAGAGAACGGGAAACTTACAAGTGAGAAAATACATTCAGCAAAGTAGCGGGATATAAAATTGACACGTAAATATCAGTAATATTTACAACAAACACTGAGAAAGAAATCGGGAAAACAATCCCATTCATAATTGCCTCAAAAAAATCTTGAGATAATTCTAACTAAACAAGTGAAAGATTTTCAAAATAAAAACTTTAAAATATAAAAGAAATTGAAGAAGACACCAGAAGGCAGAAAGGCTTCTCTATAGCAAAAATGGTCATCTTTAAAAAGCAATCTACAGGGCTGGGGAGATGGATCAGTGTTTAAGAGCACTGTCTGCTCTTCCAAGGGACCTGGGTTCAACTCCCAGCACCCACATGGCAGCTCACAACTATCCGTAAGCAGTTCCAGGTGGTCTGACACCCTCACACCAATGCACATAAAATAAAATTAAATAAATTATTTTTAGAAAAGCAATCTACAAATTCAGTGCAATCCCCATCAAAATCCCAACATAGTTCTTCACAGAAAATGAGAAAACAATCTTCAATGTCATATACAAACACACACACACAATAACAACAAAAAACAAAAATAAGCAAACATACAAACAACAACTACAACAAAAACAGGATAGCTAAAGCAATCCTGAATAATAAAAGAACTGCTGAGGTATCACCATTCCTGGTTTTAAGTTATACTACAGAGATAAAGTGATAAAACCAGCATGGCATGGGTATAAAAACAGACATGTTGATCAAGGGGATCAAACTGAAAGCACAGACATAAGTCCATACAACTACGTACAGCTGATTTTTGACAAAGAAACAAAAAGTATGCACTGGAGAAAAGACAACACCAACAACAAATGCTGATAGTCAAACTGGACGGCTGCTTGTACAAGAATAAAAATAGCTCTGTATCGATCTCTTTACATAAAACTCAACTCCAACGGAAGACCTGGTATCTGACAGAATAGAAAGCAGGAATAGGCTTGAACCCAACCACACAGGAAACCAGCAGCACAGGCACTAAGACCAACAGTTATAAATGGGACCTCAGGTAGCTGAAAAGCTTTTGTACAACAAAGGACACTCATTTGAGAATATTGGAGTTGTGTTAAAGAAAGAAAGAAAGAAAGAAAGAAAGAAAGAAAGAAAGAAAGAAAGAAAGAAAGAAAGAAAGAAAGAAAGAAAGAAAGAAAAGATAGTCCAGAGGGAAGACACGCGTTAATGAAAGTATTAAATAAAGTATTAATGTAACAAAACTCCAGGGAAAGCCAGAGTCATCTCCCTACAGAGGCAGAGAGCCACTTTCTGGGGTTGTTGCTGGGATTTATTTGGGGGTAACACAACATGGGCCTTGTTTTCTTGTCTGCTCTCAGCTCTTAGACACATTTAATGGGAGACCACATACATTGATAGTGGGTACCAAGACTCTAGAATGTTACTGGGGGTGTAATTTCTGTACTTTCACATCATTGGTTTAGAAAGCACACCCATTAATTTAAAAAATATAAAGCTGTATATTTTGTCCCAGAGATGGCAGCAGCAACTTTGTTCATCTGGCTTGTCTGGATCAAGAGGTCATTGAGACACACGCCTGTAATCTCAGCACTGAGGCAGATACACTGGGAATTGGAAGTCAGACAAGGATACTCAGCATTTCATTCTCTCTCTCTCTCTCTCTCTTTCTCTCTCTCTCTCTCTCTCTCTCTCTCACACACACACACACACACACACACACACACTTAAAGGCAAGTCAAAGACACAAAAAGAAGTCACATTAAGTGGCTGAGCCACTCGATGCAGGTTTGTGTAAACATACTCCATGGTGGTCCCTCAACGATGGAAGTGCTGTCACACTGCCCACAATGTGGCCCCATGGATAAGGAGCTTCTAACTGTACATAACAAAATCCTTCCCCTTTGTCAGAGTATAACTCACTTAAGGATCCCATCTCAACCACAGCCCTGCCCACACACAGGAACGAGGGTTAAATAAAGGGGCACACATGGGCAGCATGTTCCAGGCCATCACACCATTCTGCATGCTGCGGCAGCATGTTCAGAAGAATTTAAGAGTAAGATGCATACATCTTTATCGTTAAGGTTTATCAACTATTTCTTTTGCATCTCCTGAATAATCACAATGGCCCATGGGCATTAATGACTAATGTAATTCATATACTTTCTTCTCCTTGGAGCATATTTTTCACTCCTGATATGAATCCCTCCCCATTGTCTTTATTCTTTTAAAAGTACTGCTGAATTCAAATTGCAAACACTGTTATTAAAGCATTACACTCTTCTGTTTAAATGTATTGTCCCATCTTCTATTCCCATGTTGGCTTATGTTTGACCTTGTTAGGCTAACATTTGCAAAAAATTTTGGAGCACACTTAGACTGATTCAGAAGACCTGACACGAACTTCTCAGACTCCTGACCCATGGAAACCCAGAAATACTAACTCCGTGGTATTTCAGGGCTTGTGAAATTCAGGCACACAGCAACAAAGACAGAGAACTGATGTACTGAGCCTGCAAAAGAAACCTGCAAGAGCCAGGAAGAAGAGGGAAAGGCTCTTCCTGTTAGATAAAACATGGCTCACTGAAAAATCTATGGGATTTATGAGAGAGTGGAGAGAAGGAGGGAAGGAAAGAGACAGGGAGAAAGGGAGGGAGAAGGGGGAGGCAGAAAGGAAGGACTGATTCAGTATACTACCTGCTATAAAACTTGGAACATTGAAATATTATGCCAGTAGTTACATTTATTTAGCATTGGCTGCACATCGGACACCTGCTGTGTGTTTATGTTTTAACTCTACCGTGACCATCCTCAAAGGTAGGAGTGCTTGCTGTGTCCGGGCGTGGGAGGAAACGGGACAGCACAGTGGTTAACTTCCTGTCCCTGCTTTATGACAGAAAGCCGCGTGAGAACATGAGTGCTTAAATAACAGTCACACTGCTTCCTTTTACGTGTGCAAATAAAGACATAAAAGACAGACTAGAATTTAAAACTCCATTTTTAACAGCTAGCGAAGAGGCAGGATGGTCTAGAATAAACAGACCAGATAGGAGCGGAGTAGAAGCAATGTCGAGAAAGTCTTAGACCAATGGGTCTCCACCTGTAGGACATGACTCCTTTGGGGGTTGAATGACCCTTTCACAGGAGACACCTAAGGCCACTGGAATACTCAAATATACACTTTATGATTCATAACAGTAGCAAAATTACAGCTATGAAGTAACAATGAAATAACTTTATGGTTGGGGTCACCCCAACATGTATTAAAGGGTTGCAGCATTTAGGAAGGTTGAAAACATTAGACAGAGGGACAAAAAAAAGGTTTCATTATTAGATGGGGCAAAAGATTTCTTTTTAAGATAGAATTATGATAGAAGGGATTAAGCAATATACACAGTCTGTGCAATTCTAACTAAAATACTTAAAAGAGATAAAGTGATCGATGCAATGCAAAGTAAACCGGCTAAGTCTCTTGGAAAGCAACAAAACTTAATCTCCATTTTAATCTTTCTATGAGAACACAGTCTGGAGAAGCCAAAAAAAAAAAAAAAAAGAAAGAAAGAAAAGAAAAAGAAAAAAAGAAAAGAAAAAGAAAAAGAAACCTGAATGTTCTAGAAAAAAATGGGAGATAAATTTTGAAACATTCTTGAAGTCAGCCTTAACCACAGCACAGTACTAGGAGTAATGTCAGGAAAGACTGATGTGTTCGAACTTTTCAAGTTTGAGGTAGGCGGGTTTTAAACACTGTGTGAATGACTGAATGCTGCAACCTGTCTCTATTGGAAGTACAAGTCTGTGCTCTGATGTGTCAGTGGGTGGAGTGTTTGTCCCTTTCTTAGGCCTGGGCTTGGCCAAAGACTTTCCTGGCTTTGCCAGGTGGAAACAAGACCACACTATCACCCCCAAGGCCTGTGAGGCCATCACCCATGCCCCCAGGCCTCACAAGTGTCTGCAGTCCCATCAAGCCTGGTGTTAGGGTTTGCCCTACCTCACAAACCCTAGTAGAAGCCTAGTACAAAGTGAAGTTGTCTATACCGTCCTGCAGACCCAAAGAAGAACAAGCCACTGAGTTTTGGGGTGATATTTAAATGTGGTATTATTTATGCCAAAAGCCAAAAACCAAATTTGTAATTTTAAAAGAATATAAATCTCCCAAACAGCTCTAATTGGGAAAATAAATTAATAATGAATGTAGTAGAAAAGATTGATTTTCTTAATTTACAAGGAGTTTGTATACATTAATAAGAAAAAAAGAACAACTCAATAGGAAAAATAGCTGAACTCTAAAAAGAGAATGGTCATTTGGACAGGGAACAAACCTCTAACAGCCAGCCTGCTTCGAATGCCTCGAAGTTTAAAAAGTTAGAGCAATATTTAAATATCTGTATCCATCAGATGGCAATATTTTGGTGAAGTTTTGGCAAAGGGCAGTACTGTGGTCCTATACAATTCACTGAACATGGAGATGCTAAGCTGATGCCTACCTAGAGTCTTCAGACCGACAGACTCGTACTGAAAGGTATGTTACATTCTACCAAAGGAGAAGGGTAAACACAACCCGCTGCTATGCCTTCCATCTACAAGAGTGACCTGCCTGCAAGATATGCCAGCGCAGTAGCAGCACAAAGCTTATGTAAGTAAGCAACCAATATTTTATTTGAGCTAAGGCAACTCTGTGAGACGGAGCCCATACCCAATGCTGCTTGAGTAGACAAGGGCCTGAGACTAGATGCACTAGGGATCTAGGGGAAACCGAATATGACTGTTCTGCTAAAGGAAAATAGCAATAACTCCTAATGCCACTCAGCTATACTCACAGATCAGTGCCTTGCTCAGCCATCATAAGAGAAGCTTTCTCCTGCAGCAGATAGGAACAAACACAGAAACCTGCAGCCAGACAATATGCAGAGTGCGAGACCTTGGAACACTCAACACTAAGAGGGATATCTCCATCAAATCCCTTCCCTCTGGCTAAGGGGCTCCTGTGGAAGTAACAGGAAGTATGGATCTGGATGGGGGAGAGGAAGGACTGGGAGAAGGAGGAGAAACCGTAACCACAATATATTGTATGAAAAAGCACTAATTATTAAAAATTCTTCTCTCATTTATTATATCCTGATTGCAGTTTTCCTCTGTCCCCTCCTTCAGGTCTTTCTCCTGCACCAATCCTCTCCCCCAGATCCATCCCCCTTTCCCTCCCCTCAGAAAACAGCAGACCTTCCTGGAACATCAAGCAAACACAGCATAACAAGCTACAGTAAGACCAGGCAAATACCATCACATCAAGGCTGGACAAGGCAACCCAATAGGAGGAAACGAGTACCACACGTAAGCAAAAGAGTCAGGGACAAACCCTGCTCTCACTGTTAGGATTCCCACAAGAACACCAAGCTACTCAGCTTTAACGTGTATGAGAGGATCCAGGTCAGAGCCCCTACAGGTTCCCTGATCTCTGCAAGCTCCCAAGAGTTCTGGTCAGTTGATTCTGTGGTCATGTTCTCTGGTTCCTCAGATCCTTCCTCCCCCTCCTCTGATGGTCTCCCCTAGCTCCACCTAATGTTTGCCTGTGGACTCTGCATTTGCTCCCATCAGTTGCTGGATGAAGTCTCTGATGACAATTAGGCTAGGCTCCTGGTCTCAGCATATCTTACAGGAAGGACGAGTATAGGTCTAAGGTTTTGTGGCTACATTGGTGTCCTGATCCCTCTGCTTATGGTCTTGTCTGGTTACAGAACATGGCTGGTTCAGGTTCCACGTCCCTCATTACTAGGCGTCTTTGCTAGGGTTACTCTCAGAGATTTTATGGAGTTCCCACTGTGCTAGGTTCCCATCTTGACCCTGAAATGCCCCCCAATTCCATTCATTTCTACCAGTACCTTCTCACTCCCCTCCACCAAATCACTCCTGTTTCCAACCCTATCCACCCCAACTGCACCTGTGAAATCTATTCTACTTCTCCTTTCCAGGGAGATCCTTGCCATCTCTCTCTAAGCCTTTAAGTCTTATTACTTGGTCTCTCTGGGTATGTGGACTGTAGCATGACAACTTCCTGAACAGAACACCAATAGCGCAGGCACTAAGATCAACAATTAATAAATGGGACCTCATGAACTGAAAAGTTTCTGTAAGGCAAAGGACACTGTCAACAGAACAAAACAGCACCTCACAGAATGGGTAAAGATTTTCACCAATCCTACAGCCAACAGAGGCCTAATATCCTGTGTGTGTGTATATATATATGTGTGTGTGTGTGTATGTATGTATATGTATATAAAGCTCAAGAAAATAGACATCAACAAACTAAATAATCCAACTACAAAATGAGGTATAGATCTAAACAGAGATTTCTAAATAGAGTAAATGCAAATGGCTGAGAAACAAACAAGTATTCAACATCCTTAGCCATCAGGAAAATGCAAACCATCTTACACCTGTTGGAATGACTAAGATAACAAATGAGAGCTCGTGATGGCCAGGATATGGAATGAAGGGAACACTTCTCCACTGCTGATGGAAGCGCTAACTTTTACAGCCACTTAAAAAGTCAATATGGCAGTTTCTCAGAAAATTGAAAATCAATCTACCTTAAGAACTAGCTATAGTACTCCTGGGCATATACACAGATGACACTTCATCCTTCTACAAAGACACCTGCTGAACTATGTTCAGTGCAGCTTTATTTGTAAGAGCCAGAAACTGGAAGCCACCTAGATGTTCCTCAGCTAAAGAATGGATACAGAAGATGTGGTACATTTATACAATGGAATACTACTCAGCTGTTTAAAAAAAAACAATGGCATCATGATATTTGCAGGCAAATAGATGGAACTAGATAAGATTATCCTGAGTGAGGTAACCCAGATCCAGAAAGACACACTCATTTGTAAGTAAAATTAGGTGTTAAAAAAAAGCTATTTTCAATAAAAGAAAAAAACTAAAAATGAAGTGTGGAAAAGGCCCTCTGAAATATTGCTGATGTTGGCATAATTTGATGTAGGCTTCCTTGGCATGGGGACCACTCCATGGGAGAGTCATAATCTCTCTCAATAAAACATGCACACACTCACACTCAGTGGTCCTACTGCTGGGCACTTATCCTATGGGCACTGTGCCATTTACAAAGGATTTCTGCTCCATGATTTTTATAGCAAAGGCCTGTCCCTGAATGTAGCAGCAGAGGACTACTGAAGTAAATACTGTTTACATTTAACGTGAATGCATGCAGTATGACTGAGAGCAAACCTGCCCAGGCTGATGTGCAAGGGTGCCAAAGGTAACTAACGTAATAAGCAAGACAGTGAAGAAGGTCTCCCTCTCACTGGAGTACATGAGAACAAACAATGGGTGATGTCATGATGTCAGTGTTCCTCTCTGGAAAGGTACACAAGAAACTTAGCAGTCAGAGGCAGAATCAGAACCAAGGAGAAGCGACATTCGCCTTTTAACGTTCGACTTTCTATAACATCAACTTTAGTATTATAAAATAATAATGTTAATGTCCTGTGATACAGTGCCTGCTGTAACTTATGTGTATCATTGCCAAAACCAGAATGCTACTTCTAAAAGTTGCTGCTCCTAGGGCTGGAGTGATGGTATAGTTGGTAGAGTGTTTGCCACACAAAGATTACGGCTTGAGTTCAGATCCCCAGCACTCACATACACACTTATCCAGCACACAAACACATACACACTCCCCCCACATAAACATACAATAATTACTGGCAATATCCAAAGGGTTAAATGTGAGGACTAGAAACAATATAGATGCTTATCAAGAGGGGATTGATGCCATTTGTTGATTCTTTCCCCATTGCCACTATGAAATCCACTTATAAGCAGATACTAGACATATAATATAGGATAATCATACTAAAATCTATACACCTAAAGAGGCTAATCAAAAAGGAAGACGGTGGGTAAGATGATCTATCCTCACTCAGAAAAGCAAACAGGATAGACATCAGAAGAGGGAGAAAACAGGAAACAGGACAGGAGCCTACCACTGAGTGCCTCTGAAAGACTCTACCCAGCAGGGTATCAAAGCAGATGCTGAGACTCATAGCCAAACTTTAGACAGAATGCAGGGAATCTTATGAAAGAAGGGGGAGATGGAAAGACCTACAGAAGCTCTACAAGGAGACCAACAGAACCAAAAAATCTGGGCACAGGAGTCTTTTCTGAGACTGATAGTCCAACCAGGGATCATTTATGGATATAACCTAGAGCCCCTGCACAGATATAGCCCATAGCAGGTCAGTGTCTAAGTGGGTTCCCTAGTAAGGGAAACAAGAGCTGTCTCTGACATGAAATCAGTGGCTGGCTCTCTGAACACCTCCCCCTAAGGTCGGGGGGAGCAGCCTTTCCAGGCCACAGAGGAAGACAATGCAGGCAGTCCTGATGAGACCTGATAGGTTATGGTCAGATGGAAGGGGAGGAGGGCCTCCCCTATCAGTGGATGGGGACAGGGGCATGGGAGGAGAAGAGGGAAGAAGGAAGGGCGGTATTGGGAGATGAGGGAGGAGGCTACAGCTGGGATACAAAGTGAATAAATTGTAATAATTAAAAATTTGTTAAATAAATTTTTGAAAAATGTAGTTAATTCCCAAAGGCATGTTCACACTCTGCTAAGTGAGTATATCCATATGGACACCAACATACAAGCAGTTACAGAGCCAGGGCTGTGTCTCAAACCTGTCCTCACTCTCCTTGGACAGTCCATTTGGTTTCCTCTCTCTTCTTTTTTATTTCTGGTTCACATATAATAAAAAGGACATTACTAAAACCCAAGCCAATGACAGTTGGTTCTATCTTCCAAGATGGATGAAAACCTATGCCAGAAAAAAGAAAGAAGGAAAGAAAAGGAGAAAACAAAAGCAAAAAGACGACTCCCAAGTCTTCCAGTTACATGCAGGACAAGTGGGCAGTCAGAGGCAGACAGCAAAGACCCTTTGCTCACCCACACAAACCTGGGTTCCAGCTCACAGTAATCACAGGTCTGCATAAGGGGCAGGGAACTAGATCACCGGTGTGTGCTGGCAGGCGGTAACAGGTTGACCAGAGATGTATGTGGCAATGTGGGAAGAGCTGAGTGGCCCAAAAAGGTGGCGGCTGGGCAGTGGTGACCTCCCTGTCTACGTCCAATGTCAGTCGGGAAACTCAAAGTAGGCCTATCACCCTCCTCAGGAAAGAGTATTATATGAACTGCAGAGCACTTTAATTCTCTCGGTTTAGAAGTCTCCGCTTTCTTTGCACAACAATAAAAACAATGTATTTGTTGATACAGAACATTAATTCCATTAAAATCACATTATGTATAATGAAAAGCAACTAGACTATAATTACAAAAGCAGACACACAGACCCACATCAACTTTTAAACCCACTGGAATTACAGCAAGAACTGAAGCTGTCTGGAGGAAAAATGGCTCCTTCGTTTCCAAATGATTGACTGAAGATCCGCTATGCTGATGTTAGGAGCTTCACGCTATCTGTGCCAACGCCAAAGGCAGGCCCACTCCCTGAGGCCACCTTTGCCCACACTTTAACAAAGGCAAATGTTGAGGTGTTATGCCTAGGTCCAAAGAATGTACCATTCTGGGAATTCTTCATCTGTGGTCACGTGCCCAGGGACTGGATTCTCCAGCCCCCACAGAGGCCCCTGACCTTGTCTTACTATGCCATCCAGGCTAGCCTGTCCAGGACTCTCACAGCAGACACTCAGGGCAGAGGACATCCTGGCAGAGTTCATACTCATAATGCTCTAATTCTACCCTTCAGCCTCCACATAATCTGGCCCAGGGGGATCTGTTGGATGCTTGCCCAGTCTGCTGGTATATTGTTATCTGCCCACACCCTACTCCCATGATCATCTGTTCCCTCAGTATCCTCTACCTCCATCACACAGGTATGCCTACCCGAACCCCAGCCTCACCCCAGGTCTCCATCCTATCCATTCACTCCTCAGAAACTCATTCCTACCAGGTGTAGCTTACTAATGACTTCACAGCAGACTCTGTAGCCCACCCTGTATTCCATGCCCGGCTATCACTGCCTGCACAACTACTGTGCTATTCCTACCGAGGCCACCCTGCTACTGTGAACTTGCTCTCTGTGCTGTAGACTAGTCCAACTAAGATGCAAATCTAACTACTCATTCCTCCCTCCCATGACCCTTTTCTTCTTCTGAGGCCAGCACCATCCCTCCAGCATCCAGCATTAGGAGCTAATTGTCTTTTCCTTATAGAGTACTCAGCCTTGGGTTATTTGTCATAGTAACAGAAAAGGAACTAACATAGCTTCTCTGGACAGGACACCTTTTCCCACTACATTGTGATCAGGTTCAATGGTGGCTCGTCAAATGACTCCCAGCATCGCCTACTATTAGTCTATGCAGTGCCTGGAATCTCAAAAATATGTAAGTAAAAATATGTGCGTAAAATACCCAGGAACGAGATTACAGCAACAGAAGTTTGATTTAATCATCCTGATCTGAGTCATTTTTATCACTGCTTGAGAAGTTAGGCCTTTCCCCAGAGAGACCACCATTTACAATTGTGGCTGTTCCTGCAACTGTTTACAACTTTCTAAACTTGCCACTTCATGGAAGCCGAGGGCCCTCACTTTTCCAATGCCTCCGCACCTGCTGACAGCAGTAAAACCCCACATTTTCTCAGCTAAGTGTTAATCCAGCTTGTCGTTCAGAACTGATATTGTGATGATGAAAATATGGTCCATAACTAAGCTATGGGGTGTGATAATTTAAAATACCTTTTAAAATCTCACTGCTGTATTTCACTGCAGCTAAGTGCTTTGTTTTTAGACACTCCCCACCACACACACACACACACACACACACACACACACCATGTTTGAGCAGACAAGTGCCCTGCTTGGGGGTGTCCCTACAGAGTCCCATGTTTGCTCCTCCTCATCTTGGCTGTCCCCTGGCCTGGGACAGTGCAGTTCCCAGGGTCTCCCCTTTCCTTGTACCCCCTTACCTTCTCTCCTGGAGTAAAGCAGCTTGCTTTCTGAATCTCTGACTTCTTTTTTCTGACTGAGTTTGTTTTTGAACAGGCTCTCGCCATGTACCCCAGGCCAGACTGGAACTCACAGTCTCAGTCCTCCCCACCAGCGCTGGGATACTGGCATTGCTCTGCACTACTGCACCTGTTTATTAAATCCTTAGGACTGTCTTCTCCAACACCTTTCAGAGAAAGGATTCGTGTGAAGTTAAATTTGAGGCCCTGTATCTAAAAAAGGAGAGGTAGGAACAGGTGGGAAATCTGGTTCCTGGCCAGGGTGTTTGGAACCCCGTGGTAGTTTAGGTTTTAATTCATTACGTGAAGTATGGGCGGCAGACACCCTGGACTTGGAGTTATAGATAGTTGTGAACCATTATAAAGGTGTTAGGAACTGAACCCAAGCCCTCTGCAACAGCAACTAGTGCTCTTAAGCTTTGGGGCCATCTCTCCAGGTCCCCCATTAGTATTGTTAATGTAATGACCCAAATCAATATAGAAGAAATGGTCATGCTCGTAGTATGGACTTTGCTCAGTTTTACTAACTAGCTCACTGATTACTGAGGTTAATTTAATGATAGAGTTTTAAATTTCTCTGCACACACAACTTTTCTAAATATTTTAAGTACATTTGTTTATTCGTGTGTGTGTGTGTGTGAATGTGCGCACACCTGCATGCCAGGACACATTCGTGGAGGATAGATGACAACTTGAAAGTTTTGTTCTTCTTTCCAGCATGTAGGTTCCAGGGATCAAACTTAGGTTGTCAGGCTGGGCAGCAAGCTCTTTCACCCACTGAGCCATCTTGTTTATGTTTAGATACCTTACTTTTATGCTATTCATTTTAAACTTACATTTTTGGCCTGCTTCTAACACAGAAGTAAGGGGAGCAGGGGCTGTCTCTGACATGAACTCAGTGGCTGGCTCTTTGATCACCTCACCCAAGGGAGTGGGGGGTGGGCAGCCTTACCAGGCCACAGAGGAAGACAATGCAGCCAGTCCTGATGAGACCTGATAGGCTATGGTCAGTTGGAAGTAGAGGAGGCCCTCCCCATCAGTGGACTGGGGGAGGGGCATGGGAGGAGAAGAGAGAGGATGGAATTGGGAAGGGATGGGGTAGGGGGCTATAGCTGTGATACAAAGAGAATAGATTGTAGTCATCAAAACCATATATATATATATATATATATATATATATATATAAAACTGGGTTTTGATACATTGATCTTTCAGCTAACCTGCTGGTAAACTCCTAACCTTCAAATATTTCATCATGTCTGGTTCTCTCTCTGTGTCTGTCTCTCTCTGTCTCTCTCTCTCTGTTTGTACATGTTCATGTGTGTGAAGGTGGGTATACACGTGAGGACCAAAAGTCAACACTGATATCTTCCTCAGTCACCCGCCATGTTTGTTGTTTGTTTGTTTTTGTTCTGTTTTTAGGAAAGATCTCTCACTGAACCTGGAGCCCACCGATTTACCAGCAGGTCCCAGGGATGCCTGTGTCTCTGCCTTCCAGTGCTGAGATTACAGGCCAGTACCACCTCACCTGGCTTCTTACATAGATATGGGATAGAACTCATGTTCCCATGCTTGTGCAGCAAGCACTTTACCCACAGAGCCATCTCTCCAATCCCCTGTTGCTGATTTTAAAGGGAACATTTCATGTTTCTCTTCAGAGAGTGAAACAGCTCCGTTACGCTAACATTTCCCCAATAATGGGTTTTAGCATGTTTTCCTAGAAACCTGATCATTATATTGAGCTATCAGATGACACTGCTAACTGACTGTCTCCTCCCCAGGCATAATCATATCTCCCTTTAATCAAGGCTGTCTGTATTCTCTGTACCTTATATTTGGGCCTTGCTGAGTCTCCTGACTGTGGCTTTGTCTTCTCCTGCACTAATTTATGGTTGTATCTTTGTCAACTTTAAGTTCACCTGCTTTCCTTCCCAAACTTGACATGAGCACTTACTTCAATCAATTTTAATCTTTCTTCTTAAGTACTTAAGGCTATTAATTTCCATTCTGACTACTTACTTGACTAATGAGTCATTTAAATGTGTTTTTTAACTTTCCACATATGTCGGGGTCATTTATCTTTCTGTCATTGATTTTGCTTTTGAAAAGTTGTTTATTTTTTGCAGTTATAATACGATTACATCATTTCTGACTTTCCTTTCCCCTCTCCAAATCCTCCCATGTACCTCTCCTTGCTCGCTTTCAAATTCATAGCCTCTTTTTCATTACTTGTTGTTACATACATATATGTACATAAATATAACCTGCCCAGTCTATATGTTACCTGTATGTGTGTTTTCACGGCTGGATTCCAAATTCACAGTTTGGAATTGGATAGCCAATTAGAAAACCTACTTTGGTAAGTTAATTAATTATGGGATCTTTTTGTATTCATTTTTCTAAATCTTTGACATTTCCTGTATAGGTTCCATACAATCAAGTTTTTTAAATTACATGTTTAATTGAGACTATCTTTACTTGCATAATTCTGCATGTTAATTATATCAGCTTTGATAACTGTGCCCATCAAATGGTCACATCAGTGTATATTTCTGTATCGATGATCTATCAATACAATGATAGACATCACCTTTCTTCTTTTGACTGTGTTAACCACACTTCAGGGCAGGTCCCGTGCCCAGCAGTAGATGATCAACACAGAACTAACTCAACAGTACTTCTGTTGATTTGTGTCTCATATTGCTCTGTTTGAGTTTTGTCACTATTGCCGTTGTTGGTCTTAGCGGTCCTTTGCTTGCACATTATAGTTTCCAATTTTTATGGGTTTTGCTTTTGTATGTGTGTCTGTTTCTTGTGCTTTATTTTTTAATTCTCTGGGGGTTTTGTCTGTTTGTTTGCCTGTTTTTTTTCCTAAAAACAAAGAGAAAGAAAGGATACGCAGCTGGGTAAATCGGGAAGTGGAGGAGATTTGGGAGGAACTGGGAAAGGACAAACAGAGAGACAGAGACAGAAAGAATGAACCAGGAATAAGACATTATAAAATATTTGTAGTTTGTTAGCTGGAAGATCAATGTATCAGAATGTAGTCATACATATTTTTATGTTAGAAGCAGACAAAAAAATGTAAGTTTAAAATGAATCATTTACAATAGCACAAAAATAAGGTATCTAGACATAAATCTAATTGAAATGTTAGGGGCTGGCAAGATGGCTCAGTGGGTGAAAGGGCTTGGTGCCTAGCCTGAAAACCTGAGTTTGATCCCTGCAAACTACATGCTGGAAAGACAAGTTGGCATCTGACTTCTATGCATGAAATAATGATCAGAATGTTTTTCAAAAATAATTTTCTCTCTGTCAGCAGACTGATCAATTCATCTCCAATGTCATCAAGTTTCTTTGAGTATTTTGCAGCAATTTTATTGGTTATATATAAAGTATAACTTCTATTTGTGTGGTATTGTAAGGGACTTTTCCTAGACAAGCATTTCATCTGACTGTAAAATAACTGTCAACACTCTGCTGGGAGATGCACCTAGGTTCTCTGTGCCTGTACTGCCTTCCAGTCTCCGCACCTCACAGTGTGTCCATCGGTTTTGTTTCCGTTTCACCTGACAACTCTAAAGACCTATGTCTATTCCTCTCATATTTAGTGGTCACTGAAATATTGGGATTTCTTCCTTTCTTTTTTGTTATTTGGAGGTTTGTGTGTGTGTGTTGTTGTTGTAAAAACGAAACAACTAATCAACCAAACCCTTCACCCAGTTACCAGAAATTATGTTTTCTACACAAGTGAGAACTCCAGTCTTCTATCCAAGTCCCCTTCCCTTTCCTGACTCATATACACGATCACACTGGTGAATTTCTTGGTGTCAGCCCCACTCTGAGCCTGCTCTTTGCTGGTGAAATGGTTTCCTTATCTATGCTCACAGTTTCAGCTCAGTTCAGTTCCTGCAAGGAATTCATTTTGTGTAGCAAAATTGTACTTCAAATGATTATCTCTCTTACTCCATTGCTGTGTCTCTGGGATTGTAATCCAAACCAATACCCTAAACTCTATAGTACCCAAGACCTATGTGACCTGAGTTGACCAATTAACTCTACCCACAATATAATTCTACAGAGCCATCTCTCCCTGCTCTCATATCAGGCTCTTTACAGCTTGGTCAGTTTGCCTCACCTTCCAAAGATGATGATGACTAATGAGAAATGTAGATCGGGATTAAAAAAAAAAAACAAGCACTTGTTTCACTTCAGAGATCAAAAAACAGCACAACTGTAGACTTCATGATTCTTATGTCTTTAGACCTCAGTTTTACAATTCAGTCTCTCTAAAGCAAGTCTCCAAGGTGAGAAAGAACCAGTCCAAGGCCACACATCTCATAAACCATAAAGTCAACAAGGAGATGCTTCATCGATTCCTGGGTGTGTTAACACTGGTCAACTGCATAGCTACACCAAAGAAGTCATTCCAAATGAGAGTGAGACTGTGTTAAATATTCAGGCTTATATGCAATAATTTGACAGAGAGCTAATATCCAGAATATATAAAGAACTCCAGAAGTTAAACTGCAAAAAAAAAAAAAATCAAGTAATCCAATTTAAAAAATGGAGTACAGACCTAAACTGAGAATTCTCAATAGAGGAATATCAAATGGCAGAGAAACACTTAAAGAAATGCAGAACAGCCTTAGGCAGCAGGGACATGCAAATCAAAACGACCCTGAGATGTCACCTTCCACCCACCAGAATGGCTAAGATCAAAATCTCAAGTGACAACACATGCTAGAGAGGATGTGGAGAAAGGGGAACCCTCCTCCATTGCTGGTGGGAATATAAACTTGTAAATCAATCTAGCGCTTTCTCAGATAATTAGGAATGGTGCTACCTCAAGATCCAGCTGTACCACTGATATGTATACATCCAAAATATGCTCAAGTACACAACAAGGACATTTGCTCAACCACGTTCATAGCAGCTTTATTTGTAATAGCCAGAAGCTGGAAACAACCCAGATGTCCCTCAGTTGAGGAATGGATACAGAAATTGTGGTACATTTACACAATGGAATACTATCCAGCAATTAAAAACAAGGAAATCATGAACTTGGCAGGCAAATGGTGGGAACTAGAAAAGATCATCCTGAGTGAGGTATCCCAGAAGCAGAAAGACACACATGGTATATATATACTCACTTATAAGTAGATATTAGAAATATAATATAGGATAATCATACTAAAATCTGTACACCTAAAGAAGCTAAGCAAGAAGGAGGACATTGGGTAAGATGATCAATCCTCATTCAGAAAGCCAACGGGATAGACATTGGAAGAGGGTGAAAACAAGGAACAAGACAAGAACCTTGAATACCCACAGAGGGCCTCTGAGAGACGACCCAGCAGGGTATTAAAGCAGATGCTAAGACTCAGCCAAACTTTGGGCAGAGTGCAGGGAATCTTATGAAAAGAGGAAGAGATAGAAAGACCTAGAGGGGACTGGAGCTCCAAAAGGAGAGTAACAGAACCAAAAAATCTGGACCAAGGGGTCTTTTCTGAGATTAATATTCCAACCGAGGACCATGCACGGCAATAACCTAGAACACCTGCACAGATGGAGCCCATAGCAGCTCAAAATGGGCTCCTGAATAAGTGGAACAGGGACTGTCTCTGACATGAACTCAGTGGCTGGCTCTTTGATCTTCTCCCCCTGAGGGCGGACACAGCCTTACCAGGCCACAGAGGAAGACAATGCAGCCAATACTGATGAGACCTGATAGTCTACAGTCAGATGGAAGGGGAGGAGGACCTCCCCTATCAATGGCCTTGGGGAGGGGTATGGGAGGAGATGAGGGGGGAGGGCGGGATTGGGAGGGTAAGAGGGAAGTGGCCACAGTTGGGATACAAAGTGAATAAAGTGTAATAAATTAAAAAAATTTAAAAACACTGCATAGAGGAAAAAAAGGGAACCTTCACATGGTCATGATAAATAAGTAGGTGCATATTACCTTGAAAATATAATCAATGAGGACTTTCCATATACATTTTCTCAAACCCTGATTCGATTTTCTCTAATAACTCCAATCCTAAAAGAATAGAATGAATAGGGGCAAAGACACAGACATTCACGCTTTTTTAACTGCATGTTCTACAAAACTGTTATTTCATTTTTAATATTTGATTACACCATCAATGAGGCTATAGTCCACAAAAGCAATTATCTTTTGCTCAGCAAAAAAAAAAAACATCAGAATGGAATAATATGTGGCGTACTAACAATTGTAAGAATAGAAGCAAATTCAGAACACTTTAGAATGATGACTGTGGTGATTTGCTCAGAAATTACAGCAAACATGCTTTAATCACTTAGGTCTGTACTCCAAGTCTAAGCTGTTTCTAAGCTACAGAGTCCAAGCTACCGAGGAAGAATGTACAGGGAAAACATTAATAAAATGCACTACTAACTCCTCCACACTTACACAACATGCTCCACAACAGCTCTTTCCACATAGAAAGATGATTAATTGAACTGTTCCTTTCCAAGCATCTAAAAGTCATGAAGCAAAAATCATTCGACCAAAAAGACATGGCACACAGGTGTCCAGCTTCTGCAGTGACCCACAGAAGTCACTCAGGCATCACCACAGCCTCACGCTAAAAGCAGATGCCACCTCGGGAGCCTCTGGCCATGACTTCGGAATGTGACTTAGAGTTGGCACACCATAGATCACCTACCTGCTGGCCACAAACAAGCTGCTACAGGCATCCAGAGGTATGGAGCTGCATTTGGCCCTTGCTTCTGAAAGGTATTTTGTGGCATTTGCAGACCTACTCTGTCCAAGAAGCACAGAGATGTTCACAGCATGTCTCTGTCCCCAGCAAGAAGAGGAGAAAAAGCCAGAGAAAATATGAAAATCAAGCTCCAGGTTTTACCAACATAGAAAGCCAGCATGGAGGAGACCACAGCAGGGCCATGGGGTCAGGGGTGGAGGTGGGGGGAGGGTCCAAGCAGAGTCTGTTCTTCGACTGAGATATTCTTTAGATTTAAAGGCAAGAGACTGAGATTTTAGAAAAACCCATCAGAAAGCAACACAAAGCAAACAGTTGTAATTAGAAAACACAAGACAGTAAGGCTGTAACATATCAGAGACGATCACAAAAGGCCAGCAAACCAGAGGCTTCTTGCTCCTTACCAGGGTTCTATCCATCTCTGAGACAACACACACCTGCCTAGTAGGAGGTGACAGCCACCAGAGAGTCCAGAAAATAAAGTTAGGTTACCAATTTAAAAGCACATTCTTTACGATCATGTCCAACAAAACCAAGAAGATAAACAAAATGATGAAAATAAGAATTTCACCAGAAAATTATAATCTTAAAAAAGTAACTGAAAAGAAGTAAAACTAAAACAAACAAAAATAAGTCCCTAAATGAATAATTCAACATATGAGTTTAACAAAAGATCAGACACATCAGAAAGCAGTTGTCATGAACTAGAAGATGGAGAAATTTAGACATGAACCCCCCCACACACACACAAATATAGCATTCGATTTAGGAGTGCAGTTCAGCAGGAGAGCCCAGCATGGTTGGGGCATAGGGCTCCACCCTAAGCACCTCAAGGTTCAAAGGCTCAGAGGAGAAGCCTGTGTGTGAGCTGAGACAGAAGTTACAGACAGAGAGAGAAAGAAGAGTTTTTATTACTGTGGTAGCATTATGTCACCATGACAACACTTCACAGCATGTACACAGAGAAAGGCTTTATTTAGCTCACAGTTCTGGGGTATCTGCTCCGTAACCAAGTAGCCACATTCCTCTGGCTCCTGCTAAGACACCACCCTGTGACACAAATATTCAATAAATAAATGATTCACTTCATCAGACAAGAGTGAAGAGAAAGAGGAGAGAATATCGAGGCACAGAAGACCCTTTGAGCTACTGCCATATGGTGCCACCTCCCAAGCTTTCTGTCACTTTCCAGCACACACCCTGAAAACCAAGTCCTAGCAACACGGGCATGGGGGACACGCAATACCCCAACACAGCAGTTAGAATAACAAAATATCTGAGGCAGGTGGCTTTAGGAAGAAAAGTGGTTGACTTTGCCTTATAGTTCTAGAGGCACAAGCTCACGAGTCTAGTGATGGCCATCATGCTTTCAGTCCCAAGACGCTATAGCATGTTACACGACAAGAAACAGCTCATGCATGTTTTGGCTTTTCTTCCTCCAGTTATAAAGACACCAACATTCTATCAACCAACATCCTATCACCTTAGGGTCATTAGCTAACATTAACGACCTTTCAAAAGTCCCTACACACCATAACCAAATTAAATTCCCAAACTCTCAGATCCTCCCAGGAAAATCACTGTTAAACACCCCATGACTTGTGGGGTACATGCAAACTACATCCAAACCAGAGAAACAAAGAATATGAAAGGATGGCTAGGAATTTCTAAAAACAAACAAAAACCAAACATCAAATCACAAACTAGTCAATCACACTAATCAAGAATGTCAGCAATGACAGCTGGCTAATTACATAAAGAGAAAACAATGGAGAATGAAAAACATCTTTAAAAAAAGCAAAGGAATGGAAACACACACACCCATATACACACACATCAGCATACACACATGTGCACACTTATACATACACATACCTGCACACATGCACACACCTCGATACACACATCTATACACATATAGTTCCACACATATAAACCTGTATACATACCTGCACACAAACCTGTATATATACATATACCTGCATGCACACTCATACCTACACACACACATGCCTGTATGCACACCTGCATATACAAAAACACACCTCCATGTACACACATATATCCATACACACATATACCTGAACACACACTTGAATACATACATACCTCAATGCACACACACACACACATGCAAACACACATATACCTGCATGCAGTCCCATACCTGCATGTACACTTGCATACACACAAACACACTTCCATGCACACACATATACCTGCACACACAAACACATGTGCACGCATATCCTCAAAGAAATAATGAAGCCAGACAGACAACTTCTGATGGAAATGATGGGGGAAACCTCTTAAGTCTGAAAAGAAACAATCTCCAGACCAGAATTCTATACCCAAGAAAATATTCTGTCAAAAAAAAATAAAAGTAAAATAAAGATCACGTTAGGCAATCAAAGCAGAATTTATCATGAGAAAACCTGCACTAAAGCAAAGCAGAACGACCCAGAGGAAAACCAGATAAACAGGAAGGAGTAAAGATGCATGGAAGGGGCAATAAACACTTACTGTGCCAAAACTCCTTCCTAACACAGAGACAGATCCTAATAAAGCGAGAGTGGTAGAAAAAAAAAACCCTACATATATCCCTAAGCAACATCAGACTCCAATGTAGGTCTGAAGAGCTCCTCAGGAATTCAGACTAACTGGTATAGAGGGGTCAGTGGGCTGACAGAGGAAACAGTCATAACCAAAACAACCATGGATGCATGGGTTTTCCGAGTGGTGCTTGGACAGGTTGACTGGGATGGGAAGCCCCTCACAGTGCGATATCCAGAACCTAAAGGTCAAGGGTTCACCACCCAGAAGGGGAGGAGAGAATGCATAGGGTGAAAAGATTTTTTAAATAGGGTTTCCATGTCCAGTGGTCACTCACTAGCACAGTGGTCATTCCTGGATCAGAGCCCTGCAGAGCGGTGTGGCTCCAAGTCTTACAGCCACTGGGCACTGTTTTCTATATGGTCAATACATGATGGGGAAGGTCTCATGGGGAAGGCAAAGCAGGAAAGATTTCAATAGCTAAGATCTAGTTAGGTTATATTTTTTAAAATTTATACATATAAAGTTTTGAGATAGGTAGCAGGAGGCTTTCAAGCCAAAAGGTGCCAGCTTGCTTTAAGGAAAGGAAGAACCCAGGATCCTGAAGTCAGAGGCCATCTGGAAGGACTGGGCATGCTCTGAGTGAGTACCCAAAGGCTTGTGTGGTAGAGAGGCTTTGTCTTCAGTTCAGTGGTGTTGAGGGGTGGGTTCTTTAGAAGGCTGGACCTTGTAGAAGGTCTTCAGGTCAACTGGGGTCTGACCACAGATGGAATTGAGGGACTCCAGTTTCTCTGGCTTCCATTCTTGCAAGGTTTCCTTCTTAAACCTCACCCACCTCGGTGCCAACCGCCATGAGGTGATGTGGCCAACGGTCCCTTGCCAGAGCTGTCACTGCGTTGTTTTTGTTTTCAGCCTCTACAGCCATGAGCTGAATAGACTTCTGTCCTACAGAAGTACTCAGTCTCAAGTATTTTATTATAGTAATGAAAAACTAGTAAGATACCACCTTTGGTCCACTTTTCATAATAATAAGGAAAAGGGGCCAGAATAAGGAAAGTGAAGGGAAAAGATAGCAGCCCCTTCCATTTCCTTCACCCTAAGAATTCTCAATGGCTGTTTCCAAAAAGCTTTAAAACGCAAGGTGTGTGACACAGGGACTGATTGGTATTAATCAGCTCTGCAACAACATGGCAAAAAATGAAGACTACTGAAGCAGAACCCACCGTGTCTTCTGTCACTGTCACACCTTTGTGTATGCAAGTTCATATGGGTGGTGTGTGTGCAGGTGCTCATGTACATGTGTAAATGTAGAAGCCAGAGGTCAGCCTCAGCTTTCACCCACCTCTTTTCTTTTTCTTTAAGACAAGTCATTTCTTTCATGAACACTGCCAAGCTCAGTGGCTGGCCAGTAAGGTCCAGAAATGCCCCTCTCTACATCTTCCCAGCATTGGAACTGGCACGAGCTATCTGCTTTTTTTTTTTATTTATTTTTATCTCAATCACAGGTTAGGTACTTTGAATCCCAGGCATAGCCCCCTCCCTCAGTCCCTCCTACCCTCCCACTCCCTCCCTCAGCTCCCTCCTCCCCGCCCCCTTCAAGTCCACCAACAGGGGAGGACCTCCTTCCCTTCCAT
>CM053758.1:43487408-43540683 GCA_028658305.1 Pachyuromys duprasi
TTCTTCAATTTCTTTCTTCAGAGATTTGAAATTTTTTTCATATAGGTCTTTCACTTGCTTGGTTAGAGTCACCCCAAGGTGCTTTATGTTATTAGTGGCTATTGTGAAGGGTGTTGTTTCCCTAATTTCCTTTTCAGCCCTTTTGAGCTATCTGCTTTATAGATTAAACTAATCCAGGAGGTTCTCCACCAAAACAAGGGGGTGTGGGAAATCCAGAATGAGTAACAACTGAGTTTAAAAAAAAAGTCAATGGAATGTCAGAGATGATGCCAAGGAAGATTCTAGCATAGAAGCTGTGTGGCATACCCAAAGAGCCACAAACCCAAGAAAGTAAATGAATTCTCGAGAAGAATGCAGAAATAGAAAGGTAACCTGCTAAAGCTGACCTGGTACGAAATTCTAGTAAGAGACAACTGTAAATGGAAGTCCTGATTAAACCAATGGAAAATGAAGGCAACTGCCAACTTCAAGAACACAGAAAGGAAAGATTAAAAGCTGAAATCTGGCTTGAGCAACACAGTGAACCCCTACCAAAAGAGAAGGAGAAAAGGGGCCCAGGATGATGGTTAAAATTAATCAAACAACAAGATATCCACATTCTATCATGGTGTCCAGAGGTGGGAAGGCTGAGATCAAAAGAAGTTACTTCTGGGAAGATTAGGACAGGGAATCACCATGTTTTCATTTGATATCTGACTTTTAAAACTATGCTATTTTTGTTAGATGACAAAGCATTAAAAAAAAAGTAGACATAATGTATTTTTTATTCTTAGTAGCATAAAACTTAAAATGCCCAAGCCACATTAAGTAATATAACAGCCGTGTGAAAACTGTTGGCCCCTTTAGATTTTTTTTAAATGCAAAAAAAAATTATTCTCTTCAATTATGCCAGAATTCCTAAATCTTTCTATTTTTCATGGTGCCGTAGGGAAGAAGGCACCTGGCGTTTCTACACCCACCAAATACCAAAAGGTTTAAGATCAGCTGGGTTTTCCAATTATCATTTCATGAGTAAAGTACTCTTGGAGCTGGAGAGAAGCTGACATCCAGCCAGCTGCTAAAGACTGCGAAGCCACAATGCTGGAAAATCACTCCAAGCGAAGACACACCAGCTGAATGGCTGATCAAGTTGCCTCTCATCTGAGATGAAGTCACAATTCTACTATCAACTGCTGCTCCAGGGACTTTAATACCATTGCAGTCTGAGAGGGGCGTCCAAGGCTAAGCTAACAGTCTTTGAATTATAATAGAGAGCTGAAAAACAGAAAACAATGGGGTAACTAGCTCTGGTGATTCCAAGGAGGAGCATCAAGTATCAACAAGCTATCACACTGTGCTGGTTAGTGAGCTGTCAACTTGACAGAAGCTAGAGTCACCAGAGAAGAGAGTCTTAAGGGGAAATTATCTAGATCAGGTTGGCCAGTAGGCATACCTGTGGGGGACTGACTTGTTGCTGCCCACCGTGGGTAGCAACATTCCCTCGGCAGGTAGTCCTGAATAGTCTGAGAGAGGAGAAAGCCTAGCTGCTTGTGTTCCTGCCTTGCCTTTCGAAAAATGATGGACTCTATTTTGAATTGTCAGCCAAATAATCACTTTCCTCTCCTACTTATGTAGTGTTTTGCCAAGGTATTTGCCACACCAACAGAAATGAAATGTGTTAAATCAATGAAGACTGTGAAAGAGACCAGGAGGTTGTAAGGCAAAAGAAAATTCTGTAAGGTTGGAAGGCTCTCTTGGCTGTGCAAAATAAACTCTATACCTATTACCATATTCCCCACAAAATCATGAGAAAGAATCTGTGAGTGTGTGATGGTAATTAAACTGGTATAAATAAAGATATTCTGATGAGACACCTATGTCTCTCAATCTGACTGACTGTTGAAACAACGGACCCTAAACAAATAAGAATTCCCCACGAATCTACGCTGGGAGGAGGAAAATGTGCTAGTCAGAGGGTGAGCTTGTTTCCCAGGAAGAGACTTCACAGAGTTCCAACAACCAGTCAGACACCTTACAGGATGAGACTGAAGCCCAGACACTGATGGCTGAGTGCTGGGTGGCCCATATCCTGACCAGAACTGCTTGGCTGTGCACATCCTTTCCCCTCTATTTAATATCATAACCAGAACCTGGATCACAGACTTGGGCAATTCACCAGATTTCTGTCCCACTTCCCAATGTGGCCACATTGAATAAACCTTCTTTTTTCTGCCTTCCACTTGTGGTTTGGCTTGTTTTAACTGGCTTGTTGAAGGTGGGTGGCCAGATCTGATTTGGGACATAGGTTGTATCCCCCAAGTTCCATTACAGAATGTGTGGGGGTATACATATGTGATAGGTATGTATGTGCACATGTCTGTGTACATGTATGTAATGTGTATGCGGGAGTATATGTGATATGTACATGTGTGTGTCTGCAGGTATCTGCACACATGTATGTGGTGCATGTAGAAGCCAGAAGCCAGTATCTTCAATCCCTCTTTCCCCTATCTTTTTAGAGATCTTTTGTCTTTTTACTGACCAAGCATATGCAAGGCCTTGGGTCTAATTCCCAGTATCCGATGCTCCACAACAGTAAAATCTCAAGACAGACTATATTCTTAAATGGAAGACTATGAGCCTTCTCTTTACTTGCCACTGGGACAGACTGCCTGGCCAGGGATCTATGGGAACTGCCTATATCTGTCCTTTCTACAATAGGATTGCAGGCATACATAAGCATGGCCAGCCTTTTCTTTGGGTGTTGGTGATCTGAACTCTGGATCTCGGGTTTATGTTGCAGACGCTTTACCAATAAGCCATCTCCCCAGCAACAAGTTTTTGCTTTTTGGTGGTGGTGGTTTTGGAGAAAGATACTGTCATATGTGTAGAGCAAGGTGAAAGTGACAAGAACTCAAAACCACTGTTTTGAGAGTATAGGAGTCGGACAAGTGCTAAACCAGCCCCTGAGACTCACTCAGAAAGAGCATGGGACACATGAAACTGAGGAAAGAATTGGGAGTGGGTGTGCTGGGCTGGACACCATGGCTAAGGGAAACGTGTATGTGCAGTTCATCATACAGGTCTGCTAGGACTCAGGGGTGGGCAGGGGCCCGGGGAGACAGGAAGTGAACCTGGAAGTGAACCTAGTGAAGAGTCTAAACCAGCGGTTCTCAACTGTTCAGTTGCAGCCCCTTTGGGGATTGGATTTTGGATGTCCTGCATATCAGATATTTACAATATAATTCGGAACAGTGACAAAATTACAGTCATGAAGTAACAACAAAGTAATTTTAGGGTCGGGAGTCACCAAAACATGAAGAACTGTCTTAAAGGGTCCCACCACATTAGGAAGGTAGAGAAACGCTGATTCTAAGTGGATGTGTCTGAAAAGGTTCTCTACATAGAATGAGCTTCCCAGGGAACATATGTACAGAATGTCCCATAGCCAATGGGACCTGGGAATATGGTGTCGCATATCCCCAGCAGGAAAAGTCACCGTCGGAATAACTAAGAAGTCCCAATGTGACAGGGAAGGAAACGGTCAGCCTGCAGAACACAGGCCTCCCCCCAAACCCCTGCAGTGTGTTCTATGGACCTTTTTCCTTTATTTTAAATTCAAAATGCATACTTAACATCTCCCCTAGGCAGTTACTGCCACATGTGCTTCAGAAAATACTGGGGAGGAAAATTATAGTGGAAATTCAGGAAGAGAGAGAGCTGCATATTTTACCTTCAAAATGAAAATATCCTTTTCTGACTATATAAGTAATACATACTCGTGTTGCTAAAATTAGGTAATATGAAAAATTACAGAGAGGAAAATAAAAATCACTCATAAGGCTGACATAGAAAAATCAATGGGACTAGTTAAGTGTATTTGTAGCCAGAGCTTATTCTATGTAGAGAGTTCATTTGATATACATATCAAATGAACAGTGCTCCATTTAAAAATATATTACAGTCTGTCTTGAGATGTTTCCCTTATGGAGCATGGGGTG
Source organism: Pachyuromys duprasi (assembly GCA_028658305.1). Classification (NCBI taxonomy): domain Eukaryota; kingdom Metazoa; phylum Chordata; class Mammalia; order Rodentia; family Muridae; genus Pachyuromys; species Pachyuromys duprasi. Next base: position 43,491,389 of record CM053758.1, read on the forward strand.
CTGGGGATTAGACCCAGAATTTCACATATGCTTGTCACATGCTCTACCTCTAGGTTACATCCACAGACCCTCTTTATGTCTAACTTTTCAAGGATAGACGTGAAGTCTCAGTGTAGCACAGATAAGTCCTGAACACGCAATCCACCTCAACTTCATGAGTAGCCAGAATCACAGACATGTGTCATTGTGGCAACTCAACATTTTCTTTGTCACGGAACCAGATCCAGCTGCTGTGGCTGTAGACCTCCATCCTTTTACCTTTGAGAAAGCCTTGGCTGTCCTGGACTCGCTTTGGAGACCAGGCTGGCCTCGAACTCACAGAGATCCGCCTGCCTCTACCTCCCCGAGTGCTGGGATTACAGGCATGCACCACTGCACCCGGCTCCCTTCTACCCTTTTTGGACATATTTCATCCACTCAGCGTGGGATGAAGAAGACGGGGTAAAGTGTGCCTCAGCTACTACTCACCTCAAGGAGAAAACCCCAAGGGCGGGGAGAAGAGCGGAGGAAATGTCACCGCTAATGCTTGGTGTATCCTGTAGCATTTCATTTTTGTTGCTGGGATAAACACGCTGATCAAAGGAGTTATTTGGCTTACACTTCAATGTCACAGTCCATCACTGAGGGAAACCAGGACAGAAACAATGCAAAAACTGAAGAGGAAGGCTACTTGCTGGCTTGCTCTCTGGCTCTTTTACAGCTGAAGATGAGCTGCCCAGGGATGGTGTCACCCACTGTGGGCTGGACACATCTCCTATAGATGATGCTGACAGACCAAAATGGCAAAAAAAACCGATTTCCTCACTGAGAGTCTCTTTTCCAGGTGATTCTAGGTTTCTGTCTGCCTCCTCTGCTGACATCCGACCCTGCTGCTTAGGCCGTCCAATGTGGACTGAAGACCAGTGGCTCTCCAGGAGTCTTCCTGCCTTCAGTGCTACAGTGTGACTGTTGGGCCACCCAGCTACAGGCTCTCAGCCTTTCCAGCATACAGACAGCCATTGCTGGCCTACCCAGACCCTTTGTGCAAGCCACTACAATAAACCCCCTTTTGTAATATAGTCATGCTATCCCGTGACTATCCTGTAGAGATTCCTGATTAGTACACTCTATTTAGACTACCTCTGTATTGCATGCTCAATTGATCCATATGGATAGCCTTGTTTTCTCTTCTTTGACCCTTGTCACTGCCTTTGACAGCTATTATAAAATAACTTGGTGAACAGCAACAATCCAATTTCTGTATTTTTTTAAACGAATCTCAAAACATTTTTTTAACAGATGACATTAAGTAACCCGGTTTTATGGTGATGACTTGACATGTCTGATCTTTTTTCTGCCATCTTATATTTTGGGTATGTATATTTTATTGCCGTTGTTTCTCCAACTTTTTCTGACTTTTGATGTTTTTATCAAATTGTTGTTGCTTTCATTCTCTAGGGACTAACTTTCTGAACATGTTTGAAACTATTATAAACACACACACACATTCGGGGAGAGAGAGGGAGAGACAGAGACACTATTACACATACATCAATGGCAAAACTATGGCTTGCAGCAGATTTAGGCTCTCAACTCTGCTCCGCCTCCCGGATTTTATCGAGGAAACCACATTAGCATCTAGAACTCAAACTTCGATTTACATTCCACTGCTTAAACCACTTACTTCTGCATTATTTATACCAATGCCTCCCACTTCCTGATTTATCTCTATTGATACATTTTTTTTCTATTTGGCTTATGCACTTGAAGTAATTTCTTCTTCCAGAACTGTTCTATAGAGGCTGAATTCATTGTCTTGCTGAGAGTGACTTTCATTTGCACATTGACACGAATGAGCTTAGAAGCCTGGAGAATCCTCACGGAACAATCATGAGAGCTAAAACATGGAGATGCTCATGCCTTTTCTTCTAGCTCTTGGTCTTGAACATTCAAATCTAGGCCAGAGTCAGCTGGCAAGATGGCTCAGCAACGTAAAGGTGCTTGCCACCAGCCCGAGGGCTCACATGATAGAAGGAAAAACTTGACCCACAGTGGCACCATGGCAAGTGCACACGGATTAAATAACTTAACAATTAACTAAACAAACAATTCTAAAAATCTTGTATCAACCTGATTTTCTTTGCTTTACACATGCCCTTTCTTTTCTGTTGATGTCTCTCTTTGGTTACATTTATTTACTAAAACTCAGAGACTTTTCTAGAACACCAAAGCCAAAGCTAAAGCATCCGGCCATGCCTTTCACAGCTCGCCAGCCTTGTTTTTCTCCTCCTAGTGTGAAATGCATTCCTCTGGCTGGTCTTCTCACACACTCATCCAGTTTGGGCTTTCTGGCTTCTCTCCTCTAGGTAGCACATTGTTTCACTGTTTCTCCCTCCCTCTCTCTCTTTCAGCATGCAGCTTCCTCTCAAATCCTACTGAGCTCATGAACTTTTAAAAGTCTGAGACCTTGTGATAAAAGCTTTGATTTCTGGGACATTGTCTTAATATGGACTTGATCTCACAACCCGCCTCTCCAAGTCTCACCAGTGCCGGGATTACAGGCCTGCATCACATCTGCCTTTGTGCTGAAATCTGATTTCCACTTCGGTATTTAGGGAGTTGGGGCCTATTGGGAGGTAGTGAGACAATTCAGATGGACATTCATGGATGTAGACCTTCCTTGAAGAAGCGAGTCCTCACTCCCATAGGATTAGATTAATCTCCTCAAGAACAGACTGTTAGAAGACTAGGCTATCCATCCATGGTTTCTTTTTTCTTTCTCATATGCTTTCTGTTTCCTACCATGAGGAGAAGCACAAAAGACCCTTATCTTATACAATGTCCTTATGATGCTCTCCCTGGACACCAGAGCTATTAGCCAAAATCACCTTCTTTTCTGTATATATTTATATCTAGTTTTAGGCATCATCACAGCAACGGAAAAAGACTGAGGCAATGACAGATCCTGAACAGTGACAATGACTACCAACTCATCAATGAGATGCTGGAAATCACAGACAGGACTCCACATTCTCAAAGGGAAAACAACTGTCCCGTCAAGACAAACCATGATGACGGTACCTTATGTCCACTGAAAATAAGAGAATAGGCAAGGCCAAAGAGGTCTGTAGACACTGGGTTTCTCGTAGTAATGGTACTGTGGCGTCTGTTACTGCTCAACTGGTTTCCTTTTGTTTTTTTTTTGAGCTTACATCATTTATTTACGTTGAAAGCAAATTATATATTTCTGCTGTATAATTATACAAACTATATCTTTTATAAACCCTGAGTATATATTATCAATTAATGTGCTTTTAGTTTCCCCCGTCACAAAAGTTTCCAGACTTAACTGTTAACTCTGCAGCTACTTTTAGAGCAAATTATTTCCCCTGCTCCACCATTCAAACCAAACACAGTGGGGATGGAGTTAAGGAAAGCAGATTGCTCGAGCCCGACTTCCAGAGAACCTAACTTAATGTACCTGAGATGAGGTCAGTCTATTGGTGTCCTTCTGCTGTTGAAATTAGGTACCACACACTCAAGAGCTTGAAATGACACAAATTTAGCATGGTGCACTTCTGGAGGTCAGCAGTCCCACATGGGCTGGTACAGCTGCACCCCATCTGGAGGTCAGGAGTCAGTCCCATGAGGGCTGGCAGGCTGCACCCCTTCTGGAGGTCTGTATGTCTTCCCTCGCCTTTTCCAGCCTCAGTGTCATTCCCATTTCTCTGACTCTGACTCCCCCCTCTCTCTCTTCCTGCAATATGGGCCGTGGTGGCTGCACTGGGCCACCAGTGAGACATCCAGACAATATCTCTACCAAGAGGACCTTGCTTAACCACACTGGCACTGTCCCTTTATCATGTAAGGCAACACCTTCATAGGCTCACTAGGTGAGAACACAGGCTTCTGCCTACTCACATAGAAACAGTCCTTCCCTGGTTCACTCTCTTTTTCTTTCTTCCCCACCAGTGCTAAGGCTGGAACCCAGGGCCTAGTGCATGGGATAAACTCACTCTGTCTCTGTGCTTCAATCTTCAGACCCCAGACCTGTACTTTTAATAAGACCGAACAGATTACAAGGCAAGAAGTACTGAATTTAATGTCACCCCTTGTCCACTGGAACCTGCTCTTTCAGAACCCCTCACCTGAAAAAGGCATATATCCAAAGATGCTCAAGTATACAACAAAGACTTTTGCTCAACCATATTCGCAGCAGCTTTATTTGTAATAGCCAGAAGCTAGAAACAACCCAGATGCCCCTCAATTGAGGAATGAATACAGAAATTGTGGTACATCTACACAATGGAATACTACTCAGCAATTAAAAACAAGGAAATCATGAAATTTGCAGGCAAATGGTGGGAACTAGAAAAGATCATCCTGAGTGAGGTATCCCAGAAGCAGAAAGACACAGATGGTATATACTCACTTATAAGTGGATATTAGACATATAAGATAGGATAAACATACTAAAATCTGTACACCTAAAGAAGCTAATCAAGGAAGAGGACTCAGGGTAAACATGCTCAAACCTCATTCAGAAAGGCAAAGAAGATGGACATCAGAAGAAGGGGAAATCAGGGAACAGGACAAGAGCCTACCACAGAGGGCCTCTGAAAGAGTATCAAAGCAGATGCTGAGACTCAGAGCCAAACTTTGGGCAGAGTGCAGGGAATCTTACAAAAGAAGGGGGACATAGAAAGACCTGGAGAGGACAGAAGCTCACAAGGAGAGCAACTTAACCAAAAAAATCTGGACACAGGGGTGTTTTCTGAGACTGATACTCCATCCATGAGATAATCTAGAACCCCTGCACAGATTTAACCCATGGCAGGTCAGTGTCCAAGTGGCTTCCCTAGTAATGTGAACAGGGACTTTCTCTGACAAAATGGTTGGCCTGCTCTTTGATCACCTCCCCAGAGGGGAGGTACCAGGCCACAGAGGAAGACAATGCAGCCAGTCCTGATGAGATCTGATAGGCTAGGGTCAGATGGAAGGGGAGGAGGACCTCCTCATCAGTGGACTGGGGGAGGGGCATGGGTGGAGAAGAGGGAGGGAGCTCCAGGTGGGACACGAAGGGAATACACTGTAATTAATAAAAATAAAATATTATAGTAAAAAAACTAATACCTGTCAAGCTACTTGAATATAAAATAAACAATGCACATCAACCTCGCCCCATTAAAAAGAAATAATATGGTACACACCTAGACATATCTATTTTAGTAATTGAATTTGAAGTGTGAAATCCAATTTTCAAAAACAAAAAAAGGGCATGTTTGTGATTCAGACAAACTAAGACTGAATTCAGAACAAAATAATGCAAAAACAAAAATCCTGGGGTAATGTATTTCTAGACTCAATCGAGAAACATTGTCCTCAATTAAATAGAAAGAGCCGTTGGTTAGCCTGTAAATCCCTTCTTAGCTATTGCTGTGACCTTTTTGCCCAACAAGAGTTCTGTCCAGCCAAAATATATTTCAATTTTTTAAAGATTCACCTTTCCACTTCTTCTTAAAACCATTTTATTAAAAAAAAAAGGCTTCTGAATTGTCTTTGTCCATCTTTAGGGAGAAGGAAGAATGTCTTTGCAGTACATGCCTGTATTCCACATGTGTCACTATTGCTATTTAAATGCCCCCAGAATTGACAGGCTTTGTGATCTGGGGCTTCCTGTGCTGTCATCCGCTGGCAGACAGAAAACTGAGGATAATGAAAATGTCGAGAAACAGTGCCACAGTTAGGAAGCATGATTTTTTTTTAAATGTAGCTATCAGTCATCCTTAGTGCTTGCCAAACATAATGTATAAAATCCAGTCCTGGGCCATCAGATACCCAAGCTGCAACATTTGTTGCACAGAAGATACAGCAGGAGGAGCAGGGTGTGGGGTCTGCTGGGCAGCTGGTCACAGGTGCCCACACTCAAGCTGCCTCAGCTGACCCAGCCAGACCTGTTTGCACACAGTCAAAGCATTACTCAGTCTTCTCCAGTTGAGGCATGCATTCGGACTGTGTATCTGAGTATTCCATCTTGGAGTTGGGACTGGGAGAAGGTGGCTAGGGTCCCATAGTGTAGCCTAGACTGGCCTGGAACATGAAGCAATCCTCCTGACCCATCCTTTTGGTCATATTGCGACCACAGACATTTGTGTCCTTAGCTGGTTTTATGTGATACTAGGGATTGAACCCAGGGCTTCTTGGGTGAGAAATGATATTCTACCAACTGAACTACACCACCATTCTGAAGCTGAGAGTTTTATATCAATGTATTTGATGTGTATATGCTAAGTCATCTTCATTCCATTAAAGATGTCACTCATAACTGTTAGTTGCATTTTTCTACCCCTATGACCTAATTCTGGCATGATCTTGTGGGAGAGAACAAATCAGTTTGTGGTTCAAACCTGTGGTGATTATTTGAAGCTGCCTGTCACACAGGTTCTTATAGAAATAACTGAGTCATCAGTGATGAAAATGAACAAGATGAAGCAATGTCCTATACCACCCACAGCCATGTGAGGGTGCCTCCACGCTTAGCCCTAATATAAGCCACCTGACTCCCACCCGTGCAACATGGATAGCCAGAGTTTCAAATACTTCTTAACCTTTATCTTCTCTGAAGCCTGGAGGCCTATGCTATCGCCCCAACCACCAAGCATTCTTCTCTAAAAGGAACTGAATTCTAACACAAAAATCGAAGGAACTGCCCAGAGTCAAAGACAGAACAAGAGCTCGTGCAGGCCATTCTGCACAGGGACCATTCTGCACAGGAGTTGGCAAGGAACCAGATGCTCAGGTAGATGTGGGATCCGAGGCCAAGGTGGGTTTTCTTGGGGTTGCACAACCTGAATGATGAGGAGGCAAACACTGAGAAAACGAAATTGGCACTAAGATGTAGCGATCAGAGACCACAGAATGCTCAGCCCTAAATGGAACGTCTATCTCATATCCTCTCCTCCCAAGGCTCAGAAGTCATGTTGGAGGAGAAACTAGAAAGACTGTAGCAGAAGCAGTGGGTGGACGCATTAGGAAACAGTGTTCAATGGACGCAGGAGGGCAGCTGCACACAACTCACAGCAATCGTGACAGCATACGCAAGCCCCACACAAGCTCAAGCCGGGCCAAACCCCAACATGAAGTGGGAGATTGGGCAGAAAGTTCCACCCAGAGCTGAGGAGTGCCTGGCACTGGAGAGCTGCCGGGAGAAGGAGAGTCCATTTTCCTTAGGAGTGTGGCCCCTGGTAGGTTGACCATGTCCCAGTGGAAGGCCACACATCCAAGAATGTATGGGTAGCATAAGTTGGACCTGATGGGTGTGAGGCAGAAGGAGACCCAAAGTTAAGTGGGTAAAGAAGAAGGGGTGGATCTGGAAGGCATGGGTAAGTATGATCAAACTATATCATACCCAATTTTCAAAGAATGACTTCTAAAATTAAACAATAATAAAAAACTAATTGGTGATCTCAACAACACAGGACATGGGAAGACGCTAAGTCTTCCAGAGCATTATTGAGAGAGACTTGATTGCTTCCACTACTGACAGGCAACTTCTCCCAAGCCTGGTTCCACCCATGTCTTCAATGTCAGTTTAAATGCCATCAGCACTGGGCCAAAGCAGAGCCCAGTACCTGCTATAACAATGCAGTTTTTTTTTTCAATGCATGTTTCGATATCAATGGTTCACTTACTTATTATGTGTCTTTCCTAATCCTCAATGTAAACTGACTAGGCAAGTCTGTATTGCCTACATCTCTATCTCCAGATGCTAGCAAAAGCCTGGCACACTGCAGCATTAAGATGAATACAGATGGATGGTGGCTGGGTAGGTAGATGGAAAAAAAGAGATGGATGAGTGAATGGACAGATGGAGAACAGAAAGTGGAGATAGGGAAAGGGAATGAGAAAGAGTACGAAGAGAAGCTAGAAGCGGCAGTGGTATCAGTCATCACCACCAAACCTAATCCATTTAGGGTTAACTTTCCTGGAGATCCTCCACTCCTCACAAAAAGCCAGAGGCTATGCTGAATCCTGGATCTGGTGAAAGAAGAGCAGGGAAGACAACAGAGTGCCTGGTGGACATGCACAGGGTCTGAGTGGCCCTCCCCAGTGCTTACCAGCTTTGCAGATGTCTACCAAAGTCGGCTTTTGTTGCTTGCTCTAAAACACAACTGTCCCAAAAGTCTAAATCGTATATAATGACTGTTGGTACTCTCTGTGTGCCAAACAGTGCTTCATCCTCATAAGGATCTAATGGGGGAAAAAGCATTACAACTCAGTATTCTGAAGATGAAAAAAAGGAGATCTCCAGGCACAGGCCAGGAAACCCGCAGAAAACCACAAAGGCAGTAACAGGTGATGAGGTTTGGACCCTGGCCTTCCGGCCCTACTGTAGCTGCCTGAGCTACAGGAACATTCTCCTCCCTGCTAAGCCCCCCACCCTACAGCTTTAGTATGATTCGTAAAGAATTAAACAACAGAGACTCCTTAGGAACCTGTTTGCACTGGGATCCACCTGTGTCCTTCCTTCACAGCTCTGACCACGTTGGGAACCACTCCCTTCACAGGAAAACTTTACAACTTGCTCTAGGGACATTTTACAGACATGCCTGAAGCAAAGCTACAATTCAAAGGACGAAGTTTATTTCGTGGGATCCTCTATATCCCAATGGGTGTAGCATATAGAACTTTTTTGTTGAAACCATTTTTAGACCTAGGTAGCAGTAAACCGGTTAGTTTGATCAGAATTGTATACTCCTTGGTGTCTACAGGTACAGCGTATACAGACCACTTGAGGAAATGTGATAAGTAAATTGAAAAGCAAAATAAATCTTATAAGCCTATTTCCATACAAACAAAAATTTAGATAACAAGTTTTTAAAGGCAAGGAGTGCGAAGCAGAAGAGGGGAAATCAATCCAATTGCCTCTCATTCGGCGAGTAAGAACCCTCCTTTTCAATTCTTCAAATTAATAAAATGAACACAAAACCACTCTGATTAAAAAGTCTGTAATAATAGCAGCCTGGGATGCATTTGAATTTTCTTTCAGTGTGAACAGGCTATTTTGAAAGTCAGAAAAACCATGACAAATTGCCTGAGGTGCCATCCTTTGTTGCTGTAACGTGGCTCTCCGGCTGCAGTAAGCAGTATCACTGTAAAACACACTTACCTTCAAATGGACAGGTAGAGTGAAGCCATTAAACATGAAATTACTGACATGTTCTCTCTGTGCAGCAGCTCTAATTGTAAATTCTGCTCACTCCAATGCCTGCACAGTCCTATGTATAACTTCAGTTCACCTGGGATGACAGTAAGTTCCATGTCTGGTCCTGGGCCTCAGCAATTGGGTTAACCATCCCAATCCCTCTGCCTCATGCACATGGGTCACATCTGAACCAGTGAATTTGTTGTTTTCTTATGTTTCAGCCCGCTGCTCACCAGACCTCCCACTGATGCCTTTTCACTGTCTCAACCTCTTCCTAAGCATCACCTCTGGGTAGTTTACCTGGACAGGTACCCCTCTGCCCCCTTTGCATCTACACCACATTGCATCTTAGGACATGTGAGGTGTTTCCCATCTGAACTTCTCCCTTACATGCCAGTTCAGCCATGTTGGGTCACAGCTTCCAGCAAACACCACTGCTGATGGAGGAGTATGAGAACCGGTGTTCAGATGGTACCAACAGTGGGCTGTGAACACCACCGCAGTGCACACCTATAAGGAGCTAGGGTGGGGGTCAGGGGTCTGTCTCAGAACCAGCCTCAGTTTACATACTCCTACTTCCTGTTGTCAACGGTGGCTTCCCCTAACCGCTACAATGGATCGTTAGCTAGTCAGAGAAGCCTAGAATTGGCCAGCTCCACTGTGGTCCACTCTTGACTCCTGACACCGTCCTCGGAATCTGTTCCCAAGGGGAACCCAAGTTTAGTCTACCTTCTCAGCATATTCCTCCAGCACAATGTCCCAGCCATGCCCACTGCCCTTGCCAGCCCCAGGACATCCGCCTGCACCAGCACACTGGACAGAGTTAGTGCTTGGGGCTGGGGCTGCATGCTACCTCCAGCATCATGGAGAGGGGTGGACTGAGCCAGGAAGGACAGCCCACAACCAACCCCAGTTAACTCAGCCTTTAGGATACATTTTCCTTGCTGTGTAGTGAGTAACACAATCCGTCCTGACTTAAGATGATATGACTTAATTTTTTTCATCTTTACAATAGTGCAGACTTGGTTAACTATTCACTAGAAACCATGTTTTGGGTTATCAATTTCGATCTTTCCTTGGACTAAAGCCAGGGAGTGTATGGGGCTGTGGCCGTGAACCACAGCCCCACCCAGTGTGTTGCCTGCTCAGCAGGGGAAACGCCTCCAACATTCTCCAGTGCTGCTGCAGGTCAGGGGTAGAAAGCACACTTTCAACTGGTGACATATTTCTACTAGGATGGATTCATGGGGACGTGACCCCATCCCTAGTGTAATGTGACAAAGGCTGTGCTTGCCCAGAAAGAATCACGGGTTCTTTTTCCTTTTTTGTTCCTTTCCATTCTGAAGTAAGAGTAGATAATGTGGACCTGTGTCCCCGTGGGAAAGTGACTGATGAACAAAGTTAGGATGCCTGCATCACAAAACAACAGTGACAGCAATGCTTGAGTAAAGGAATTGTAGCAGAATGTCACCTCTAGCACTCTTTTTAAAATTCTCCATTATTTGTGGTGTTTAGGTTTCTACCTCCCTTCCACCAATGCCCCAACTTTAAGTAGGAGAGAAAAAAGGTCAGTGGAAAGAGGGGGCCCACAACCCTTTACTTCTCCCCGCTATTTAGGGTCAAGGGGTTCTTTTAGGGCTCTATACCAATCTCCATCAACCACAGACACAGCTAGCAGTCTCCTCCATGCAGCTGTGCCCCGAAGCATTTCTCTCCATCTGTCAGCTCCAAACTGCCACACTGTCTCTGGTCTCTGGTCTCTCCAGACTGCTACACACCACACACCAACACCAAATGCCTTGCCTTCTCTTTCTTGGCCCTCATATTTATACTCTCAGAGTTCTTGACCACGACCCTCTCTGTGCCACCCATGGAAGGCCATTATCAGCTGGCAAAAAAAAAAATCACGCCCCGCACGTGACAATTAACAGGTGTGGATAAAGTATAGCCCAACTAAAATCTCATACTTGCAATTTTAAAACAAAAGCATATTTACCTAACATACAAAGAAACCGAAATTTCCATTACATCAAATGGTCAAAAATCCCCTTTGCCCTTTGCAATTGCAAACTGCACTGGTAATTTCTGTACACGTTTGTCTTAGGAATGTTTATATTAGTTCACACATCCACAAGAGAAAGCCCATATCATTTAATGATATATTACTCTGCATCACATAATGTAGCTAGTTTAAAATGATTGTTTTTGGAGTCAGCATAAAGTAATTTCCAGAAAGTCTCTGACACTCAAATTTCATTCTTCCAACTGCAGAGGAAAGCCACCATTGGATGTTCCAAGCCTGCCACACAGCCCATCTGAACTCAGATGAGAATTCTACAAGAGAAGCTTCCCACCCCCAGCACCCTCTCTTCTCAAGGGATGACCCTGGAGACACAAAGGGGCCTTTAATAAAGGGCCACCATCATGAAGAAGACAAAGCTACATTTTAGCCCTGAAATCGGAACAGCTTAAGTAGAGTGAGCCACCCTCCGCTTTTCACAAAAAGATAAGACACTCCATGTACCTGAAAACCCAGACCTACAGACTCTGGCAAGGTGGCCCACGACACCCCTCACATGTTTTCTGAAATAGATGACTAAAAAACCCACCGAACAAAAGCTTTCACTGGCGTGCTACTTGAGTGCATCTTGCCCTTGAGGAATTCAAGAATCTCCTGAAACCTTCAAAGCCATCCTGCAGGCTTTCCTGATTGCAGAATTCAGCCATCTAAGCAAATACTGATGCAGTTAGTTCGCTGTTTCTGCTTTGAAAGAGCCTGCTGCTCTGAACTAAGCCTGGTGTTCACTTAGCCTTTGAGAAAGATGCTTCCCAGGTGCACAGGTCTATACTGTAAATTGCCTGTGGCCTCTCCAGACAAGCCTTACACCTGACAGTTTATGATTCAGGAGAGCTGGATAATTCAGGCTACATTCCTGCCTTTCACTGGCATCCCTTCACCTGCTCCGGGTCCCACACTTATCTACAATAACAAAATATATCATGACTAAGCTTCCAGGTCTTCAAGAGGACTGCATATGAAACATTAGTGAGCATTCAGCGGTATACAAGGTACCTTCATATACTGCCAAATAAGGCACAGAGGAAAGAATGTCACTCTGGCGTGTCCAATCCGATGCAGACATGGGCAAATGACTTCTACCTGAATTAATATTACCTGGAGCTCATTTTGTACTTTTCAAGCTAAGATCACCAGGGCTGGGCAAGATGGTAGCAGTTGGTACAGCCAGATCTCACCAGATGCTTTAGATCCTGAAAAAGCATCTTGGGTTCAAATGAACAGTTCAGGATAGTATTTTGATAAGAGAATCCACAAGGAAACATGACAGACCTGGTCCAACTGTTATGAAAACTCCATGACTCATGTTCCTCAAAACAGAGTTCATGTGTCCAGGGAATCTCCATTACAGCCATGGCTGTGAGGGGCTTTCAAATCAACAGTTTTGCTCCCTCAATGCCACTGTTTACCCCATGGCTACCCAGCAGCCTGCTCTCTTGTTCTTTCCCATGTTCTCCCTCTTCCCCACCACCCTCCAAGGCATTTTCTTTTTATTCCATGCTACTTCACAAACAGGAATTTCCTCCTGTCAGCAAAATTCCTCCCTATTGTCTTTTTCAGGGAAGTCTGGATTTTTATCTAAATTTTTAGTTTGTTTGTTTTCAACCTGAGACTGAAGATCAGTGGCTACACTGTGCTCAGAACATGGTCCAGGATAAGAACAGCCACTAAGATTTCAAGAGCTTCTCGTGCACACACTCCTCACATACAGATGCTCCTCAACTCATTGAAAAACCCTGATAAAAGCACTGTAAGCTGAGATATCAGAAATTCATTAATATGCCAGAGGCAGGCAACACAGATGGGCATTTTGTAAGCAGGATGAGATGTGAGAACATGAATTATGATGTCCCCAGATACTGGCAAGATATAATACTATAGAATATGTTTCCCCTTCAACATCGTGTGGCTGGCTGGAAACCCTGCTCATTCCTGCCCAGCAGCACCAGAGAGGTCTGGGCCACATACTACTAATCTTCAAAAATATCAGAATTCAAAACTGAAATATGTTTCCTACTGATATCATGTTAATTTAAATATTGTAAACCAAGTTATCATGAGTTGGGGAATCATCTGTAAGGTGGATATCAAAGACACTCCCAGATCCAGTTTGATCCAGTCAGATCTAGACAGAGGTACATCCACCTAGGGCTAGGATGAGGCCAGGGTTGTTTTCATCATTATTTGTTTAACTTCTGTTGTATCATTTTTCTTTCCCTACAAAGAACTGGACGCCCATTCACCCACATTAGGGCACTAACAAAACGACCAAAGATATGACTCCACCAGTCAAGCCTGGGGAACCAGTGATTTCAACCAGGGTTACTTACAGGAGCATGGGTAAGAGACAGCTTACGGGCCATAGCTGATTCCAGAGCCACACCACTGAAAGAGTGGCTGCCTTCATCCCAGCAGCTGTTAACTGTTTACATCTGTTCTGGGAGGGAGGGGCCTCGCACACTGTCTTGTATGCTGTCTCATACACTATCTCATGAGCGCTCCCACCCTTGTGTGAAGGAGTTTTAGTGATCACGTCATGCCTAAAGGACAGAGTTCCAGAATATTTTACCCTTCCTCCAGGTCTCATGCTCCTCCTCTTCCCTCCTCTGGGATGATCCTGGAGCCTTGGAGGGGATGGTACAGAGGATGGAGTTCTCACGTTTAGGGCTGAGCACGAGCCCCTCACAGTACCCCAACAACTGTCACTTATTCTCAGCACACTGACTGCTTAAGAATCTTCCCAGGAACCACTACCCACTTCAGAAAGAAACTCACCTGAATGGCACCAAAGTCTATGAGGACAGATATAAATGTTTAGAAGGCAACTTGGTAGAGGCATCACACCCATCTAACAAAAGAATAGCAGGAGCTTCTCCACTAGACCTGTGACCTCTACAAGACACAGGCTTGCCTTGGCTTACAATACCAAATGTGGGTTCCTCTTAGAGAACAAGCCTTATATTCAACTAGAAAGCAATTGGTTGCACTTACAATAGCCATGCCAATATTACAAACACAGGTGACTCCTGCCCTCCATGTTGGTAAAGAAGAGTATCACGTCTATAACTGAGCAGGACTTGGTGACAGTCCTTTCCCAGTAGCCTATGTAGAGATTCCAGGCACCCTGAAAGTTAGCCACAGTTCAATCCCAACTCCACTCCATGTCTTGCTACAAAAGTGTGTAGTGTTTTAGCAACCGATTTTCCAATCTTCTTCTGGCATTCAATCAACAGCAGAAACAACAGTTGTATTGTTTGGGGGCAGTTCAGGGAGCTCCCCAGCCAACAAGTTGGAGGGAGGTAGCCAACCCTTCGTAATGAAATTTTCAGTCAGTGATTGTGTCTTCTCGGCATGCCTTCTTCCACCTGTGCAGGGCGTCTCTTGCATTTAAACTCTTGAACTGGTGCTTTCCTGGGTACAGGCAAAGACAGTTGTGGGATTTTCTCAATCACCTTCTGAACATCATCTGCACCTTACCTGGACATAAAGCCCCCAAGATTCACAGCTGTACCTGCTCTGCACCCGATGAGGATTGCTCCCCAGTCCTTGCTCCAATAAAGTGTTGCATATATTTCAGATGCTTTCCCAAATCTATAGGGCACTTATAGGTTAGCACTATGAAATGAAACTTCTCTACAGTGGGAAAAAGTTTCCAAATTCCCACATCATCCAGTACAAGCAATCGCCAGCTGATCTTAAAATTGAAGGACAATAAATTGCTGAGTAGTATTCCATTGTGTAAATGTACCACAATTTCTGTATCCATTCCTCAGTTGAGGGACATCTGGGTTGTGTCCAGATTCTGGCTATTACAAATAAAGCTGCTATGAACATGGTTGAGCAAATGTCCTTGTTGTGTACTTGAGCATATTTTGGATGTATGCATATCAGTGGTACAGCTGGATCTTGAGGTAGCACTATTCCTAATTATCTGAGAAAGCACTAGATTGATTTACAAGTTTATATTCCCACCAGCAATGGAGGAGGGTTCCCCTTTTCCACATCCTCTCCAGCATGTGCTGTCACTTGAGTTTTTTTATCTTAGCCATTCTGATGGGTGGAAGGTGAAATCTCAGGGTTGTTTTGATTTGCATTTCCCTGATGACTAAGTATATTGAGCATCTTTTAAGTGTTTCTCTGCCATTTGGTATTCCTTTATTGAGAATTCTCTATTTAGCTCTGTACACCATTTTTTGATTGGATTGCTTGATTTGTTGCTGTTTAACTTCTTGAGTTCTTTATATATTCTGGATATTAGCCCTCTGTTAGATATAGGGTTGCTGAAGACCCTTTCCCAGTCTGTAGGCTGTCGTTTTGTTCTGATGACAGTGTCCTTTGCTTTACAGAAGCTTTTCCGTTTTATGAGGTCCCATTTATTGACTGTTGATCTTAAAGCCTATGCTGTTGGTGCTCTGTTCAGGAAATTGTCTCCTGTGCCAATGAACTCAAGGCTCTTCCTCACTTTTTCTTCTAACAGATTTAGTGTGTCTGGTTTTACGTTGAAGTCTCTGATCTACTTGGACTTTAGTTTTGTTTGGCTTTACTCATAATAGCCAGAATCTGGAAACAACCAGATGTCTCTCAACTGATGAATGGCTATAGAAATTATAGTACATTTATACAACAGAATACTACTCAGCAATTAAAAACAAGGAAATCATGTAATTTGCAGGCAAATGGTGGGAACTAGAAAGATCATCCTGAGTGAGGTATCCCAGAAGCAGAATGATACACATGGTGTTTATTCACTTATAAGTGGATATTAGACATATAAGATAAACGTACTAAAATCTGTATACCTAAAGAAGCAAATCAAGAAGGAGGATCCTGGGTAAGATGTTCAATCCTCATTCAGAAAGGCAAACGGGACGTACACTGGAAAAGGGAGAAAACAGGGAACAGGACAGGAGCCTACCACAGAGTATACTAAATATGTTAGTAAGGGCCAAGTGCAGCAGGAAAAGATTCCATCTCTCATCCGAATCACTTCCTCAAAAGAGTGATGCTGGGTAGAATGGCATAGCACGGAGGTATCATTTTATTTATTCCTCTGTAATCCACCATCATTCTTTCCCAATGAGCCATCCCACCTCCTCACTCTGGGATCAGTACATACTTCCTCATTCCAAATGGCTAGGCTAAGCTGGCCCATGTGGTCCAGCCTCATCTGGAGCCAAGAAGGAATAACTGGATGCCGTGCTGGCAGCTCCCATGGCCTGGCAGGGCTGGGACTGGAAGTGCCTCTCTTTTGGGCACAGCAGAGAGGGGGAAAGCAGATAACGGGGCCTGTAGAACTCTGGGTCACTCAAAAATAAATGTGACAAATATCTCTCCACTGGCCACAGTGCCTAACGAAAGAGCCCCAGCCTTGGTGAAATGTGTGTAGTATGCACTGGGGTATTGGATAACTGTTTCTAGAATGAGCTTAACCTTCCTCATCTGTACTGTTTTATCACTTATATCCACACTGACCTGCTTGTTTAAGGCCTATGACTCACAGGCATGGATTTGGCTGTCACTTTTTGTTTGTTTGTTTTGTCAAAACAGGGTTTCTCTGTGTAGCCTTGGTTGTCCTGGACCCGCTGTGTAGACCAGGCTGGCCTCGAACTCGCAGCCATCCACCTTCCTTTGTCTCCCTGAGTTCTGGGATTACACCACTTCTGGCTGGCTATCAATGTTTTCCACTAGAAATGCCAGCTTGTCAGAAACTTTGCCACATCTGTTTTTGAGTGACCTGGAATTCTACAGGCCTCATCATATGCTTCCTCCCTTTCCATCCCCTCCTGTCTTCTCACCTTGAGTTACACATTGAGGTAAATAACTTTAGATCTGCCAGAGTCTACCTCATAAGGATCACCATCTACCACAGGGCTTATCAAAGCCACTAAAACCTCCCACTGATCTCCAGTCCCTGCTCAGCTAACTTCTTTCCTAACTCTCCTGCAAGCACAGTCCCAGCCAGCTTAGAAATTCAGCATTAAACATCACTTCTCGCACGCCCAATGTCCTTATCAATACCTGTCTTCCCTCCATCACCTTCCAGTGCTCCCAACAGCTCACCCATGTCAGGCCATCAGGAACTGGTTCCTCCCATATTGCTTTGAATTATGTAGCTGTTGTCTCAAAAAGGGATGAGTAAGTATATTACTCAGTTTCTCAGCTTCCAACTCACCAAAAATGACCCTGTCTCCCTCTTTTATTTTTTTGGTTAAAAGTCTTTCCAAACTATAGCAGTTCACAGTAGGTGGATTCCCAGGTAAATATAGTTTCCTGTACTTTGCAATATTAAAAGTGAGGCCTAAGAGGAATCCTCTATAATGCAACCCTGCTCTCTTCCGCCACTGTGAAACTCTTCCTAAAGATCCTAGCAAGGAATATTTAACACAAATCTAATTTGTGCTCCTTCCTGTATGTATACATCTGCTACCCATGATATCAAGGAATGGAAAGGCAGCCAAGCCATCTCATTCCATTCTCCTTTTTACCCACTTTTCTCACAAATCAGAAACCAGGGTGAAGGTTGTCATCCACAATTTTTTTTCATGTAATTGCCCCCTTATGTGGCCAAGTTCTTTCTGGACAGACAGCTGGACATCAGCAGTACATCTTATTACCCATAACCTGCTTACGGTTCTATCTCATAATGCTACTTCTAGGGGACTGCAGTGTTTTTTCTATTCCATCATCCACTTGGGGGTATCCCATATTTACACAACTATCAAGGAAGTATGCTATTCCATATCATATAAAGGAAAGCCAACCTGGGATTTCCTCCATGGAGAGCTTAGACACTACAGCTTCAGCTACAGATAGGTCTTAGCCCCATGTCAAGGACACTGCAACAACTACTGCAGTAAAAATGCATGTCATCTCAACACTCAGGCACCACAGAGAGGGAGGAGAAGAGCCACGCCAAGGTTGCATCTGCGAGCATTCCACTTCAGACAGCACATCTTGTCTCAGGAGCAAGGGTGATGTCACTACTCCTTCCAAACTCACCTTGGTTCTGTAATGTCCCCTGTTCAGGTGCCAAGTATTATGTAACTTTTCCCGGACACACATCTATTTACCTCAGAGAGTATACCAAAGGCAGATAGAAGAAATGATTCTGCTCAAGTCTAGCTGGGTGAACTAATCTGTTTAACTGGGGTTTACTTACAGAAGTATGCATGAGGGATTGCCTACAGGAGCATGGGTCATCCCTGGGCAGATATACCTTAAAGAAGAGTCCCTTCTCCAATGCTCAGTTCCCCTTTTCACAAAAAGGGGGAACTCATTTTAATTCCAGCACTCAAAGAGGCAGAGGCAGGTGGATTGCTGTGAGTTCAAGGCCACCCTGATCTACAAAAGTGACTTCAGGAGAGCCAAGGCTACACAAAAGAAAACCTAACACCAAAAAGAGGCGGGGTGCTCGTGTGGACCTTGTAAACAGAATGTTAGTGGGATCATCCTATAGTGGTCTCATGTTGGTAATAACTGTTTTTTATTTCCAGATGACAATGGTCATGTCATGCTGAGAAGGCAGAGTTCCACAGCAGTTCTCATGTTCCCTAATATATTCTTTGGAGTTTAACTAGTTGGCCAGGCTGTCAAAGCATCTTGATCATATAAGCTCAGAAACTCCCCTCTGGTTCTGATCCGTCATTGGAATGGAAGAATAATAAAGGCAGCCACAAAAATCAGGGCCTCAGCTTCTTTTGAGATAATCCTGCCAAGGAACACATGTGTGCCGGATGTTAACAGGACCTGAAAGGCGCTCCTTCACAGTGGCTGAAAGGAGGTGTCACACCCAGGTGAGGCCCTCATCCCGGTCGGCATGGTGCCATGGATTTGGCCACGGGAAATCCCTCACCCGGTGAAGACCTCAGGCCTGGCTGCCCATCCTGATCTACTTAAACATGACAAGCAGGACATGCATGTCAGCTGGGAGCATTAAAGCCTTCGCTGCTGCTGAGGCAACCAGTGCAGCAGGGAGGCCAGGAGTAACAAGCTAGATGTTGGATCTGGGCTAAGAAGACTCTGATGTCAGCAAAATCATCTTTGCTGGCTCGTGCACTTACAGGATAAAGACAAGTAAGATTCTTGGCAAGAGTTCAGATGTCACCCTTTGCCATCCCCTGTATAGTGTCAGGTGTCATATTGTAAAACACCTGACATTCAACTAGAGAAGCTGCTTGGTTCATTTATAACATTTAAAATTTTCCTTTCCTGTGCCATAGAGGTCCTGTGATAGGAGGATACAGATGTAGAGAAAAGCATTAAGATTGACATATGATTTATCTGTGTAGCTCTGGCTGTCCTGGAACTCACTCTGTAGATGAGGCTGGCCTCAGCTGGCTTCAAACTCACAGAGATCTACCTGTGTCTGCCTCCCAAGTTCTGAGATTAAAGGCATATACCACCACTGCCTGGACTTAAGGGATGATGCTTAAATCTCATTTAGAAGGGGAAATAGAATAGACAGTGGAAGTGGCTGAAGAGAGAGAACAGGGTAGAATAAGGAGCAAGGGAAGACAGGGGGCCTGCAGAGAGAAGAGAAACCATGGACAGGAGCATCTCTGTGACAAGTTGGAGACCTCGGACAGGGCTGTCTCCTGGGAAGTTATGGGGGTGACTCTAGCTGAGACCCCTAGTAGCAGGGGTCATGGAGACTGAAGAGACCACTCTCCCACTAGACACGACTCCTAGTGGAGGGAGGGAAACACTAACCCACTCACAAAAACTTTGACCTAAAATTTTACCCCACCTACAAGATTTGTAGGGATAAAAATAGAGCTGAGATTGAAGGAAATGTCCAACCAATGCCTGGCCCAATCTGAAACCCACCCCATGGAACAGAGCCAACCCCTGATGCTATTAACAATACTCTGCTATTCTTGCAGACAAGAAATTAACATAACTATCCTCTGAGAGGCTCCACCCAGCAGTTGGTGGAAGCAGAGACCCACAGCCAAACCCTGAGCGGAGCACAGGAAGTCTTGTGGAAGAGTGGGAGGAAGGACGGCAGGACCTGGCAATGACAGGAACTCCACAAGAAGACTAACAGAGCCAGCTAACCAGGGCCAGAGGGCTTGCAGAGACTCAAGCTCCAACCAAGGACCATGCATGGACTGGACCTAGGCCTCCTACACACATGTAGTCAATGGGCAGCTGTAATTCATGTGGGTTTCCTAGTAAGAGGAACAGGGGCTGTCTCTGACATGAACTCTATTGCCTGCTTTTTGATCACTTCCTCCTGGCATGCTGTCTTGCCAGGCCACAGGAGAAGAGGACATGATCAGTCCTTATGCAAGTTGATGTGCTGGGGTAAGTTGGTTGGGAGGAGGCTCTCCTTTTCTAAGGAGTGGGAGAGGGGGAGGGGAAAGGAAGGAAGGGTATAACTAAGAGGTGAGGAGGGAGGGGCCTATGATCAGGATATAAAATAAAATAAAGAGATTAGCATATGAAAGAAGCCATAGATTGTAAACCCTTTGGCACCTTGGTACATGCAACATACAAAGCATGTGTGGTAAAAAACCCTGGGTATAGAAGCTAGAAAAAGGTAGCTGCTATATGACTGACCTATAAAAGGTCATGAGACCGGTATCACAGCACATTGAGCCTATGATTTTCCCCAGGTCGCCAGCCCATTGATATTTTTCTCTTTCTTAAGTGGTTTCTCTTTATATTACCTTACTATGTATCCCTGATACAATTCTTCTCCTGGGTCCCAATGACCTTAAAATTCCAGCAAGTGATAGCCCCATACCCATACAAACATCCACTCTCACCTGCCATCATTAGATCTGCCTCTGAGGAGGTGCCATGTATGACCCTCAGAGCACATGGAAAACCTTTAAAACAAACAAAGAAAACAAAAAACAAGAACAAAACACTGCCCTTTCAGTCTCTGGCACAATAGTTCTCAAAGTGTGTGAGGGTTCCCATTCCCTAAAACATCCCTATGCACTTAAATACAGAAAGCAGACAAAACTGGCTATTCTGTTAGTGGAGATTGAGTTTATACATTCACATTTTAAATATAGGGGCTAAGGAATAAAGATGAGTGGTAGTGTGTGCATTTAAAATATGTATTACATAATTAGTCAAGAAATGTATACTGTCTTTTAGACTTTCCATTCTGCTTCAGTTGCCATTCAGAAAAAAAAAAGGGGGGGACACTTCTGGCTTGTCCTGTGGCTTGCCACAGTGTGCCAGCCATGCCAGAGGCTGGTGTGGAGTCAGCTCATTTAGGTGATCTGTGGTTCCTTCCAGGAAATAATGACTTTCCAAGTTTGCAGTGGACTGTGAAGTTTCCTCTATGCAGCACATTAACCAAAGGCCAGGATGTAAATAATAATAATAATAATAATTGCAGCAGTTTCCAACTAACTAAAAAATATAAACGTTAAATTGGTAAGCATGTAAATTATAAAAATCAGCTCATTTATCTAGATTCAAAGAAGAAATTAGTAACCAGTTCTAAATACAAAAATAAGTACATAAATATCAAAGGCGAACATTTTTTCTACATCATGTGGCCTGCTAAGTGTGTACTGTATGTTCCCACTCAACCCTGCAATTTGTCACAATTCTGAAAGGAGGCTTTGAGTTTGAATAATTAATAAAATCTTCCCTATCCACTCACTCTTGATTATCTTCCATCGGGGCCATGTTTGCACTTCTCTTGTCAATTGTAATCATTTATTTGAACCAGCTCGGTGGTTCATTAGCTCTTCATTAGCGCCTGCGGGTTGGATAAAATGAGCATGAATTTCCAAAGTAAGTACAAACCTCACTGGCAGAGCAACAAGGACAGGAATCCCCAGAACTCCTCCCTCAAGACAGCTGCAATCAAGACCTTGGCTCTTGAGGGAGGCGAGCGATGTCCTTGAGAATGAAGAGAACTCACCCTCCACCCATTCCCAAGCATCAATTCTAAAGCCCTTCAGTGACCACGACAGTCAGGCTTCATCTCCGACTTGACCTTGGCTCAAATACTGGTATTTGTGTGTGTGTACCACTTACATACAAATACACCCTGTAAGTCAAAAAATCTCAACTCAGATTTGGACAGCCAAAGTCACCCTGTCAGCAAGCTTAAAAAAAAATTACAGCTGCCAGGTACCATCCTGGGGGTTCAATGGACAGCTCAAGCCCTCAACAAGACAGAAATAACTGATGGAGGAGACCACACAGCCTCCACACGGCACAGGCCTCTGGGAATGGCTGCTCTTGTACAGATCACAGATTCAGTATCTCTGGAAAGTGAAAAGCAGAACTGGAGAATTGAAAAGCACAGCATGAGATGGAAAGAAAATAACAGCGCAAGGAGCTGACTACATCCACCTAGAATCTGGGACTTCCCATGGGGTGACTAACTGTACCTCTTCAATATATTCAATGAGCTGCCATCACTAAAATTAACAATGTGGACAAGGACATGGAGTGAAGGTGTAGCGGGTAAAGTGAGTGCCACAGAAGTGTGACGTCATGAGTTAAAATCTACGGAATCCACAAAAAAGCATCTGAAATCCTAGTGCTCCTATGAGCAGAGACAGAGGAATCCCCAGACGCCTGTGGGCCACTGATCCTGACTTATGTAGTTGCAACGTCTTGTCTGAAATAAGGTAGATGGCGAAGACTGACACTCAAAGAAAGATGTCCTCTGACATCAACATGCAAGCCATGGCATGTACCTGTGTGTGCACATGCACACATGTGTGTACATACACACCAAGCACACAAATATGCAAACCAACAATCAGTACATAAATGTAACCAAGGAATTTCAAAAAGAAACATCAAAGTAAAAGCACAATTCTCACCACAAAAGGAACAGGAAATAGCATATTCTTAAGCCAAATATGAACGGTCACGGCCCAGAAACACAGATCCAGGTTACCCCAAGGGCCATACTCCAACCTGGGAATAGCTCCATAAGCAAGGAACATCATACATCAAGGTATTCTAAAGATACACCTGTGGGAACAAATAGGTATGCTACCGTGAAGTATGGGTTCCCTGCTGTAGGCTAGGGTTGCTATATGACAACATACTCTGCCTTTGAGCTAATAATGACAATCAGGGATCTGTATCGTGTTCCAAAAGGACTTACCTAATAGTCACAGGATGGATATTAGGTCACACATATAGCTGAAGGGCTTTTAGGTGGCTCAAGGAAGTTGGCTCCAGACCACCGCAACATCTTGCTGTCCACCACCGCGTGTTTCTTAAAACTTCTATTCACATAAATAAGGAAGGCAGGGAACTGAACAGCATACTGGGCTAAATCTGTGCGTGTCAGTAGGAGTGCATGCTCAGCTTGAGACAGAGAGACGCAGAAGCAGGCCTGGGTACAGGTGAGCATGTACCTCCAGGCTGGTGCACATACAACAGAGCATCATCCAGTTATGCACTTGCTAGTTCACCCATTTACTAAAATGTTATGTTTAACGCAAATTTCCATGGTTAAGGGCCTTTGCAGTGACATGTATGCAGCAGCGATGAGCCCGAGTCACCAAACGCAAGTATTCCCAGATAAGCTAAAAGAAAGTGGGACCAGCCTTCCCTCAGCATCTCTTACACTATGGATATATGTCTATTTCACAGCCTGTTTAATGTCACACTTTTTGAAATTTTGTGTTTTCTGCTGGTGAGTTTGGTGCCTAAGAAGTCTCAGAGCAGAGTGTTGAAGGGTTGTATGGTGTTCCTAGGCACAGAAAATAATATTTAAATAAGTTCAGGAATGAATATCTGTGCTACTGGCTATAAGGCCAGTGTTTATGACTCTACAACACACACACACACACACACACACACACACCTGTAAACAGAAGCACAGTTGACAGAAATTTGACCAGAGGAGGGCATCTGGCCCTGAATTTCCCCCAGGAACAATGCAATATTCACTAGTTCAGAATCTTTGAGATTTTACAGAACATAACAGCTTCAAATAATTAGACCTAATTACATGTGTATTTCCTCATTCAGTCTCCTTAGAGAGCCTAGAAGCAATTATATTCCTGTAGTCTCCAACAAGATTTTTCTGATAAAAGAAGAAATGGATAAATGGCTGATGATAGAGCTAGGGCATAGAAAACATAAGAGGAGCTCAGAGACTCCTGCAACGGCAGAAATAAGGAACTGTTAACAAAAAATAGATGTGAAGGAAATGAAAGAGAACATATGTTGAAGGGAAGCAAGAGCCAAGTAGCAAGAGGTCATGCAATATGAACAACAAAATAAAAAACCGTAGGATTTAATTGTGATCTAAAAATAAAATCATCATTCCCAAGCCCACAGGCTACACAAGTTACAGACAAATGAACGGAGGGGGAAGGGAACAAATCATCCTGTAAGAAGAATTCAAAATAATAATTTCATAAAGAAAGAATAAAAGTCAGGGTCGTGGGTGACATGCCTAGATTTCCAGCACCCAAGGACATGAGGGAGAAGGATCCTAAGATCAAAATTAGTCTGGGCTACCTAGCAAGGCCCTGCTACAAACACACACACACACAAGTGAAGAAAGTAAAAAGAAAATAAAGGGAGGAGTGGGAAAAAGAGGCTGGCAGGCAGGAAGGAAAGAAGGAAGGAAGGGAGGAAGGAAGGAAAGAAGGAAATAACAATACCACTGTCAGAACACCACCATGCTGCTAACTGCTGAGCCATGGTCCACATTCAATGGTGCTAGAATTAATGCCTGAATTGCCAGGAGAAGCATCTGCATTTCACCAAAGAACCTTGCCAGAGTAGTTATTAATCGCCGGGTCCCTTAATTGTGTCATGTTCATTCCTCTAGGAAGCAGCACTTACTCCTCTTCCCATAAAGCATTTGCAGGGTGGGTTGTCATGAACACAGGAAGGATAAGAATGGTAACGGCAAAGAGTGGACAGGCTGGTAGGCACCATCTTGCCCCGATAAGCAAGGAGAGCATCACCAGTGATATCAACATACGATGGCATGAGAAGAGTGCCTTACCTCTGTGATGCTATTCTCTGCAATCCACAACTCTAATCCTATCATGAATAAACATTAAGTAATGCAAATTGGGGGGGTACTCTACAAAACACATAGCCAGTATTCCTTGAAGTGCCAAGATTATAAAAATCAAGCAAAGACAAGGAACTGTCAGAGATTAGGGAGACTAGTCATGATTGAAGGGAACATAGTACACTAAAAGCCATAGTCCAGGTTATTTGTTTGTTTTGTTGGATCCTCCATGGTTATGTGGGATGTTAACTTGCAGAGGAGCCAGATAAAGGGTGCACCTCTGCATTTGTACCTCAACAGCTGTTGGAACAGTAAAGGGACACCCCACCTCTGAGTTCAGTCATCTTAGCTGGTTCTACAGTGAATGAAAATCTTATCATCAGTCTTCTGGTAATGGAGTTTGTTGATTTTTAAATTCCTGAATCAACTTATAAATGAACAGGAGATCCTGGACTACCATTAAAAGTCACATGAGTGGCAGCAGCAGGAAAACAAAGAACAGGAATTATAGAAGACAGTCATCTACTTCACTCATATGACATAAACAGAGAGCTCAAAAGATCCTGTCAGAGAAGTGCACATCATGAGAAGGCTCTAATATGCTCTTAAAGTGATAAAATAATCACGAGAAGAAAGAAAAACTGCAAGCGACAGAAGTCAGGAGGACGTAGGAAAGGATTAATTGAGACTATCTATGTCCACCAATTCCTGCAGCCAACAGACATATGAGCAGATGATGACCATCACTCATGATCAAAGAACATAAACCCCAAATCCTTTACTGTTTACTGAGGGAAACAGTAAAGGCCTGATGATACATGGGACTAGAGACAATGAAGCCACGATGTACACAGGTAGGAATGGAAGGAGGGAGCAGGCTAAACAGAAGATCATGCTTCCAGAAAGACTAGAAGATCATCTCCTAGTACTGCACATCCGCAGTCCTAGCCCAGACTTTGATTCCTGGGCATGTAACACAGAAAAGGGAATGGAAACTTGTACCTAGAGACTCGTACAAGAATGCAAGAAAGTTCTTAATGCTATGTTCACAACAGCAACAATGTGTAAAACGGCCCATATGTCCATGCATGAGATTTCATATTTTAAAAAGTATTGTGCAATATAGCTGGGCAGTGGTGGCTATATTATTCTATATCTGTTATGAAAAACAAAAAAACAAAAAAAATCATCAACTTAAGGCTAACTGTTGGGAAGAATTAAGAAGAATTAAGAACAGAATAACACTGCTCCTACAAGCCACTATTTTCAAACATAGACCCTAGACCTGGGTTTGAAGTATCTCTGTAGGAACCATTTGTCAGGGAAGGCCCAGAGACTCCAAAACAATACAGGCTCTTGCCATTCTTTTTTTTTTTTTTTTTTTTTTTTTTTTTTTTTTTTTTGCACTTTGGTTGCAAGATGTATAGGAAGCAAGCTGAAACCAACTGGAATTCTCCTCCCTATTAGCTAGCTTTCATGATGCCAGAGGGCATTCTCTAGGTGGCTGGAATAGAAAAGCCACCAACGGTACTACCCAGCTGTGAACTCACCAACTACAATACCAATATGCCAGGCAAGATGTACCCACTGGTGCAACAGTGTCATAAGTGTTATGGGGACA
The DNA here is from genome assembly GCA_028658305.1 of Pachyuromys duprasi. Taxonomy (NCBI): domain Eukaryota; kingdom Metazoa; phylum Chordata; class Mammalia; order Rodentia; family Muridae; genus Pachyuromys; species Pachyuromys duprasi. The sequence continues at coordinate 43,518,246 of CM053758.1, forward strand.
ACCACTCACTCCGACTTGCTTTGAAACTGTTTTGCAGGAGAGAATACCTGCCCGGTCCTGTGAGCCCATTCAAAACAACCATGGCTGCAGGTATCACAGGCCCTAGCTTCACACTGGCAAACTCACTACTTTTGTGTAGCTAATTTTACATGGTACCAAACTGCATTCTAAATATTTATGATTGCACCCATAGACAAACACTTACCCTCATCCTTAATCAGAGAATCTTCTCCTTGCAGCAAACAGCAATGAATACAGACACTCATGGCCCTCGAGATACTTAGAATAAATGACAGTTGAGTGCTCAGCCCTAATCATGATATCAAGACAAGAATGTAAGAGCCAGAAGATAGAGAGAAGCCAGTGAAATGTTCTGTTCAGGGTATGGCACAGATGCTGTAAACATGATCTCACAGCAGCTGTGATTTGCCTGTCCACTTGGCCTGCACACAACTGGGCATGTCGATAGCCAGTCATGGATCAGGGAGGGGCTCATGGATCCCCACCCCTCCATGCTTAACTACTGGCCACTGACAGAGTCTGAGAGAGAAATAGTCATTTCCTTCTCCTGGATATGCGCTGGTGAGCCCACTAGGCACCAGCGGATAGTTGTAAACATGTGGCCCCACAGACAGTCTTGCATGGATGTGAGAAGGAGGGATGGCAGAGGTATGATGGAGATGGGGGGTAGTTAGAGTAAACAAATGCGATATACGCTGTATTATACTGTCAAAGAAAACTTTGTTTTAATGTTTTGGTTTTGGGTTTTTTTTTTTCATGACAGGGTTTCTCTGTGTAGCCTTGGCTGTCCTGTACTCGCTTTATAGACCAGGCAAGCCTCAAACTCAGAGATCCGCCTGCCTCTGCCTCCCTGGATGCTGGGATCACAGGTGTGCACCACCATGCCCGGCATGAAAAACTAAACTTAATCAATTTAAAAATGCAAAGATAAAAAGAATTGAAAATAGAAACATACATATCTGATCTTCCTCTTCCTCTCTTTACTTCCTGGGTGTTATGGGATGAGCAGTTTCCTCTACCACTCACCAAAACCCTCGAGTGATGGCTCATCACAGGCCAGAAGTAACAGGGCCCACCAAGTGAGCCACAGTAAGATGATTCATCAGTCACTTGTACTTGTTTCTGTAATTGTTACCTGGTTAACCTAGGGGGGTTCAAACACACACAGGCACACACACATCCACATCCACACACACACTCAAGAGAAAGAGAGTAAACCCAAACACTCTCTATCCAACCCCCCTCTGAGAAACGTATTTTTTCAAGTATCTATTTTGTGTCATTACTAAGCTTGAAGTTGTTAGATGGCAAAAGAATCTTTAGAAACTTTGCAGAGTTTGGTTTCTGGGGCTGTATCATCCCTCAAACATCACTAACTTTCATGTTTTTCTGTTTATCTAGCACCTGAAAAGGCAGCGTAATTCCATACCGTGACATTGTTCCATGTCACAAATGGTTATAGTGTGGTAAAATTTACCATCAAAGCCAGCATCTCAAGATGACCTTTCAATCGACCCAAACCAAATGTCAACCACTGTTTGGATCTCTATTCCTGAAAATTAGTTTTGCCTATTTTCAAATTTCCTATAAATAGAAACCTAAAACTTATAGTTCTTTCCAGGTGATTTTGATCCAGTGCCCTCGCCTCCTCGATGCTGAACTAAATGGTTACTTCAGTAGTGACCTAGCTTGTTTTTCCCATTTGATTAACTGATTCCAGAGAATACACATGCCATTTACATAGTCCTGTGTGTGATGAAAACAATCTTCATTCTGCATATACTAGAATGGTGTGTATTAATCAGCAAATTCTCTGCAATAACCTTGAGTTGACATTGCACTTACAAAGTTACAACAATCACACTTTTCCAACAGGTCCCCTCCCAGCAATGATGGAGCCTTTCTCCTCTGACAAGTGAGTTTCTGATTATCTAGATCTTCAATGTCTACCATTGCTGACTGCCCCCACCCGGAACCTTCCTTCAGGAGACATGCTCACCCAAATTTTGGATGTCATTTCCATTCCTTTCCCCCTAAGTCCCGCCAGGCTGAAGACCAGCAGAAGGTATAGCACAATAACAGTGGTCCAAACTTAGAATATCAGCCTACAGGGTCACAACTCATGAACCATGAGTGACCAAAAGGAAGGATGAGAGAGCTTTTAAGAAAGAAAAGCAATGCTCTTGCTGGTTGGTGGTTTCTGCACACACACTCTTTGAAGACAAACACACGGGACAAACCCCTGGGATGTCCAGAGGCAGCTGGTCCCAGCATAGCCTAGTCAGGGCAGAAACCTTGATCTTCAATGGGCAAAACCAGGGTCGGTGAGCAAATCCTTCTTATCTCGGTCTTCTACTATGAAGACAGGGTCTCTATGAGACCTCCTGGTCCTAAAGCTGAGGAGTAAGTAAATCTGTGAGCCACTCCTGACAGCATCTGAGGTTTCTTCGCAGTGCAGCCGAGGGCTCTGAACTTTGGCCTTCCTTTCTGCCACCACTTACACGGCTACCTCCAGTCATGGCTATATACCAGCCCGTCACTCCCACACTTTAAAACCACAACTAATAGCTATTGAAGGATCCTCCCAACACCCAGGAAGCTGAGGAAATATGTGGTCTGACCAGTTCCTTCAAGACTCAAGGTTTTCTGTACTGACTTCAAAAACACTTGGCCACTCCCAAACATCAGATGACCCTGGTTGGGAAATAACCAAGAAACAGGACAAACTAATTACACGTCATCCCATCAGAAGAGACCCAGCCCAGATATACATGGGCATCACAGCTGTGGCCAGTGTCTCTGGCAACGTTGGGCTGGATCAATGTACCTTCTACCAAGAAAACCAACAAGAGAGAATGGCTGGAAGATAAGTGAGACATTGCCAGCCAACCACTGACTTCTAGAACAGAAACCAGGACTTCAGACGAGGAAGAAACTGTAGGTGACAATGAGCTTAAAATGTGAATAAATTACACTGAGGAAAAAGACTAGAAAAGACACCAAGATGCACAAAGGGTGCGGGGCTGTAAATGGCACATCCTTAAAGGGCATGGCAGCCCCGCACCCTTTTCACATGCCCTGCCCTGAGAGCAGCTCCTGCCCGCTCCTGTCCTCTGACTGGCATCAACATTTACATATCCTTCAGAGTAAATGGATAAAAGTAAGTGGACTGTTTCCCTGAGGTCTGGAGCGAGGCAGAAAAATTAATCAAATCTGATACTGAGAGGTGCTGACCCTAATTTATAGCTGGCAGGGTCAGAAACACAGGCGACATGTGAGAATTGCAGCTGGGCTGTGTCTTCAACCTGTGGAATTTGGTAATGTCTCCAGGCAGAAAGGTTGAGCCAGGCTGAATTGTAAGGCTGAATTGTCAGTGTCTGCCAGAAAAGTGTGTATGTGGGGAATCATCCCAAACATGTTTTGGTGATCAGAGGTGAAGCAGTCAATGTTGAAAGTAAGAGTACAAAATCACTTTGAGTTGTTGCCTTATAAAGCACAGCAAAGAGCTAGCCTGACCTTTCTACCACAAGAAAGCAGGAAAGACAAGTGGCCAACCCTGAGGAAAAGCCAGTACATTAAAGTCAATAAGGAGAAACAGGGAGCCTGGGTACATGACACTATAGAGAAGGGCTTGACTGGGCTGGAATTTTTCTCAGAGAAATTTACAGTTTGGGTTGGACATATGTTTTCTATAGCTATCATAGCAAATGGCCACATACTTGAGCATCTTAAAGCAAGGTGGATGTATGAGTCTGACATGAGTCTCACTATGGAGCCTCAATGAAGCCATGTGCATCCTTTCCCAGTTTCTTAGTGGCATGCACATTCCACACAAACCCATGGCCCTCCACTCCAAACTGCCCGTATCACACGTCTCTCTAGCAAATCTTCCACACTTACATCTCCTCTCTCCAGCTCTCACCTCCCTCTGCCACCCAGGCAGTACAGGATCATCCCTCCTCAAGGAGGATGGGTACCCCTCCTTATCCATCTACAACCTTAATTCCTCTTTTCAAAATAACACAGGAGGTTCCAAGGATCAAAACGTGAATATGTTGAAGAGATCATATTCTGCTAACCATACACATATGCAACAAACTCCACTTACAATTTGAGACAGAAAACACATAATTACAATTAAAAATTTAAAGTAAATATTAAAAAGTGTTATGATCCCCAAATAAGTTTGAAACAGTGAATTAAGAAGGCTATTGTGGTAGTTTGAATGAGAATGATCCCCATAGGCTCATACATTTGAATGTTTGGTCTCCAGTTGTTGGACTGTTTAGGGAGGAATAGGTGTGGCCTTGTTGAAGTGGGTGTGGCCTTTCTAGATAGGGTGTGTCATTGGTGGTGGGCTTTGAGGTTTCATCAGACATAGTCTCATTCTCTCTTCCTCCTGCCTACAGGTCAGTGTGCAAGCTCTTAGCTGCACCATGCCTGTCTGCCTGTCTGCCTGCCTTCCACCATACTCCCCACCATGATGAAACTACAGAACAGTTTCACCCTCTAAAACTGTAAGCAAGCCCCAGGTTAAATGCTTTCTTTTATAATCTGCCTTGATCGTGGTATCTCTTCACAGCAACAGAACAGTTACTATCTCGAGGTGTTTTTTTTTTATGGAAGAGATAAATCATTCCAATATTAGATGAGATTGGACCATGTCCGCCTACTCGAGAGAGTGCTATGGGCTCTCACTGAAAGGGATCAGGAAGGTCTTACACAGCACCCATTCTTGGCTTAGCCAAGCTGAGGCTCCATCACTGTGTGTCTGCCTTAGATCAGGCTTAGCGTCCTCTTCACAAGCATCCAGGGTCAAGTGGGGTATGGTGGTTCACACCTGCAGGCCCAGCACTCATGAGGCTGGCTGAGGCCAGACAGCTGCCATGAGCTGAAGGCCAGTTGGGGCTACATATCGAGGACCAGACCTACATTTGAGCCCCTTTCTCAAACTCATCCCCACATTCTTCCCCCCTCCAAAATTAAATAGTTATACAGAGTCTTGAATGTTTTTTAGTAAATTTTTGAAAAATACAGTTTTTACAACTTTCGGTTGGAGCTGGCTCTCTATATCCAGGGGTTCTGCCTCTGAACATCCAACTAATGGTAGAAGAAAAATGTGAAAAAAAAAAACCACCATCCATACTAAACATGTAAAGACTTTTTTTCTTGGTATAATTTCCTAAACAATACAGCCTGACAATGATTTACAGATCATGTGCATTGTAATAGGAATTGCATGCAACTAGAGATGAGGTGAGACGCCTAGTATGAGATGAATGTTTCCTAGAGAAAAGGACCTGGGCAGCCACAGATTTGGGTATCCTCAAGGGGTCCTAGACCCGACACCTGCAGCTACAGAGGAGCAACTGCGTTTTATTTAGTAACCCTAATAAGATGGTTCACCCTGCTAATTAAAGACACCAGCTGTGCATCTTAAACAGGCATCCCTCGACACAAGCCCTTTGTAGAAACAGAAAGGGAGGGAGAGTCCTCAGGCTCAAACTCCTCAAGGGCCGTGCGGCTTTGTGCACTGAAACAAAGATCTCCTGGCAGTCTGAACCAAGCCCCTAGTTCCCTCAGTTCTGGTCTCCAGGTCTTCATAACGTGGAACTCACCTCCCTCTGGGACTTCAGGCTGAGCGTGCCGGACAGTGTAGGGCAGCTCTGGGCCCTGCTGTGCGGAGGGAGGCCAGGTCAGATCACTCCGTACCAAGTGCTAAATGCACACAGACTGTTCCTTGCAGGGTCCTGGCATGGGATGTTGACACTGACCTATCAAATGGGAAGTGTGATACTTCCTGTTAGTCAGAGAAACCAGCCGCACGCCACAGGCTTTGTTCCAAGAAAGAATCAGATGAATGAATAATGCAGAGGCTCATTTTTTTCAAATGAATAATAAAATAGTTCATACGCAAGCTTTTGAGCCCTCCTCCGGATGATAAATATCCCATTACATCAGCAGAGATGAGAATTAGACTGCTCAACCAGGTGAAGCAATTCAATCGCAACTCTTTCCATCCTGTTTTCCTGGTGTCTTAACTTCTTTGAAATTGCTTTGAGAAAAATTAATCTGAAAATAACTTTGAAAGCATAAAAGAGACAAATAAAGCCTGGATCTTGCAGGAAATCCAGGACCCTCAGCCATGAGCACAGTCCTCTGCGTTGTCCCTCTCTGAAGACACACACACACACCCTGCAGGACCCCAGCCTGGGGTGAAGAAAATTCTTCAGCATAACACTTTTGATGCATGAAATTACCCAAAAGAGAGAAGACAAAATGTTACAGTCACTGCAGAACTAGCCAAGTGAGGAAGGCATAACCAGCAGACTCAGCTTATCCCTTTGTCATGCTGTGAACGTACAATGTTCCCCAAAGGCTCATGTGTTGAAGGCAGGCCCCCAGAGTGGTGCTATTTGGAGTTAGTAGGGCCTTAACGAAGAGAAGCCTTCTGGGAGTTGTTCCAATCACTGCAGACATTCTCTCAAAGGGGATGAGAGGTCCCTGGTTTGTCCTTTTCCTCTTCTTTCTAACTGATGAGGTAATTGTTGGCTCCACGATGTACACCAACTATGAGGTTCTACCTAGTCAGAGGCCCATGCAAGGAGCCCAAACAATCGTGAGCTGCAGGCACTGAGCCCAAACAAGTCTTTTCTCTTAATAAGTTAAATGTCCCCAGTATTTCATTAAGGCAATGGTGAGCTAATATACCCTTTATTTATGAGAACAGCATAATAAAAGCAGGTGAATCAGAGTGAAGAAGAGAGAAAACAGACAAAACTCAGATTAAAAGGGCAGTACTTAGACCCCCACAGCCAAGATGAAAACAACAACAAAAAAAGCAGAGTAGATGAGAGAAGGAAGTACTGAAAGCAAGCATAGGATAGAACAAATGAAGAGATACATTTAACCAGCATATTATCCATGGTGCTCTGAGTGATCAGCTCTGAGGGCCCAGGGAGGTAAGGCATTCTCAAAATGATAGAGACCTTTGTCTCTATCAGGTCTCAGCAAGGTTAACTACTGAAGCATCAACATGCCCTGGTGCTACACAGTACAGAAGATTTCACCCAAGTAGAAAGGTGAGTAACACTCAGTGCTGTCACAGTAGTTACCCTTCAATCTCATCACCAGGCCAACATGGTGGCCCAAGACTTTACTGATAAGAACACCACATGGTTTTAAATAGCCAACCATTTTGAAAAAGATTATGAATAGCACAGGGAGTTCTTTTAAAACTATGTGTTCGTCAACTTACAATGGGACTCTGCCTCAATATCCCCATCACAAATTGAAAGTATTCTAAATGGAAAATATATTTAAGGCAAGACATAGCAGTATGTACCTGTAATTCAATGGGACACACACATATACACATATACATGTTCCAGTAGAAGAGCATCTGTCCAGCATCTACACGGCCATAATCTCAATCCTACTAAAGGGGTGGGTGGAGATAAACTGAGTTTAATACCTCTCACTCACCTCACATTCTAGGTCAGCTGCATAGCACAGTGCCCAGTGAGTTCTCTTCTGTTCACAAAGCTCACTGGGACCTGCCATCATCATCACAGAAAACTCATGTCACTAGCTATGAAGAACTCAAACCTGAAGGTATTATTCTACTGAATAGACCTTGTCTCCATTCCTTCATAAGGTCAGTTACCACATCCAATAACAGTAAGGCCAGGAATCGGTTTTTTATATTTTGTTTTTTGTTTTTTTTTTTTCACTTTATGGGGACAACAAAGATTCTTCCTCTCTGTACTCATTTGCATTACAGAGTGCTGGCTGCTCCAGAAATAACAACAACAACAATAATAATGTAATCTAGAGCATTATACCAAATGCACCCCAAAGTTCCCATTGAAGCCAGCTTGGGCTGCTCTCCCCAGGCTCCATCAAGAAAATGAGTCTTTCTCTGATCCAGGGCTGACACTGTGGGTGCTTCAGCTCACCCCACAGCTCCACATCACCAAGCTTTACCCTCACCTGTTAGACGTTCACTTCCTCTCTCTCCCAAGAGTCTACAGGCCTAGCCAGCAGGGGGCTGCACAAGCAGCTGTGTGTGTGTGTGTGTGCGCGCGCACACACACACACACACACACACACACAGCCAGAGAGAGAGAGGAGAGAGAGCTCACAGAGGCCATCGCCAGACACTGGCTGCACTGAAAGCTTCTCTGGGATTGAAGGGGGCAGGTAAGGAGTGAGAGAACACATATAGCTAGCAGCTGAAGATGCTGTGTATGACAGAGGTTTAAGAACAATCAGGCATCCGGCTGACCATCACTGAAGGCATCACTACCTGTACAGAGCAGAGTCCCTACCTACCTGCATCTTCCACAACCCTCGCCTCATCCTGAGAGGCTGGCTCAGGAAACTGCTGAAGAAGCAATTACAAATATCACCCTTCACAGAATGGATGTAAAACTCTTCTCCTAGAAAGACGAGTTCTGAAGTATGCAAGGCTGATTTTTCTGTGCCTGTGATCTTTTCTGGCTTGTCTTTCAGATGTGCCTCTCTGGACAACCCTAGATTAATTCCAAGCCAGAACCAGAGAAACAATGCCCAGTTCATTTACAAAGAGGCACAAATGATCAGCTCATAGCCAACCGTTCTTCGGTAGCACTGAGCCCTGTACTCCTGTCTCTCTCTCTCTCCTTCCCTCTCTCTCTCTCTGTCACACACACACATTGGAGCGAGCATTGGGGGAGTGGACTTCACTGGGAATGTGAAGACAGCTATGGATTTTAAGAGAGAGGGGGTTATACCTGTGTATTGAACCCATGGCCTCTGAGTTTGCAGGGCTTGCCTACTACCTTGAAAGGAGTGGGCTTACACACTTGCATGTGCCTAAGAAGGAGAAGGTGATGGTAGCACATTGGGCATCTGCAGGTCCCATCTGCTTCACTCTGTTAAGCAGTAAAGGGAAGGACAGACACTGACAGCCCGGCCCACTTTATGCCCTAGCATAGACACAGCATGGATGGAGGGAGGGAGAAAGAAAAAGACAAAGAGAGGGCTGCCGCTTTTCAGGGTGTGGAGCTGCCCACCTGCCTAAGTCTCCTTTTGTGAGTATTTGCGTTTGTTTTATAATACTCCTGTTACTATTGGGAGCAATTCCATCTTTAAAAGAAAGGCTGTATTTCTCATATTTGTAGGCCTATAGATGATGTCTTCACATAACACTCAAAGCAAAACCCCGGAGCAGGAGTGATCAAGGGAAAGGGAAGTACCAGGAAGAGGAGCCATGTGGCATGTAAGGGGTAAGGGTTCAGGAACACTGAGAAGGAGGAAGTGAAAGTAAAGCGAGAAGAGCCACAGAAGATGCAACCGTGAAAGGAGCGTGCATCTCAGCTTCCTCTCTTTCTAAACTCACCTGGATGGAACTGACCACATAGAGGACCAGAACTATTTTGGGCTATTACACCACTGTGACCGTCTCCAACATTCCCCAGCACACTGCTTCAGGAGACAGGGGATGGCCCTGGTGTTTCTGCCAATTTCACAACTGTATCCTAAAGGTGACAAAGGACTGGAGGCCACAAGTCAGTGCGAACCTCACCTCTTTTTTTTTTTAAGAGAGATTAAGAACATCCATTTCTTTAACTGAAATGTGATCCGTGGGTCTCTGAGATCCGTGGTCTCAGAGGCCATGGGTTCAGTACACAGACATAGCTACCTCTCCCTTAAAACCATAGCTGTCTTGAAATTCCCAGTGAAGTCTACTCCCCCATTGCCTGCTCCAGTGAGACAGAAGAGTGCAGGGCTCAGGCCTACCAAAGAACGGGTGGCTATGAGATGGTCATTTGTGCCTTTTTGTAAATGAGCTGTGCATTGTTCCTCTGGGAAATGTAGTGAATGCTGACTCCCGAGAAGACTCTGGCTGGCTGGGTGTTTCCCACCACCTTTTTATTCTTTTATTTTTTAACATTACACGGGTAAGAAAGGAAACAGAGAAAGCACACACAAAGAATACAGTAAATAAAATATGCCTCTATCCAGAAATAAAGAGCTATTAGTTTGTCATATTTCCAGTCAAGCTTTGGGGGGAGCAGGCATGTGTTTGTATGTGGTGTGCACACATGTATACATGTACGCTCCCATGTGTGTGGGCACAGGTATGTGCATGAGAGAACATGGGGTGTGGGGGAATTGACGTCTGGTGTCTTCCTTGAGTGGGTGTATTGAGGTATGGTCCATCGTTGGACCCAGAACTTGCCCACTCTTACCCAGAACTTGCCCAGTCTAGCTGGCTGGCTTGCTCTGGAGAGCGACTGTGTCCATCTTCCAAGTGACAGCATTACAGATAGCTGCCACACCTACCAGCGTTTTTTCCCCTGGGTTCTACGGCTCTGAACTCTAACCCTAACACTCACATAGCAAGCACTGTTCACACTGAGCCATTTCCCCAGCCCCTCCATTCTGGCATTTTCATGTCTCTACATATTGATCACAACTAGTAGGAATTATGTTGTGTGCACTTAAAATAATGTGAGGATTTGCCTAGGTAACTGAATATGCCTTAAAAACATGGTTTTTATGGCCATCAGGGAATAGTGTTTTATAATCACCCTGCTACTCCTTGTGGTATTTCAAGTTGTGTGCAGTTTTCAACTAAGTTAAATAAGGCAGATAAATATCTTGTTATAAAAGTTTTATTGTGGTCTCTGATTTCATGTAAACCCTTAGCGGTTGATTGGAGCAAAGGGCACAAATATTTACCTTCAGAAGGTTATACCCATCAATCTTTCCTCCAGTTGTCTGGAAATGCATTTGTTCCAAAACACACACACACACTGACAGCGGATATATAAGTCTCCTTACCAGTTTCTGGGCCCTTCAAAGTCTTACCCTGAAAAAGAATGTGTTTTAATTTGCATTCCCATGATGCCTTGTGAGGTTGTGTTTGTGTTTCCTTGCCTTTCCTATTTCTTCAGCAGCCTGCTGACTAGAGACTATACGGACCCTTTCCATTTGATGTTAATGTTTCTGTATTGATTTATGACTGCTTTTAGTATAATAAGGATGGATTGGCAGGTAGATAGCGTGTGTCCTGATTTGCCAATTCTGTTGATGATGTTTGACACATACAGCACACTAATGGATGTGTGGTCAATTGTATCAATCTTTCCCCGTATGATGCCTTCCATTGCCAGTGCCATATCACTGTTCTTCAGCATGGGAGCAACCCCAGACCCCCAGACCCCCAGACCCCCAGACCCAGTGCTTGCTGTCAGTGTCTCAATTTCCTAGATTGAATATGGAGGATAATGAGAGTGCATTTAATACGGAGACGGGGGGACGTGGCAGGCAGGCTCTGGGACACTCCCAACGGCTCTGCCTCCTGATATTCACATGTCACTAAGTTCCAGCCAGGGAGGACAGGGGTTATCATGGAGTAACCTTAGAAGCAAATGCTCCCTCGTGGCAGCTAAAGATGACACAGAAATCTCGGGAAGTTAGGCCAAGATCCCTGATCTGAGGAGGGGGTATGTACGAGCAAAATGCAAAGATGTAGGAATTATGTGATAATTAAGCTCATCATTCTTTATTCTATCTTTCCCAACCCACAGAAACTGTGAAGAAGCAAAGATGTTTTGGGTGGCTAAATTTACTGCCTTTTGGTAGACAGTAGGAAAATAACTAATACGTTACACAGAGGTGCCTGCTTAGTGGTTCAACTTGATGATGGCGTATCTTACAATTTCTCACTGAGGTCATTGTAACATTAAATACATTTTCAACTTATAAGGGTTTGAAGACATAACCCCATGTAAGTCAGGGACTATAGGGTGTGTGTGTGTGTATGTGTGTGTGTGTGTGTGTGTGTATGTATGAATGCATTGAACAGTGGCTATGGTAGATTACCAAAAAAAAAAAAAAAAGAAAGAAAGAAAGAAAACAAATTCCTAGCCCTTTTCCACCTCTGAAACTGGGTTCGACTATGGACTTGCTTTGGCCAAGAGAGCAGTTTCAAAGATGATGTAGCAGCCTGGAAGCCATGTGCACACAGGAACTCACCATCATACAACTGTGTCGCTACCATGGAAGGAACCAGAACCAAGCCTGCCATATGAGACTATATGACCCACAATCCCTGCTGCACCTCAACTTCCAGCTGACCACCTATCAATCATGGGAGAAGGCCCTTGTCTACAGGCTTAGCACCTTATGAAGGGCTAAGACAAAAGAAACATCCATCCATGCCTACACTAATTTTCCATGCTAAATGTCCCAGGAGTATGTGTTAGGGAAAGCCATCAAGCTATAGGCTGGCGTGTTACACAGGATTTAATAACTGGTCCAGCTGCCACCGTTACTGGTCCTATTATGGATGTGCAAACATCTCAGTGCCCACGACTGTTTCTTAGTCGTACGCTCCAGGTTGCTCTTGCTCACTCATCCACTACAATCATTTTGGTAAATGGCAATAGTTGAGAGAGTCTAACCTAGTGCTTCACTCTCCTTTTCCATAATCCCTGAGAGTCTATTTCAGGATGTTACTTCCAATGATCACTTCTATCAATACAAAAGCAAATCTTGGCCCATCACCATGGCAATTGTTTTCATTTTATCCACAATAATGTTATCTGCTTTTCCACTAGGGAACTCAGAAATGTTCACAATTACCTATAAGAACAATGTGGCTGACAATGAAGGGCTTCAGAGAAGACAGACACTAGTAATATTGGTGGCTAGATAGACAGTCAATGTAACCAAAGGGATGATCCCAGAGCCATCGTTTGCCTCCAATCAAAACCAAACCTTTCCTCAGTCTCTACGTCAATTGGCAGCAAAATGCCCCATGGTCATTCTGCATGCAGCCCTAGGTGATACAAGGGCATGGTGGGCACATGTGAAAACACGGTACCACTCTCTATAGCCTTTGCGGGAAAGAGCACTATAGGAATCTCAAAAGAACTATGCACAGCTCAACATGAACCAAATGACTAAGACCCAAGTGGCAGACATCATGGCAGAAGTTACAGGCCCTGCAGGCCAAATATAGAAGGATTCCTGAAGGACAGCTTCGAGATTCTGAAGAATAACGTTCAGCAAAGAGCAGGTAGGTTCCAGAGCAGGAAACAGGAACAAGTTCTGTGAGGTAATCAGCTTTCTTTGGGTAGAAGCTTTCTCTTTGCAGAGAAAGGAACTTACCCTTGACTCCCCCTGCCCCAAGCCCTCAGCATACTGGATGGCATTACCATATTGACTGCAGCAGGTCTTGACTCATTCTACTAACACAGATGCTCACTTTTTCAGGCTACACAACCACAGACACTTTCACAAATAGTTTTACCAGCCATTGGGACATCCCTTAGCCAGAGCAAAGCAACACATAACATTAGCTCTCACAGAACCTTGGGTTCCACAGAAAGGGGGCAATTCTACGCACACCTAAGCCCTGATCCAATCGCGCCAACTCTTTCGCTCAAATTTGAAGCTTCTAATCTCTTCCGGAAGTGATATGCCTGCTCCTATGACTTCATCCCTGTCCAACGTCTCCCAGATCAATGCCAAGTAATCATAGCTATGAATACACTTTAACACAAATTCTCCACAGGGGATGGGATAATGTCTAAAACAACCTTTTTCTGGATCATGCTCTTGTTCAGAGGAGGGCATCACTGACTCCAGAAAGCATCCTTTTGTTTGATGCAGCAGTACTTTGATTTGATTTGGTTTATTCACGGAGGTGTTGACGTTTTTTTCCCCTCAGGTTGCCCTTCCCCAAGGTGAGAAGATGCAGCTGGATGCACAGCTCGTTCAGAACTGGCAAGAGCTGATTTCAGGAGCATCCTGCTTCTGCTCTCATAGTATCTCAGCTGCAGAGCTGCACGCTATGGTGTCCACTGTGGGTGCCTCTCCCCTAGCTGGCTGCAAGGGATATGGGTTCATTCTACACCAGTATTTCCAATAGAAGGCCCAAGGAACTGTAAATGCTACTATAGCCAGCCAAAGGGCCTTTCTAAGCCTTCTAGACCCAGTCCCAGACCCATTTCCTCTGGTCAACCCAGCCTTCTCCTAAGTATATAGTCTCACAACAAAGGAAGATGGGGTGTGAGGGGATAAGTATCTGGCCATAGGCTATGGTGACGTGCTGTGCCACAAAATTTCTGGTGTGACATTAATATCGTCCTACCCTGGGGACAGACCCATTCCCCTAGGAGCTGAAGTAAACCGGGCTAGTTCCACTAGCTTATAAAACACCTTTCATCATCACTATGTGTACAAGCTATCTTTGAATCACATTAGAAGACTGACAGCTTGCAGTGCAGGGGTGGTTGCAACAACTGAAGAGCTCTGACCTCTAAATGCCCCTCCACCAACCACACTAACATTCAGTAAAGCTAGTGTCTTAATAGAGGGCCTAAAGTCAGGAGGGAGTGAAGCTGGGGTTTGTACGGGGTCCTTGGCCTGCAGCCCAGGGTCACCACCCCTGCTCTGTGTGAGGAACCCACTGTGCACCTGACTCTCCCACGAAGAGAATATACAATTCAATCATGACTTTACTTCCTAGGTCAGTTCCTTTTGTTAGAAAGTAACTACTTCCTGCAAGCTGTGTGATATAGCCATGCTTATTAAGAGATGAAAGGGATCCATTTTTATCTTCTATACCAATATAGAAACACCTAAGGATAGCCCATTTCAGACTCAACAGTTAAATTTTAAATATGCAATAGTATATATGGCAGACACCATTCTTACCGGAATATTTCAGAAATTCAGCAGTTACAAAGAAATGTGGTCTCCTCTCTTCGACTTCCAACTGGAAAACCATTGACTCTAGCTCACCACCACAGAGAAAAATAATATGCAGGTCACTCACACTCCTTTTCCAATTAATAAGTGCTTGATGGTGAAGGTCCCCTGCGGGTCACTCTTCTACAAACTGTCAACTGACAAGAAAGTGTGCTACCCACCTTTATACTCATTCCTGGCTTTCCTGCCTTCATCTGATGGGCAACTTGTCAAGCGACAACTTTCTCGTGTGCCTTGCTATGATGCATTTATTTCCTGCAGGTAAGATATTCTCAAGACAATAACTGTAGCATCAACACTAGACTGACAGCAAGAAATCTATCTTACCCGTTTCCCCAGGTGTTGGACAAGCCTGTCGTGATGCTCTGTAACTGTGTCACCTTGCTCTGCGCGGTCACTTTGATCAGCATGTTGTCACAGAGAATTTTTCTATCCTTTACTTCCTGTCATTTCCTAAAGGCCAAGTTTATTTACATCTTCTGTCATAAAAGTCTTCTGCCAGATATAATTGCTTAGCATGTGCTCTGAATCAATGTCTGGTAAGTAATCATTACTGGTAAATAAGAAAATGTGAGTTGATTCAAAAATTATTTGTATTTATCAAATTTGTTCTCTGACAATTTCATACACGTCTATAATGCTTTCTGACTACTCTCTCCCCTCCCCTCCTCTGACCTTCCCACTCCCACCCCTCCAGCCACATACGCCCGCCTCCTTTCTCATATTTCTGTCTCCTTGTTTTGTGGGCTTAACTGGGACCTTCTATGTGAACATGGGTTTGGAACTATTCATCAGAGCCTGGAAATCCCCATTTCACCCTCTCTTCAGCCTGGACTGTACTCTCAGTCTCTATCCCTAGCATATGAAGAGTCTCCCAGGACTTCTAATGTCTAACAATATCCATCTTTTGTGATTGGCTTATTTCACCAACCCAATGTCCCCTAGATTCATTTTTGTCATCCTGTGCCAAAAGCCCTTTCTCTTTATGACTGAATAATATCTTATAGCACAAAGACAACACACTTCATTTCCATGAGCACTTCAGGCTTTGGGGGTGATGTTACTGTGAACATCTGTGAGCAAATATCTCAAGTTCCTGCTCCCAGTTCTTCCCTGTAGAAACTGAGACTGCCGGGGCATGCAGTAATTCCTTCTCATACTCATGAAGACCCACCAGCCTATTCTTTATTTGATGTTTTGGAGATAAAATTGGATTCTTCAAAAGGAAATCTGATGGCTGAGTAAGTAATATACATGGAGCCACCAGGAGTTCTGACATCTTCATGACAATGCAGCCTCTTCTTGGGCATGACCCCTATAGTCTCGAGTATACATGGGCAAGGCAGGCAAGGTGCTGCAACTTAGAAAAACAGACATTCCAGCCATACAAATCCTCCATATTATCACAGAAACATGTCTCTGAAGTGCATGGCTTCCGGTCCCACTAAAGCATTTTTCAATATAATGAAAAGTGGAAATTCTGGTTATAAGTGATTACTTGACCCTCTATTCCACTTCTCCCTCTGGAGAGATAATAGATTCACAAGGCCAAAGAAACAGCAATCACCGGCAAGGGAGTTCAGCTCCCTTAGGAAAGGCTAGGCAAGGACACAGTATCTGGGATGACTGTGCACACATAGGAGGCCTTGAGAGGGCTCAGCTGAACTCCTCCAAAGAACATGGAGGTTATACCTTAGAAGCACAGGGTATCTGGAAGGCAGGCCGCAGAGATGCCCGCTGGCTGAGGTCATAGATACCCTTACAATCATCAGTGGTTTAGTAGATAAGCAAGCTAGTAAAAAAATGAAAAGAATATAATTTGGCCTTAAGGAAGAGAGAAAATCTGACATGTTACACATAGAGGAACCTTCAGGACTATCTCAGTCCAGTTTCTGTTGCTATAACAAAGAGCAGAGACTGGATAATTGACAGAGAAAGAACCCCATTGTTTGGGAACCTGGAAAGTGCAAGAGCAGAGCATTGGCCTGTGGTTAAAGATTTGGGCTGTGTCATCCCACTGAAGAATGTGAAGAGCAAGCGAGCAATAGAGATCGGAAGCAGGGGAAGCCAAATTCACTTCTGTAACAGCCCACTCTCCTGGCAATAAACAACTCCTGCAATAACACCAGGAACCCATTTACCCATGACAACCTAGACTCCACCTGCCAACAGTGTTGCACTGGGAAAGGAGTTTATAACACATGAATCTTGGGGGACATTTTCAAACCCAGTGAATGTTAAGTGAAAGAATCCAGTCAGAAAATAACAAGGATTATATGCTCATGCCAATAGAGTTGCCTCAAGCCACTAAATTCCTACAGACGGGGAGTAGAATGGCAGTTGTGACAGGTTGAGGAGTGGGAGATAGAGAAGTTAGTGTTTAACAGTTAAAGCGTTTCTGCGCTTTGGAGACAGGTGGTGGAAACGCCACTGAACATTTATTGAGAAGAGGCTATACAGTAAATTTTGAATATTTTACCATGACATAAAATTAATGAAGAATGGTTCTTAACATTGTCTTAGTTTACAAAAGCATACGAGAAAGCAAAACAAAACAAAACAAAATCTTAGGAATGTATAAGTGGGGAACTCAAGTGTTCCCGGGATGGGAGTGCCTTCAGTAGCAGCCTCTCATCGCCATTTGATTTCGACTGTGTTGTGTGCTCAGTGGATTCTTAAGTATTAATTTTAGAACATAATAGAGGACAGTAGAGATGATGAAAAAAAAAAGCATAAAAGCTGCACACCAATAAACCCCTTGTCAATCACAGCCCAGATCCGAGTGGGGATTATCAGAGCAGAAGGCTCCGAGTACTTCAGGAAGCAAGTGCCGGGCCAAACTCATCTCATTTTCTCTTTTAATAAGGTTACAAGATTGGCATATTAGAGGATTGCTAAGCAGATGAGGGCCTTTCTTTCAATATGATGTTAACACTGTTTTTCATGTGCCTTGGGAAACCGGGTGGAGATAGGAAGGGGTCGGCAGGCAAGCACAGCCTGGGAGACAGCAGGTGTGGTCTATCAGGACAGGGAGTTCTGGGCCAGCTAAGTGGCAAAGTCAGAGGACAGGATTATGACATCGTGGTGAGACACCAAATTGCGATGAGATCACCTCACAGGCAGGAATGCTGACTTTAAAAATGAACAGCTGAATTTACCCATGATACAAACATTCTACATTTGGGCACCAAATTTTCTAAATACCATAGCAGCCTGTGTTGGAAAGGAAGAAGGCACGGTGTTTTAAGGGCTTTCAGCTCCTCCTTGGGTAGGGAGCTCTACAGGTGGCAGCTGCCCATTCCATAAAGGAGGCCATCTGTCCAGTGTCCAACAGCATCATCCCTTCCTTCTCATTAGTGCTGGTACCACCTTCAAAGTTACACAAAGCCCAGAAGCCACCGGAAAGGAGCTGGGTGATGAGACCCCATCTAATGAACAAGTAGATAAAACAGCTATGCAGGGAGAGTGGTTGACGTGTTCCCCCAACTGACAGGACTTTAACAAGAAATTTTCCAGCTCTGTGGAATGAACTAGGGTAACTGAGTCACGGGGTAAAAAAAGTTTGGCTGAAGTTATAGCTATCTGGCAGTCTTATAACATGCTAAAACCTATCAGTGGCTCAAACAGACCAGTGTCCATGAACACCATTGGGTGTTCTGCTTAAATAAAGTGCAATAGCTTTCTCATACTCTTCAGCTGAATAGTAAGTGCAGCTATGGGAATGACAACTTGTATTTGTTAAATTGTGGGGTTTGAAATGCTGGGGCTAGAACCCAGGCCCAGAGCATGCTAAGCAAGTGCTCCTTCCAACCTGAACTACATCCCTTATCTGGTCTTCCATTCTCTGTTACTGCAGCTGAATCATCCTAGGTGAAAATGTACCTCTGTAGGTCTCTGGTTCTATTGTCCATCATTGACATAGCCAAGGAGCAAAGCAAGAACTCATGAGGCCCACTAATGTATATCATGAGTTCTTTACAATTCTTTCCATTCAAAAGTAAAATTTATCCACTTACAGTAAAAAGTAATTGCCTTCAATACAAAGGTACAAATCCTACAGCCACGTGGGAAGAATGAACCCTGGTGTTCTTATAACAACAGCCCAGTGGAGTAAATGAAGCTAGCAACAATGTGTAATGTATCCCAGAAGAGCCGAAAGGGCTGACTTCCAATACTCATGAAGAAATGGCAAAAGTTTAAAGCAATGGGTATGCTAATTGCTCTGATTTTATAATTATAAAATGCATACATGAATCAAAATATCACATTGTATCCCATGAATATGCACAATTATTATATGTCAAAAATGAAAAGACCAAAATCAAACAAATGAAAACTAATTGCCTATCATTAACATCTAATCAGAGGGAATATCTGGCAGCTTTCTCAAGTGATGTGACTCCATTTCAGATTCAGTGATTTTTTTTTTTTTTTTTTGCTTAAATAGAGTGTTCCTTCAGTTTGCTGCAGAGGATCTGGGATAGCTGACAGCTTGGGGCCAGGCTTAGCTCTGCTGAATATTCATGCAACAAATATTTACTGAGCATCAGTTTGATGCAGGCACTGATCTCCACGTGAGTGGAGAGGGCAGTGACCCCATTAGCCAAGAAAAATCTGGCTTAAGGATCAAGAAAATTAACCTAACAACATGATGGAGCAAAGAGAGAGTCAACCGGGGAGGAACCAATGTGAGCATTTCCATCAACAGCCCAGAAGGCAAGAAAGCACCCAGGAAAAACAGGGGAGAGAAGGCAGGGGAAGCAACCACTCCGGAGCATTCTGGAGTGTGGGCTTTTGTAGAAACTATGCTGACCTTCACGGGGACATAGGCAGCACATGGGCAAAGACAACAGCAAAGGGACAAACCAGTGAGGATGCCAAAGCCCCAGGTGAGCACCCAGGGAAGCATGCTGTGACACAGGCAAGCCTAGGGGAAGATTCTCCTGAAAGAGAAGGTTGTGATGCCCAAACAAGGATGCTTCCGACACCCCAGTGAGATCCCAGGGAGGATGCTGTGCCGTCTGTGTGAGAGATGTCACAGATGAGGATACTGTGGTTCTCAGGTGAGAGAGCCCAGGAGAGGAGGAAGCTGGCATGATGCCAAGGTGAGAGACCAGAAGACAACACTATAACCTTGGGAGAAAGCCTGCAGTTCAGTCCAGATTTTACACGACCTTTGCTGTCTTGGGTCAGAGCAGCCATGTTTATACACAAGCTCCTCGAAAGACTGAGCCTGTGGACCTCCTCTCACAGGCAGAGGGGTGCTTTTCCAGGCTAACTGGTTGCTTTCCTTTCCCTGAGTTTATGAAGTGTTCATTGCTAGGAGGTACTGGCATATACAGGAAGTGGCAGGCTGACAACAGTCGCAGCCTTCGCTGTGCAGCTTTTATGAGCCATCATTCAAGTTGGGGTGGGCTTTTCTCTGTGATGCAGCTTCCCAGGCTGAGGCAGGGAAGGCTGCTGCGACACCCTGGCATCCCCCACCCCACGCTCTCGTAAATTCGTTAGTTCACTAACCTGAGTTTGGATCAAAAAGTTTTGTTGTGTACTGGGAGAACAGACATGCGTGAGCCTCTCCCCTAAAAAAAAAAGTTATGTGATATTGTGTAAAGATGCTACAGCCCCCAAGGGAGACTCAGGATTGTGAACAGAAGGAGCAGAGGTAAGGATGGAGAGGGGGGGCAGCCTTGGGTGTTGCCACACAAACAGGCAGAGCAGGCAGGCAGACAATACAGAAGAAGCTAAGTAGCCCCTCAGGCTCCTCTCAGACGTGGGAGTTTGAGCAAGAACAATACGAAAACAAAAAAGCTTTTCTTTTCTTTCCCCAGAGGCACCCATGCGGTGTTGTGGCCAACGTTCCAAGCCCAGCATTTGAGAATGCAGCACACTCGGAGCCTATTCATCCCTTGCTAAACACAGGTAGATAATGGCAGAACGTCCCTGCCTCCCTTGGAGACAAAACGTCCAGAATAAAGTATTGTCCTGCATCCTGGATGGCAAAACACTAAAGAGCTACACACACATACACACACACACACACACACACACACACACACACACACACTGTTCTTTGGAGATGCAGTGTGAGATGCAGACACACAACAATGCATTTGAAGTCTGCAGGGCTTTGCGGTTGGTCTGTCCTAGTTAGAGAACCTTCCAAGACTGACAGAGACATTTGAGGCATAGAGACTGCAAGGCGAAAGACCACATCCTCCACTTCCATTACCTCATCCCTCACAGGAGTGACAGGTGGATGTACACAGCCTAATTAAGACTTCCATGCACAGCAGGACACACGCTGGCCAGTCTCACCCCTCTTGGCTTGGCCTACTCTACATCCTTGTATGTGTTCTATTCCTACCACTGCATCCTAACCCAGGGATCCACACTCTTCACTGTTAGCTGGTTTAACTCCTCCCATCCACAACTCTTGAATCTGCCTTTCCTCCCTGAAGTCCCTTTGAACATCATGACCAAAGAAAGTTGGGGAGGAAAGGGTTTATTTGGCTTACACTTCCACAGCATGGTAAAACACTGAAAGAAGGCAAGACAGGAACTCCAACAGGGGATGATCCTGGAGACAGGGGTTGATGTACAAGCCATGGAGAAGTGCTGCTTACTGGCTTGCTCTCCCTGGCTTTGCTTAGCCTGCTTTCTTCTTGCTTTCTTCTAGAACCCAAGAACCAGCAGCCCCAGGGACGGTACCACCCATAATGGGCTGGGCCCTCCCCCATCAACAACTAATTAAGAAAATGCCCTACAGCTGGATCTTATGGAGGCATTCTCTCAGCTGCGCTCCCTCCTTTCAGAGGACTCTAGCTTGTGTCCAGTTAGCTTTAAACTAGCCAGGACAGGCAGCAGCTCATGCTCTGAAGCACCCCTCCACAATTATGTTGGGTTGGAGAGCCAGGGTCTAGCAGAAGGTTGAGTCTAATGGTTACAATTTCCATTGAGGTACATGAGAAGGTTCTGGAAATGACTCCATTACAATTGGAATGCACAGTGCACCTTAAAATGGTAAGCTGCTAAATTCATATGTGCACATTTCACCACAATTACAACTTTTAAAAGCATACAAATAATAGGTCCTACGGTTCTACATCACAGATGGTGATCATGGTGACAAATACATGGCATCTTACTAATGGCTGGAAGAGAAAGACAAGGTCCAAACACAAAGAACAGACAAGAGTATCTTGACTTTATCTGTACAAACTCCATGACAGAAATCTCACACTCACCCCACCCAGAAACATGGACAGTTATTTTCTATAAGTCGGACTTCAAAAACTAGTAAAGAAGGGACAATGGATGAAGATCCACTCATGTGAGGCCCTTGTTATGTGCATTTTATCCTGACCACCAAAAAAACAAACAAAGTTTAAGGAGGTAAAAATGTTTTTTTTTTTAATTTATTTATTTTTATCTCAATCACAGGTTAGGTACTTTGAATCCCAGGCGTAGCCCCCTCCCTCATTCCCTCCTACCCTCCCACTCCCTCCCTCATCTCCCTCCTCTCCGCCCCCTCCAAGTCCACCAACAGGGGAGGACCTCCTCCCCTTCCATCCAACCCCAGCTCATCCTGTCTCCTCAGGGCTGGCTGCAATGTCCTCCCCTGGGATCTAGCCAGTCTGTCACTCTCCGG
>CM053758.1:43540783-43551484 GCA_028658305.1 Pachyuromys duprasi
TTCAAACAAGCATTGATCATACCAACCTGGGTCCTCCTTCTTGTATATTCTCTCTAGGTGTGTAGATTTCAGCTTGAACTTCCTATCCTATAGGTTTATATAAGTGAGTATATACCATATGTTTCTTTCTGCTTTTGGGATAAGGAGGTAAAAACTTTAAGTTAAAAATTTGTTTTAAAAAACAAGTTTTTCTTCTAGCCCAAAAGGCTTCCTTCAAAGCACAAGCCCAGAAGGGGTCCCACAAGCCCCTTCCAGAGATACTGGCTGAAGACAAGAAATACTACAGAAAAAATCATCTCCTCCAAATTTCTTCACAGCTAAATTTCTTCACCACTGTGGAAGTTATTTGTTCCTTTTCTAGAGTCCGCGCCTGTGGGGAGTCAGAAGAGCTTAAACACTGATTTTTTGGCCAAGGTGGTTTTTTTTTTGTTTTGGTTTGTTATTATGTTATGTTCAAGAAGACTGTAAAAACTGAAGAATGGATTTCTGTAAATCATTTTTTAAGGCTGTGACAAGATCAAGTGGTTGGTACAGATTTAAATAAAAGCTTCTTATCATACCAGAGAAAAGCTCAGCATACGGTCACTGGAGGAATGAGGCCAATGACTGGGTGGGTGGAGAAGCACCCCACAGCACCCCCTGGTTCACTGCCATTACGAGGTGTGTACAGTTAGGTGCTGGGCATGGAGAGTCTGGATAATGAATCCAGAAGAGCCTGGGCTTTCCATGCCCAATTCCAAAGGCCACAGGACATGTGTCAGCAGGCCAGAGGTCACCAGGGCCTTGCTACTAACCACTGTGCAAACTTCATCTCAGCCCCCTCCCTCTGGGTAGCCAGCTCTGTTCACCTCCAGCCACCTACCTCCACCATGGCTGATACTGCGACACAACTGTGCAACCTTTTCAGAAGTCCAAACATTCGAGAAAAGGCTTTTCAATCTTTCAGAAACTACCAGACTTGCAATCAAGTGATGAGCATCTACAGGTCAGATGATGCTCCCGACTATGCGAGAGAGTGATCTTCCAGCCCTTAGCTCTATCCGTGTGACAAAAGAGGGTGCTGAGCTGTCTGAGATGAAGGGCTGAGTGTAACTCAGTGTTATAGTGTCATCCCAGAGTGCTGGAAGCCCCGAGTCACAGCCCTCAGTACGCTACCCACACAGTATGTTTGAGAGGAGATATACGGATAACTCTGAGACCGAGCAATCCTTCTTTGTCTTTCTTCCTAGATAAATTTATTATTTAATTGCTAGCTAATGCCAGCAGATCACAATTGAAACTGCTCTGGGTTCACATGGTCATCTAACAAACATTATTTCTTGTTTTGCATTAGCAGATTCACCATTACACATACTCTCTCGTCATTTCCTCCACTCACGGTAGGGGTAGAGAATGATGAGCTCACTTAAATATAAAATATCATTAAATCAAAACTGCACCTTAGATCCACAGTCTCCAAAATACCATGTGTGAGCAACTAGTGAAGAGCTGTCTCTAGGCCCTCACAATGGCATGGCTGACCAGGAGCTGCTGGGTAAGGGGATAGCGTTGTGCTGTATGCCCAAGAATAGATCAAAGTTCAAAACCTGAAGTCTGACTCCTACCAAATGCACACACTGTTTTATTCCTATCTTAAAGCCAAGGCCTTCTAAGTGGGACTATACAGAACAGAGGTGGTGTGCACTAGTTTTTTGGCTCCCAGTGATCACACTTGCTGAAAGTAAACAAAGGTGTGGCATTGAGATTCTCTTGCCTACTCCTGAATACATCATGTGGAGTCTGGTCTGAACCGGTGGCTCTCAGTGGGTCCCAATGAACCCCAGAAGACTTATGGGAGAATTTTATGGCCCCACAGGATAAAAGAGTTGGTAGGTGGAGAGAGTTGCCTCACCTGCACACAGATCAACTCTATTTTCACATAACAAGATCTCATTTATGAAATTTACAGGCAAATGGATGGAACTAGAAAAGATCATCCTGAGTAAGGTAACCCAGACCCAGAAAGACTCAGATGATATGTTCTCACTTATAAGCAGATATTAACCATGGAGTATAGGATAACAATACTACAATCCTCAGACCCAAAGAAGCTAAGTAACAAAGAGGACCCAAGGGAGGATGCTGGATGTCACACAGAAGGGGAAATAGAATAGACAACAGAAGTGGATGAAGAGAGGGAACTGGGCTGGAACAAGAAGGGAAACTGAGGGGGCCTATCTTTTTAACAAGCTGGAAGCCTGCAACAGGGTAGGCTCCTGGGAGGACATGGGTGTGCCTCTAGCTGAGATGCCTAACTGGTGGGGTGGTGGCTTGGAGACTTAAGTGACCACCTCCTAGCCAGGCAGGACCAGTGCAGGGAGGGGAACAACAACCCACCAACAAAACCTTTGATTACCCTGCCTACAAGAAGTGCAGGGATAAAGAGGGAACAGAGATTGAAGGAAAGTCCAACCAATGATTGACTCAACCTGAGAGCCACCCCACAATAGAGAGGCAGCCCCTGACACTATTAATGATGCTCTGCTATGCTTATAGACAGGAGCCTAACTTGACTGTCTTCTGAGAGGCTCTAGCCAGCCGTGGATTGAGACAAATGCTGGGACTTGCAGACAAGCATGGGGTGGAGCTCCAGGGGTCTTGGAGAAGTGTTGGGGCAAAAATGGAAGGACCTGAAGAGGATAGGAATCCCACAAGAAGATCAACAGAGACCACTACCCCAGACCCACAGGAGACCTAGACATCAACTAAGGAGCACACATGGTGAGGACACAGGTCCCCTGCCCACATGTGGCCAATGGGCTGCTTATCCTTCACGTGGGTCACCTGGCGAGTGTGTGTGTGTGTGGGGGGGGGGGGGATTGTTCAAACATGGACTCTATTGCCTGCTTTTGGATCACTTCCCCCTGGCAGGGCTGCCTTGCCTGGCCTCAGTGGATAAGGATATGCTCAGTCCTGATGTGACTTGATGTGCTGGGGAAGGTTGATAGAGGCAGAGGAGAGCTCCCCTTTTCTGGAGGGAAAGGGAGAGGGGAAGGAGGGAAGAAGGGGGAGGGAGGAGTGGGAGAAGAGTAGGGAGGAGGCACCCTTGGGATGTAAAGTAAATAAACTTAAATAAAATAAAAAATTAAAGAAAGAAAGGAGAAAGGGCTCCATTGTCTACAGAGAACAAACAAAGAAAACCACCTCCAACTGTCAGAACACTGAACACACTGATGGGAAAACTCCAAGAAGCATTTTTTTTTTTAGGCAGCCCAGGGACCCTGGATCTGCAGACATGATGCAAAACACTGCGGGTCTCAGGGTGTAATGCTCATATACCTCAGACCCTGTGCTATACCTGGGAACCCGGAAGCCAGGGACCCTGAAGTCAGCTGTGATGATCCCCTGCTGAGGAGACAGCCTTTCACAAAAGGACAAAGGAGATAATCCTTCCATCACCATGAAAAGAGATGGCGACAGGAAAAAAGAGAGAGAGATGATGATGACGATGATGATATAGGCAGAAGGACAGGGACAGAGGGAGGAGACAGTGGGCAAGGGGGTTAAGGGCGGCAGGGTGGGGGAGGGTAGGAGGTCAAGGGCAGGGAGCAGAACAATGAAGCAAGAACAGAGAAAGCCACATGAGAAACGAAAGACTGGCTGGCAGCAACTTGGGATACACGGAGT
This sequence comes from Pachyuromys duprasi, assembly GCA_028658305.1. NCBI lineage: Eukaryota > Metazoa > Chordata > Mammalia > Rodentia > Muridae > Pachyuromys > Pachyuromys duprasi. The sequence continues at coordinate 43,544,450 of CM053758.1, forward strand.
GGAGGGCTCTGGCCACAGCTTAGTGAGTGACCCACAGCAGGACAGGAACACTAGGGCCAACCCACAGACCAGACATGCAAGGCTGAGGCCTGGCAGTGTGACACACATCCAGTACAGAGAGGCCCGGGTGCTCTCTGAAAACGTGGCCCAAGTCTACACAGCAGTGTTCCCCAATTCTTTTTTTTAAATAACAATTTTTATATTTTTATATTAATCACAGATTACTTACTTTGTCTCCCAGCCGTAGCCCCCTCCCTCATTCCCTCCCTATCCTCCCTTCCCTCCCTCATCTCCTCCCTGCTCCTTTCCAAGTCCACTGATAGGGGAGGACCTCCTCCCCTTCCATTTACTCTAGCTTATCAGGTCTCTTCAGGACTGCCTGCAATGTCCTCTTCTGTGGCCTAGCAAGGCTGCTCCTCCCTCGGAGGGGGGGAGGGGTGTCATCGAAGAGCCAGCCATTGAGTTCATGTCAGAAATAGTCCCTGTTCCCCTTACTAGGGTACCCACTTGGATACTGAGCTACCATGGGCTATATCTGAGCAGGGGTTCTAGGTTATATCCATACATGGTCCTTGGTTGGAGAAACAGTTTCATAAAAGACCCCTGTGCCCTGATATATTTGGTCCTTGTGGAACTCCTGTTCTCTCCAGGTCCCCCTTCTTTCATATGATTCCCTGCACTCTGCTGAAGGTTTAGCTTCCTCGGCAGCACCTTCTGGAAAATATTATTGGCATGGCTACATGCACCTTCCCTCACACACTCAGAAACTGGTGTGTGCAGTGCCAGCAGGACCACCAGCATCAGAAGGTGTGGGCAAGTGTGTGTAGCTGGTGTGTTTGTAGGCACAGTGTACTCCTGGGAGAGTTGGCCCAGACAGACAAGCACCACACACTGAGTGATGTAGGGTAGGCTGCAGCTACACAATGGGATTTTCTTGTTCTTTTTTCTAGATTTTCTCAAAACCATGGCCAGTGACCTCAATATGTTCATTTTACAGAACAAATTTCTCCTGACGTTATCGACTGCCTCACCTTCTCCATCCCTGGGGATAACTCAACTGCTGAAGCAGGGTCCCTAATCTAATTCAACCAGTGTCAGCAGGAACAATTCAGGGTGAGGGGCAGGAGGCAGAACACAGCTTTGGAAAGACAGGTTTTAAACATCTAAAGCTACCGCAAAAAAAAAAAAAAATGGCACTAAATGATGAACTGTTTATTCAAGGCATCTAGGCTTCAGTAGATAGATTGATACTATAATTCATGATTAATTATAGTAGTTACAGCTATGTTAAATTAAAATAGCAGATATAGATATGCATATGTAGCATATATATGTGTGAACCATCTTTATGTTTTTTAAGATTCCAGAGTTATGCTTATATGTGTACATTTGATTTCGAGAAGGAGAATGAAAATACAGTTTAGCTCCTGAAGCTACAGGCTGTTGCTGGCTGCTCACAGGGATTCACAGTGACTCCTGAGAGGTGAGTTAGGAAGCAGACAGACTGGGCTGGAAACATCTCTCAGCACTCACTGGAGCCCTGCCTCTGTCCCCTAGCCCACACTTACACCTAGGCAAGGAGGAACAGCTGTCCCCGCCCTCCGCAGAGACTCGTGTTCACACTGCACACACACAGAAGCAAGTGTAGAGTTCTCTCAAGAGTTGGGGTGAATGAGGATGAACAGTATGGCCTGGCGGTAGAGCCTGTCCGTACCAGGTCTCATCTGATGACAACAGCTGCTTCCGAGGAACGTGCTGATGACTAGCACTCTCAGCCAGCCTCATGACCCCAGCAAGCAAGCAAGCGCTCAGTTTGCGGAAACTCTCAACATGGTTGCTATGACTGTTTGCTGGAGCGGGAAGGCCTACCTACACACAACTCTCCTGGCAGCTGACTTTGTGAACACAGTACTGTTAAAAGTGAGGCTCCATCTGACTCCCATGGTTACCTCACATGGTCCCAGAAACAAAACAGGGTCTGCAAGGTCCATCTATTCAAAGAACACAGGCTACAGTGAATCCCAGAGTTGAAGCCATCTTTCACTAAGGCTGATGGAGTAAATGTAGTTAAGAGGGATGGACAGGAAGAGTGAGAGACAATCCCAGCCACCTAAAAAGAAAGAAACAAAGGCCAGCAGTCAGGCCTTTGGTATCACTGAACTGATTTCAGTGACACCAGTTTGCGTCTGAGGACCAAGCCTCGTTGCTGCTGACCCTGGCCCGCTGTGTACCTCTGCAGACATGCCTTCTGGAATCTACTCAATTATCACCCAACGGAAGGAGGGCCAGGACCACAGGACCCCCAGTTCCCAACTCAGAGATGCCCCTGCCCTAGGGGTGACATCTGAATCCTGTTCACCCATGACAGAATGGGGTTAGGAAATATGCACAGGAGAGGTGACCGCACTTGAAGAGCATGTGCACATCTTCAAACAGAAACAAATGGCAGTGTACGTGATGCAAGTATGAGCCAAATAGCTGGAACACAAGAGAAGTGACAAGCGCATGCAGAATTTAGTCAGCACATAGGGTGCTCAAGATGAAACCTTAGCTCTATCCTGTTTATAATGAAAATCTGAAATTCCTTTTATCCTAAAAAATGGTGTTTTCACCCCAAACTGGCTTTTGTATAATAGCGTTAGTTTGAAGATATATTTTGAGTATTTTATTATATTGATTACAGTGTTGGGAACCACTACAAAACTGACAGCTACACCGACTTATCCCACCACCACTTCTGCAAAAGGAAAAAGATCTAGGTTCATATTTTTTTGGAACCCACATGGTCTCCTTTTTCCAAGCTAAAACACCAGGAGAAATGACACTAGAATGCTCATTCACCAAATCGCTACTGAGTGCCTGCTGGCCCAGGCAGCAAGTTCTGTGCAGGGCCTCAAAGAAAGAGAATATGCTCTTCCTCACGGTCCAGCCACCAAGTGCTACGGCCCAAGTGGGACCGGCTTTCAACATGTGCCCCATTACACCACCTCAGCCCCTGAAAGACTCCTTCCTCTCCGGGTCTAAGTCTCTGGACCTTGACTATTTTTATCAAAACCTACACAGCAGATACTATCTACTCTTGTATGGCTCTCCCTGGATCCTGAAAGCCACTATCTTCCCTGCAAAGGAAGCAACAAGGAGGGAGGGAGTTTCCACCATGTCAAGAGGCTGCTCGTGCCACTAGGAGGATTCTTGGAAGCCACCTGGGTCCCAAAGTAGACACGGCCAGCCTCTGGTCCTCTGCCTCCTTCCAACCTCCACAACCACATGGAGGCCTGCTGAGTTCTAGCAGCTGCCCTTTGCCTGCTTTCCTCCTTCCCTGTCCCCTGGAACAGAGGCGAGCAGCCACAGAGCAGGCATGTGGGCTTCACTCCTGGGGCTGATGGACACAGGCTGCTATGACATCCTGGGTGCATGTCACAGTGGTGCATATTCATTCTTGAACACATAGAAATGCCAACATAACAAATGCCCCTTCCCCATCCAGCCTCTACAGATGACTCATTTATTCCTTGATATAAATAGTCTTGAGAATTTTCCCAAGCATCAAAATAAATACGTATTGACTAAGGAGGCTCGCCCTAGACACACCTTTTAATAAAGTTACTAATATTTTTCATGCCAACGAAAATGCTTATGGGACATTTCATGATGTCATATAATTTTCATGATAGGTTAAATTCGGGTTAATTCGTGTTCTGTGAATGTTACAAAAATAGGTGGCATATCACCCTTTAGAGGAGGAAAGGTTTATTCTGGTTCATGGTTTAGAAGTTTCAGTCCATGGTCTCTGGGCCCTGTTGCTTTGAGACGGTGGTGGTGCAGGAGTCATGGCAGAATCATGAGGAAGAGAACTGTTCACTCTGTATAGGTCAAGAGAGGAAGTAGGAGCAAAGAGAGTTGGGGCGGGAGGGAAAGGGAAAGAGGCAGGGAAGTAGGAGGAGAAGGGGGGAGTGAAGAAGGAGGGAGAGAAGGAAAAGAGAGAGAGAAGGAGAGGAAGAAGGGGAAGAGGGAGAGAAGGAGGAAGAAGGAGATTGGGAGGAAAGAGACCCAAGGCCAGGATACCTTTCAAGGCCCCTAATGATCTAACTTCTTGTTGCCTTTTAATCATTTTTCTTATGTGTTCATATGATATGTATGTACATATCGTATGTGTGAGTACAAGTACATGCTATGACATACATGTGGGGGTCAGGAGACAATCTTGAGTGTCAGTCCTTACCTTGCGCCTGATTTGACGAGACGTGTCTTTGTTGTTTGCTGCTGCATAATCAGGCTATCTGGCCCCTGAGATTCCCAGGACTTTCCCATTGCCCCACAGAAGCCTGGATTACAGGCCGACCCTAGCTCATCCGGCTCAATTTCTGTCCTGTGGATTCACTTTGGGTCCTCATGCCTACACAGCAAGCATCTTACCCACTAAGCCATCTCCACAGACCCCCCGCCCCCACCTAGAAACAGCACTACAGCCCATGGTCAAAGCCTTTAACACAGGGACTATCGGGGGACATTTCAAAGCCAAACTACAGCAGCAGTTTTTTCCTGTTCCTCTTGTGATACGGTTATTGCCAAGACCAAAGAATGCTGCTGGTACTGTGGGGCTAGGCCTAGGGGGCAGGGCACCTGTGATGCCTGGCTTCTTGGGGGGCACAAAGCTACCTGAGAAACTGCAACACTCTCACCAGAACAGCGGCCTGGCAAACTCTGCCAAGAGGCACGTTCACGGTGTGGTTTGAACCAGTTAATAGGCTTATTTCCACATTTGTAGTGGACTCTTAACTCAGGATAAATTCTGAAAAACAGAACTTCGAAGTCCAGCACCCATAGTATTAAAGTTTTCGAATCAACCTTGTAATTGACCTCAAAGACTCGCCAGCGTTCCCTGACATGTGGGATCAGTAAGACCTGTGAGGATCCAAGCGACTCGCCAAGAGGGCAGCCGCTGTCACCGTCCTCAGAAGACATTCAAACAAAGAGGCATGTACAAGAGTTCGAATCACTTCATCTTCATCAACAACGGATGCTTCACATCCTCTGAGATTTGACGGACAACACAACCATAACAATAGCGGCCAGCATCCATGTAGTGCCTGCTGAGGCCCACACATGGCTTCGACGGTTTTGCACATATTAGATCTCAGAAAAGCTCAGTCAGTATTGTTGATACCCACCTTGCACATGAGGAGACTGAGGTTTGGAAAATTAAGGGAACACGACCAAACCACAGGCCGAAGGTGGCTGAGAATACATACAACATAAACCTGCATTCATCCAGTTCCAAAGTCCAGACGGTGCTAGAAAAAAACCGCCATCTTCATATGGCTTTAAAGGCTAGTTACATTATACTAAAATTCAGAACCCATTTCTTAACTGTCCATTTACATGTTTCTCCTTTTTAAAACTGCTCACTGGATAGGTTTTTTTTTTAATTTTACTGATTTTCTACTCCATTATTCATTTTTTTGTAACTGATTTGTTATACATTTTGTGGAGGCTTGAATATGTTTCCTGTCTTGGGTAAACTCCTCAGAGCACCCGACTGACACCTAATTTTAGTAAAATAAATACCTTAACACGCTTTAATAGCTAGCTGAAACCATCTCCCTTTTACATTCTAAATAGCAACTTGATAGTGCCTTTTCCAAGTCCTCCTTAGGTGGTAGTTCATTTTAGTGTCTGCTGCTACCTCAAAAGATGTGATGGCATCTTTTCAGAGAAAGACAGTTATGTAAATATGATTTTTGAAACCATTGGAGTTGCTAAATGTTCCGTGTGTGTAACTACTTTTCAGAGAAAGACAGTTATGTAAATATGATTTTTGAAACCATTGGAGTTGCTAAATGTTCCGTGTGTGTAACTACTTCCCCCTGCATCAGCCATCTTTTCAGCATGGTGTGTTTGCTTTCTGCATCTGCTCTGTGGGAAGGAAGATGATGGAGACATTATATTAATCACATTAGTCTGAGAACAAGTTCTTGGGCTCATAATCAACTCTTTTTTAATATTTTTATTTTAATTTTATTAATTACACTTTTTTCACTTTGTATCCCCCCATAAATCCACCTCCCCTCCCAATCCCACCTTCCCTCCCCCTTCTCCACGCATGCCCCTCCCCAAGCCCACTGATAGCGGAAGTCTTCCTCTCTTTCCTTCTGATCCTAGTCTATCAGCTCTCATCAGGAGTGACTGCATTGCCTTCCTCTGTGGCCTGGTAAGGATGCTCCCCCATCAGGGTGAAGTGGTCAAAGTGCAAGCCAATCAGTTCATATCAGAGGCAGTCCCTGTTCCCATTATTATGGAACCCACTTGGATACTGAACTGCCATGGGCTACATCTGTGCAGGGTTTCTAGGTGTTCTCCATGCATGGTACTTGGTTGGAGTATGAGTCTCAGGAAAGATCCCTGTGCTCAGATTTTTTGGTTCTGTTGCTCTCCTTGTGGAGCTCCTGTCCTCTCCCTATCTTACTATTTCCCACATCTTTCGTAAGATTCCATGCACTCTGCCCAAGAGCTGGCCATAAGTCTCAGTATCTACTTTGACAGTTTGCAGGGCAGAGATTTCAAAGGCCCTCTGTGGCAGGCTGCTTGTTCCTGTTTTCTTCTTCTGATGTCCATTCACTTTGCCTTTCTGATTAGGGATTGAGCATTTTAGCCAGTCCTCCCTCTTGATTAGTTTCTTTAGGTGTACAGATTTTAGTAGATTTATCCTATATTATATGTCTATATGAGTGAGTATATACCGTGTTTGTCTTTCTGCTTCTGGGATAGCTCATTCAGGATGATCTTTTCCAGTTCCCACAATCTACCTGCAAATTTCATGATATCCTTGTTTTTCATTGCTGAGTAACATTCCATTGTGTAGATGTACCACAATTTCTGTATCCATTCTTCAGTTGAGGGGCATCTGGGTTGTTTCCAGCTTCTGGCTATTATAAATAAAGCTGCTACAAACATGGCTGAGCAAATGTCCTTATTGTGTACTTGAGCCTCTTTTGGATACATGCCTAGGAGTGGTATAGCTGGATCTTGAGGAAG
>CM053758.1:43559478-43624808 GCA_028658305.1 Pachyuromys duprasi
TGCCAAAGTCTTGATCACAAGTCTTAATATCTGCTCTGATACATCGCTACATTAACCCCCCCAGAGGTCCTCCTTTGCATTCTCCTGTCCTGTTGTTTGTTTTCTCCTCCACTCAATGTCCATCCCATTTGTTCATCCAAACAAGCATAATGAGACCATGGCCCTTTGTTCTCCCTGCTGCCTAGCCAATGTGGGTCTGAATGTTCCGCAAGTCAGACGGTTCCACCATAATGTCTGGCCTTGCCAAAAGCCCAACGTGACAGACCCAAAACAGTATCAACTGAAACCTCTAAAACCAAGAGGCGAAATAAGCTTTCAACCTTTTAAGTTGTTTGCCTCAGCTGTTTTACTGTGAGCAAAGGCTAATTATTATAAGCAGTAAGTGCATATTTCATTTTGTCAGGCACTGAACTTAAGCGGCTGAGACAGGACGACCATGGAGTTGAAGCTAGCCTGGGCTACGTAGCGAGACTCTGTCGTAAAGAAAAAAGTATAATTTTGTAAGAAACTGCAAACCATCCTCCGAAATGTACTGCCCTGCATTCCTCTATCAGTGAGTGTGAGGTCTTACTGCTCAGCACAGCCAGGGTCCAGTCTGTGTCTCCTCACAGTATCCGGAGGGGCATGTCACTTTAAGGTGAAGTCCCTAGGGCCATGCTGTGTGGCTCCCGTTTGCCTGTCTGTGACCTGTGCATCATCTCTGTGAGGTGTCTGTTTCCATCGCCCTCCAAAGCTTTCAGTGGGCTGTCTGGCTTTCTATCACTGCAGCTGGAATCTTGGTGTGTGTTGGTGACAGTCTTCCAACAGACAGGACTCTGGCAAACATTTCTCCTAGTCTGTAGCTCAAGGTGGTTTTCATGGAGCATGTCTTCATGTTTAATGAAGTTTAACCTATCACTTCCTTCTCCCACATATCATCCTTCTGACCTAAAGAGTCACTGCAGAGGTCATCTGGACTTTCTCCTGTTAACCACCAGGATGCTACATGGCGGGGCTTTGCATTTGCCCCCGAGATCCATAGTTCATTTTGGTGAAGAGCTCGAATGTAGACGGACAGCACAATTTGTTGAACACGCTGTCTTTTTCCGCTCAGTTGCTTTTATTCCACTGTCAGGGATGAGTTAGCTGTATCGAGTGGGTCTATTCTTGGACTCTGGTCTGTTCCACTGATCAATCTGTCCCTTCACCATCCACAGTGTCATGATTACCTTTACAGTAAGCCTCAAAGCCAGCAGCGCCGCACGTCTGACTTGATTGCTCTCTCTCATTACAGCATCAACGATTCTCGGCCCTCAGCTCATTACATAAACCCGAATAACCATTTACCGACAACCACAAAAGAACCTTCTCAAATTTCTGATGGTTATAGTTTTAAATAACCTTCAAATAAGTGATTATATTAATCTGTGGGAAATTGTGTCGATATACGGAAGTTGTATGACTTTTTTAATATTCATATAAAATTGTTATCTTACATTAATACAAAACTATACATTTTTAAATCTCAGCTCTTATCAAAATAGACACTGTAAAATGTTTTAATGATGTAGTAAAAAAAATCCCCTTGCTCCGTTCACTGCAGCGCTGTGAGGTGTCTTCCATGGTACTGGGGTTCCTGTAGGACGTGTGTGACTTGCATGGGTAACATGTGAGGTCTGGGGCCTGGAGAGGGAATCCTCTACATTGCAATGTTCAGGAGCAAGAAAACATCTTTAAGGAATTTTTTTTACATGTTTAGCTGTTACAAGTCAAGTTAAAGCAAACATGTTCTTTCAAGGGCTAGAAAAAAATTAAACCTCATACCTCATCGTAACACTAATTCAATTGAAAGAGAAAGCTCTCCCATGCCTTCCTTACATGCAACACATGTCTGCAGGCCTTCACTCGGACTTCACATAGATCGGGTGGTCATCACTTGGGCAGCTGGAATGTTCTTCCGACTTGCTTGTTCTTCCTTGTTATTACGGCAGCTATCCTGGGTCCTAAAGGAGTTAAGTGTTCAGTCACTGGCTCACCCACCCATTCAGAAGACATAGGAGCAGGGATGCAGGAAGAGTTAACTTTAATGGTTTTTTGTGCATCCCGTCGAAACCTGTCCATGGTGCGAACATAAACTATAACAAATACAGAAACTATCATGGGAAAGTGCAGATGTTCCTTGACTCACTGTAGGGTGTGCCCACATATGCCCATCCCAAGCTGAAAACCAATGAGCACCGCACATAATCACAACATCTGTCTCCCTCAGGAGCCCAGGAATGCCTACGATCTATGGCCCACTGCCACCATCCAGCAGAGCACAATGTCACAGATCACTAGAGTTGGAGTTCAAAATTCTGTTGGATATATATCATTCACGAATCATTATAATGTTGAAAATCACTATGTCAAAAACATCACAACATGGAGCCACATGCACTCATTTGTACTCCAAACACACACGCATACATACAGACACACACAGAGAGATAAACGCAGATACACACATACACAAATATACACACGTTTTTATTTGCTTGTATCTACTATAAAACAAGCTTATCGTGAACAGAAAGCTTATTTTTTAATTGCTGCATCCTGCCTTGTTAATTTACACCTTGCCTCCCAGAGCATGCCACTCCTCATCTCAGAGAGTTCACTTGTGAAATAAATTCTTTATTAAACGAAGTATGAGGTTAGGTAATAAAGTGTCTATTGCCTACAACATGGAGTGAAGAGCCTTGGAAGAGACCTTATCTTCATGCCTGAAGATACAAAATAAAAGAGTTGTAGTGGAAAAGGACATGTGTAAGCATTATGTGTGAGATGTTTTTATTATCCTATGATTTATCGGGTTTTATTGAATATTTGCTCTGTTTTAAAACCTGAAAGCTTTAAGCCTCAGCCTTACCTACAAGCCAAAACCATATTTTGTTGACAACATTTAAACATTTCTGGCTTCTGGCCAGAAGTATCAGCAAAAAGGAGTAGGCATCTCTAAGGGGTATCCCCTCTGCAGAAATGGCAACAACTCACAGGAACTGTCAACTCTGAAAGAAGCCAGGAAAACAGTAAAAAGTTCACAGTCACCACAAGAATGCTGACTCAAGGAGGAAAAAAATTGTTAAAACAGAAGGAAACCTGTGTGTTGTTGCTGGGTTTTTACTTTTGTCTGTTGCAATGCAAGGCCTCAGATGGTGGGTGGCAAGGGGTGAGGGGTGGGTTCTCTCAAGGTTAGCGGGCAGCTGAGTGCCTGCCTGGTGCCGACCCTGGTCCCTGGTTGTAAAGAGCCCACAGAAGACCTGACTCTCATAGAGCTATGTTTCTGTGGACTGACCTGTGGGAAACTGATGAAAGACTGACCCAAGATGGGAGCCTCCCTGTTTCACAAAACAGAACTCACTCAGGGTGGAAGAGTAGTAGGTATTCCAGAAAAACAACCCACAGCCACAGCCACATGAATGGGAACCTCCCAGAGAGTAGAGAGGGAAGAACTCAGAAAGGTGCATGTGTGCCCAAGGCAGGGTTCATACTCGGGAGACCCAAGAAGACACTGAAATGTCCAGTCCACACCTGTGGGACCAGCAAGCTGATTAGTATCAACAGCAAGTAAGGGTTACGGCAGAGGCAGAGCTGTAAGTGTCCTGGCTAGCTGATAGCATGGAAATGTTATGCAATGTCAGCAAAAGTCAGCCCCTCCCCTCTACATCCCCTTCTTCCCTTCCCCCCAACCCCATCCCCCCTCTTTATCCCCCTTTCTTCCCTGCTCTCTGAAGATACTAGATGAACACAAGATTAAACAGAGACCTCGGAGACCACAAACTCCAAGGAACACAGACCTTGAAAGCAAAACAAAAAAGAGAAACAATGACATAGACTAGAGCCCCTCTTTTTAAACTGTTGGTTACAAAAGCATACAGGGTCACGTAACTGGATACAGGGAATGAGTCTCTCACACACACACACACACACACACACACACACACAAAGAATGACAACAGTAAAACCTATCTGAAAGTATAAGAAACAGAACTTAATTAGGAATCACATATGTGCTGGCTCTGAAGTGCTCACCCCTGCTGGGTCATGTGACATCACTGCAGTCTGGTTGTGCACACACAGTGTACACACTTTGCATGTACGCTCAGACCATGCAAGGCACGAGAACTGTTGCAAGCACCTTGGCATAGACTGCCGTCAACTAGAGACTGTAGTCACTGCATCATGGAGACTTTCTGCCTTTGTAGAAACAGGGTGGGGAATCGCAGAAGCAGAAACTTTTTACAATTTTTCTCCTGTCTCTCGACAGCATGCAAGGATCAAACTGCCTATCTCGGGACAGGATTGTGTTGGAACATTTAATTTTAGAAACTGTTGTCTGAGTTCCATAAAAACAATGTTTGATAAAATTTGGCTCAGGATTAGGTTAGAATTTCCAGTGATTTCTACAAGGGCAGCCCTAAACACATGCCTACTGTTTGGTATTATGTATTTATGCAGAGCAGCATTCTCAGGAATAACAATCAAAAAATCAAAATATTGACCAGCTCTGAAAAACACTGAAGATATTCTGTGTCCTGCTGTATCAAATATGCAGCCAATTCTTTAAGAAATTCTTTATACAAAAACTAAATAATCACACCTACCTTACTAGTATATAAGTTTGCTTTCTATCTTCAATAAATGGTAAAATCATATGAATACCAAGGAATTGTTTTAAAATAAATGTATGACTTATTACCAGTAGTTCTTTGGTTGTTTGCCTGTTCCATATACCTATATATCCAGAGTAGCATGACAATATCTTGGCAGTAAAAGGGTCCCAAGTGGAGAAAGTTTAAGAATCCACTGACTACAGTAACCAACAAGAAGCCCTAGTCTACAGTAACCAACAAGAGGCTCTAGCCTACACTATGTAACAAGAAGCTATGGTCCATACTAAGTTACAAGAGGCCCTGATCTACACTAAGCAACAAGAGGCCCTGGTCTGCAGTAATCAAAAAGCCATGGTCTACAGTAAAGAGACCTTTGATCTGTGGTAAACAACAAGAAGTGCCAAGAAAGGAGCTTCCCCTCTTTAATAAAAAAAAATCCATTTTTCAGCAAAAGTAAATTGTTAAGCATGATAAGAAGCAAGAAAACATGGCTCTGAGAGACGGCTCAGCAGTTGAACACACTTGCTGTTCAGGACCCAGATTGGGTCTGAGTACCCACATGTCACGTGAACACATGCTATAAACATTTTATAATTTCAGGGATTGTGTTTAAAGGAGTAGTTGTTGCTTTTTGTACACAACATTAATATGGATGTCATTTCATTCTTATACTCTATGTTTAGCTTTCTAAACTGTGTTCACCAAAGACATGATCCTTACCCCTGTAGATTTCTTGTCATTTCTGGGTTGTTACTGGTCTTTCTGCTGTGTTCCACTGGTCCATGTGTGCTTTCTATGCTCAGCCCAAGCTCTTTAGGGGAACATATCTACATAATATATTTAAAATATAATGACTCTATCTTTATTCTGTTTATGAAAAATTGCTAGTTCTTTGAAGAATTTGAAGTTCCGTATGATTTTAGTATTTTTCAATTTCTTTTTTTTTAACAGTTTTTACTGAAAATTTTTCTTGCATTCATCTAATCAGTTTCTCCTCCCTCAACTCCTCTCAGATCCTCCTGCCTCCCACCCACCCAACTCCAAGCCATTTCTTTCCCTCTCTCTTTAGAAAACACACAGGCAAATAAACAAACCATAATAGTAAAAAAGAAAGGAAGGAAGGAAGAAAGAACGACAACAAAAAAGAAACAAATACAGAGACACGCACAAAAAACAAAACTATAAAAACATAAAATCAGAAACCATACTATACCAGCAAAGGACCAGTAAGACCAAAAAAAAATAATAATAAAATCCCATTAAAAACATAAAGATCTCACTGAAAGCTGGCCCCGCCCCTCACATGCTGCTCTCCTTAGGAGAGCCGGCCAGCACGGTACAGCTGGCCCTGGGTGTGGGGGCTGCAAGTGAGCAGGCCCCAAGAGTGTAAGCTTGGGAGAGATGGCCCTGCCTCTGTATGCCATGTGGCCCCATGGGTGACAGACAGAGATGCCCTCCTTCACCCTCACCCCTCGCCACCCATGGCAGGCAGAAGAGCTGGCCCTGGGGTCATGAGAGCATGCTCCCCCAAATGCTGCAGCACTCGGGAGAGTGGGACCTGCACTCTGCCTAGGCAGCATAGGAGAGCTGGCCCGGGGTTACAGGAATGGGAGAACTAGACATGTCCTTCACCAACTGCAGCACTCTGGAGAATGGGCAGCGCATCTCACGTGGGCAGCAGGGTAGAATGGCCCTGGTTTCCTGTGGTTGTGCCTGAGCCAGCTCTGAGGGCACGAGAGCAGAAGAGCTGGCTTTGCCCCTTGGTGGCTGCAGCACTGGATGGGCCAGTTGGGGACAGGGCAGAAGAGCGCACGCTCTGTGTGGATGCAGGAGAACTGACCATCTCAGACACCTCTCAAGCCCAGATCCAGGGCTTCGAATTGGCCCACCCCAACGTCTACTTTATTGATGAACTGCTAGAGTGCATGAAGGGGCCAGTTCTACATATCCAAGACTACAGGATCGCCATGACAGAGAACAGCAACAGGATATCTCAGAGGAGTCCCAGTAAGGTTCCAGTATTGATAGAGCAGCAGAAGCCAGAGGCCTCATACCGGATTAAGTAGCATTGCACTAAACATTTACAAGCAAAGATGTATGGATAAACGGGTACACGGTGGGACAGATGGTGACACATTACAGCTTCCACAACTAGATTTTCTCTCTCTCTCTCTCTCTCTCTCTCTCTCTCTCTCTCTCTCTCTCTCTCTCTCTCTCTCTGGAAGAAAGTTGCAAGGGTAGTTGGTGGGTACAGGGTTGGGGGGTTAGAAAGGAGTAGGACTGGGGTATGATGTGAAATTCACAAAGAACCAAGAAAAAGTTGCTTTTTTGTTTTTTAGGATTCCACTGAATCTATACATTGGGGCAGTATTAGTATCTGGTGATACTGAGTCTCGGATTCTTAAACACAGGCTTCTTCTCATGTATCCTCAGCACCCTTCACTAATGGTTTATACTTCTCAGTGTTGCATCTTCCTCTTTCCTGGCTCAACTTACCCATAAGCTCGGCATTATGTTTATGCTAATACAATGGGTTTCTTTCTCGATTCTTTTCCAGATGATTCGGTAGATAGAAACACAACTGCTTTTTCCATGTTGGCTTGGTGTCATACAGCACTGCGGAATTTGTTCTAAACCCTATCCATTTTGGGTGTGACTTTAGTTTTCTATGTGTAAGATGTTGTCCCCTGAAACAGACAATTCCATTTCTTCCTTGGCAATTGGAATAGTCTTCAGGCTAGGACTTTGAGCTATGCTGAACGAAAGCCATGAAAGTGACTTGGGTCTTGTTCCCCATCTTAGCAGAAACACTTTCTGTCTTTCATCCACTGAGTCTGATGCTAGCTGGGACTTATGGATATGAAATGTGTGTGTGGATTTACTATGGCAACATACATTCCCTCTATACATACTTTTGAGAGATTTTTAATCATGAAAAGACTTTAAGATGATATGGTTTTTGTTCTTTTTTTATGTTTATACAATGTGTCTTGATTTGTGCATGGTGAAGCTATTCCTAGCCAGGGGTAAATCACTCTAAATCATATTCAACAGCCCTCTTAAAGTGCTGCTTAAAGTGAACTTACCAGGTCTCCATGAAGGATTTCTGAACTGCGCTCATAGGGATAATGGCCTGTATTTTTCTGGCTATCAGGATAATGCTGGCCTCATATTGGCTTAGAAATGCTCCCTCCTCTTCATTGTGGAAGAGTGCAGATGTCCTGGAGTAAGTCTCATTTCAGCCCTTGGTAGAACTCCTCCGTGAGACCAGCGGTCCTGGGTATACACAGACCTCACTGAACCAATGTGTTCCTTATTCTCCTCAGATGTCTAGCTCCTGAGTCACCACCCGCAGCTCGTGTGGCTCTAGGAATTCATCCAGTTCCTGTAGATTACCTTAATTTGTTGGTGCATAATTGCTCACAGCAGTCCCTTCTGGCCCTTAGTATTTTGGTGGTATCAGCTGTCATTTTTATCGTGCCTGATTTTATTGGACTCTTTTCTTTCTCTTAGTCTAGTTAAAGGTGAATTAATTTTAACTTGTTTTCTTTTATTGAGGATTTCATACATTAACAAATATACTGTATTTACATCATTTCCATTCTTCCTCCCCGCCCCCACCCCCCCGCGAACTCCTCTCATGTCCCCCAACCTCCTCTTGAATTCATGACCTCTTCTACAGTATACACACACACCAAACAAATCAGGTTACTTTTGACCTTATTTGCATGTGTTTAGGGCTGACCACCTAAACTAAGGTCTCATTGCTGAAGGAAAAACAAAACAGAACAAAACAAAAACACCTGGTTCATCTAGGCATGGGGCCTTGACAAACCTTCCTCCATCCATGTTGGTATGTGAGTCGGCGTGGCTTTTGCAGGTCCTGTGCACGTACCCATAGGGGGAGCATCCCTGTCCTGCGGTTAGGCAGGAGTCATCCCAGACTTGAGGCTCTTAACCCCCACGCTGTAAGCGTAGCACTTATAGACATCCCAGTCACGGCTGGGCACCCCGTGGTCATGCCTGCATTCTGATGGGCTGCAGATCCTTCTGTCTCTTCACCTTCTGCAAAAAGAAAGCTCTGTCGGCGGGAGGTGAGAGCTGCACTTATCTATAGACTGGAAGGTGCTAAGCAAGCTGCCAAGGGAGAAAATATATCAATTTTATCTTTCAAGAACTAGGTTTGTTGAATTTTCCATGGTTTTTCTACTATGTATTAAGAAATGTATATTTTGAAAAAAAATGTATATTCTGTTGCTATGTGGTGGAAAACTCTATTATGTCTGTGGGGTTCACGTACTCTCCAATGTAGCTGAAATCTGTTTCCTTGGAGATGTTCTGTACTGATGAATTGCTGAACGTGTGGAGACCTTCTACTATGACCACTGTCTCTAAAAAATTATTTGTTTTTTTTACTGTGTCCGCGTGTATGTGCGGGTTGTATTGCATTAGTATGTGTGCTCACATGTGTTTGCAAGGGCGCTCACCCACCATGCATATTTGGGAGAAAGTCAGAGGTCCATGCAGGTGTTTTCCCCTATTGTTCTCTATTGTAATTTGAGACATAGGCTTTCCCTGGACCTGGAGCTCACCGTTGTCACTAGGCTGGCTGGCCAGTGAGGCCGTGGCACGCACTTGTCTTTGTTCCCCAGACTGGAGCTACAGACTCATACCACCAGGCCAGAGCTGCCATGTGGGTGCTGACAACGTGAACTCCGGTCTCCTCCGTGTATACTCAGCAAGTACTTTTCCCGCAGAGTCATCCTTCCTCTTTGTTTCTCTATGTAAATCCATCAATATCTGCTTTATAAACCTGACCACCCTGAAGCTCAGTGCACACGTATTTCCAGTTGTTATATTCTGCCAAATCTGTTTTGTCTGGTGTATGTATAGCCACTGTTGGTTTGCTTTGATTCCCCTCTGCTTGCTGCCGATTTCACAACTCATAAATGTAACAGAACATATCCACTAGCTTACAGCTAGTGCCTACAGCTCTTTTTAGTGATTAACTCACACCACCATAGCAGAAGTCTTTGAATGGGATTCTGTTTATCTATTCCACCGAGTTTTATGTTTTTGCGTGTTTTCCTGTTACCAAACAGTACTTTGTTTCTGCTGGAATAATTACTTTCAACATCTCCTGTGTACAGTTCTAGTATCTGGGAAAGCATTTAACCTCCATTTCTGAAGAACAGATTTGCTGGGTGAAGTGTCCTTAGTTAGAAGCTGTGGGTTTGATTGGGCTTGGTTCGCCTTTGACATTACCTTTCAACATTCCACTCTCTCCTAGCCTGGATGCTTTCAGAGAAATGCAATGATGCTCTTACATGCCCACGCACATGACAAACCCCTGTGCCTTTTGCTACTATTAAGTGACAGTTGGAATTTTTTGTTTAGGTTCATCTATATGAATGTTTGTATTTTGAGACAGTCTTGCTTCACAGGTGCGTCTTGAGCTCAGGTTCACGTTATCTTTTCAAGAAGTTTTCTGCCAGTGTCAGCCATGTCCCCTGCCTTGATTTTTGACAGTTTGATTGTGAGTCGTCCTGGTGACGTCTTCTCTGACTTGAACCTAACTGAAGACCTTTATTCCTCTCTCACTTTTTCCAGTTGTAGGGATTGAAATCAGAGCTTCACACATGCTAGGAAAGAGTTCTAACCCCAAGCCATGAGCCTATCCACGCCTTCAAAAGCTGTTTTTGAGACATAAGTCCACTCAGTTTCTTAGGCTGACCTCAGATGACCCTCTGTCATGGACTCCTAAGTAATACAAGTCGAAGATGTGCCCACCCACATCAAGCATGCAAGAAAACTCACTACAGGCTTGCCCATAGGCCAGTATAACAGGAGCATTTTCCCACCAAGGTTCCCTCTTCCAAAATTACTCTAGCCTATGTCAAGTTTACATAAAACTAGCAAGAAAAACACAGAGTTGGGGGAGAGGAAGAGAGAAGTCAGTTCTTAGCGAATATTATAATACAATTGGACACAAGCATTTAAAAGTTCATAGGTAAGAGAGAAGGTGTAGGTGGTGATGGAGATAGAGACAGAGAGGCAGAGATAATGGGATGAAGAGGAATGAGATAGAGATGCAAAGCAGATATCATAAAAGCAGATGAGACCACATGGGAGGAGATATGGGACTAAAGGTCAGGGAAACAGAGAAGGGAACCGGAACATAAATACTATATGTTTCCTTTCATGTTGTATATGTATGACATTGAACAGAAGAGAAACTATTTGGGTGGACCAGAAGTGTAGGGGAAAGATGGACAAGCAAGAGTTATGAGGGGTGAACAGGTGTAAACATAATGATATATATGGCCATATGAAACTCATTCTTTAGTGACTTTTCTTTAAAAAAAAAATCTCCATCAAAAACCACATGAGAGATACATGTCTGTACGTTTGGCTCTCAGTAGGCTGAGGTAAGAGGATCACAACTGAGACCCTATCTCAAAAAAAAAAAAATTAAACAAACAACACCTTCAACAAGAATACTGTTAGCTGATTTCACTGCTAGTGTCTAAAAAAAATCTTTATCTAAAAAAAATTATTTCTGCTCATGGAGATGTGACCATTTCTATTAACAGAAAAGGTATGTGTGTGTGGGGGGGGGGCGCATTCATCATGAGACCAGACGTAATAGCTAACCCAAAGACGTCATGAGGAAGAAAACGATAGTAAACACGCACTTTCAAAACTGTTTGCAAAGAGAGCAAACATCGGTGGTCTGAATAAGATAGCTCTCATATTCTAGGCATTTGAACACTGGGCTCACAGTTGGTAACACTGTGGAGGCTTCAGAGGTATGGCTACAGGAAGTACGTCACTGGGGGAGGGCTCTGAAACTTTAAAAGCTCCCTGCCTTCCCCAACTGGCTCTCTCAGTTTCCTGCTTGTGGTCTAAGATGGGAGCTCTCCTGCCATCATGCCTTCTGGCTGCCCCGCTCCCCCCGCCATGATGGTGATGGTGACGCAGTCATCCCTCTGGAAACATAAACCCAAAACATACCCCTCTACCGATTGCCTTGTTCGTGGTGCTTTATCACAGTGAATACAAAGCAACCAAGACACATATTAACAGACTTATTCATCACGACCATCCAGGATTTAATTCGTGAAATATGAAGTCTGCCCAACATAGAGAAGGCGACCAACATAACAGAGCTTCTTAACAGAATAAAGCACAAATCTACATGATGATCTTGATTCATCAATCAAGAGCAATGGTACTTAAGCAATTCCAACATCTTTTCATGGTCAGAAATACTCAACAGAGAGCAGAAGAAAATCCCTCAACTTGCTAAAGGACAGTATATGATGCTGAAGAAGAAAAAATTCCTGATATCTGAAGAAGGAAGCCGAGTGTGGTAGCGCACACCTCTATCCCAGCGCAGGGAAGGCAGATGCAGGTGGATCTACATGAATTCGAGGCCAGCCTGGTCTACAAAGAGAGTTCCAAGACAGCCAGGGCTACACAGAGAAACCCTGTCTCAGAAGAAAAAAAAAACTGAGGAAGGAGAGTAAGTCAGCTCCTACTCAGCATTATTCTGGAATTTCTGTTCAGGTACAGAAGTCACAGGCATGAAAATTAAATAACATGCATCCACAAGCAGGAGGAAGTTAACTAATTTATTCCCAACCTTGTGATAATAGTAATAATAATAATAATAATAATAATAATAATATTCTCTATAAAGAATAGACACATATACATATAATTGAAGCATACAACCCAAGTTACAGAACAGAATTTAAATATACAAAAATTCATTACATTTCTGTATACCAACAGTGAACAATTTGAAAATGAATTTAAGGAATACAGCAAAAACCAAGCTATAATATAGTGCCGTACATAAAATGGCCTGAACCTTGTTCAGAACCTTCAGGCACCCTCCAAGATATTCCATAAGTCATTGCTAGTTGACTTAAGATACCAAAGGTAAGGAAAACACTATATAAATAGTTTACATATTGAATTGTTTAGCAAATAAAGCCAGGAAAATATGAATGTGTTCAGTAGAAATACTACTTTTTTTCTCCAAATATTTTCAACCGATTTGTTTGAATTGGCAGTTGTAGAACCTCAGCTAGAAGGCCACATGCATTCTCAGGGGGAATTACAAACAAACGGGAATTTATGCAGATTAACCTGGATGGATGCACTGAACAAAATCAAGTTGTTAAATGCAAGTTTCAGAGTGGCACACATGGCTTAATACTGCTTGTGTGATGTTTTTAAGCAGTACACATTGATTATATGACAGAGAAATGAAGCATGTGAAATACCCTTTTGTTTATGAAAGGACAAGCTAGAGGAGGGCACAAAAGGCTGTAACTGGATCTGTAATGTTTTTGGTTCTTAAAAAAAAAAGATGAAAAACTCTAAAGAAAGAAAGAAAGCTGAGGCAGGTATTTCTAAGCATGGGAAGCCATTATTCTGCATTATGTATGTATGTATGCTTCTTAGGAATCTCTTTCTCTTTTTCTCTCTCTCCCTCTCTGACCTTTTCTGTTTGAAGCTAGATTAAGAACATTTTACCTGAGCAGAAAAAAATATTTGAATTTTAAAGAGCAAATGCCAACAAGGAAGAGAAAAAATAGTCACGAGAAACTCATGAAATGCTAAACAAGACAGTAGCACACTGTTAGCATTTTCCTTCGGTCCAATCACAAATGCTGGTGTCCCTTCCCCATGCCCAGCACATGATGTGGTACCCAAGTCTGGTGAGGACACAGGGGTGGGGGATGGCTTTTAAAATCCTGGGAAACACAGACATCCCTTGGCAGAAGCAGATCTAGTGGTGGGTCCTGAGGAGCCCCTCCTGAAGTTGAGCAAGGACAGTGATGTGTAGCTCACCATCACAAATAACCACCAAGCAACCAAAGGCCTAGTAGATGATGACAGGTAGGTAGGTAGGTAGGTAGGTAGGTAGGTAGATAGATCTCTAGTAGACAGATTTATTAAACAAGTTGTGAATATACATTGAGGCACATGAAGACAATACTGTGCCATGTGGAGCGGAGAAGGTGGTTCAGTCAGTGAAATGCTTGCCACGTAAGATTGAGGACCCAAGTCCAGAGCCCCATTACATAAGTAAAAATTAAAAACAAAACAACAACAACAAAAAACTGGGCAAACAGCTGTAATCCCAGTGGTGAGGAGCGGATGAGAGGAGGAACCTAGGGTTTACTAGCCTCCAATCTAGTCAAACTAGTGAGTTCTGGGTTCGGTAAAAGGCACCATCTTAAAACAACAACATACACACACATTTAGGTGACTATATCTATGCGTAGCCTTCAATTCAACCAAATGTAAATAATTATCACAAGTCCCTGAACAACACAGAATGACCTACACACCATATACTACAGATTGAATATTATAAGTAATCAAGAGATAGTTTAATAGGAAACAGAACATTTGCAAAGGTTCTACACAAATGCCATGCCATTGTGTAAATGAGTACACAAGGTCCTTGAATCTGTCTCTAGGAGACACTAGACAGGCCTGTACTTAAAAACCACCAAAATGCACATAAATATCTCAGCCTCTGCCTTGGCCAGGAACCTGACAGGCCACTTCTAGGTGATAAAAACTAGCTTGATGGAGGAAATCAAGCATGTATACTCACACTAATACACACACACACACACACACACACACACACACACACATGAGAGAGAGAGAAAGAACAAGAGAGAGTAAGAGTAAGAGAGAGAGAGAGCTGTGTGCATGGACAGTAAGTGCTCTTACCTATTGGGCTATATCATGTTGTGTTATACTATTCTTAGAGATATTGAATCCCAAGTAGAGAAACAGCAAAGACCAAAGTAAGGATACCATGAAACACCACAGTCCAATTTGTTAAACCAATACGTTTTATTGCAGTTACTTAAAGGAACCTAAATGACTCAACGACAGCCACATCACCAAAAGCCCGTTATCAGCTTAGGCAATGACTCATGAAAGCTGGAAACTTGGAGCTCACTATATAATCTTCAGGCAGCTCAACAAGTTGAAGACTGTCTCTTCCAGACAGCTTAGCTTCTCTGAACCACTTCCACACAGCTATTCCTGTCTGGGAGTGCTCTCAGCAGCCCTTGCTGTTTAAGCTTAGGGAAGAAGTTTAGTGCATCCAGTCAGTTTCAGGGACTTCCTGGAGCTTTTGAGTTGTTTATTTCCTGAGTTTTAAGGAGCTTTCCTTTGTAACACTCTTAAAAACACTTTGTTACAAGTTGAAATGTTTCATCTCAAAGGAAATTGTTGAACAACATGTCTCCACAGCCTCCCAACCACACTTTTATGGTGACTGACATCATTGCATTCAATCACCTAACAGTCCTGAGGAAAGGCACTCTAATCCTCACAACAGAATGACAGGAGGGGCAGCAGCAGTCACCCATCCATCCATCCAGAGGCACATGACAGACACCAGTGACCTGACACTGCTACTCAGCCACCTGGGAATCACTGACATCTGCTCTTTCATCATCTTTAGCCTTAAGAGAGGTTGCAGTTTTGCACATGTAGGACACTCTCTTGCCTCAGCCCCGCCCAGGACAATAACTGACAGGCAGGCCACAGCAGGAAAGCATGAGCTGACACAAAGGCATTCCCTTCAGTATAAAGATCCACTCAGCAAGGTAATGCTGCGATACGCAACTATCCTATCCCACAATCAAGATACCTATACACAATGAATATTTATTCCCTGTAAGTTTTCTTGCACAGTTATGAAATTAAGCCAGATGTTTTGCCTCACCTGTAGTTTCTAAATCTCCTACAGTGAACTATATTATTGCTAAAATTGGAAAAAATAATAAATAAACATTATTTTAAAAGTTAAAAGGGGGGTAATGAGATAACAAGATTTTCAAGCAACTGATGAACCTCAAGCCCTGGAGACTTCCACAGACCCAGGCTTCGCCCACAGACACCTGCTACCTTTGTCTTGTGCATTTTTACAGTTTTGTATTACTTGTCACAGAAAGGTGCATTGCTTTAGGCCTCATACAACTATGATATATCTTGGAAAAAATGCATAAAACTAGCAAATCCTATAAGAGGGAAAAGTGGAACTAATTCAACATCCTTTAGGACCGATGTAAGCCCAGGGAACCACATCCAGACAACAAAACCATTATTCTTTTCTCCATAGACTAAACTGTCTTCTCATAGTTTATAACTGAAACTCTCCTTCCTAATGGGATAGAGTTAGGTGAGGAGGCCTTTGGAAGGTGATAAGGGTTAGGTGTGGCAAGGAGGGTGGGACATCATGTGGGGATGAGTACCCTTAGAAGATGATAAAGCTCTTCCCTCTCATGAGGGCACAGCACAGAAGTAGCCATCTGCAGACAAGGAAGCAGGTCCTCCTGAGGAACCAAATCCACTGCAGACTTTGCAGTCTCTAGAGCAAAGGGATTGTGCAGAGTGACTAATGTACCTGCCCTCCATCTCTAACAGCCACAGCAGGTCAGCATGAACCCCTGCAAACCCTCAGTTCTTCAAACCACTGCCAAGCCCTGGACTGCTCAGATTTTACACACAAATGGTTAGCCACCAGTTCTTTGAAAATGTTACTGGGAGTACTCTTGCAAGGACTCCTTCCTCTCTAGACTCCATTAGGGTCTTACAAGTCCACTGCTCACCTGCAGTGCACTGAGCCTCTCTTAGGAGGCCTCTTCGAAAGCTCCCCTTTGTGTAAGGCCTCAGCCTTAAGTGCTGAGCCTTAAGGAACGGCAGCTCACTCACTGCCTTGTTTTAAATGCATTCTCCCTGCCCTTTAAGGTGGCAAATAGAGAATCTCAGCAACAGCAAGGTCCCCCAGTTTTGCCTGACCCAGAAAGAAAGGGGCCAACTGACAAGCCTGGCTGAACACTCAGCTCCGAGTACCTTTGCCAAATGAGTCATTAGACTGAGAATCAAAATGTAACGTTGCTAAGAACTCAAGTCGTATAATCTGAAAACACTAGGTTTCTACAAAGGCTGGCTTAAAAACCATTTGTCTATACCAGCAAGAGGATTATAGAAGGGAGAGCTAGTCCATTTGCAAAAGCTGAGTCTGCCCTCTCCACCGAGAGTGGGGTACACAGGTGCTGGATACACATACCATGCCACGGGGGGGGGCGTGGCCTGTGAGACATGTGGGTGGACAGTAAGACTCATTTCAGCAAGGCTGCCCCATCTTCATTCAGTTAACGGTGAAGGAACAGCTCGAGATCCTAAACACGGCTCCAAGTCAAAGACAAACAGCAGCAGTGGCCACACCTTGCCTGTCTGTCTCAGCTCTCTACACAGCTCTGCTTCACAAGTGCAGTCTCAACTGAGTGGAAACACTATGAAGGTTTCCCCTTCTTAACAGAAGCCCCTCAAAGTCCTTGTCTGAGCTTTGGGGAGTCTGGCTGTGAGCAAAGTTAAGGCACATATTTAAGAACTTCCTCCCTGGTGAGAAGCACTTTTCTAGACCTCCAGGGAATCTCAGCCTGTGGCCTCTAAACTCTGGAGGGGAGATTATCAAAGTAAGAAAAACAAACAAACAAACAAAAACCCGGCACAAAACAGACGCCTGTTCCAAAGAACAAACAGCTCAAAGGAAGGCGCACAGAATGATGGGTAATGTCAGAATACTTCTTGTTTGGTCTTGGTTAGTTTTTAAATAGTAAAAACGCACAGCATAACAATTTCCAGCCTAACTATTTTTAAGTGTGCAGAAATGAAATGTTAAGTACATACAGTTTGTTACACAACAGATCTCCCAAACTTTCTCATCTCCCTATTCATTAAATCACACCCCTCTCGCTCCTTCCCCAGAGCCCCGCCCACACCGTTCTTCCCTCTGCCTCAGCGAGTCTGACGACTCCTTGTGCCTCATATAAGTGGAACCACATATGAGGTGCCCCTCTCAGACTGACTGACAGGACTCTGAAAAATGCCCCCGGGTTCGTAACTGCTGTAAGCTGAGTCAGAACCTCCTTTTTCTTTTGTCGAATGGATGGCATTCCACTGTATGTGCGCGTCAACGTTTTGCTTAATGCTCACATACCCACAGATAATTGGACTGCTTCTGCCCGAAGGCTGCTCTTAGAACATACATGCATCAAAATTTGCTCTAAGACAGAGGTTCTCAGCCTGTGGGTCATATCAGATATCCTTTTACATCACAATTCACAACAGTAGCAAAATTACAGTTATGAAGTAGCAGCAAATCATTTTATGGTTGAGGGGTCACCAGAACATGAGGAACTGTATTAAAGGGTCATAGTATTAAAAAAGGTTGAGAACCACTCCTCAAAAGGGAGGAATAACTTTAAAGAAAGTGATCAAGTTGGTTTTCAGTGTAAAGCTGGCATCTCAGGAAACACATGAAGGTGACGAAAACTAGGACGCCATGAGACAACATCTAGAATTAGAAGGAGCAAGCAGAGGCTTGGAAAGGCCCCAACCTGACGTAGGTAAGGAGACCAGGATAAGAAGCTGAGCTAGGAGAGAGGTGTGAAGGAATGGAAGAAGAAGAGAGAAGAAGGGAAAGAGGAAGGGAGGGAAGCAAGGACTGATGACATTGTGAAACAGATCACACAAAGGTAATCAGGATTCCTGAAGCCACAGACTCATATGTAGGAGACTCATGAGACTGCATAAGCTTCACCAAAGACGGTGGTGGGAGAAGACAGGCACCTTTGGCCTTCCACGAGGAGTCAGCTCCACTGCGGGATGCTGTAAGGTGTGACAGTAACATCGGTGCTGGCTGTTCCAACATGTCAAGTCAGCTGTCACCAGGGTCCATCCTGTGGGCCTATCGGTGCTGGCTGTTCCAACATGTCAAGTCAGCTGTCACCAGGGTCCATCCTGTGGGCCTATCGGTGCTGGCTGTTCCAACATGTCAAGTCAGCTGTCACCAGGGTCCATCCTGTGGGCCTATCTTTCATCTCACCTAGATTCCAGACTATTCGATTACCTTCCACAGGCTTCGCTGCCCTCTCTGAAGTCTCTCTGCAACCCTAGACCTCCTTCCTCGAAACATTTCCAGTTTTAAACCTCATTTCACTTTGTCATCAGGAATGCAACATCTGGATTCTCATAGCTACTACCACAGACTGCAGAAGGCCCAAATCACTTATTTGTTAAAGAAGTCTGCTGTTTTTTTTTTTTTTCCTTTTTAATGCCTAATGCAGTTCAGTCCTAAGTGCACTGACTGAGCAAGGGAAGGAGAATGAAATGTGAATTGTTGATAGGAGCATGTAGTGCAAATATTCTACTGCCCAAAGTCCAGCCCTTCGTCTTGACTTGCTACTAGATGAATGGGCCAGACCACAAAATCCGAAAGCCTAACGAAGGCTCTACTAGCCCATTTCCCAGGAAATAGTTCCTTGACAGAATCTCAGAATCAACAAGCAACCTGTGTTTAAGGATTTTGGACGGACAAGTCAAGAAGTTTAAAAACTCACAATTAAGAAAAAACTTCCCAAAAGACTTGATCGTAGCACAACCTAATCAAATATTCAGCAACCCTAACTGAGGGACAGACCTTGAGCCAGACAAGGCAGGGAGCCAGGATAGGTGAGGATCCTGAACCAGAAGCACGGGTCTCCAGCACAAGGGGGAGACTCCCGTGCTAACAATAAGGCTTCGAGGGAAGAAGGGCCATTTACACAAAACTTAACACTATGTACATGAAGCCAACTGCTTTTTAAATCGGTTTATTCTCTGAGAATTTCATACCAGTACACGTGCATTCTCTCACGTCACCTCCCCAACTTCTTCCAGAGCCCCCCTAACACATGCCCCTTCAAAATGCATGTGTGTTTTTTCTAACCCACTATGTCTGATTGTGCTGTGCATATGTGTGTGAGTGTAGAGCATGGGTACCATGGTAGGTACCAGGATTCACGTTGCTAAGAAAAATAACCTTGTCCCCCAGCAGCCATCGACTGACAATAGCTCCTCAGTTAGGGCTGGAACTCTGTAAGCCCCTCCCCTACCCATGTGGAACTTTTGACCCGCTTCATCTTGCACAGGCAACTACAACTGTGGTAGGTTCATAGGTGCAGCAGCCTACCTTTGTCACATCTAAAAGATACAGTTTTGCAACAACTCTGCCCGACTTCTGCCTCTTGTAGTCTTCCTGCCTGCTCCTCCACAGTGTTCTCTGAACCTTGGGGGAAGGAAGCACTATAGATGTCCTATTTGGGGCTGAGTAACACAGGGTCATTTATTTTCTGCACTTGACCAGCTGTGAGTCTCTGAATGAACCACTGTTGCCTGCGTGAAGAAACTTCTCTGATGAGGGGGAAGAGATGTGCCAATGCATGAGTATATACCTGAATATTTAGAGAACAAATTGATGCTGTGCACATTCATGGGAACACAGTAGTAGGTCCTCCCCTAGGGCCGATGAGTACTTCTGTGGACTTTGGGGTTGGTTTTGTTTGTGTGTGCTTCTTGGTTTTTATTTTGCTTTTGCTTCCCGTTTTCATTAGTTTGTCTTTGAAGAAGAAAAAGAAAATAAGAACATAAAGTTGGATAGGTAGAAAAGTGGGGAGGATCTGGGAGGAGTTAGATGAGGGGAAAAAAAACAGCAAATATATTGTATGAAAAAAACCTAATTAAAGAAAAGATTCTCTCTTCCCATATATATGCAGATTTGTGTTAAGTTGACAAAAAACAAAACAAAACAAAAACAACCAGCCCAGATGGTAAATCTATTTCTAGCTTGTTGAAGACCCTCCACACCAATTTCCATGGTGACTGTACTAGTTGGCATTTCCACCAACAGTGAGCAAGGGTTCCTCTTTCCAAACCACATCCTTGCCATCTATTGTTTAAGTTCAAGGGGAACAGCCACATCACTGGAATGGCCAATTCCAAAGAACACACTGTACAGCAGAGTCCAGTAGAGTCCTGGGAAGCAGCTAAGAAGAACCTGAGTCACTCCTCAAGGGCAATGGAATGGGATGGTTGTGGGGATGGTCCCCAAGGCAATAGCTTTGGAAAAGAACAGCTGAGTTCACAGAAGACTACATCTGAAACACTAGAATGTACACCCAGGCACCGGCGCTCAGAGAGAGGCTGTGAGACCATGTGACCTGTCACTCCAACTAAAGCAACCTCATCCTATCGTTGCCAACACACACAAAGGATAAAGTTAATCATAGCAGGGAAGTCAGGGGTGGAGGGGAGGGGGAGGGGAGCAGAGGAGCCAGCACATGCCTCTCTGGTGGCAAATAAAACACTGTAGCTAACAGTTACACAAATGCTCTCTTGTTTGGCTTTAGAGGCCTTGCTGGCATCTCCTGTGGGACCCTCATTTCATTCCTGAGAGCATCTATGGAAACCTGCACTCAGCCTGAGTGTGTGGAGGGGCCTACGAGTGACTGACCAACCATGAAGTGGTTCTGCCTGTCAAATTTTATGCGCAAGAAGACCTCTTCCCTAGGAGCTTTAATTGCAACGGATGATTAGGTGATGCAAACTCCAATACAAAGTTTATCTTGAAGCAGCATGCTTAAGGAGGAGGTCATTCAAAAGACAGCCTAAGTCCCTTCCCCCTTCACTTCTGTCTTCCCTCTCCACCTCCTTCTCTGCCCTTATGTGGAGAGCTAGTGCCATGACCCTGTACAACCCATCGTGAGAAGAGGTGGGCATGATCAGAAGCCCATGGTGCCACACTACTGAGCTGCACACCCTCTACTTCAGAGTCTGCGTTTTGATAATCTAAGCTATTTCTAAATGTTTTACTAACATTCCAGGCAGTGAGAAAATGATGACGATAGTGATAAACTACCAGTTTGCTCTCCTGGCTGGACTGACTAAAGAAATCTGTTTGCTTCTGATTTATAACCCTGTATCATACCATGGGCTTGTTCCTCACTAGATGTGTGGGATTCGGTCTCTCAAGGTTTTCAGATTCTGTCCAGGATGCCAGCATCTGCACCAGCTGTTAACTAGGTCTCTGCTCTGTGCCAGACACTGTTCTAGACCCCAGAGAGAGCAGGCAGCAAACCCATCTTTATTCAGTGGGGTGCAGGAGAGATCAGGCAGGAATAATGCTCCCAACAAACAAGTAGATTCTTTGGTTCGACAGAGACACAGAATGAAGCCGATAAACTTAGGGCAGGATCAAGAGTAAATGGGGTCATCAAGTCAGATGTCACCAAGAAAGCCACTTTTGTGAAAAGATTCAAATCCAGCTGACATATCAGGGGAAAGAATTTTTCCTGGAGGAAAGATCACCGAGCTTCTGAAAACAATATATTTAAACAAGGATTTCAACCTTCTTTCAAATCACTCCAACCACTCAAAAGATGTACAACCTTTTCTAGTAAAGTATTAAACATATTTATATTCTTTTTTGTTAAAACAAAATAAATTTTTACTTGAGTAACTATCTTTAAAGTAACACACACACACACACCTCCCAGGCACATATTCTCTATTTGTGTCCATATCAGGATATACTCCTGCATAAGCAGCACTTGGTACTTCCCTGCATTCTTAGCACTTTCCTGCATTCCTCAAATGCTTCAAGATGGATACTGATCACTTTACACAACAATATTATTCTAAGTCAAGGCCCAGGTGGAAATCAGCAACAGGACTGAGCTGTAGGACATCTGTGAATACCCAAAACCGCAGACCATTTCAACTTACACAGATGATTCTTTTCTATACTTAGTATGGGTTTAACTAATAAATTAGGTACAAAAAGATAGTAACAGCAGTGATGGTAAAACTAATGGTTATAGCAATAAATTCCTTAAAATCAAGCTTAAGCTAATGCATTGGTTATTTCTAGAATTTCCCTTTTTGGAACATGGTTGAGCTCTCAGAAATGACACTGTGGAAAGAAAAACCAGGGCAGTGTGGTGTGAGGGATGTTTTTTGGGGTGTGGAGGGAGATACTGTACCAATTATCATGATACCTGCAGAGATGGAAGGAAAGTGAAGTCATTTGGACACTAAGAAAAGACCTCCTAAGCTAACCCGGAGGTCTTTCTAGACTGTCATCCTAGTGGACTACAGGTAGGTGCAGACACCCTGAGTCAAGCGCCTGAACACACAGAAGCTTATGCTCGGAAGGTACAGAATGAGAGCCATGTGCACAGAGCTAGACAAGATCCACAGAGACTAAAAATACCGCCACCACAGTAGAGAAATCCACACAGAAGGAAGTGCAAACTCGTGACACAGGAAAGCTTCTGGAATCCTCCCAGAATGGGTCGACAAAAAGAGAAGGCACCTAAGAGACTCTCATGCAGGAAGGCGAAGAAGAGCAGGCACAGGGGGAAGGCATGGACGTTGCCGAGATAACAGGAACAGTGTGTTAAGCCGCTGCTTTCCAAAACCATGAGCATACTGCTGCAAGACAAGAGTAACCCCTCTTCCATGGAAGAGCCAAAAAAATACGCTCTATGCTCCATCAGGACCAAGTCCCTGCAACAAGCCAGGGAACAAGCCCACATCTCCAAAGGCAGCACCACTTTCTTGATATTCTCAAACAATGCATACCATCCCCAGTCTCTCTCAGACCCTCCACGCTCACAGCAGTCAGGAGCACCCCTTCAAGCCAACTCAAGGAACTCAAGCCCAACCTTAAAATGAGTAGCTTTTGAAATGTCTAAGTCCACAACCTACACACTGAATAGCATGTCTGGCTTTATATGTAACATTAAGAATAAAAATCACACACAAAAAAAGAATAAAAATCACTCTCTCCCAACATATACAAACGACAGCAAAAATACAGTAGACTTTAAGAAGTTTCAGCTGACATTTGTTTGGGGTAATTACACAGCAAATTAGCCATCAAAGATCCCGTCAGCCTCTGATGCATGAGCCATGAATCCACCATGCACCTGAATCCTTCCAGAATTATTTATATTACCAATGATGAATAATTGTCATCAAAACCAAGGGCATTTGAGTCTGGCAAGCTGGCCCTGTATTGAGCTGTATTCATCATGGCTAGAAAGATAGTTGTCTGTAAAGTGCTTGTCTCGCAAACACGTTTTGATGGTTGGTCTCTCAGCTTAGCACAGCCTGGAGTCAACCGGGAAGACAGTCAGTGAGAGGCTGTCTGGATTATATTGGCCTGAGAGTCTGCCTGTGGGGGTTGTCTTAATTGGGACGACAAGGTAGGCAGTGCGATTCACCACTTCGGTTCTGGACTGCCTAGAATAGAGAAAGCAGCTGACAGAGTGTTTCTATGCATGTATCTCTCTCTGCCCTTGACTCTGGGTGTGACTAGAGAGTTCAAGTTCTGTGCTTCCCTGAAATGATAAACTGTAACCTGGAATTGCAACCAAAACAGTAACTTCCCTTATGGTTACTTTTTTTAGTTGGGGTAATTTTATCAGCAACAGAATGGAAACTAAAACACATGAGGGCATGAATTCAAACTCTAGAAGCCACATAAAAAAGCAAGGTATGGGGGTTCACATTGTCACCTCAGCACTGGGAACTGGAGATGGCCAGGTCCCTGGAGCTCACTGACCAACCAACTCACCCCACTTGCTGAATGCCAAGCCAAAAATCAAGGTGGATGACACCTGGAAAACAACATGGAGGATGCCCTTTAGCCTTCACAAACATGTGCACACATGTGCATATTCACAGGCACACACACAAATACACATAAAAAAACATACACATCAGTTCTTCAGAACACTTTGCACAATGCCTACTTTAAAAAGTAAAAAATCAAAAGACTAATCCATAGACAATTTAAACCTAAACCAAAACTGGAGATTTAAAAACAAAAAAACAAACAAACAAACAAAACAATACTAAAATGCAGTCTTTTGCAAAATTTTGCAATAACAACTGGGTTTACCCATGTTGCAAATAAAGGGTCACTACAAGAGAGTCAATGCCATTTCTAAACACTGGGCACTAACAACAAATGAGATTCGGCTGAAAGCTCCTGAACAAAGCTAAAGACTGAAATAGAGAAGGACATAATGTCTTTACAGCTGAGACATGGGATTTTTATCAGTTCTCCCCAAACTGATCAATAGAAATGACTTTCAACCATGGGTGATTCTCGGCACCCCAGGCAATATCTGTAACGCCTGGAAACACCACTGGTTATCAAATTCTACTGAGAATGTCACAAAATACCCTTCATTCAGAGGACAACCTTAGCAGTCCAACCCACTCATCATCATAGCCCAGCGGAGCCCCCCTGATGTACAGAGCCAAGGCAGTTCCAATCAAATTGCAGCAGTCTCCATTGGGGGACAGGGCGCAACTGATTCTGAAAGCCACAGACAAAAGACATAGGAAATCAAAAGCATGTTGGAACACTAGCTCAGCCTTTCAGGGGGCTGCTCAGAGTACTCCAAGGCTTGACAGAGAAGTCCCAGTGTGGTTAGGAGCCCATTCCCCATGAATTCTGCATATCAGAACTGCCCAAGGAAGTATCACTAGGCGACATGTCTGAAGTGTAATCTGAATGAAATGAAAGACAGAAACTGCCTTAGCAAGAGCTAGATGCTGTTCCCCTAAAGCCACTGGCTGCCTTCCAGTATCACGAAGCTGGGTAGTCCCTGTTCTTCCTAGAAAGATGTGTCTCACAATGGTCTCTCCTTCCATCCCATCATTGCCTTTCATGAGACGGTTAACATTATCACCTTGATAGGGTCTAAAATTACCTAGGAAGAAATATCTAAATTAAAATAGCCTCAGGGCATGCCTACAAGGGATTGCCTTAATTAGATTAATTAAGATGGGAAGAAATTATGGGAGGCATCCCTCCATGGGCTAAGACTTTGTATTGAATAAAAAGGAAAGCAACTCAACACGAGGGCTCCCCGCTGTCTTCTCCCTGATGACAGACACAATGCACACGCCCACACAGAGACTCATACTCATAACTAAAAATAAAATAAATCTTTTTTACAAGAGTCAACTTCCAAAAACACAAAACATGAAATTTTAAATCTTAAAGTCTGTAGAAGAGAGTCAGTGATATGGCTCAGCAGATAAGGAAGCCTGCTGCCAAGCCTGACAACCTGAGTTTGATCCCCAGGACCCACATGGAAGGAGAAAACACACTTCCGCAAGTTGCCCTCTGACTTCTACATGCATCCTTTGGCACACAGTTGCCGACATACATACACACTCATGCACACAATAAAATAAAATTGTAGAAGAAACAAATCTTCACAACTCTAGATTAAGCAAAACGTTCAATATATCAAAATATTAAATGCCTTGTCTTTAAAACAAACTATTATGAGAATGAAAAGACAAGCCCCCTTCCCACAAGGAAGTATTTGCAAAGTACAAAACTAATATGCAATTTGTAGCCAAAATACATAAAGAAACTTTCAAATAAATAAACAACGTTGGCAAAAACCAAGAAAAACTCTCTGTTCCACTGAAGCAAGGAGAAATCTGGCAGAAAGTTGTCAAATCAACTTTTTTAGAACTCAAGATATTTTAAAGTAACTTGCAGCAATCTGTGCATGGTTCTTTTGAGTGGATGTAGGAACACTGACCTATTTCCATCCCACCTCAAAATTTCTACATCACCCTGAAAACCAGTGCACAGTTGCATGCAAGTGCATGGATACAGCAGGGCTCCTTCAAAGTCCCAAATCAGAGAACTGTCCTGGCTTGACTTCTCTGCTGTTCATCCTGTAGACACTAGGAAAGCAGAGTCCACTGGGTGTAATGTCTCTTCCTGGAGGGGTGGGGGATTCTCCAAAACAATAGAAGGTACTTGCTGGCCACCAAAGCAATAAAGAGGAAAAAACAAAACAAACAAACAAAAATAAAACAATAACAAACCTTACAGGACATATACATATATATATACATATATATATATATATATATATGAAAATCCAATATCATCCTGAAATTTTAAATGCCACACACAGTGTCTCTGACAGTGATTATGTCTCAAGGCCTGAGAAGGCCTGAGAAGGCCCTGGACTCCCTCCTCTGACAATGTGAGGGCTCTATGCAAACAGCAAGCAAAGGCTGTGGCAGAGTTCCAAGCACCTGGCTGAGTAGAAAATTCTATTTGTAGATGACCTGCGTGCCTCCATAGGAAACCCTAAGCAATCCACACAGTACCAGCAAAAGCCATACATGAGTCCAGCCATGTTTCCAATTCAAAATCAATACACAAAAGCAGTTGTCTTTTTGTACATATGCAAAGAACAATCAAAAATAAGATTAATAACTCTATTGACAATATCATAAAATACTCAAAAAATTAACAAAAGTGACACAAGCGATAGATACTGAAAACTGAAGAAAGGGAAAGGAGACCTGGATGGATGAAAAGATGTCACATTTCTGGACTGGAAGACTTAACATTGTTTAGATGTCGGTGTCTCCAGAGTGATCCACAAATCAAATGGAATGCCTACAGAGACTAGCCAGATCTGTATTAAAAGAGACAAGACCATCCTGCAGCTCATATGGAAATGCCTGATCCGGACAGCATGGAGAAAGTGGAACAGAGCTGGAAGACTCAGACTTTTGGTTCCAAAACTTACCCCAGAAATACAGGAATAAGCCCACACTTCAGTCAGCTGGTTTTCAAGAACTGCTAAGGTAACATAATGCAGAAGGAATAGACTGTTCAACAAGGCATACAGGACAACTGGAAAGTTAAATGTAAAAGAATAAAACTAAGCCCTATCTCCCATTACACATAATTTAAGCCACAATGGACGGCTTCAAGACTCGCATATAGAAGCTAAGGCTGAGAAACTCTTAGGAAAACAAAACAAAACCAAAAACCAATGAACTAAAACTCTTTGTTTGAAAACCAGTGAACTAAATCTCCTGTTCTTGGATGAGGCACTGATGGTTTCCTGGCTGTGGCATACCAACAACAGTGAAACAAAAGGAAAGACAGGGAAGTTGAATGCACAGATATGAGAAGCTGTCCCTTTTGATGGACACCACTGAGAAAACAAAAGAGCAGTCCACAGGGTAGGGGAAAAATTTTCAAATCGTGTATCTGATATGGATCTAGCACCCAAAATACATAAAGACATTTTACAGACAGTTTGATCAAAAGAAACACAACTACAAAACAAAGAAATCAAGCAAAGGATTTGAATAAACATCTATTCAAATATAACACTCAAAGGGACAATGACCTTGGCATCTTTATCCACGAGGAAAAAGCAAATCAAAAGCAAAGTGTGGCACGGGCCTGTAAGCCCAGCTCTTAGTGAAACTGAGGCAGGAGGATCCTAAGTTTAAGGCCTGCCTAAACTGCAGTGGCTTAAGGGTCAGTCAAGGCAACTTAGCACGACCCTGTTGGGAAACAGAGAGAGGGTAAAAGGGAGGGAGGGAGGGAGGAGCAGTGAGGGGAAGGAGGGAGGAGGAAGAGAAAGAGAAAGAGAAAGAGAAAGAGAAAGAGAAAGAGAGTACTTGCCTACCATTGGTGGGGTCCTGGACTTCATTCCAATTATCACAAAAGAGAAAAATGTAAACAAAAATCTGTGTTGGTGGAAGTGCTGTAAAATGAGAAGCTTCCTTTGTGGCTGGTGGAATGTGAGATGATGCCGCCGCCACTTTGGAAAAGGATTTGACAGACCTGGACCATGCAATGTTGAGTTACAGATGACCCAGCAATTCGACTTCCAGGTACACACCTAAGACCTGAGAGTGTGTTCTCCCTCAGGGACTCATAAGGACACCTTACTACTGGCATTAGTCACAGTAGCCAGAGAGGCAAAACCATGAATGGGCAAACAAAGACAGTGTATCATGATGGACTCAGTTCAGGCACGTATGAAATAAACTGTAAATATGTTTGCTGAGTGTAAGAAATCAACCATAAAAGATCACTTCAAATCTCCTCTCTCCAGGTGGGTGAATCACACACAGCACCTCCATCAGTTGGGCAATTATGCTGAAGTAATGGTTCCATTGGCATGAAGACAGAAGTATAGCCAAGAAGAGGGCCCAGAGAGAGGAAACCTAACAACAGGCAGCTTTAGCGTCAACGGTCTCCATCCTGACTTGGGTGGTGTTTACAGGGACCTTTCCATGTGTTCAGAGTCACAGAAGTATGCACTAGAAAACAAAATCAGTACTCTATCCCCAGAAGGCCAACAAAGAAATCAGGCCTCCCTTTCCTAACATGAAAGAAACTTCTGCACCTCCAGAAGGAGCAAGTTTAACTGTTTTGCTTCAAGAATGAGCTAATCAATTCTGTATTCATTAAATCCAAATGTTTCCAATGGGTAGATTTAATATAGTGTGGCAAGGGAAGGTGTGTTCTATATTCCAAAGCACAAGAATTAATTGTTTAAGCTTGGATGCAAAAAGGAAAATTAAAATTCCATGTGCATGATATAATGCCACACTTGAGGGGAAGCATTTCTGTAGAGTGAGCTAAAAGGCAACTGTGAACCTTTCAGTCACCTGGCAAAAGAAAATGGGAGTCTGTTGCAGGGAAAGTGTCCCTCCTCAAGACCAAACCTTCCCCAGGCTGTAAGATGGTTGCTTTCTTGCACAAACGGTCTCTTCAAACTAGTCCTACTCCCTGTGACCCCTAACAAATTCCAGCTTTAAGACAAGCCCCAGTCAGGCTCTCCGCCTCTCCAAAAAGACAATCTTAAAACTAACACACAAGTCTCTGTGCCTACTTGCAACAATCTTTCCCTGGAAGCTTGTCCAGACTCCAGGGACCCAAGATGGGCACCCTGCCCAGTGGCCTCCTCTAAGGTCCCTTGAACTCACACAGGCCTCTAGTCTTTCAGGCTTCTCAGGTCTGCTGGTGAGATTCTGACCACCTGAGCCTGTTGGGTTGAACAGTTCATGGCAACAGTGAGCCAGTGCTTGACATGACCAAAGGCTGGGTACACTTCAGCCCTGCCAAGACTAGGCTTTCATGTCATTCATTCAGCAAACAGCTGGAGAGCTCTCCATGTCAGGGGGTGCTCTAGTGAAGACTGCAGATTCCATGATCCCCAGCCTCAGAGACAAGAGCTCCGAGTAAAAGGCTGTGTATTAAGGACAGCACCAGGAGTCTGGGTCAGGCAGGTGTGCCCCTCATTACTGCAACACTGTACAGCACCTGCCTCTACAAAGCTCCCAGCAAGGTATGTGAAGACCTGTAACACCTTCCTAAGAGCAAACAAAGCAACAGTCTCCATGTTATGTTAAGGGCAGGTTCCAAAATAAAATGAAACAAAAAGGATGAGTTTGAAAGAGCAGCCACGTGTCCTTGTGAAGTACCAAGGTGATACCCACCCTCCTGGCCGATGACTCCCAGTAGAAAACCAGCCTCTGACACCCGACTGAGAGTCACTTGGCATGCCTGTAGTCAAGACCATCTGGTGTGATGGCCTCATGCCCACACGAGAGATTACGAGCCAGTTTGAAATGGGAAAGGAACCCAAAAATAAAGATGCCAAAACAGAACCTATCAACTGAGCCAAATGATACTTCCTCAGCAAATCCTTCTGATGGAGAATCAAGGTGTCACGTTGAAGAACTGCAGCTCTGGATAGTGAAAGGATGTGCGAAGTCCTGTATGCTAAAGCTCTATTGTAATTCAGTGGCTTATAGATCTCTGCACTGGAAAATCCATTTTTTTTAATTCCAAAATCCCAAAAAGAAACTAGCAAGGCTCCTTAAATAGAAAAATGACTGCAAAGTTTGTTCATAAAACAGAATAATATGCAGCCATTAAAAATAACTGGGTAATACCACATAAATCAAATTATATGTCATTTAATCTGGCTAAAACGCCATTCTTATAAATTCTCTTCCCTTTCGTGTGATTCTACGTGGCATTTTCACTCCTATTCTTTTACCCGCTAGCCACTGTGGCTGGTTCAGGAATAAGACAACATAACACACAACACACACAGTCTGCTTGCTGTGAATGCACCATCCCCTCTGAGGCTGCCAGTGGCAGAAGTACACACGCACACTGGAGTGCAAGGGTGCAACTCAGGAGAAGGTGTGGCATGGGTGTGCACTTGTGTGCACACATAGCTGTCTCACTAAGGCACATACACATTGGACTAAGAAGATGTGCCACAGCGCGCGTTTCTGTGCACACACGGCTGTCTTCACCCAAGGCTCAGGAGCCTCCATGTTCACAGAGGTGAGAGGCAGAAAGCAAGGGTATCCCACATGTCAGATTCAATGAAAACAAGGTTATTGGTTATCTTTTTAATATGTTTGAAATAGTTACCCCAGTAATAATAATAAAAAAAGACCAAGGGGGGATTAGTACCAAAAAAAGAAAGCTCAAATAAACCCTCTAGCTTCAACTTTTCCTTCAGCTTAAAATCACTAATTGTGAAGGTTGAACAGCTGAGCAATACACTGTCTGCTTCTCACTGGCTTTGCCGTGAGGCAACAGCTCTGGCACGAGGCTTATAATCGGTAGCTCAGCGACTTCACAGAAACCTGAAGGCCCCTTTTCCTAAGCATACCGCTTCCTTGCGAGAGCTTCTATGTGACGGTGCTGAGCAGGGAGAGAAGACATGACATCTTTCTCTATATCACATCTGTCCTCTCAAGGCCTTCCATTCCGGCTCTGCTTGGTTGTGCGTGAACACATGCCGAACATTTGAGAACCACCCTGTTCCAGACCGTAACACCGAGACAGCTTGACCTGCTCAGGGCTGGAGTAGATGCATGTTTCTCCTACCTGTCTTCATGCCTTCTACCAGCTCAAGAAACTCCACCCCTCAGACTTGCCATAGGGGCATGAACATCAAATGGGATTTCTAAGAGATGAAGGCACCAACAACAGGAGGGACACAGCAGCTCCTCGGTCAAGTCATCGTCTGTGTGTCCACATTTTGTATGTAAGAAGGTAAACATCTTCAAAGGCCAGAGCAATCACCAAGCTTATTTGGCTCTGCCTCTTTTGAAAACCAATGGAAGTCCAACATTTCCTTTTTGTTCAAATGAGCAGCCTGACCACCTCAGTCAGGGTTAGTGCTAGATTCCTTTGGCCCAAGTGTGCTGACTCTCATCTAAAGTGCCATGCCTGTCTTGTCTGTAACATGTGACCGGTCTCTTTTGTTTGCATGCTGCTTTAGCCACTGTCCTATCAACATGATCCCAAAATGAACTTATGTACTACAGGAGGACCACGTGTTCACCATCACGCCAGTCTCAAGGCATCCATGGTGCTTAAAGGTACATTTTGAAGTCCTCCCTGAGAACTAATGAACCAGCAAGGGCAGTCCCCATGAATGTGCCACATACGTGGCATGTGCCACATTTTAAGGGCCCATGTGGTTTATTTTAATCACTGTGACACACAGACACAGCAAGGAATGTCATAAGGAGACGTCATTCAGCAGTTCTCCAGAAGCCAGAGGTCCAGCACCTCACAGAGTCTACCAGGAAGCCTCAGGGTGGTCTGGAGGCAGTGAACACAAGGAAGAGAGCACGGGCCTTTATTGTGGGTTCCAGGAGAGGGAAAAGGCAAGAGGGTAAATGGTCTAGGATGAGCATTTGAAAACAGTTTTCAGGCTCCAGAGCATAGAGGTTGTCTTGGTTTCCTGGTACCTGGACCTGGGGTGACTAGGAAAGGCAGATAATCGTGCAAAATGTGAGCTCCTGATAAAGAACACAGGGGAGGAAATGGGATCTAGACTAGCTGGGATGCATCTGAACAATGTTCTCACAGGCCACTCCTTGCCAGCTCTGAGAACTGGGCAAATGATATAGAGATGATAATCATCTCACATAAAGCAAGTGCTAATCCTATAGTAAAAATCTCTCTGAAACAAAGGGCTGTGTGTTCTGACCAGCTTGGAACCACAGAACCTCTCAGTGTCTCCTGCCATAGGCAGAGCTATGGATACCCCTTGTACTCTCTACCTAGAACCAGGTGTACCTTGCTTCTAATAGTTTCCTTCTTATGTCCAATGGCTCTTCATTTGCAAATTCCTTCTATGACAAGGTTTCTCTTGTGGACACAGGAATGAGAACCTGCAATTTTATCTACCAATGACTCAATTGATAAAGATACTTTGGATGCCTCCTATCTGTTTCATGAAGAC
This sequence comes from Pachyuromys duprasi, assembly GCA_028658305.1. Classification (NCBI taxonomy): domain Eukaryota; kingdom Metazoa; phylum Chordata; class Mammalia; order Rodentia; family Muridae; genus Pachyuromys; species Pachyuromys duprasi. Next base: position 43,592,132 of record CM053758.1, read on the forward strand.
TCTTCACAGACATTTCAAATTCTAAGTTAGAGGCTTTTGATGATGGGGAAGTTTGCTAGCGTGTAATGATGACTGCCTTCCACCTTCTTAGCATGTGAGAGAGAGTGAAGTAGGGAATAGCCTCCCATGAGGACAATGGGTGGACAGAGTCTCAAATCTTAATTCATAATCTGTTACCCATTAAACTAAAATCCTCCTTTATCAATAACGTATGGGACAACCTTATTCCCATATGGGACAACCACCTTATTCCTATCTCCTTCTTCCTATCCATGCCACAAGGACAATACCTGTCTGATGCTAGGTGGCAGCCAGTGATGTCCCCAAGGACAAGCTGGCTATGGGTCCATATCTCACATGAGGAAACCTTCATCACAGACAGCACTTAGAAAAGCCATCCTCAGGTCTAGTATGAAATTTCACAGCTCAGAATACACCAGCAAACTAATAAAGCCTGCCCTGCCCTTTCATCTGACAGCCAGCAGTCTCCATCTCACAGTGCACGCTGCCACCCACAGTCTCCATGCCAGCTTTTATTCCTATCATCACTGGTCTAGAAGTTACTCCATTCCTAACTGAGGAGCTGTGGCTAGTTGACAGCTTCTGGTAGAGTGACGAGAGACCTGGTGGGTGAACCACACTCACAGTGGATGGGCCCGCATCCAGAAGTATATGTTCAGCAAAACTAGACTCAGTGGATTATGTTTCTAATGAGGACAGGAAGCTGGGGGGAGCAGAAAGGCGGGAGTGACTCAGGAGCTAGGCGGAGGGGTGGTAGTGAATGTGGCCTAAATACATTGCATGAAATCCTCAAAGAATTAATAAAAATATTTTAATTCAGATATTCTGTACAACATGGCTTGAAATACGCACAGACTAGAGGAAAGTCTAAATTGAGCTAATTAACAGATCCATTACCTCACACACTTATTTTTCCATGCTGACAACATTTCAAATGTACAGGAAGTCTGCAGAACACACTGCACAGTTGTAAACCGGGGCTGTCATCCGGCACAGCTGACCTCCTGAACCTACTCCTACTTAGCTGAACATTCGCGTTCTCCCACTTTTAGCCTTCATCTTACAGTGCAGGAAAGCATTCCAGTTCTTTACTTAACTCCAACCTGAACAAAACAGTCTACTTGAGAAACATCTCCAGCAAACAAAAAGCTAGAGCACTCACCTGTGTCTATTAAAACTTTCTAACATATTTCAATTATACCCTGCATGTAAAAAAACGTAAGGATACAAAGAAGGAAGCTATGCTTTCTCATTTAGAGTAGTCATGGCTGAGGCATACTACAAAACAACACTTCTCTGGGTGACTTAGGCATTTATTCAGCATCGTGGGCGGAAAACATGGTCATACCTTCCTACTGGCTCACACACGGTGTTGCCTCCCACACACTTGTTTTAGGGACTTCAACACCAGCTGTTCGGGCAACTATGGAGAGAAGATGCAAGTGTAGGCTGAATACTGGTCACCGGTACGCCAAACAGCATCAAATTCTAACTGAAAACTAAAATCTTGCTTGGTCAAATGGGCTGGTCAAGCAAAATCAGCTACACAAGTGTTCAAGTTGGAAACACACATCTTTCACCCCTCCACACATAATTCTACCAGCAAATGTGGATTCAGCTGGCTTTAATCCCTACTGGACTTAAACGCCTATAAATCTGAGATACACCCAAGAATAGAAAGCAACCCCCAGAGTGAGACACTTGGAAAGTAGACACGTTTCACAGAAATTAAGCAAAAGTCAATAAATAGCAAAATAACCCTTATAGCCAAGATCCTCAGCTACTCAAATGAAAACTGGTAAATATTTGTGATGCTCAAACAGCTCATCCTACTGTGCTACACGCCTTTACAGAAGGAAAAGACAATCAGCACACTGAGCATGCGCTCTGTGCCAGGCGCATGTGGGACATTTCATTTCCCTCTCCCTGACCCTCGTTTCCCCCAGGGCAGGCTTATCGCCACCACTCTCCAGGCTCTTCAGGCTGATGATCCAAGCCTCTGTCTCACCCTGCTGCCCAGCCAGTAAGAGCTCTCCAAAAGGTTAGGACTTCCACTCCCAGAGCCATGCCACACGTAACTTTAGTTCTCGAGAAACTGCTTGGACACTGGCTCTGTGGACAGGTGTGTATCTCAGTGAGGATTTTATTGCTGTGAAGAGACACTCTTATAAAGGAAAACATTTAATTGGAGCTGGCTAATAGTTTCAGATGTTTAGTCTATTATCATTGCGGTGGGAAGCATGGCCGCGTGCAGGCAGACATGGTGCTGGAGAAGAAGCTGAGAGTTTTACATCTTGATGCACAGATAGCAAGGGAAGACTGTGCCGCACACTGGGTGGAGCTTACGCATAGGAGACCTCAAAAACCGAAACAATGCAGCCTGATGAGAGCTGGGGGAGGAGGACCTCCCCTATCAGTGGACTTGGGGAGAGGCATGGGAGAAGATGAGGGAGGAAGGGTGGGACTGGGAAGGGATGAGGGAAGGGGCTACAGTTGGGGCACGAAGTGAATAAATTGTAATTAATAAAAATAAATAAATGAAATTTTAAAAACCCACTCCCACAGTCTCCAACAAAGCCACACCTACTCCAACAAGGCCACACCTCCTAAGAGTGCCACTCCCTATGGGCCAAGTATTCAAAGATAAGAGTCTATGGGGACCATACCTATTCAAACCACCATAGTGTACTCTGGTGAAGATGGGATCGTAACGAGAAAGAGGCTTTCTGCAGTGCAGATAGTGCACTTTAACAGTGAGAAAGTGATTGAGTAACTAGGACAGTGAAAGGGACAAGATACAGTCCCTTATCTTCTAAAAAAATAGTTTTGCTTCTTAATGACAAGGATCAGAATTCTTATAAATTTTCCCTAAATTCTTTTTCCAATTTTTATTTTTTATATTTCCAGTTTATTCACTTTATATCCCAATTGCAGCCCCCTCCCTCATTCCCTCCCTCCTCTCCTCCCATGCCCCTCTCCAGGGAGTAGCCTTGCCAGGCCACAGAGGAGGACAATACAGCCAGCCCTGATGAGACCTGATAAGCTGGTGTCAGAATTCTTATAATTGAATGCAAAAGTATTCCTAACATGCTCACCTGTTTAAAATCCACAGCTGTACATTGGAGCACTGTATAGCCCTCTAGCTGCCAGATATAGGGCTATAAGGACAGGACTGGCCTGGCCCTACTTTGGACTGAATTCATCCTTCAAGGATGCAGCCCGAGAGGATACTTATGCAAGCAGGTGGTCTCACACCCATGTACATACTACCACCACTCAGAAGTACAATTAAGAGAGCATGGTATTGAGGTTGGGGGAGGGGGAGAGAAGAGGGGATGGGGGCTGGGCTTCATCAAAACACATATAGACATGTACACATTTTTTCAAACAATGAAAAAGAAAGGAATGAATGGCATTGGGCTGGGTTCTTTCTTTGGCTGTGGTGCACTCAGGGGCCAGGATTCCTCACAACTCAGGGACTATAGGAGACACATTAGGCTGACGCCTATACTGATACCCACACTAGCCCATATGTGGCCTACAAAAATAGCAACATCATATGTCAACCCAAATGACACACTAGTGGGCTATATGTGCATATTCTCCCTAGCCAAAGGAAAGATGGTGTGTATATCTTGTTCCCCTTCCCCATAAGGCATCTATGTGATGGGTGGAGTAAACTGAACCCTGCCTCCTATTTTCCCCTGAAGACTCCTACCAGTGGGAATACATCTTCACTGCAGAGTTTTAGAAGATAACACAAGCAAAAGGTTCTTTGAGATACTAGATTAAGACTTTAGAAATGTGCCATGTAAATACCAAATGACCCAAGGAATGACTGAACCGCTTATTACAATGTAATTATTTTTGTCTTTAAACACTTCATTTATAACCTTCCTGGCTCAGAAATAAAGCCAGGAGATGTTCTGTCATTATGAATAAAAGAGGGTGGCTTTAGCAAGGACACAAGAGTGATGCAAACACATACTTCTTCAACCTCTGGCTCAGACTAGAAATTCAGATTTCTAAGATTCCTAGGAATCCCCTGGGGCTGTAGAGATGACTCGGAGTTTAAGAGCACTGGCTGCTCTTCCAGGGGTCCTGAGTTCAATTCCCAGCAACCACATGGTGGCTCCCAACCCTCTATAGTGAGATTTGATGTCATCTTCTGGTGTGCAGACGCATATGCAGACAGAACATTGTACACATAAATAAAGCAATCTTTTTTCAAAATTTCCTGTAAAGGACATGCAAAGGCACAAAGTAAAATCCAAAATTCTTCTGAGGGTATGAGCAAGACTGATGTTAGTTCTCTGGCACTGTCCACCAATAGAGCTCTATCAAAATCACTATAAGGAGCTGGTGTAGTGGTACATATATGTCATCCAATGCATGTGGGGAGCTGAGGCAGAAGGCTGAAGCAAAGAGGATTATGAGTTTGGCTGGTCTCAGCTCTGCAGCAAGACTCTGTCTTGAAAAAGAAAAGAAAATGTAGTGAACCCTGGATGAGGTGCCATGGCAACAGCCTGGTATCAACCTTTGTAGTGCTGAATTCGGGGGTACAGCTGCCGCACTTGACTGGCCATCGTGCCCACCTGCCCTAGCCTGGAAAGTGCAGAGGCTTGCACCTCCTGGTGGGCCTCTCCCCTGCCTCCACTCCTTAGCATAACCCTGTCTGATTCTGGATTTTTGCTTGCAAGCATAAAACTCTATGTTATCTATGGAAAGTGGGGAACAGGATTACTCTGAACAATATGAAAAGTCCTTCAGAAGCCCTACAGAGAAAACAGGAAAGCTTAATGCCAGCTGGGCATGGCCAGAGACAATGGCCTTCATCCTTCCCACAGCTGACAGAACATCCTCATGTTGCTAGTTCATACAACACACTCCAGAGACAGACTCTGGCTCCCTCAAATCATGCGGGACCACACTGGCAGTCACTTTGCTCCATGCATGCTAGCACCATGTTCTTTGTTCTTGAAGGACTGGCTACCTAGAATGGGTAGTCAAACAGGGCTCCTGCAAGCCAGTTGCTCCTCCACATCTGACCAACCCGGGGCCTCCAAAGTCAGAGCAGAGCATGTGGCTGAGACGGAGGCAGGTCTGCTCCCTCTCCAAACTCGCCTGTGACTCCACCCTTTCCCGAGTCTTTCCCAGTGTGTTCTGTGTTTACATGAAAGAACACAGACTTCAAGGAGAGGTCAGTGGAGAGGAGGTGGTACGCAAGCATGTGTCCATCCTGGCTCAGTGGCATTGTTCCTGGTATCCCAGGGGAACAAGGTGGGAGAGGGGCACATCGCTGGAGGAAAGCAAACTAAGACAGGTAGACAGACCCATATCCTTGCTTGGTGCCCAGCCATTTTCACATGAAGCTGCAAAGACCTAGCGCTTTGACAGCCATCCCATATAGCATGGCATGATGGCCGGTCCTGACATGTCTCTAACCATCCTTGTCGTAAGCGTTAAGATGCCATTTATAAAATGAGGCAACCACACTGCGGACTACAGGGAGTTCTCCTCGCAGTGTGAGCTGAGGGACACACACAATGGCAACACGGGCACTACTAAAAGCCTTCTCTAAAGATGAGAAGTTGAAAAGCTACCCTCAAAATAAATGGAAAACAGACAAGCTAGTCCTGTGGCTTGAAACAGTTATCCTGAGCAGCATTCTAGAGACTGCGAGACTGGAACGGAATCTGTCCATGGCTATGCGGAAAGTGTCTTTTTAAATAACAAAGCCCGTTTAAAAAGACCAGTTGGCATCCCAAGATGACAGAGCTGGTGCTGTCCTTTGTCACCGGCACCGTTCTGGACTTAATGATCACAAACCACCAGGCATTCGGAGTCTGTATTGACCAGATACATCCTCCATGCTATAAAATGGAAATACTTAACAAGAGGAATGGCAGACAGAGAGGGGCCTACCAGTCCCATCTCACAGACCCCAAAACCTGATCCAGAGCACTAGGAGTAGGCACTTAGACTCAGGTCATCTGTGTTCCATAAGCGTCACTAGGCATCTGCTGTGAGCCAACTGTGAGCCTGGAGAGAAGGTGGACATATCCACCCAGCCCCAACCTAAGGAGTCTGTGTCCCAGGAGAAAGACAGATACCAAGAGAAATGTGCTTTCACACAGTGAGAAGTGCTGAGCAGAAGACAACACAAGGAGAGGCAAGAGCAGAAAGGCTGGGTGAGGGTAGGGCACGGTCCTCTGCTAAGAAGAGCAGGAACGTCTCCTTGGAACGTGAACAGTGATCAGACCTAAAGCACAAGAAGATGTTACAAACTTCTAGCTGTGGTGGCGCACGCCCATAATCCCAGCACCTGGACAATGAAGACCAGAGGATCAAGGGTTCAATGCCATCCTTGACTATATATTTAGCTGGAAGCCAACCTGGGATACATGAGAACCTGTATAAAACACATACAGAGAGAGACACACACATGCATGCACAGACACACAGACACGCACACATACACACAGAGAATGAGAACCTGGAGTTCAGTGCTAGGAAAGAATAAAAATCTCCTAGACAGAAGAAAGAAGAGAAGAAGAGGCAGAGAAGTATATCTAATAGGAGGCGACTGGAAAGGCCACTGTTGGGCACAAAAATAAAAGGGGGCTGCAGGCCTGCCAGAGGGCCACAGGATGCCTGGGGCCTGCGTAGGAGTTATGGGAGCAGGTGGCACTTGATGCAGGAACAGCAGGAAGGAGGCAGGGTTCAAGCTGCTGGGGTGGCGTAACAGAACGACAACACTGAAAGCAGAACAGGTCTTTCTTCACCAAAAGGGAATAAACATATCCATTTTAAAACTGAAGCGTAAAAGCATCAAAATGTGCCTTTCAGGCTGGGGTATAGCTCAGGGGCAGAGCACTCGCCTCACACACATAAGGCCCTAGGTTCAGTCCACGGCACCATAAGAACAAACACAATCACTAAAATGATACATAATTGTCCTCTGTGGCATTTCAGCACATGTCACATCTCTCTTTTCCATGTCTCTAAACATAAGAGTTCCCGCGGCTTCACTTGAATGAGCAAGTCTGCCATGTTTTTATTTGATCCAAACACTGTTCCAAACGTCTTGCTTTAAAAGAAATTTTTTTTCAATAAGTGAAATTTTCAGAATATTTTCACTCTTAAAAACTGTAGTAAAATATAAGCAACAAACATTTGCTGGGGGTCATGTTTATAATATCTTTTTTAAAAATGTTACGTGTGCGTGTCCATGTGCGTGGGCATGCACGCACTCGGTGTGGGTACAGATGCCCTTGGAGGTCAGAGATCAGAGGCATCAGACACCCCTGGAGCTGGTGTTAAAGGGACCACTGAGCTACCTGACATGGGTGCTGGGGGTTGAACTCAGGTCCTCTGGAAGAGCAGCACATGCTCTTCTCCTTAGAACCATCTCTCTAACCACTGAGGACAGCCAGTTTGAAATCACTGTTCTTAAATTAAGATATAATTACATCATTTCCCTCCTTCCTTCTTGCCCCAAACCCTCCCATGAAATCCGTGGCCTCCTTTTCTGTAATAGTTGATTTAAATCTGTGTGTGAATACATAAGTGCAAACATATATATTAATACAACCTACTCAGTCCATGTTAATATTACTCCTATGTATATGTTTTCAGGGCTGACCACTTGATATTGGAAAACCAGTTGGTGTGCTAGTCCTGGGGAAGAGCATCTCTTCCCCTTCCCACACACCTTGCTTACCTGTGGTGCTCTGTCTCAGGTTGAGGCTTTGTAAGCTTTCCCCTTCTGTGTAGTTAACTTGCCAGTTGGTACTGTCCTTCTTCAGGTCGTGTTTAGTAGCCATGTTGCTGAGAATTCTCTGACATTTCTAGGGGACATGGTCTCACAACAAACTCCCTGTTCCTCTTACAATCTTTTGCCCCCTTCTTCTGGAATGTTCCCTGAGCAGGTGCAGAAGTTGCATAACAGATATATCCATTGAGACTGAGCTCCACATCTCTGCATCCTGATTGCTTGTGATTTTTGGTAATGGTCTCCATCTGTTGTCAAAAGAAGTTTCCTTGGTGGGGGATGGAGACCACATTTATCTGTGGGTATCATGAGGAATATTTAGAATGTAGTTAGGTATTATGCTGGTTTGGAGAAGCTATGGTTGTAAGTTCTGCTCCAAGATCCATGACTTCACTAGCCCTGGTTAGGTGGCTAGGTTTTCAGCACCAGGTATGATTTCTCTCTTGCTGGGTGGTCACATTTTTAAGTGAAAAAATCAGAATCACAAAGTACATCCACTTTGCAGCCACCCCCATCCACTCCAGCACTCCATGTATTCCCTAGCTCAATGCCTGTCCCTGGGAAAGAAAAACATGTTCTCGCCACAACCTCAGTCCCTGGAAACCAGCATCTACCTTGTTCCTAGGAGTCACATATAAGTGTAATAAGACAAGCTGGATGCTTTGGGGATTCGTTTATTTCATTTAACATAGGGTCCTCAAGGATTATCTACCTCAGAGAATGTCAGAGTATCTTTCCTTTTCAAGGCTTGGTGACAGTTTATTGGGTGCATATACAGTACCATTTTATTTATTGCATTGTCAGTGGGCATAGCTTGCTTCCACTTTTTTTGTCCATGGTGAACAACGCTGCTATGAACACGGGCATGCAAATATCTGAGTTCCTGACTTGCTGTTAGTGATAGCCTCCACTCACCATAAATGTGACTTACAATGGTGCAGCGCAGGCTAGAGAGTTATGGCTGTGTCCATTAACACTTATGGATGTCACAATTGTCACAGGTCTCCCACTGAGCCTGTGGATAGAGAAAGAGACCCGGGTTCCCAGGAGCACACCACACACAGACACAAACCGTTACCTCCATGCTCACACTTACATTTTGGAATCAGGAACCTGGTGAAGACAGGTTTTCCATTTTTCCTCTAAATTACCTACTGGGAAAAGAATGCATTGCTTAACTCTTTTGGAAAATTGTTGGTATAATATTCTTGTGAAATGTTTAAAATTTACCCTTGTTCATTCAAATGCTGATTTCTCTACCCCACTATCTGGTTTCAATCTGGACATTGCATTGTGATGCTTATTTCAAACATCACCTGTCTCAAGTTTGTGTAAATATGCCGCCATTTGTTCTCTGTATTGTTAATTAAACAACCAGCCAATGCTGTGCAATGGCAATGGAGAGAATAGGGTGGGACATCCTGGTCTGGGGGAGGAGGAGAATGGGGTGAGTGGGAGGAGTCAAGGGGGAGATGTGAGAGGAGAGGACTTGGAACCACCAAGAGAGATGAACCAGACCTAAGATATAACTAAAAGCAAGTATAATGTGGGAAATCTGAATGAATGAGAGGAAGCTCTGCAGGCGTGGAGGTTTAGGATGGAGTAATTATTGCCCAGCATTGTGCTCTAAGTTAATTAAATAAATTCTAGTCTCTGTGTGGTGATTTGGGTATACAACTGGTTTAGGAATAACCGCTGTTTAACTACAAGATAAATCAATAATAAATATTAATAACAACAGAAAATGTAAAATGTGGCTTCAGAAACCACTTTCACATCTCAGGCTAAGGAAATGCAACAGAAAAATTTTCCCCATATCTTTTGCAAACGTGCCTGTTTTTAGATCACAGGGAAGGCGACCAATATAGAAAGCTTTGGTTCTGCCACTAAAATACCCTCAAATTTTCTGTCCTAGTTCCTTGTTTTCATGTATGTGTGCTGTGAATAACTGTGTGTTCCCATGTGTGTGGGTACACTGGTGTACATGGGTGCACACATGTACGTAGACACCTGGGTTAACGTCAAATGTCTTTCTCTATTGCTCTCCACCATATATGGTGGGGCAGGGCCTGTGTCCAAACTTGGAGCATCTATTTCAAGTTAGTCTGCCTATATAGGCTTCCCTGTCACCACTTCTTGCAGGCAAGGATTACAGCTGGGCCACCATAGCCACCTGGCTGTTACGTGGAGTCTGGGGATCCACACTCAGCCCTCACACTGGAAGTCCTCTTCTTGCCAAGCCCATTCTCTATGTATTACCACTTTTCGGATTTTTTTTTCTTCAATTGAGGTTTCTTCAAATGTGGTTGAACTTAATTGGAGCTATTTACAAAGCATATTGTATTCACTATAACTGTTTGTATAATGTTTATGTTTTGTTTTATTTATTTTATATAAATTTATACTGACCAACTGTTTTATTAAAAAATGTTTTGAAGCTAGGCATGATGATTCACACTTCTATGGCAGCTTCTGGGGAAACTGAGGCAGGAGGACTGATCACTTGGGATCTAGTATAACATAGAGAGACCTTGTCTCAAAACGAAAAAAAAAAAACCCACACAAATAATATTTCACTCTGAGGCTGTGGCAGTCCACTTCTATGGACTGACTTTAATCCCCAGAGCTGAAACAAAAAAATCATTGTGAATAATTTTATTCTGTGCATTTACATATGAAAATGTTAAATGTAATAATTTTATAGAACAAAGTAATACTGAGAAGGGAAGAAATCCCAAGTCCTAATGCTTAACTCGATAGCTACATAGTAGAGCAAGACAGGGCCTAATTCTGTGTTAATAAGCACTTGACACAAAATAATTCAGTAATCAAACTGCCGAGTCAGGGAGAGGATGGTAGTTGCAAGGGGCTGTCTGGGGAACGGAGGGCGGGAGGAAGGAGTTTCAGCAACAGTGTGAATATACTGCTGAAGTGCACCCCTACAAACAGTGAGGTACAAGTTACATGCACAGTGGATCACAATTAAGTTATTTCACACAAGAACCTCACAGTTATTTCAACAACTAATGCAAGTTAAAACAGTCATTGGATAGATAGTACGACTAGACTGATGTGTAAAGGAAAAGTCAATCTTTGGCTTTGCCTTCAGCAGATCAGTTGCAGAAATCTCCCACCAAGCAGGATGGCAACACCAGGATCCATTCTGCACTCTCCTCTCACACACTGCCTTTCTTTACATATTAACACTCTGACGCTGAGGTGCCTCATGCAAGCAATGTCAAAAGAAATCTGCTATCTGCCAAGCAGAGAAGCAAACTGAGAAAGGGCTGTGCATACATCCGCTTAGCCAGGGTTCTCGTGAAATGGAGCTATCTGCACCAGCAACGCATGGGGTGGAATCTGAGCTTCAATCTAAACATCTGGCTATCCCATCAGACATCTTCAATAAGCTTGTGCTCTGACAGACGCTAATTGGGCAGAAGGCTGCCTTTCATGTGGCTAAGTTCTGAAATTAAGTAAGCCTCAGCCTCGAGGGCTTTGGGGAAGATCATAATACATTTAAGTTGGGATAGGTTGATGAGACCAAATGATCTGTGATAAGGACCATCACCAAACATTTTCCAATGCTAAGCGCCAGCTGGCTTTCCAGAACAGCTGTTTAATTTCCACAGATACAGAATGCAATTAAGGATAAGGTGAAATTCTCAGCTTCACCAAGGAGGAAAGGTAGGACATCTGGTGATTTTCAATATGCTTTGAAAGTATGTTGTCAATACTACTAGGCAGGAAAGGTCAAGATCATGAGCATAGACTATAAGCAGTATCTACAGAGCTAACAAAACCACAGGAGAATTTTGTAAATGAAAAGAAAGCTTAACATTCAAGCAGAGTGACATCTGCTGGGTGCAGTGGCGCACACCATTCATCCCAGCCCATAGGAGGCAAAGGCAGGTAGGTCTCTATGAGTTGAAGTCCAGTCTGGTCTACAGAGTTCTAGGCTAGTGAGACTGCACAGTGAGACCCTGTATGTAGACATAAGGTTATTGTGTAATTCAAATGCTGATTTCTGTAAACCCCTTATCTGGTTGCAATCCTTGCTCTGAGAATCTTCTATCTCAATGTTGTGTAAACACTGTTCCCCAATTGTCCCTCAATACGCCAATAAAGAAGCTTACAGTGAATCACTGAGCAGGGGATAAAATAGGGCTGGGCTTCCTACCAGCCAAGGGAGGAGGAGTTAGAAGAGGAAGTAGGGATTCAGCCATGGGAGGGGTCCAGGTGACATCTGAAAAGAGAACTGGAACAAAGAAGGATACAAAGTGCAAGTGTCTCTGGGATATATGCTGAGAGAAAGCCAAATTAGCTTAGAAGACAAAGGATAGAGTGATAACTGCTCAGTTCTTGTGCTGTTAAGCTTGTTAAAATAATATAACAGCATCTCATTTGTGCGATAGCCAGTTTAAGAGAGAAGCTGAAAAACACAGTTTTTAAAAACAAACAAACAAAAAACAAACCAAAACAAAGCTCCTGTTTTTTAAATTTTTGCCAGGCATGGTGGTGGGTGCCTTTAATCCCAGGATTCAGGGAAGCAGAGGCAGGTAAATCCCTACTGAGTTCAAGGCCAGCCTGGTCTACAAAACAAGTACAGGACAGCCAAGGCTACACAGAGAGAAACCCTGTTTTGAATACCCCCACACACCGTAAATATTTTTGTTTTATTTTATCAAAGAGAATGTGACATTAAAGAAGAGAGTGGGAAATATGGGGATGAATGTCACTTCTATTGGCTGGATTTTTCATGGAAGCAGTATTTATCATGGTATTTCCTTTTCTAAAATGCTTGCTAGAAGAATGGCCTTCATATAGGGGTGAATCATTGTACAGCACTACAGCCATAAGCCAAGAGACATTCGTCACACAAAAGTTGCTGAGAGCCACCGTGTCTATTATTTTTTATTATTAACACAATATAAATCCTTCTGGTGAAGTCATAATTCAGTTCATCTTTCCTTATCCTCATTCCCCAACTTCAAAGCACCTACTGTCACAAACTACCTACTGACTTACCTATCTATACTGCTTTTCATAAACACACATATATGCAATAAATTTTAATTAATAAATTAGACATATTAATAGATTAACAACAAAAATAATAAAATGGAACAATTACAATTTTTGGTTATTTTTTATTAATTATAGTTTATTCACTTTGGGTATCCCAACTGTAGCCCCCTCTCTTTTCCCCTCCCAATCCCACTCTCCCTCCCTCTTTTCCACCTATGCCCCTCTCCTAGTCCACTGATAGGGGAAGTCTTCCTTTCCTTCCTCCTGATCCTAGTCTATCAGCTCTCATCAGGAGTGGTTGCATTGTCTTCCTCTGTGGCCTGGTAAGGCTGTTCCCCCATCAGGGTGAGGTGATCAAAGAGCAGGCCAAGCAGTTCATGTCAGAGGCAGTCCCTGTTCTTATTATTATGGAACCCACTTGGATACTGAACTGACATGGGCTACATCTGTGCAGGGGTTCTAGGTTACCTCCATGCATGGTCCTTGGTTGGAGTATCAGTCTCAGAAAAGACCCCTGGGCCCACTTTTTTTTTTTCTGTGCTCTCCTTGTAGAGCTCCTGTCCCTTCCAGGTCTTTCATAAGATACGCTGCGCTCTGCCCAGAGTTTGGCTATGAGTCCCAGAATCTGCTTTGATACCTTACTGGGTAGAACCTTTCAGAGGCCCTCTGTGGTAGGCTCCTGTCCTGTTTCCTGTTTTCTCCCTCTTCTGATGTCCATCCCATTTGTTTTTGTGAATGAGGATTGAGGATCTTATCCAGGGTCCTCCTTCTTGCTTAGCTTCTTTAGGTGTACAGATTTTAATATGTCTAATATCCACTTTTAAGTGAGTATATACCATGTGTGTCTTTGTGCTTTTAGGATACCTCACTCGGGATGATCTTCTCTAGTTCCCGCAATTTGCATGCAAATTTCATGATTTCCTTGTTTTTAATTGCCGAGCAGTATTCCATTGTATAAATGTACCACAAGTTCTGTATCCATTACTCAAGTGAGGGACATCTGGGTTGTTTCCAGCCTCTGGTTATTACAAATAAAGCTGCTACAAACATGGTTGAGCAAAATGTCTTTGTTGTATACTTGAGCATCTTTTGGATATATGCCTAGGAGTGGTATAGCTGGATCTTGAGGAATCACTATTCCTAATTGTCTGAGAAAGTGCCAGATTGATTTCCAAAATGATTGTACAAGTTTGCATTCCCACCAGCAATGGAGGAGGGTTCCCCTTTCTCCACATCCTCTCCAGCACATGTTCTCACTTGAGTTTTTGATCTTAGCCATTCTGATGGGTGTAAGGTGAAATCTCAGGGTCGTTTTGATTTTCATTTCCCTGATAGCTAAGGATGTTGAGCATTTCTTTAAGTGTTTCTCTACCATTTGATATTCCTCTATTGAGGAATTCCCTGTTTAGCTCTGCACCCCATTTTTTAATTGGATTACTTGATTTGTTGCTTTTTAACTTCTTTACTTCTTTATATATTCTGGATATTAGCCCTCTGTCAGATATAGAGTTGGTGAAGATCCTTTCCGAATCAATTACAGTATTCTTAATAAAAATCATGTGCACATGGTCCCTCCCTCTGTTCCTCTTTCCTTGCATGGCACCCTCCTTTTAAAGATGTTAGAAGATGCAATACATCTGCGATAAGAGGAACAGAGTGATGGAGGTGCTGTGGCGCAGTGCTAGGTTGCCCTGTAGAAGGTGTTGGAACACAAACAGCACAGCACCATCATAGCTGATGTGATGAGCTAGGCAGTCCTGGCAACTAAAGTGTCGATGGCATGTACCATGTAGGTATGATGTACAAAGGAATGATTCACATCCTAGGCATACAGCATGAAATCACACTAGTTAGAATGGTGCACAGTATAAAACTTATAAACCACTTATTTCTGTAACCCTCCACTTTATGTTCTTGGGCTGTGGCTGACAATGAGAAACTAAAAACGAAGAAAACCACAAATGAAGAGACCATTGTACTTTTTCTGCCAATTAGCCAAAAGGGGACACTGTGAATATAATCCCCATCCTAAATAGACCCCAAGCATTGCTGATGCTTAAGACTGCCGTTGCCAACCAGGATTAGCTGAGGAGAAATCACATCCTCAATCAAGAACCGCCGAAAATACATGTGATGTTTCCGCTTCACTGCCAGACATTAACATTTCACAAGAACCACAACCTGATGAAGTTGTTGCCTTCCCACAGAACCATGCTGTCTCGACAAATTAATTAATTAAGTTAGCAGAGAATTTTTTAAAAAGTCCTTTTTGTTGTTGTATATGCAAAAGAACTGAAATCAGCATCTCAAAGAGACATCTGCGTACCCATGCACACGGCAACAGCATTCATAACAACCGGAGAGTGGGCACAGCCTGGGCGACACCGCAATGTCACTGAGCCTCGAGAAGCTGCAGCAACTCGGAGGAGCCCTGAGGCCAGTGAGCCAAGCAAGCGACTCAGTCATCAAAGCACAAATCCTGCACGGTTCCATTTATACAGGCAATATACAAATTCAAGTTCATAAACACAGGAAATCCAACAGTGGCTGTGAGGGCCTGAGAGGAGAGGGAAATCGGGAATCTGTTCGATGGGGACAGAGTTTTGGTTCCACAAAGATGAAAGGCCCCGGAACATTCTGAACAACGCAAAGATGAAAGGCCCCGGAACATTCTGAACAACGTTGAACTACACTCTTCCTGTGGCTGGCAGAGAACTTTGTGCTACGTGTGTTGTGTTCTGGAATAATTTTTAAAACCATGTTAATTTAAATTAAGCTGCATATTGAAAGAATACATCACATACTCAAAACCAATAAAATCTAAACCAGCTATCCCAACCTAACAAAATGTTATTACAGAGGAGAGGATAATGATGCTACATGGCTTGAGGAGGACCTCCAGGCCTATCTACTATGCTTCAGTTTGTTGGGAGGAAAACAATTATGTTTTGAAGTAGATAAAAATGAGTTGTACTTTTCATTATAGGAGGTCCATAACCAGGCATCTTTTTATCTCTGAACTCACTTGCATGCTTATAACAGTTGACCACCACACTTATGCATACAATAAAGGGAACCCATTGGCTCTCAGACTGACAAGCTCGAACAGAAGCTGTTGTCAGCGCAATGTTGGACCAGGAGCTTAATGTCATTGGAGTCGTGGTTTTTCTACACCTTCTTCTCTGCCTCCAGTCTAGGTGACCACACAATGCTCCTGCGGTTCTCCCCTACTTGTGACTAAATGCCTATGATAGCACTAGCCTAAATCCTCACATTATGGGAAACAAGGGCATTTGTGCTAGAAACTTCCCTGGGGTCTGGAAACCCACTGACCCTGGGAGGTGAGCTCATTCTTTGAGTGGGGTATAGCAACTGGCTAAAGTTCACCAGAAGCCCCATGTGGAGCTGGCACAGGATCAGCTCTCGGAAGGAAAAGGGGACAAACGGAAGTAGACAGAAGAAAACATGCATAGTTACTTCCTCCCTAAGCACAAGGTTCTTCAGAAAGGGACAACTGTCACCGCACTAAGTCAAACAGAACAAATGAAAAATCATTGCTCCCCACTCTCCCCTAACACTTGCAAAAACAAATTAAAGGAAAGCAAAGGGACAGTTTAACAACTAATGAACAAGTCCTCACGAAGATGGCAGAGGCCAAGGAGTCAGGTATGTGAAACAAATCAGCAAATGTTCCTTTACTCCACCCACAGATGTATAGTATTATAAATAATTTAGGTCACATGGGAAGCTCTCCCAGGGCTTAGTGGAAGGTTTGCTCTCTTGGCATGCCGTGCTGAAATCGAACAGCTACCAGAGCAGATAATATTCTCATGTAAATGCTACAAGTATATTCATTGAGATTAAGTCCTCCTTGATACCTGTTCCTTCCTTATTTTTGCTATAAGTTAATTGTTTATTAAAGCAAAACTGTGAAAATTTTGAAGACTTTAAGACCACCAGAATATAAACATTTCACTTGAAAAAAATTATAGGACCAGTGTGAGGGCTTGGCAGGTAACAGAATTTACCAAAAAAAAAAAAAAAAAAAAAAAAGACAACCTAGGTTTAATTCCCAGAACTCATTCTGGAGGAAAAAACAAAAACAAAAAACAAAAAACAAAACTCCTATGAGTCTTTCTTTGCCCTTCATATACACACCGGGTCCTTCCTCCCTCCCTCTCTCTCTTTCTCTGTCTTTAACACACACACACACACACACACACACAGAGAGAGAGAGAGAGAGAGAGATATTAAAGACTACAGGCAGAATCTAAACCATCAAAGCACCAGAGGTCACACACTACATGTACTGACAATAAAGATACAAGGCAATAAAAATAAGGTAAAGCAGATGGTTTATGGAACAGAAGAACAAACCTGAAGTATCTATGATAACAATAAATGGAGATAAATTATCGTATTATCATCCCCTGTAAATGACAAATTACATACCTAAAAACCACAGAAAAGTAAAAATAAATAAATAAATAACCAAAAATCTAACAAACAAAATATCCTTTTGCTAAGCATGATGGCACACGCCTTTTATCCCAGTACTTGGGAGGCAGAGGCAGGTAGATCTCTAAGTTCAAGGTCAGCCTGGTCTACAAAGCAAGTCCAAGACATCCAAGGTTACACTGAGAATCACTGTCTCAAAACACCAACCAATCAAACAAACGAATTCACTTTGCGAATAATTAAGAGTATTTATTAAATTGACTATAAAATTTTAAAGTTTTTTTCCCTATAAACCAATGGCTAGAGCCAATTAGAAAACCCACTGGGAGGGAATTTAAAAAAAAATTCCACTCACATTAGCATCTAAAAAGAACTGGTCAGATGTGGGCAAAACTCTGTAAGAACTGGAAATTTCTCCAGTGGAGAACAGTGTGGTTATGCCCTCAATAATAATCATAATATCATCCTCATAATATCATAATAGCATGGTATGTCCTCCAAGGGTCGTGTTCCAGAAGTTTGGTGGGCTTGTTTGCAGGTGAGATTCCCACAGGCTTACGCGTTTAAACATACAGTCCCCAGCTGGTGATGCTGTCCGAAATAGAACCTTCAGAAGGCAGCGCCTGGCTGGAGGAAGCGACTGGCCCTGAGGTTTCAAGGCCTGATTCCACTTCCTGTCTGCTGCCTACTTCCGGAGTCCAGACCACGTGACCAGCCTGCCTCACGCTATGCCTTCCCTACCGTGACAGGCTGCGTCCCTGCTGAAGCAATGAGGTAAAACAAACCCTCCCTCCTTTGGGGGCTTCTGCCATGCGTTGTGTCACAGCACTGAGAAGAGTGAATGATAGAGTTGGTTCCCAGGGTGACCATGGAAACAGGCAAAAGGGCCTTCAGCAGACAGGGCCTCAAGCTGTCATTGGACATAAGAAGTGCTCCCTTGAGTTCTCAGGGATGCCCGGTTAGTTCTTATGGGAGAGTTATTATAAAAGACCAAGACTGAGCCATCCCTCAGGTTTCCCGTCCTGTCATGTGATCTCCTCACGCCACCACGTTGCCATCCACCATGATGAGAGGCAGCCAGGAGAGGCCACACCAGAACAAACAATGTATTTGGATCTTCCATCTTCAAAACTGTGAGCGTAAAATAAACCCCTTTTTCTTACAGATTGCCCACCATCATATATTTCATTACAGAAATGGAAAAAAAAACAAATAAATAAGAAATTAAATGAAAAATAATACTCTCATAGAGAATGCGAAGTCATTAATTCTCCCTGGATTAACTCATAAATTTACTGCAAGCCAATTAAAATATCAGGAGGATCTGGGAACCTGTTTGTTGCAAAAAAAAGTTAGTAATCTGGGGGTTGGAGAGGCTCAGTAGCTAAGAGCACTGGCTGTTATTCCACAGGACCCAGGTTCAATTCCATCTGTAACTTCAGTTAAAGGAGATCCACCATCTTCTTCCGGCCTCTGTGGAAACCAGGCACATAAGTGGTACACAGGCATGCATGTAGAAAAAGCACCCATATACATAAAATAAAATAATAATTTACAGTTAGCAAATCTCAAACTGCTCCCGCCAACAGAGAAAATGACATCACGAGACCTCTGAGACTGGGCTGGAAAAGGCTTTCTGCTTCCGCCTGGTCCTCCTGGGTCTCCTGCTCTACCTGAGGCAAACACCTTATAAGAAAGCCAGTTCTGTGCAGCACCGGAGGGCCCAGCTCAGCGGCCAGCTAGCCAACAGGAGCTGCCAGCCAAAGGCATCAGGAATTTTACCCCAGAGACTCCAGGTGATCACAGCCACAGCTGACAGGGACTCAATCACAAGAAACAGGAGGCGAAAGCAGCCGGGGAGCCTTTCCAAAGTCCTCCTCAACAAAACCACGAACGGAACAGAATGCCAGTTCTAAACTGTGGAGAGTGCAAAGTAGGAAAAAGCCAATCAAGGGAAGAGAAGGAGGAGGAAAGGGGAAAGGGGGAGGGAGAAGAGGGAGCAGGTAAGAGGGAGGGAAATGGGAGAAGAGAAAGGCAAAGAGGGAGAGGAGGGAAGGGAAGGAGAGGAGGAAGCAGAAGGGAAGGGGGAGAAAAGGGGACAGGAGAGGAAGGAGAGAGGTTCAAGGGGTGGGGGGGTAGAGGAAGGGGGTGGGACACGAAGGCCTCTTACCAGGGTGTGAAAGACAGCACATCTATACAACATTCATTCATTTCATTAATATAGTTGTCCTATTTGGCCATTTTATTAATATTACTAATGACTATTTAGTAAGAACTGGTCTGTAATTATACATGGTCAAGAGTCTGAGACAGGAGCACCACAAATTGAAGGGGAGCCTTAGCTACAGCTATGGTTGTTAATCTGTATGGCTAATTTGTAAATTCAGCCTTGCCGCTTGCATGTGTGTGTGTGTGTGTGTGTGTGTGTGAACAAGCATGGTATATCTTTGGTTCTGCATCCCCTGAGGAGCTTGGATTGTATCTCCATGGTTTCGGGGAGACAGATGTTTTCTAGATCTGCTGCCCCAGCCAAACATTACAGCCAGTTTAGAGCTGGAACAAACAGATGCCGAGCCCTCCTGTCTTCTCTCTTCCCTCCTGATCTCCCTCCTCTTTCTAGAGCGTGGTTCCCTCAAACTAGTCCAACACAAAGCTGGCCACGAACAGGACAGCCCATTTCTCACCAATGCCTCTGCTACACACCCCTTAACTCCTCCTCAGAGGAAGAAATCTCCCCTCAAGTTCCCAAAGCACAGGAAGATAAAGAAAATACTTCCTATCTCATTGCTTCATTCAATATTTTCATGCCCAGAAAAAGGTCAGCGAGCATTCTCGCCCATAGCTATGGAAAGATACTTACTCTGGGCATTTCTGACAAAGTTTACAGGACAGCCACCGGGTTATCCCATAGATTTTGTCTTTTACAGCTTCTAGAATCACCTCCAGCACAGGTTCTTCCTCTACCCAAGCCTCTTCCTCTAAGCTCTGGAGCCAACTGCAGGTGGCAGCTCCCTCACCAGATACCTGGCCTTCAGGTTCTTAGTTGGGAGCCAGAAGGAGTAGCTAACATGTCCGCAGGGTCTGTATGATGTAAAGACCTAGCATGACCTTGCTCTACCCCCTGGATGTGGAGGTAGGAACCTGCATGTTCCCGAACTCCTGCTATTCCCTCGGGTGAGAACTCCTGGAATCACCAAACAGTGCTCTGCGAAACCTGTGCCACCTGCTCTTGCTTATCTCGGGACAACAGAACGGCACTGTCCACTTGGATATGCCTGATGAGCTCTCTGGGTTTCTACCAGCTCAGTGCAAATACTCAGTATTGGGAGGCAGCACATATTCAATCCCGCCTTTCCACAAGTGACAAAAAATGAGGCTCAGAACAGTCAAATAAGCCTTTTCAGTCATTCCTCAAACTTCCTTCACCATCCACCTGAGCCAAGTGTTCTTTGACTCCTTGTAAATTCACCCACCCTCACCTTGGAAGCAAGAGGGGTGATGGATGGTACCACCTGAGGAGCAGTACACCACCATCCCTGTGGTCCCTGCTCTCACTGCTCGGCAGAAGGAGATTCATTTTGCTGCTGCCACCCTCCTCAATGGAGCATCCAGGACCACGAGGTAGGACATGTGAAGCCTCATGGATCTCCAAACACACACGTGGGCTATGCCAGTTGTGCTCATGTCCCTGGCTCCAGCTAGGTGCCAGGCACCCAGGCTCCATCCACTTGCTCTCTACACTACCATTCAAATCTTGCAAATCTCCTATTTTCATTCTCTGCACAACACTTCCCAACCCTCTCCTCAAACAGATCTCCCCAGAGGGAATAAGCCTGACAATATCTAACCAACAAAACAGGCATATGGTACCAACTCAGTCCTCAGCAGACTACTACAGGGTTTAAATGAGGAAGCTGTGTGAGTCTCAAATTAAGGACACAACAACACGAGGTCTTATGTCTGTCCTAATTTGCTTACACCATGACCACCAGACGCATACTTCATTAGCTGAAACCTGAGCAGGTTCCTGTAAGTAAGAGTGTGGTAACAGCTCCTGCTCCATTCTGACCAGGCTGAAGCACAGCTGGATTTTTCATACTTCATGCTTGGACCACCAGAACAAAAACTACCCTCTTCTGTTTTCCCCAATATCTCCCTGACTTTCTCAACCAAATTCCTTTCCCACTGCTATTCAAATAAATTACAATCCCACTGGCTTCAAGGCCACAAAACTATTTTATACCATGGTTCTGGGAGTCAGAAGTCTAAAAGTATGTCTCGCTGAGCTAAGTTTACAGTCAAGAGGCGCCAAGGCATTCACAAAGAACCCATCTCCCCATCTTGCAGAGAACCATTTTGCCGTCTTCAACAGGAGACCATTTGCTGACTTCCCCAGCTTCAACAGCTGCCTACAGACTTTAGAGCATGATTTCTTTCACATCATCCTAATCTCTAGCTTCTCATCACATCTCTCGACACAGACCTGCTCTGTCTCCCTCCATGGGACCCTTATGCTGACATTGGGCCTACTGGATAACCCCTACCTCCGTCACATAGGACACATATCTATATTTCCCGCACTGTCATTCAGCCCCACCACCCTGATCTAACATACCCAACCTACAGAATCCAGGCTCCTCTCATTCTTTGCAGAAATTAAAAAATATATATCCTAAAATTCACATGAAACCAGACATGATTCATAAAAGCTACAACAATCCTAAGACAATACAATAATCGGGAGGCTACCATCCCAGATCTTAAGTTTTATTACAGAGCCAAAAAAAAAAAAAAAATGGCACTGTAGCCCAGTGTAGAGACATAAACCAATGAAACAAAGCTGAAGACACAAATATGAGTACATGTAACTTTAGCCACTTAATATTTGACAAAGATGCCAAAACTATGCACTGGAGAAAAGAAAGCATCTTCAGCTAATGGTTCTGGGGAAACTGGATGTCCACATGCAGAAGAATGAAATGAGACTCACATCTATTACCTTTCACAAAAACTAACTTTAAATGGACCAAAGACCTAAATGTGAAGCCTGAAACACTGAAATTGATAGAAGACAAGATAGGCAGTCCCCTACATGTTACAGGTACAGGAAAGACCTCCTTTTGCTTAAGAATTAAGACCAACAACTGACAAGTGGGACTTTACAAAACTAAAAAGTTTCTGCGCAGCTAAAAAAACAGTCAAATGGGTAAAGAAGAAGCACAGAGCATGGGAATTATCTTCACCAGCTATACATCCAGAATATATATATTTTTAAAAACTCAAAAAGAGAAAGGAAGGAAGAAAGGAAGGAAGGAAGGAAGGAAGAAAGGAAGAAAAGAAAGAAAAGCAACTGACCCATTTGAAAAACTGACTTGGAACATGAACAGACAGTTCTCTTTTTTTTTTACTTAAATTTTTTTTATATTTACATTTTATTCATTTTGCATCCCAGCTGTAACCCTCTCCCTCATTCGCTTCCAACCCTACCCTCCCTCTCTCATTTCATCCCATGCGCCTTTCCAAGGAAGTCAACCTCCCCTTCCATCTAACTCTAGCTTATCAGGTCTCATCAGGACTGGCTGCATTGTCCTCCTCTGTGTTCTGGCAAGGCTGCTACTCCCTCAGGGCGGGGGGGGGGGGGGTGTCAAAGAGCCAGCCACTGAGTTCATGTCAGAGACAATCCTTGTTCCCCTTACTAAGGTACCCACTTGGATACTGAGCTGCCATGGGCTACATCCAAGCAGGGGTTCTAGGTTATGTCCCAGAAGCAGAAAGATACACATGGTATATACTCAGTTATAAGTGGATACTAGACCTATAAGATAGGATAAACATACTAAAATCTGTACACCCAAAGAAGCTAAACAAGGAGGAGGACCCGGAGTAAGATGATCAATCCTCACTTAGAAAAACAAATGCAATGGACATTGGAAGTAGGAGAAAACGTGTAACAGGACAGGAGCCTATCACAGAGGGCCTCTGAAAGACTCTGCCTAGCAGTGTATCAAAGCAGATGCTGAGACTCATAACCAAACCTTGGGCAGAGTGCAGGGAATCATATGAAAGAAGGGGGAGTTAATAAGACCTAGAGAGGACAGGAGCTCCACAAGGACCAAATATATCTGGGCACAGGGGTCTTTTCTGAGACTGTTTCTCCAACCAAGGATCATGCATGGATATAACCTAAAACAGACAGTTCTCAAAAGAAGAAAAAAATGGCTTACTTATCTCAAAAAAAATGTCCATCCTCCCTAGCAATTAGGTTAATACTCATCAAAAACAACATTGAGATTTCATTTTACTCCAATCAGAATGGCAAAGATCAGCCAAATAACCAAAACACATGCTGGAGTGGGGTGTGGGAAAAAGGGTACTCTTATTTTCTGTTGGTGGGGTTGCAAACTGGTGCAGTACTATGGAAACCAGTGTGCAGAATTCCCCACGAAGCTAAAAGTAAACTTATCATATGACCCTCTGTATCTCTCCTTGATGTATATCTAAAGGACTCAACATCCTACTCCACAGATACTTTTTAGGTTGTTGAATTTTTCTTGTTTAATTTTGGTGGTTTGTATGAATCTAGAAACTCATTTGTTTCTTTCAGGTTTTCCTTAGAGGAATTTTTATCCAGCATCATGGCTGCTCTTGAAAGGGATCACACCCAAAGACCTAGGTCTATGTGATTCAGCTGGAATACAGACAAGCCTTTATTACACACCTGTAATCCCTCTGGCCAGAATTTTATACACAGCTTTAATCCCAGACGATGATGTCTAATTGAGGGGCAAAGTGACAAATCAGAGAAAGATTTTACAGAATGAGTCAGAGATAGGATACACCCAACTTCCATGAGAACAGACAGGAAAGAGAAGCTACTTAAGGTCAGCGCAAAGAGAATAGAATGAGTTTGTTGAGATAGTACAGTAGAGTTCAGGAGCACAGTACAGTTTGGCACAGTTCAGTTGAGTGCAGTTGAGTTCATGCAGTTCACTTCATGGATTTTGAGGCAGTTTTTCTAAGCAAAGAAGTTTAGTGAGAAGCAGACAGAAGCCAGTTTGAATCAGTCAGCTTAAAGATGAATTTTGAGCCAGAACAGCTGAGTTGAACCAACTAGCCAGAGTTCGGAAAGAGCTAGAATGGGTAAGCTTATTCAGGAGGAAGTCTTGAAGGCTCAAAACATTCTAGGCCTAGATTCACAGATGGAGGCTAGAAGCTAAAGCCTTTAAGGTCCAGGCTTGCAGAAGATTAGATTGCACAGAAGCCTATGCCTAGAAATAGATAGAAATGCTATGGGCTCAGCCCAAGCTGTGTATTTGGGTATAGCTCTCACCTCATACCCTCATCTGAGAAAATAAAAACAACATTTACAGTTTTCCAATTTAATGGATTGCAATTTCTAATGGTGTTCCTTTATAATATTCTGAATTTGTTTGGTGTCTGGTGCAATGTTTTCCTGTTTATTTCTGATTCTGTTAATTTGTGCGCTCTCTTTTTTCTTTGGTTAGTTGGGCCAAGGATCTGTCAATCTTGTTTATATTTTCAAAGAACCAGCTCATAGAGATTCATTGATTCTTTGTGGGGTTTTTTTTTTCTGTTCCTGTGCCATTAATTTCTGCTCTGGTTTTTATTATTTCTTACTCTCAAGTGGATTTGGGTTTGGTTTGTTCTTCTTTTTCCAAAGTTTTGAGTTTCATCATTAAGTCATTTATTTGTGTTCTCTCTGACTCTTTAATGTAAGCACTAAGAGCTATAAATTTCCCTTAATGGACAGCTCTCAATGTGTCCTAGAGATTTTGTTGTGTTGTGTTTTCATTTTCATTTAGTTCAGGAATTTTTTTTATTCCTTTCTTGATCTCTTCTTTGACCTATTCCTCATTATAAGGTGTTCTTTTTAAGCTTCATGAGTTTGTATATTTACTAGAGGTTTGTTTGCTGTGTATTTTAAGTTTTATTACATTGTATGCAGATGGAATACACTGAGTTATTTCAATCTCTTTGAATTTGTAAAGATTTGTTTTGTGTGACAGGGTGTGGTCTACTTTATAAAAGCTTTCGGTTGGTACTGAGTAGAATATTCATCCTTTGGTGTTTAGTAGAGAAGTCTGCAGATATCTGTTAAGTCCTTTTGATGTATGACTTCTACTAATTCCGGTGTTCCTCTTTTTGGTCTAGATGACTTATCTTTTGGAGAAAGTGAAGTATTGGAATCATTACTATTGATGAGTGATGTTAATCTATGTCTTTAAATCAAGTAATACTCTTTAATAAAATTGGGTACACCAATTTTATGCATATATGTGTTAAGAACAGTAATGTCTTCTTGGTTCACTGTTCTCTTGATTAGAATGAAGCATCTCTATCTCTACTGAATAATTTTAGTTTGAAATCTACTCTTTCAGATATTAAGATAGTGACACCTATCTGCTTCCCAGTCCCATTTGATTAGAGTACTTTTTTTATACAACATGGCCTAGCTTAAAGCTAAGATACATTTCTTGTAAAACTTTGATATGCATTTTTATTCTTAATCCATGCAGTCAGTTTGTGTCTTTTGATTGAAAGAAGAACTGGGGCCATCGAAGTTATTATTGAAATGTTTCTGTTAGTTATGGTCATCGTGTTGCTAGATTTTTGTTGGTGTTGGTGTTTTCAGTGAATGATACTTTTAGTTTCAGTAATTATGGCTTCATATTTTCCCAGTGTCTCTACTATGTTCATTTTTCTCTTCCGCCTGAAATATTGCTTTCTATGTTTTCTCCAGGCTTGGTCTGTTGGAGAGAGAGAGAGAGACATAGATGGATGGATGGATGGATGGATGGATGGATGGATGGATGGATGGACGGACGGACGGACGGACGGATGGATGGATTGGCAGGGCAGACAGACAGACAGACAGATATAGAGATAGAGATAGATACTAGGCTATTTATGTTGTGGAGAGTTTTTCTTTTTCCTTCAACTATGTCAGATGGTTTTGATGGAAATATTAGTCTATATTGGACATCATGGTTGTTTAAGACTTAGAATGTATTGCTCCAAGCTCTTCCAGCTTTCAAAGTTTCAACTGAGAAATCAGCTGCTGGTATTCTGATGGGCTTTCCTTTATATATGACATATGATTTTTCTTCTCTACAACTTTCAATATATTTTCTTTGCTCTGTATACTTAATGTTTTAACTATAATACACTGGGGATTTTCTTTTCTAGTATTGTCTATTTGGTATGCTTTGTAGTTCTTGTATTTGTATAGGTGTGCCCTTCCTTAGCTTAGGGGAGCTTTCTTCTATGATCTTACTAAAGATCTTGTCTTTGCCATTGACTTGGGATCTTCTCCCTCATTTCTGCCTATATTATGAAGATTTGGTCTTTTCATGGTGTCCCACATTTCCTCTATGTTCCTTTCCTATGGTTTATTTTAATTTTTTTCATATTCCTTGCTCTTTGGTATAGATTGTATACTTTATCTTTGACTCCTAATAGTCTATCTTCTGTTTAACTCATTGTACTTGTAAGACTTTCTTTTGGATTTTCTAGTTGAGTTATTGGTGTTTTGTTTTGTTTTTTTCACATTCCATCTTTATTTCAGCTTGAGTCCTCTACAATGTTTCTATCTCTATTGAATTCCATTTTTAAGTCCTAGATTGTCTGAGTCATGTCCGTTAGCCTTCGGTCTGTATTTCCTTGAACATGAATCAGGCATTTATTCTCCTTAAGTTCTTTCCCTTTAATTTCATTGAGCTGTTTCTTTATGTCTTCTTCAAACTCCTTGTATTCTTTGTTAAAGTTTATGATTGTTCTTTGAAATTCTGTATCCTTGGGCTTCATCTAGGTAATTCTCATTGCCAAAAATAAAGCAAAAAACAAACAAACAAACAAAAACCTTCTATAGGACGAGTGGGCTTTGGAGAGAAAGTATGGCTTGGTCTTTTGTAGTGTTTGTATGTGTGTGATGACAGATGGGCTTGTGGACTTCTTTTGTTAGTTCTGTGCCTGACAGGGAGAGAGTGCGTTGAGGCAGAAAAGAGGATGTGAAGGCAGGTTGGGTCTTGAGGCTGGAAATGGCTTCAGGGGGATGATGTCAGGTGCTAGGCTTATGTGTATATCCTGGTGCAAGCCTGGAGTATGGCGGTATATATGGCCGGGCAGAGAGGTTGGGTGTGGTTTGGGAGTGGTCTGTGGGACCAGAACAGTTAGGGCCAGTCTTGGAGGAAGCCTAGAATTTGGTTGTGGTACAGGCAAGGCTGGCCAGATTACCCAGAGAGACTAGATGTGGGACCCAGGCTAGATCAAGGATTGGAGAACAGGAGGATCAGCGGACTCACTAGGCTACACCCTGGTCAAGGACATTTAAGCTGCCTTCAACATGTCCCATACAACATAGAAACTCCAGCTGTTTTTCTTCTACATACAATTCATAGGAAATTTTAGAGCTAGGCTTGTCAACCAGAGGCCAGCAAATTCTGACACTTGCCTGCATTGCCCTGTTGTTTTTATACACAGTATTACTGAGCACTGGCTAGTCATTTGCTTATGCACAGTCTACAGCTGCTTTCTCATTGCAACAGATTTAGTAGTTGCCACAGAATCCCCCACAACCCACAAAACCAAAAATATTTACTATCCTGTGCAGAAGAAGACTTAAATACCTCCCACCCTAGAGCTACCTTACTGCTCCTGCATCACAGTGAAAAGCACTGAGGGTAAGGAGACCGCCACTGATGGCTCTGCCTACCCATATTCTGTCTACCATGTGGGTACAGTAGAAGGCTGTGCCCCAGTGACATTTCCAAATCTCTCTCTTCAACTCTCCCCAGAGGCGCTTTCCCTTTCTTCCTACTTCCTATTCCTTGGGAACTTTCCTTCGGTCACATCCTTCGTCCTGTTACCATGGGACTTAAGAATAAAACCGTTGTCAAGCCTTCTAGCTTTTCTCTCAACATATGAAGGAAAGTTTCTGTAACAATATTCATTTTTTGCAATAAACCCTGTTTGTCATGGCTATAGTCTCTTTTGAGACTCAAGAAAGTTAGCTTTGGGACTCAAGGCAGAGTAATGAGTTCTTTGTTCTACATAGTCCCTGCTTCTCTCCCAAAGCAACAACTGCCCTTGATTTAGTTGGCAAAACACACAGTACCATGCTTCCCAGGAAGAAAAAAATGGGTCAATCCAAATTCTCATAAATATTATTCTTTCAATAACTAGGATAAGGGCTAAAAAGTCTCCACCAAGCAGTGGAAAGTGAGATGTAGAATACAATATGGAAAACTGGGGCCATGCTCAAGGGTCAGCCACTGGAGTCAGGCACTGTTAACCAGCCCTGGAGTCTAGCTGGAGTGGTTCACTTCATGGAGCAGATGACAAGGAGGACAAATGAATGTATTAATGAAAGTTAGAGTTGGTTGTGGATAGAGGTAGTAGAAGGGAGAGCCTCAGCTCATGCAGTGAGAGAGACTTTAGAGAGGTACAATGTCTGTACAACGTACATTAAGTCTGTAGGGCCCACAGATACTAAAGTAGATACGTACCTCAGCATCTTACACCCTTGGTACTAATATCACCAGTGTGTGTTCCAGAAGCCAGAACAACACTCCTTCAACAACAACAAAAATGAACCTTCTGTTCCAAATACATTATCCCCAGAGCATTCTCTTCAGACTATCACACAGTTTCAAAAAATGAACTCACTATGCCCAGTTCAAGCAACCACAGGTGAAGCCTGCCAGCTGGTGAGCCCTAGGCACACCCAGACAGGACGAGGCCAGACCCTTATTCACTGAGAGAGGGAGCGTGCCCAGCATCGCTTCTCACCAGCCCTATACCCACCAGAGGAGAATCAAGAATGAAACAATTGAACAATGAAATCACAAAAGCTCCAGAAAAACAAGCAATATATACCCTAATCAAACATGAAATTTATTTTACTCAATTCCGATGAAGACTATCAAGCAGAAATGAACAAATAATGCAACCAGAAAACCACACAAATACTAACATAAATTATGAAACAAAAAAGTAACAATGATTGTTATCCTGCTTTGCTTTCTGCTGCCATGATAAAACATGGACCAAAACCAATGTGGAGAGAAAGGGTTTATTTCAACTTACAGCTTACAGACTATCACCCAGGGAAGCTGAGGCAGGATCTCAAGCAGAAGCCACAGACGAGCGCTGCTTATTGCCTGGATCCTATGGCTTGCTCAGCTGACCTTACAACCAGGACCACTACACACAATGGGCTGGGCCCTCCCACATCAATCATTAATCAAGAAAATACCCCACAGACAAGCCCACAGTCCAATCTGATGGAGGCAGTTCCTCAACTGAGGCTGTCTCTTCCCAGATGACTCTGGCATGTGTGAGGTGACGAACGTTGGACAGAACAATTACTATCTGAAAGAGCAGATGGCTCACCTGCTCCTCGGCCCCCAACTACCACCTTATATAACCTGGCATCAGAGTCATCATCTTCAGCTAAGCCAGAAGGATGTGCCAATCAGCAGTCAGTGTCAGTCTGTACTGTGGAGGATCTGAGAGAGCCCAGAGGGCAGCCCGTAGTGACTGTCATATATCTGCAGAAACGCTGGGCGTAGTAGTTTACACCTGTTTCCTCTTAGGCTTTGCCTGAACTGGTCAAGAAAGCTGCTTTTCACTACATGTCCAGAAAGGTTAAAAACATTTACTTCTCTGATGAGCCAGTTGTTCCCAATTATACCTTGTGTGACAGAGAAAAAACTCTGAGCGCTGCCCATGGGTTGTTCGGGCCCCTGAGACCTCCTGTGTTTCTCTCCCACTACTGCTCACCATGTCTCTTTAATAAAGTTTTGCACAACTATACACTAGCCAATCTTTGTATCATGTGTCTTTCCTGAGGAAGACACAAGACATCAAAGAAACAATCCTACCCAGGTCTATCCCAGGGAACCTGTGAGCTCACTGGGATCACATGCAGGAGCACAGAGCTTGCTTACAGAAGCCCTGTGACTCAGAGACAGCTGCCCCACCGGAAAGCACAGTCCAACGTGGGTGACAGAGAGCAACATTGCTGGAGGTCCCAGCACAACTGGCAGGCAAGCCCACAGCTGCCTCCTCTTCTCCAAGCACTGCTTGCCGCTTACAGAACCTCACAGAGGGGCCTAGGAAGCCTCGGGAGCTTTCTGAGCATCCTGAGCCTCATCAGCGTCCTCAGGCCAATGAGCACCCCTCTGCTTTCTAAAAGGAACGGCTTCAGTTTGGAGGGATGGTGGCACAACACTGTGGAATCCTTTCCACCATTCATCCAGCTCTCTCTGCTGCAGCTAACATCAAAGATTTCAGCAGATGACACAGAAGATGGATTTGAACAAATATCCCAGACTGAAAAGTGCTAGGCAAACCAACGAAAACTATGGCAATAAAGAAACCTCCACAGTGAAATCAGGAGGTCAGATACTCAGCTGGAGTTCCATTCAACAGAACAGGGACTGCGCAGGTTAGAAAATTACCATGTACCAAAGCGACCAGCACCGAGGACACGTTTGAGTAGCTACGGCCTCCTGAAAATGTGGGGAAATACATGAGCACCTAGAACAGAGAGGACCCCAAACAGAAAAAAAAGGTTGGACTACCAACCATAGGTCAGTGGCATGAGACATGTGTCTGTGTTGTGAGATATGAAGTCAATGGTGCCTACGCCACCAGCCAGGAAGAATAAAGTCCAAAAAGACTAACCTCTGAGCAGTGGAGGGCAAGCAGGGGCCCAGCACTGGGTTTTGCATTTCCCTTTGTGCCTCATATACTCTCTGAATTTTAATTGCAACGGACATATATTACTTTAAAGTCAGAATTGTGATCATCATCACATCCTTAAATATAGCCAATAGCCGCCGCTTACATTCCTGGCTTTGCTTTCTGTGGGCTTTCCACAATCAGTCGTGGTCTGGAATACTAAGTGAAAGTCATTGGTGCATTTTAAACTGCACGCTGTACTAAGCAGTGTGTCGGACTTTCAGACCATCCTGCTCTTTCTTGTCAGAGACATGAATCATCCTTGCATGCAAGGTATCCACATTGGATGTGTGAATGACTCTATGGCCATCTCTGTTTCCAAGTCAAAAGCCATGGGACCGAGCATTTGTACTGAGGTAACCATTATTTCACTTAAGAAGAGCCCCCAACACACAAGAGCAGTCATTCAGGCAACTCGGAGGCAGCAGCAAAGAGGTGGAAAGTGCCTCCCTGTGTAAACAATGGGAAACTCTCCATTTCGAAAGAAAAATATGTGTGCTAAGGCTGCAACAGCGTACAGTGAGAACAGATCTTCTATTCAAGAAACTGCAAAGAAAACAGTTTATGCTAGTTTGATGTTAGACCTCAAAATGCCAAAGTCAGGTCTATGGTGCAAGGTAAATAAAAGAAAACACTCAGTCTGCAAAAGGCTGGACACTAACCAAACTCCCGGGGTTTGGGGAATCCCCTGGGAGTCTTGAGTGGTATCCCCCATAGAGAAGGCAGAGTGAGTGCACATGGCACCAGGCTCTTTTTCTAAGGTGGAACTCTGCTGGGCTCCCTCATTCCCTGAGCTCTGATTCCGTTCCTGTCATTGAAATCCATGCATAGTCTGGGCTACTAGGAAGAACCATGAGTGTAACCCTTCACATCACTGGGCAGGAAGAATATTCCGGGATCTCTTCATGGCTGTGGCTGGTTGGCTGGCTGGTGTTAGAGCCACACACACACAAAAACAGAATAATAGTATATGTGTATTACTGTATTATGTATGTATGCATGCATATATATTTGTATGTGTAAGTATGTATTTGTAAGTATGTATATGTGTATTTGCATGTATGTCTGTATTTGTACGTATATGCATGTATGTGTTTGCATGTATGTATTTATAGGTGTGTATTTATGTGTGCATGTATGTATTTATACGTCTGCATGTAATGCATGTGTTTGTATGTATGTGTGTGTACTGGCTGGTTTTGTTTCAACTTGACACAAGCTAGAGTCATTAGAAAGGAAGGACCCTCAGTTGAAGAAATGCCTCCATAAGAGCCAGCAGTAAGGCATATTCTCAATTAGTGATCAACGAGGGCAGGGTGGCCATTGTGGGTGGTGCAATCCCTGGGCTGGTGCTCCTGGTTCTATAAGAAAGCAGACTGCTTCAGTTTGTTTATATGGTGAATCACATTGATGGGTTTCCATATATTGAACCACCCCTGCATGCCTGGGATGAAGCCCACTTGGTCATAGTGGATGATATCTTTGATGTGTTCTTGGATTCGGTTTACAAGTATTTTATTGAGTACTTTTGCATCAATGTTCATAAGAGATATAGGTCTGAAGTTCTCTTTTTTGTTGGGTCTTTGTGTGGTTTAGGTTTCACGGTGACTGTGGCTTCATAGAATGAGTTTG
>CM053758.1:43626605-43691605 GCA_028658305.1 Pachyuromys duprasi
CACATCCTGCCTAGTATGTACAAGGCCGGGACTCAACACCAACACCTGAAGGGGGAGAGAGAGAATGGAGAAAGAGGAAAGTGGGCCAGGAGGGAAGGGAATATTTGACCTTAAAAAAGACAAAGGAGAAGAACTGAATTGAACCCAAAATAGTACTTGCTTACATAGGAACTTTGAAGGCAAACAAAGTTAGCTTTCTCAATACTGTATATAAAATAAATAAATTAATAAACAAGAAAAAACAAAACAAACAGCTGGGTGAGTAAAGACATGAATATAAAAATTAAATTCTGGAAGGATATGAGGGGGACTCAAGCGGACTCCTAGTGGCAGAGGTCATAGAGACTGAAGAGGACACCCTCTAAATAGACCAGTCTCCTAGGAGAGGGAGGGGAACACCAATCCACCCACAAAAACTTAGACCCAAAATTTACCCTGCCTACAAGATGTGCAGGGATAAAGACAGAGCAGATGGAGCAGAGATTAAGAGATGCCCAAACATTGCCTGGCCCATCCAAAGACCCACCCTACCTGAGAGTGCCAACCCGACATTATGAACAATACTCTGCTAAGCTTGCAGACAGGGGCCTGGCAGAGTTTTCGTCTGAGAGACTCTACCTAGCAGCGCCTCCAAACACTGGGTGTTATGTAGGGAGTCTTATGGAAAAGTGGGAGGAAAGAGAAAAGGACCTGGAGGTGACAGGAGATCCACAAGAAGACCAACAGAGCCAACTAACCAGGGCCCAGAGGGGTTTGCTGAGACTGAAGCATCAACCAAGGACCATGCAGGAACTGTGCCTAAGCCCCCTACAAAGATGTAGCAAACGGGCAGCTTAGGTTTCATATGGGTCCTATAGTAAGCAAAGTGGGGACTGCACCAAACAAGGACTCACTTGCCAGCTACTTGATCACTTCCCCTGGCATGACTACGCTGCCTGGCCACAGGGGAAGAGGACAGACTCAGCCCTGATGCAACTTGATGAGCTGGGCTGGATGGGGAAGGGAGTTCCCCTTTTGTGAAGAAAAGAGGAGGGGGAGAAAAATGGAGGGAGGATGAGACTGGGAACGGAGGAGGGGTAGGGCTACAACAAGGATGCAACGTGAATAAAAAAATAAGTTCTGGGGCTGGAGAGATGGCTCAGAGGTTAAGAACACTGGCTGTTCTTTCAAAGGTCCCGAGTTCAATTCCCAGCAACCACATGGTGGCTCACCACCATCTATAATGAGATCTGGTGGCCTCTTCTGGCCTGCTTGCACACATGCAGGCAGAATACTGTATAAATAATAAATAAACCTTAAAAAAAATAAATAAATTCTGTGGCTGTGGGCAGAGCTCAGGTGGAAAAGCTCTTGCTGTGCAGGCTTGAGTATAATCCCCAGCACCCATGACAAGATCAGGCATGGTGGTGCAAGCTCCTAACCCCAACACTGAGGAGGCAGAGACAGATGGAGCTATAGCCTAATCAGAGAGCCCCGGTCTCCGTGAGAGACTCAGCCTCAAAAAAATAAGGTAGATGTCACCTAAGGAGGAACGATACCCAAGGTTGTCTGCTGGCCTTCATGTGTACATGTGCATACGTGGTGTACACACACACACACACAGAAAAATAAAGTAATAAATTTTGGTTAGTAAAGATGTGGATATAAAAACAGAAGTATTAGAATGGAAATCTTAGGGCTATTTCAGTGACCTTTGTAATGATAGCTAAGAGTGAAATGTGCAAGAACGGAGCCCAGTGAGAAGGTATTTGCAACACACAATAAAGGGGCCATGAAAATTCACAATTCACAGCAGATGAAAACAGATGCTAATCTTCCTCTGTCAGATTAATAAAAGCACTCAAGGCTGCAAATATGCCATCTCTCAAAAGTTGGGGATGCCAGACCCTTCTGCAAGGCCTCTGGGGTGAGAATGGTTATAACCTTTTCTTTCAAGTAAACTAACAACACCTAACAAAATACCAGTCGGGGCAGCCTCTGGCGACTAACAACTCTACTCTAGGAACTCACTCTCAGAAGCAGCCTCAGACATAGAACCTGAGTCACCAGAAGTCTCCCAGCAGCAGAGGAACTAAGCAAGCCATGGTCATCTGCAGCGTGGACTGTGTTACACAGCCACTGAAAGAATGGATCCAAAATTGCCACCAATTATGGGCAAGGGACTATTCACTACACACCATATTTCAGAGGGAGCCATGGAGTGAAATGTGGGTGGCAGAATCCCATTTCTCTTTTATATGCTTTAAAAGAAAAGCAAGCATCTCACATGTAAGAACTGTGACACGCTTGTGACTATGAAGTTTGCGGAGGGGCATTAAGCACAACTGGTAATGGCAGGTACCTATCAGCAGAGCACCGATGGAGAAGAGGGTGCATGCTTGCACATTTCCTGGGTTTTAGTTATGGCAACCATTACATACTGCTTTGGGCATATTTTTAGAATTCCGGCAGCACTGCTCTTAAAGAGAACACAGAGATTTAGCTTCTTTGACAGCAGTGGCTGGGCAGGTGATTTCAAATACCCAGTGTCCTGGGCACTGACAAAATTAGAATGAATGAAGGAGCTCCACTGAAGAGTAACTGGTCAAGACCCCGCCCAGCTCTGTGCTCCTGTACACTGTCGATCACCACTCAAATGTGCCAGAGGTGCATACCGAAGGGAGGTGAGCCATCTCCTAACTCGCTGGACAGTGCAGCCTGGGACAGAGAACTGTTTAAGGAAGCTCTTCCAGAATCAATGTGTCATGTGACTTTTTGCTCATCACTAACCTCTGGCCACAGCTGCTAACCCTCAGCAGCCTCCAGCTCTGTCAAGCTCCCCTCCTATAGTTTACATCCAGAATGTCCCCTAAAGGCCCATGTAGTACAGACTTGGCTCTTCATGGCACTGTCACAAGGAGACATTTTGCTATCTAGTTCAAAGTAAGCAGGATATATACTCCTACCACAGTGCGCTGCCTTGCCACAGACCTGAAAGCAATGGGCCAGGCAGCCAGGGACTACAACCTCCACATGGTAATCCTGGGTGTACACACCCAGACACACACACACATATATACACACACACACACACACACATATACACAGAGAGGCACACAGAGAAACACACATATACATACACACACAGACACACACATATACACACACACATATACACAGAGACACACATATATATACACACACACATATAAACATACACACATAAACACATACATATACATACACTTAAACACATACTTACATATACACACAATACACACACAGACACATATATAAACCTACACATATAGTCACACAGACACACACATATATACAGACAAAAACACACAGAAACATGCACATACACCAAATGTGTATGCACACCTTGTATACATACACATATGTATGTAACATATGTATGAAACATATAGGCACAGACACACATTCACCCATGCACTCACACACACACACATACACCACATATGCACACATGTATCCACATCAACACCCGTACATATACACATCTCACACACAGACACACAGACAGACACACACACACACACATTGTGTCGTCAAATTTCTCTTGAGCCTTCATCTTTCAGGCATGGTTAGGGTGTGATCACTTAGCCACGGTGGACTCCTTCACCAGCAGACTCTCCCCCACCCTCTGCCCCACAGATAGTTAAGTGTCACCTTCAGTTAGGCACTTGGTGTTTCTAGAGTGAGAGCAACTAAATGCAAAGCCACCTCTTGGCTCAGTGACCTTGAGATAGTTTCCTATTTCTTCTCTGTTCTTGTCAGACCACTAAGCACAAGTTGCCAGGACTGCCTGAAGAGCAGGCCCTGGAGAGAGCTGGCTTGACTATGAGGCATTCCCCTGGCTAAGACAAGTGAGACACCTGATGGAAATTCAAAGGGAGGGAACTGTCCAAAGCCCTGCGCACAGTCCACTAGGCCACCAGTGAAATGGGCGATGGCCCCTGTAAAAGGGATCGGTGGGTCTGCTACACAGCAGGTACTCAATAAAGCAGGAACTGTCTTTCTTAGGATTTCTTCTTCCTAAATAGAAGAACTGTTGATGGAACCAGGTCCAAACCACAGACGATCAGGAAGTCCGGAGCAGCAATACAGCACCCAGTCTCCTTTCAGAAGGTTCACAGAGCGAAGTCCAGCTCTGACCCAGTGTGGGTTTCCAAAGAGCCAGCCATCCGGTCACCTGTCTTAAGGGCCTTTATATGCCATACAATTTGCATATAACCCACACGTTTTCCTGTGCTCATTTAAAACATCTCTAGGCTACCTAGAATAGCTAATGCAATATGAATGCCATGCAAATGGTTGCTATACTCTATTGTTTGGTTATTAATTGATCAGGAAAAAACCTGTATGTGTATCTGTACTGAAATGGGGTTTTTCTGAATATTTTCAATCTATGGTTGACTTAATGGGTGGCTACCGAAGCTGCTGACACTGACGGCAGGCTGTATAAGAAAGGCATGTTACCTACACACAACTACATCAACATGCAAGCCTATTCCAACTGGAAACTAACCATTCCTTCTGCAGGGCAGAGACTGTGTGTGGAAATCACTATCCACTGTATGGGAAAAACTTAAAAGGCTAGAGAGGTCAGTCACAGGGAGGGCACTTACCTAGTATGTAGAGAGATGTTCCATCCCCAGCATAGAAAAAAAATTAAAAATAATTGTAGCTGGTTATGTACAAAGATGGAAAAGAAGCCTGTGTGAACACAGATGGAAGGACAGACAGTAGGAGTTGAAACATGTAAGCACTTTATGGTGGGTTCATTGCTCCCCAAAGCCCAGAGAAACGCGAGCACACAGCCTAACACCGGGGCATCGCTCAGGATTGGGGTATCTAGAACGAAATGACCACGTAGAGCTGCTGGAGACAACAGCATTTGAAACACAGGCTGCATTCCTGTTTTACACATCCAAACTTAACTCCTGAAACAAAATGGAGGGAAGGCTTTCAACTGTCTCTAATTAATGTTTCATTGTTGAGGCTTATTGTTTTCTAAAAAAGCAGTTCTCTTTGCAAACCCTAGGGAATCAGGCCAAGGCTCAGAGAAGGTGGAGGAGGCTCAGGAAACAGCCTAGCTAATTCACCAGTCTGCCACCTGTAGGCTGGTCCCAGCAGGCTGAAACTCAGTACCCACTAGACAGACATGAAAACAATGCATATTAAGTAATGCTAAAAAACCGAGCAACAGATGTGTGGAGACTATATATAGGGGCGGGTGCGGACCACAGCTCCCTGGAGGCTGCTGCCCACCTCCTCTCATCGATCTGAGCACTGGGAGCTGTGACCACTCCTATTCAGCTCTCCAAGATGCGGCCCCCCACCCCCTGAAATAAGCTTTGAAAATTAATACCCCTATTAGGATGAACAGCCACACCTGTATCGATCCTTGCTTGCTTGCAGAGTAGTTTTGCCAGGATCTCATTTTAAACCAGACAAGGAACTTGCAAGAACAAAGGCCATTACAAAACAAATAAATAAATAAATAAATAAATAAATAAATAAATAAATAAATAAATAAATGCAGGGCTGATTTTTTTTAATTACAAAAGTTAAGATCAAACAGCGATCATTAATTACCAAGGCTTGTTTTGGGTCTGTGTATGCAGAATTTAAATGCAGATTGTCCACTGGAAGCCTGTAATGTGTCTGTGCACCGTCGACCAAATGTAGTTACTGATGTCAAGAGTTCTTCACAAATACAGATGTCAAGAGTTCTTCATAAATGCAAGTCTTTATGAATACCCATGCCGCATTTATCTATTCCCATATGTCTGTTATTAATTTGGAAAATAAACAACTTTCACCGAAACGCTACAAAATAACAACAGAAAAAAAATCATCTCGGATCAATGGCTTCTTTAATAAATGTTTCCTGAAGAAAGATTTGAGGGTCAAGAAACTGAAAATCAGCCTGGAGTTCAAAAGGCATACTCCTGGCTCCCCGGTACCCAGCCGGTCCAGCAAGGCGGTTTCCGGCTTAAAGGAGAAACAAGAAGTCCCCACGCCCAGGAGGTGAGTGGCCAGAGAGGGGACAGCCACTCCAGACCGACCCGCTACCGAACGCTGCTGCGAAGCACCGCGCGCCACCGGTGAGGACCGCAGCGGAGCGAGCGGCGCGCAGCGGGCTCTGCACCGGGCTCGGGCGCCCCCGCGCCGCCTCGGTCACGGTCGCCAGGGTCGGTCACCGGCGAGCAGGGCTCCTGGCAGCTGTCCCAGGCAGGGACTCGCAGCCGACCGCTGGCCACCAAGTGGCGAGGGGAAGGCGCCGCTGGACTCCTTTCCCCACAGAAAAGTAACTCCGGGCGCAGCGCGCTGGAGCGGCAGCGCGACGCGACGCGACGCAGTCCCCGGAGTTCGCCAGCCCGGACTTGGAAACTGCACGCAGAGCCGCGGCTGCCAGACCCGGGCGTCCGCTCCCCCCACTCGGCGCGGGCCGCGTCCCCGCCACTGCAGCTCCGGGTCCCGGCCCGCGCCGCCACCGCCACCGCCGCAGACACTCACCGAGAAGCCGGCCCAGAAAGGGCAGGAGTGGCGCACGCGGGCCGAGGTGGTGAGCGCCAGCGCCGCGAAGCTCACGGCCACGATGAGGCATCCGAGCGCCATCTGCGTGGCCCCGAGAGCCAGTACGATGCGGGAACGACCCGGGCACTCGCGCAGGCGGGACAGGCTGCGGGGCAGCGCGTGCGGGCGCGGCGTGCGGGGGCCGCCGGCCGGAGGCATCGCGTCCCGCGGGCTCTCTCCGCGCTGCGCTCCTCACCGAGGCGCCGAGGCAAGTTGCGCCGGCTGCGGGGACCGCCTCCCCGCGGGCAGCAGAGGCTGCGGCGCGCGGCCGACGCCAGCGGCCCGGGCCAGGCGGAGAGCCGGGCGCCCGCAGCCCGCACCGGTGCCCGCGCCCATGCCACCGCCGCCGCTGCGCAGGGCCCGCCGGCCGCGCTGCGCCCTCTCCCGCTCGTCCGCCAGCCCGCCCGCCCGCGCGCTCCCCGGGCCGAGCGCGGGCGCGAGCCGCCGTGCCGGGCACGAGCCGCCGCGGGCTTCGGGAGCGAGCCCAGTCGTTGCGCTCTGGGCTCCAGAGAGACACGGAGGCAGAGAGAGGACCAGGCTGGGAGCGAGAGGCGGGAGAGGTCGCAGGTGTGTCCTCGGCGTTGGCGCCTCCTCCCGGGCGGTGGCGGATCCCGAGAAGAGAGCAGAGGCAGTCTGGACACCGGCCAGGGCGGCGGGCTCCGAGGGGGAGCCTTTGGCCGAGGCGTGGGAGACCAGTTTGGGAATGTGCGAGGCTGAGGGCTTAGAGCCCTGGGATATGGATTTCCTGCGCTGAGCCCTGAGGCTCAGCGTCCTCCAGTTCCTCAGCAGGGCAGAGACCAAGATAAGCCTAGAGGCTTTCCTGCAGTTCAGGAATCTCCCTAGCAGCCACCTAAGACACTCCCGGGGCACGCAGTTGACTATCCACCTTTCCTTTGCGGGGCTTTTTAGAAAACAACACCTAAGTTTGGACTTTGAAGTAATAAACAAAGCAAATGTAAATGGGCACTGTATTGGCCCATTAAAGCGCCTATATTCCCTCTTGCCCACAGTTTTATTAACGATTGGCTTCCTTGGAGCTGCAAGGAAACCTGGAAATTAGGTTGTCGTAATGGCTTTGTTGCCCTGTTGATAGGACAACTTTAAGCCTATTAGTGTTGAAAGTGGCCTAGAGTATTGGAAGTATGAAGGACTGACCAAAAAGAAAAGCAAAGTTGAAAGAATTGAAAGCCAAAAGCCATTCTTCCATGGTCTTTTTGGCAGGTGTGAAGGCGTCGTCCATCCCCATTCCGCTCCCCCACCCTCACGCCCCTCGCTGTTGGATTGGAAATACTGAGCAGTGTCCTCCAAAAATATCTCAATTGCTGGTGCTTGAAATTTCAACGGTAGAGATATTGATTCCTTTGGGGCTTGACGAGCCTCTATTAAAATGCAAATTCCCCTTGAAGGGGCAATAGCTCAAGCCTTTATCAGCCAACACCTTACCAGGGATGGGATTTATTTTCCAATTTAACTGGATGGCCAAGGGATGAAGAGAGAGAGAGAGTGGGAATCCCAGGATAAAGTGGATGACCTCCAAATATTGGCCTGTGGCCAACTGCTCCCAGTTCTTTATGAAATGAATAAGCTTCTGGCCAGGTGCTTACAGAGCCCCGGTACAAATTCCAATTTCCTGGAGGTATTTTCTATCTAGAAGTTCTCACGGAAGCATTTTTGTCAGCGCTTGAAACAATATCAACGCGTGATAATCGACTGCCCTCACCTTCCTCACGCGTTCACGCGTTCTTCTGAAAACCGGTTCAGACTAGGGGTCTAAGCGGAAGCCATCCACTTAAGGCGCTTAGAGGTAAGTACCTCAGCGAACAAAACAAGCAGAGGCCTTGCCTCTCAGACATCAAAAGGAAAATTATCAGCATAGCAAATGAGCAAATTACCAGTTATTATCCACATTGAATACTAGTCAAAATTATGTTAAAACCCTACTGTTTACCGGAGAGGAGACTGGAGACGAGCAAAAGCAGACAAGCCCCCTGGGGGACTTTAGGTCTCCAGGGGACTTTGTCAGTACACAGATAATTGCTCTAAGTCAGTTGCATCTGGGTTCCGTGGGATAGAAATTACTACTACACCTGCCACGCCAGCGACCGGAAAGGAGCCTTCTGACCACACCGTAATCCAGAGACTATTGCTATCGGCTTGTGGGGGGGGGGCGGGGCAGGGGGCGCGGCAACGGCTGGTAATGGGGCGCGGGGGGGGGGGAG
This sequence comes from Pachyuromys duprasi, assembly GCA_028658305.1. Taxonomy (NCBI): domain Eukaryota; kingdom Metazoa; phylum Chordata; class Mammalia; order Rodentia; family Muridae; genus Pachyuromys; species Pachyuromys duprasi. Next base: position 43,635,410 of record CM053758.1, read on the forward strand.
GTGTGCTGGGACAAGGGGTGCTAGTGATTTGGGTTAAGTGAAGGCTTGCAGATGTGGAATTGTTTTGGAACTGCCGGTGACGGTTTGAACCGGAGGACGTGCTAAGTGTCAGCCTCCAGGAAATTCTCATTTATTAATTAAATTGCTTGCAGAATAAATGTGGAAGTTCTTCAATTAATGGGCAGCCTGCAGACAGTTCTGAGGAGCAGGAGGCACGAGGGAAGTGGGTTACCAAATGTCTACCTCTGCTGGGAACTTTGACACAGCGAGAGCCAAAGCGATTGATCCAGAAATTAAGTTTACTTTGCTGTTCTAACAATTAGTCCTATTAGTTAAAAAAAAAAAAACATGCTCAGGGCAAAATAATTAAGCAACAAACTTGAATAAAGAGCAATTTGTGAGTCAGGTAGCCCTCGGGATCATAAGAACTCTCCTCTGCCGCACCAATAATACAGAGAAATGAAGAAGCATGAAGAAAAGCAGCACCCAACCAAAGGGTTGGTGCTTTCAAAATTCCCCTTGTGACAGGGATTAAAGCAGAGGGGATGCTATTATCAGGCCACTGAAGTGCTGGACATTTCCCAGGAAGTGAATGAGCAAGTCTCCTTCAGGTTGGCATTTCAGCCTGAGTGATGCCATTCTGGTGTGGTCGCTTGTGACATCACGTGAGAGTCCAGTCTATAATTTTGTGGAACATTGTTTCACAGAATTGGTTTTGTTTCTTTGGGTTTGGGGGGGGGGGTCTTGTTTTGTTTTTGTTTTTTTTGTTTTTTGTTTTTTGAAGCAGGGTTTCTCTGTGTAGCCTTGGCTGTCATGGACCAGGCTGGCCTTGGACTCTCCAAGATCCACCTACCTTGGCCTTCTTCAGTGCTGGGATTACAGGCGTACACACTGCACCAAGATTCACAGAATTTTAGGATTCTGTTGACTATGGTGGCTGCAGTCAACTTGGAATTTGGAGTTATAATAAAGCTGAGTTGATTTCATGGGCATGAAGCCATGAATCAAGAAGAAAGGGAGAGTGAAAATAGAGGGAGAAGATAGTGCTTGTCTGAGTCTACCCTCCTCCTCTGCTCCTAACAATTCAACAGCCCCTTTGATCCTCAGGATTTGTCTCTTACAAACCGCAGTGTTACAGTAGAGCTTGGGCAACTTCCTGGTCCAACATAAAACAACTTCTTTTAGCTGGGCATGGCGGTGCATGCCTATAATCCCAGCACTGGGGGAGAGAGAGGCAGGTGGATCCCTATGAGTTCGAAGCCAGCTTGGTCTACAAAGGGAGTCCAGGACAGCCAAGGCTACACAGAAAAAACCTGTCTTGAAAAAACACAAAACAAAACCAACTTATTTTCCTGCTTAGATCAGATTAGACAAAATGACTAAAACCATTGTTTTTGAGCAGAACAAATCAGATTACCAACCATCTTGATGAAAGTCAAGTTACTTACCTCTTTTTGACATGAGAAATTGGGTAATATAGACCAAATGCCTCACCCTGCCATGCAGCTTATTCCATTCTGGCTCCTTTTGGCATGTGTATTTCTGAAAATGGGTGAGAAATGAATGTGTTCCTTTGTGTCCCCTGTAAGCAAGAAGAAACTTGTACTCAGAGTCTCTACTCTCAACAAGTAATGGTGCAAGGGACACCCTTTTCTGGGAATGGAAAACTAGCAACATCTGCTCAAGGTGACTTAGAACAGGATAAAATGTTTTTGGAGTATTTAATGCATCAAACACTTATGGAGAAAATAAAGGAACATCAGGCCAAGATCTGAGAGGGAAAGAAACCATCAAGGTGGGTAAAGCACAGGATTAGAAAGATGAGTTTGAATTTAGAAGTTTCTGGAACTGAGGACTCAGTAATCTAGTTTCCTGCCTTGCTATGGAACCCAAAATGGCTGAACCATAGGAGTAAAGGTACCCTGAAAACTCAAACACAACCTACAGCAAAGGCAGTCCTGCATTGCATAACCTAGGAGCTGGCAAGAGCAATAGAAAAGTCTCTCTAGAAAGGGTAACATCTTTGTAGGTCTCAAGTTACTTCTGTGAGTACTGTTTCAAACTCCCCTTAATGCTTTCATTGGATGGGGCATTTATGAAAAATCTACAGTCAATATCACACTCAGAGTTGAAAGACTGGAAGTTTTTTTCTCAAAACCAGGGGACTGCAATAAGGAAGTCTGCAGTCACTACTTCAAGTCAACATTGTGCTAACTAGAGCAATTAAACATGAAAAGGAAATAAAGGCATCAAAATTAAAAAGATAGGTCAATTTAAAAATGATGTCAATTTGCCAGTGGCAGAATCCTATATATAGAAAGTCTGCCATGATCTACATGAAAGCTGTGAAGTCTCATAAATTCAAAATATATATAAGGTACAAGATCCACACACAAAAATCAATTGTGTTTCTGTACCCTAGCCATGAGCAATCTAAATGGGAAATTAATGAATCAGTTTCATTCACAGTAAGGTCTAAGTGAATAAAGTGCCTATAATTATATTAAGGAGGTATAAGTCTTATACCTCCAAAGCACTGTCGAAAGAAATTCAATCCTAAATAAATGAATAGACATACTATATTCATGGTTAAAAATACAACATTAAGATGTGAATACACAAGTAATTCTACAGAACCAACACATTATTTAAATGTGAGCATCTTTGGCAGAAATAGAAAAACAAGTCTTAAAATTTACATAAAATTACAGGGACCACAAATACCATGAAAGTCTCACGGAAAAAAAAAAAAAGGAAAACTCACACTTCCAGGTTTATAAGCTTACTACAAAGATGTAGTAATCAAAACAATATCGCGGCCAGATGCGGTGGTGCACGCTGTGATACCAACCCTCTGAGAGGGAAAGGCAAGCAAACCTCTTTGAGTTTGAGGCCAGCCTGGTCTATAAAGTGAGTCCAGGACAGCCAAGGCTACACAGAGAAACCGTATATTGAATATGTATGGCACTGTCAGAGGGCAAAGATAAACTCCATGGGACCAATGAGTTTAGAGGCAATGCAGTTGAGTTTATGAAAGTTCAATTTGTAAAATTCAGAGGCAGTCTTACTGGGAGAGTTTTTTTTATAAATTTTTTTTTATATCAATCACAGGTTAGGTATTTTGCATCCCAGGCGTAGCCCCCTCCTTCATTCCCTTCCACCCTCCCTCTCCCTCCCTCATCTCCCTCCTCCCCGCTCCCTCCCAGTCCACCAACAGGGGAGGACCTCCTCCCCTTCCATCCAACCCCAGCTCATCCTGTCTCCTCAGGGCTGGCTGCAATGTCCTCCCCTGGGATCTAGCCAGTCTGTCACTCCCCAGCATGTATGGGGGAGGGTCAAAGAGTCAGCCATCAAGATCATGACTGAAACAGTACTGGGAGAGTTTTATAGAGACAGGTTGAAGAGAGAACAAGCTTGGAGAGGAGTTTAAGCCAGAATAGCTCAGTTGCACCAGCCAGCCAGAGTTAAGAAAGAGGTAGACAGGGTGAGCTTATTCAGCAGTAAGTCTCAGAGGCTGAAAATATTATAGATGTAGATTAGATTGTACAGAGGCTAGAAGCTTCCAGGACAAGGCCTAAGTTAACAGATGGAGGCAGTAAGCCTCAAAGACAACAATTACATCAGCCAAATAAGCTACTTTAACAAATGTATATCATGTGCTTGTATGTGCCCTACCCAGACAAGCATACACATAATGATAATAATAAACATTTTTACCCCCCAAAATTGCTGAGAGAAATGCAGACCTTGGAGGCCTGAATCATGAAGTTTCAGAGATGAACAAGAACTTATTGTGCACTAGGCTTCATGATACATGCTGTCACAGAAACTGGCTACAATCTGCCAAGTCTTGAGAACTTAAATGATGTTGAACTAAAAATTAAGCGACTAGTTTATTTGGCAGAGGAAAGTTCAAGACAGTAAAGCATTCAGGCCAGTGGTAAGAAAGCAGCTCAAAGTGTTGGAGATAGAGCTGCTGAGGAAAATCCTCCAGAACTATACTAGGATACCAGCAGAGGTGTCCACAAGGTAAAACCCCACCCATCTGAGGCTCTACCTAGTGAAGATCAAAATTCATTTGAAAGAAGAGAGCTTAAACTAAAGAGTTCCCTGCTTCTCAAAGATAACCGTATGGGGATACATTTCCCCTGGATTAGCTGTGGTCTAAAGCAGGTATGGGTCTTGAATCTCAAGCAACAAAACTTGGCAGCATAATCCATGTGAAATTGCCTTAGCAAGATTAGGGGGATCATGGTGTCCTGTTCTACTGATTCAGTGATCAGCTGAGGACAGGGTTGAAGTCCCTACAAGAAGACCCTGAGAGACTGCTGCGTGAAGCTGTAAAGGTTAAGTCGAAGTTGTGATTGGGACCCCAGGATTTTGGAGACGCCAACACTAAAGAACATCCACTAAGGAAAGCTGTCATCCTGGAGTAGAGCCAGCCCATGAGAGAGGCTGTGGCAGTGCCCATAGGCTGGAGAAGTGGGGCTTCCTCAGTCCTTTGGAACCCAGCCAGGTTCATCAAGGTCCAGACATGGAGTCACAGGGTTTGTTTTTCGCCCTACTGGATTTTGACCTTCATTTGAGCCAGTCATTCCTCTACAATGCCCCAGTTCTTCCATTCAGAATGAGAATGTTTATTTGTGCCGTTGCATATTGAAAAGATGTTATTTAATATTTTATTTTATAGCAGTTCACAGTTAAGCGATCACCTTAAATCTCAAAGGAGATGTAGGCTTCGGGCTTTAAACAGTTGGAATTGCTGAAGACTGTGGACACTTTTAAATTTGGATTGTGGTTTGCAGTATGTGATAAGCATGGGCTTCTGAGCACAAGGCGATGCAAGGCTATGTTTTAAAGTGGCATCTTTGGGTGTCAAATTGGCAGGGAGCGGAGCTGTGGTGGTTAATATCGACCTTCACCTTGATGAGCTCTGGAGTCACGGAGGAGACCGGCCTCTGAGCAGCCTGTGGGAGATGATCGTGATTAGGTTAAATGAATGGGGACGGCCCGCCCACTTTGGGCAATGCTATTCCCCTGCCCGAGACCCTAGACTGTATAAGCAGGAGAAAATGGTCTCGGCACAGGCATCTGTTGTTTCCTGATAGTGGCCGTAATCTGACCGGATGTGATAAGCTCCAGCAGCTGTGACTTCCCCACCATGGTGAACTACAACCTAAAGCTGTGAGTTAAAATAATCCCTCCTGACTTAAGTTGCCTTTGTCAGGACATTTAATTATAGCAACAGAAAAAGATGCTAAGACAACACCCAAAGAAGTTTGTGGAGCCTGGCACTTCTATTTTTTTCTTTCTTTTTTTTTATTTTTTATTTTGGAGCTGAGGTTTGCTTCATTATATAATCCCTGCCTTTGTCATCTGAGTGCCGTTTAATAGGGGTACCAGAGGCACTCAGAGCAATGAGTCCACTATATTTTGCAGTGGAATCTCCAAAACAGTAGGCCAAGGTTAACCCATTTTCTTTATAAGCTAATTATATCAGGTATTTTATTATAGTAACAGCTGACTGGTAAATTATGACAACAGAAGTAAAAGCAATGAAGAAATATTAGGTAAATCATATCCAAGGGATTAAAATCTTTTTGTGACTCAAGGAACATTATTAAGGAAATGAGATGTACCGACAAGGATATGGAGAAATAAGACCAGTTGCACATTGCTATAATGTAATAGAGCCATTGTAAAAAAATTACAATAGGGATTCCCCAACAAAGCTAAAAATAATTATTCTATGATTTACAAAGGAATTTCTAAACATCTCTGGGTACATACTCAAAAAAAAATGAAAGCAGGGACTGAGAGAGATATTTGTACATTCAAGCTCATAGCAGTATTGTTCAAAACAGACAACTATCTAGTAACAACATAGAAGTCTAGGAGGAGGTAAATCATTGGGGGAAACACATTCCCTGCAAGCTTGAGGGCCTGAGTTCGAATATCCAAGACCCCTGTAAAAACCAAAACTGTAATTTCAGCACACACCTACAAAAAGATGGGAGGCTGAGATAGGAGAATTGTGTGAACAACAGCAATGACAAACAAAAGAGATCCCGTCCGAATGTTGAAGGTAAGAACCGTCACCCAGGGTTGCCCTCTAGTTTTCACATGTATGCCATAGCGCACACACACGTGCACGCACACACAAAAGAATAATATTCATCATTAAAAGGTAGGAGGGTCTGATGCACACTGACGGCATCATGGGCAAGCTCTCAGGACACTCTGCTAAGCGAAACAAGCCAGCCATAAAAGTACAATCATCCTGTTGATTAGAAGAGCACAGAAAAGGAAAGCAGAATCGCTGTTGCTGCTCACTGGGGTGGGGGTGGGGGGCAATGGAAAGCTAGTGTTGAGTGGGTGCAGGGTTTCTCCTGGGGAACGTTAAAAACTTACACTGTATATGATGGTCACACAATGCTGAATTATATTGTATGCCACCAGGATTGCTCCCTTATAAATGATTAAAACGGTAAGCTTTGTGTTCAATGGATTTTACCACAGTAAGAAAGAGGCACACTGAAATACCGTTTCATACACAAACAGAACGACTATAATTTAGAAAAAAAAAACAGGAAATAATTGTTGGGTAGGATGTGGAAAAATTGAAGCAGTAATGCAGATGACAAACAGTGCGGCAGCTGTCCCTCCTGCAGGCGCTGAACTGGACCCCCAGCACCCTCCGCTTGTCACCACCAGCTCGGGAGCTTGTTGGCTCAGACAGCCACTGTGGGGGAGTTGGAAGCGGGCGCGCTCGGGAGCACGGATGGAGAAGAGGGCCTGTATGAAAGCGGCTTGCTTCTGTGCTTGCCTTTAAAAATAGCTATCCTTTCTCCACTGTGACAACGGGAAGACTAAGCCAATGGTAACCGAGCCACAATATGCAGGACCACAGAGGCTAGACATAGAGGAATTGGCTACGAGAGACAAGTCTGGTTAGGAAAGGGAAAGAGATTAGGTAAGTCTAGACGGATGAGGGAACTGGAATGAGAGGGCGAAGTGGGGAGGCAGGGAGAAGAGAATGGGACAGCGAATCCGGGAAGAGACAGCTCCAATTAAGAGCCATCTGAGGGGTAGCATTGACATCTAATACAATGGAAGCTTCAGAAAATATATGTGAAGGCAATCTAAATAAAATTGCCAAATAATGTGATAGACAGAGCCATCTCTTGTCACCAAATGAAGCTTCGAATACCAGGATTAGAGTATATCTAATTGAGCTTTTGTCCAAAGGAGTCCCACAGGAATCCCCAAGCAACCCAGTCTTCTTGCCAAGACTATATAGTTACTCTCCACATGCTGGCGGCAAGGCCCCAATGTGGAAGACAACAATTACGCAACTCACTGAACACAGAAGTTGAGCTGGTGCCTCCACAGAGCCCTCACCCCTACATTCTAGTCTTTGGTACAGGAATGTACACTGAGTAGGCTACAGAAGGAGAAACACAAACACCAGCTTAGCCACAAACCCTTTGATCTGCAATGCAGTCCTGCCTGCAAGATAAGCTAGGGCAGGAGTGTCACAAACCTTGCAGGAGTAACCAACCAACCTCTGATTTGACTGAAGGCTGCTCTTTGAGATGGAACCTCTACTCCATGCTCTTTGTGTAACCAAGAACCTGATATCCGGTAGCTCATGGACCTAGGGGCAAGCCAACTACTGCTATTCTAAAAAGAAATAATGTAGCAATGAAATGACTCCTAATGACCTTCATAGATCAGGGCGTTGCTCATCCATCATCAGAAAAGCTTCCTGTAGCACATGAGGACAAATACAGAGACCCAAAGCCAGACATGTAGAAAGTGAGAGACCATAGAATACTGAACCCTAAAATGGATGTCTTCATCAAACGGATTCCCTCAGGGCTGAGGGAACAATGTCAAAAGGAGTCAGAAAAGAGTGGAAGAGCCAGGGGGCATGGAGGACTTCAAGAAAATGAGGCCCTCTAAATCAACATGAACAAAGTTTATGAGCTCATAGACCCCGAGGCAGCATGCAGAGTAAGAGTACCTGCATGGGTCTGCACCGGGTCCTCTTGCATATTAGGCCGCTGGTTTAGTGGTATTATGGGATTCCCGGATGTGTAAATGAGTAGTTCTCTGATTCTTGTGTGTTCCTTCTGTTTGTCTTGTCCAACGCCAATGTGTTAGTTTTTGTTTGATCTTATTGTACTTTACTTCATTATTATCCCTTAGAAGCCTGTTTGTATTCCTAATGAAAGACAGACAGGAAGTGAATCCATGTGGGAGGAGAGGTTGGGAGCCTTGAAGAAGGATAATCAGATGGAGGGGGGGAGGGGAGGAAGCTTATTTTAAATGAAAGGAAAAAAAATAACTGAAAGACAAGCAAGCACACAGAAAGGAGACCACTCACCCTGACGAACCCTGAGATATTATTACTTCACAGGCTCTGGGATAAGACTTTAATTCAGCATGAGCAGGAAAGGATTTTGCGAACATTGGGAGCTGAATGCTGAGCAGCATTATTCCACTAATATTAAGCCCAGTCCAGTCATGCGTGCCTTCCTAATGTACCTGGAACAGCCCTTTGCAGATAGTGGTAGTCACTTCTATTTATTAAATTAACCCTGTACCCTAAGCTCTGTGTTGAAATGGAAATTCTTATCGCTTGCAAGCTGCTATTGACTAGAGTTTTCTAAAATTCCCCTGAGAAATAACTGGCGCTAGATTATCCAGAGAGGGTAATGAGGCTAAGAAGGAAGTTCCAGTTAACTTAATTCAACTCGCATTATTAAATCAGGTTATTAGAAATCTATGTATTCTAATGATTTCATTAGAATAAGAAGCTATTCATATTCACACACACTGACTGACAAAATTATACATGAAGGAAATGTTTTGCCTTTAGGAAAACTATCAAAATTATGAACCAAGCCACATGAGACTTGGTGATTCTCATCCATCAACTGAACAGAAAATAACGAAGTGAAATTTATCATTTGGATTTGAAGCATGAGAGTCACCTTCAACCAGAACTCTTTCACTAACAAGCTTTAAAATAAGGAACCGAAGGGAAACACTTAGCTTGTGGCTAAATGGGAAGTTTCCACAAAATAGTCTTCTATTCAGTCATCTTTACTGTGCCCCACATCCTTTATGGTTCCCCACAGCAACAGTGAGACAATAGCAAAGCGCTGAGACCTATTTGTCCAAGAATGTGATGCCTTTCCACTCACATACTCTCTGGGCTTACTGGAAGCCTGGCCCATCAGCAACTTCTCTCCCCACTCTCCAAGAGGCTTTCCAAGACATCCTGCTCCAAAACATCCTGGCCTTTGCCTTTTTATATTTCCAGAAATCAGTGGCTCTTTCTTGCTGAGAATACCTTTCTTTGACAGCCTAGTTAACCTTCATCCAAGCTTTGGGGCCTTTCTTGTTTGTGAAAGGTAGGATGGCAAAACGGGCCAACCAGAAGTTGGGGCCACCCTGCTTCATTGCCGTGACATGATCCCACATCCTGTTGAAAGCATTGCTCTTGAGTCCCTGTGAGAATTAAAAGATGTGATAATGTAGAGTCCTTAAAATAGCACGTGGCTTATGGCACACTCTAAGAGCCAATCATCTTTCTATTATGTTTCTATCAGTACTCATCCCTAAATTTACATCTCTGAGCTCCCACTTCTTGCCTAGAAAAAGTTAAGTGGGAAGAGACCAAAAGGAAACTGAATCTGCTACAAGAAAAAGCCAAAGGAACCACTGCTGCATCCTAAGTCACATAGCCACCCTCACACTGACAGTGGGTAGCTACAATACCACACTCTCACCAATGGATGGGTCATCCAGACAGAAACTAAACAAAGAAATGTGGGAGCTAAATGACACCCTACACCAAACAGACCTAACAGATATTCACAGAATATTTTACCCAAACACAAACAGAATAGACCTTCTTTTCTGAAGCCTGTGGAAGTTTCTCCAGAATTGACCACATACTCAGACACAAAGCTAGTCTGAGCAGATACAAGAAGATTGAAATAGCCCCATGCATCCTGTCAGACCACCACAGACTAAAGCTGGATGTCAACAACAACAGAAAGCTTACAAACTCATGAAAACTGAAAAACTCTCTACTGACTGAAAAATGGGTCAAGAGAGAAAGTAGGGGGAAAAAAAATTAAAACTTTCTAGAATTGAATGAAAATGAAGATACAACATACCCAAACTTATTGGACATAATGAAGGAGGTTCTAAGATCAAGTCCTAGCACTAAGTGCTTACATAAAGAAATTGGAGAGATCTCATACTTGTAATTTAACAGCACACCTGACAGATCTAGAATAGTCAGTCTTAGAAGGGATGTCTCCATCAAATCCCTCCTCTTCGTGAATGCACTCTGGCAAACATAGTTCTGGCAGGCATAGTTCTGGCAGGCCTTGCCCTTCCCCGCTATGCGCTCTGCCTTGCTAAAAACCATTAGAGTATATTCCTAAAGCTAGCCTCAAAGGTCTGTTCCCTTATTTGGCTAATTCTTCCTCCTGAGGCTGACTACTAAGGTCCAGCTATCAAAGTGTTGAAGTCCAACAACCAAAGTCCCTTTTGGCTCACCTAACCTGCCGAATTAAAATTAAACACCTTATCCTAACCCAGGGTTTCCCATTCTACCTTTATAAACTGCCATTTTCCTATGTGCCATGACTGTCTCCTCTCTGTCCAGACTCAGTCCTTTCTCCCATTCCCCTCCAGGACAAGAACCCCTTCTTTATCTCCTTTGTTCCCTTCCCCTTACCCCAAATCTTCTCTCTACCGTCTTTGTCTCTTATTCCCTGTCCTGTCTGTCTGGGGCAAATAAAATCTCCTTGTGCTGAGAACTGATGTTTGAAATGTAAATTACATCAGTTTTGTTTTCCACCCCTGATATTTTTTCTTCTGCTTGTTCAATTCCATTACTGATTCTTTTTTTGTTTTCTTTTTGGTTCATTGAGTTCTCTTCCCAAAATTTCTATTTTTTTTCCAAAATATTGGTTTCCTTTCTGATCTCTTTCTTCATGTTGTTTCCCTTTTCATCTGTGCTGTTGATTATTTTATCCATGAGGTTGACCTTTTTTCTATGTAGAGAAAAAAAAATTAGACAAGTGTGACCACGGTGTCCAAGAACTCTGAAATATCAGGAGACCAAATAGAAGAATCCAAAGCTTAGATAAAATCTAAAGGCATAGGATGTGTATTCAATTAAACTGTAGCAGAAAATTCCTCAAACCTAAGAAAGGAAGTAAACATGTAAGAAGAGGCATGGAAGGCAGCACTGAACTGTGGCTGTGGCCTGGCCAAACTGCAGCCTGCACCGCTGGAACCAGGAGATATGCTGGAATCCTCCGTAGATGAGAAGACTGAGGGAAACAAGGAAGATGCGCAGGGGTCGGCAAGACGACAAGAAATAAAAATAATTTTTGGTTGAACAGAAATCGGTGTCGCAAAAGCAGAACGAGGGATCTGGAAGAAACACCACGGACAAGGAAGTAACACACAGTGCTTACCTCATTAAGACATGGTCCATTGACCATGCTGATGGTTGGTAGGTTCTCACAGAGTCACTGTGGCGGTAGTACAGTGAGTTCCAGCTGATGAGAAACTACCTTGTAGTGTGCTGCCCACACAGCATGGTACCACCTCCTCCAGAAAAGCGGGTAGAGTCTGTGTGGCATGGCAGAATCTCTGCTGATGTGGATACAGACTTGTGGAGAGATGAGGACGGATAAGATTAGAAAACTTTCTCTTGGGGGCCTTTTCACATCTTGTCCTTTGTCTCTACAAAATCTTCTGTTTGTTGTTGTTGTTGTTGTTTTTACTGCAGAACAGTTACTGTAGGGAGACTGAATGAGACTGCATTTCAGCTGAAGGCTGACCCCAGGTTAAAAGCGTTTAATGTACATGGCTGAGCAAATGTCCTTTTTGTATGGCAGAGCATCTTTAGGGTATATGCCCAGGAGTGGTATAGCTGGGTCCTGAGGTATGGCTATTTCCAGTTTTCTGAGAAAGTGCCAGATTGATTTCCAAAGTGATTGTACAAGTTTGCACTCCCGCCAGCAATGGAGGAGGGTTCTCTTTTCTCCACATCCTGGCCAGCATGTGTTGTCACTTAAGTTTTTGCTCTTGGCCATTCTGATCGGTGTAAGATGGAATCTCAGAGTTGTTTTGATCTTCATTTCCCTGGTGACTAAGGATGTTGAGCATTTTTTTTAAGTGCTTCTCAGCTATTCAAGATTCCTCTGTTCAGAATTCTGTTAAGCTCTCTACCCCATTTTTTAATTGGATTATTTGGTTTACTGGTGCTTAATTTGAGTTCTTTATATATTCTGAATATTAGCTCTTTGTCACATATAGGGTTGGTGAAGATCTTTTCCTAGTTTGTAGACTGCCATTTCCTTCTATTGATAGTGTCCTTTGCTTTACAGAAATGTTTCAGTTTCAAGAGGTCCCATTTATCAACCTTGTTAATAGCAGTTCTGTGTGTAATAGCCAGAAACTGGAAACAACCTAGACATCCCTCAGTGGAGGAATGGATACAGAAAGTGTGGTACATTTACACAATGGAATACTACTCAGCCATTAAAAACAAGGAAATCATGAAATTTGCAGGCAAATGGATGGAACAAGAAAAGATCATCCTGAGTGAAATAACACAGACCCAGAAAGAAACACATGGTATGTACTCACGTATAAGCAGATTTTAGTCATAGAGTACGGGATAGGCATACTATAATGCACAGACCCCAAGAAGATAAGCCCAGTGGGCACCTTAGGCTTTATGTGGGCTCACTAGTTAGGGGAGTGAGGGTTATCTCTGACATGAACTATGTTACCTGCTTTTTCGATCACTTCCTCATGATCGGACTTCCCTACCAGACCATAAGTGAGGAAGATGAACTCAGTCCTCATGTGAATAGATGAGCTGGGGTGTCTGGCTATGGGTGTTCCCCTATTAGGGGGGAGGGGATGCGGGAGGGAGGGTGAAACTGGGAGGAGAAGAGGGAAGGCCCTATGACTGACATGGAAATTGAGTTGATAAAAAAATGAAAAGAAAAAGCACTTACGCCACTGTGGTACTAAGTTACAATCCATCACCTCACATCTCCTTTGAGTAAGCGCTAGAGTAGCAGATGGACTCTATAGTGTGTATAAAAATAGGTGGGAATTATGGGAGAGTTTTTAGTGCACGGAGCACCATAAGAAAAAGAAATGAGCTATGAACTGTAGGGTGCCAGGCATCACGTGGACATTTACGGAACTTCTATTGATGATGTTTTGGAAGATGAAGAACACTATGCTGATCAGCTGAAGGAGTATCTGTTTTTGCAGAAGCACTTCGGGCTGACTGCAAGAAGCATGAGCTTATGCAGTGTGACTTGGAAACAGCTACTCAGGACTTGGCATCCAATCACTGGGGAGGTGATAACATTCTCCTTGAAAGGAAGAAGTACCAATCTCTTTGGTTGAGAAACTCCAGAGAGAGAATAGAAGCCAGAATAAAGGTGCAAAGGAACTGATAAGTGAAGGGGAAGAGCAGCTGAATTCTACAAGTCTGGAAAGCAGAGAAATTGTGGGAAATGCAAGGGTTGATACCAAATGCTTTAAGGAACAAAAGAGCTGGGACCTTCAGAGGAAGCCCTCCTCAGCCATTCCATCCTGTGGATCAGCACATGAAAAAGGGAATCCAAGTTTGAACCAATGCTAAGGAATGCTCTAGCAAGATGTAATACTGTGAAGTGGCTTTATCTTCAGAGTACTCCAAAACAGAAGCACAAATAAAAAGAAATTCAGTTGCTACCTAATATATATAAAACATACAGTAAATTGAACAAATCAGCTTTCTTTAACCTAAGTATAGATGTGTTCACATAACACAAAAGAATATTTTTAATGAGGACTAAATATTACAAATTGAGTTTTGGGGGACAGGTGCTGATTCCGGAATATTAGTAAGATATGTCAACGGATTGTCACACTTTTGAACCAATGACTGAATATCAGAGGTGTTAGTTAATTTCCATGTGATCCTCTCAATGCCAACTGTCCCAGATCTTTTCATGTAGGGTCTCTTCTCAAGATGAAATTTCTATCTTTACTTGGTAGCCCACTTCCTCTGAGACGCTTATTTCATTAAGCCTTAGAGCTGAGCTGTTTGGTTTGACAAAACTCAGCAGAAACTTATTATGAAATCTGAAGTTTTCTTCCCTATTCATAGATCCCTATTCAGTCTGCCTACACTAGAAAAAGCCTTCAGTGTGTGTCTCACCCAAATTTTTGACGTGAGTCAGAAATTTTATACTGCCAACAAGATATACAGGGGGATTAATTATTGTGATCCAGGAATTGCTATACAGAAAGCTTTAGTCAAGTATTGTTATTCTCAAATAATTGTTTACCTCAGCAACAAACCTCAATTTTTTTCTGCTTCTCTCTCTCTCTCTCTCTCTGTGCACATGGCCTTTCAGGGTAGGAGATATAGCATTTCTGTGTGTTGATACCTTCATCATTATTGCATTTTTTCTATTGCCAAGCTATGATTTTTGTAAAGATAAATTATGTTGTTGTTTTCCCTGTACAGTTGTGAGCTGCTGTGTGAGTGTTAGGAATTGAACCCAGGTCCCCTGGAAGAGAAGCTCTTAACCTCTGAGTCACCTCTCCAGTCATTGTTGTTATTTTAATGTGTGTTGTATGGTTCGTGTTCAGAAGCCAAGCACTCGCACTCCGATAGTTAGCAGAACCTTAACTGTGGACTCATTGTTTCTATTCTTTTAAAACTATACTCAGGACTGTTTAACATTTGACTTTTTTACACGCTCAAAATGTTACTGGATTTTGTGCTGTTTGCCAAATTTATAAAATAAATAAAGGAAATGTCCTGTTGATTTAAAAAAAAATTTAAAGGCACATAGAATTGCAAAGCGATAGGTGACTCTCCAACTGACATATCAGGGTCACAATGTCAAAACTACAGATTTTAAAGTATTAAAAGTTATAAGGGGAAGAGGCCAACATACCACAAACACATCAGAATAGCAATCAGAGAACCCAAAGCCAGGAGGAACTGACTGATAGATTTTCAAATCCTGAAAGTAGCCAACTGCTGACAAAGATTTCTCTATTTATAAAGGCCCAGAAAGACTGTCTTTTTAAATTAATGTAGAAAAAGTACTTTTTCCACACAGGCACCAACTTAGACAGGTCATAACCACAAAACCAGAATTACAAAAAATACTTAAAGAATGCTATACAGAAATTACAAAGTCTCAAGACAGACTAGGAAAGAATACATTCATGAGAAGAATAGCTGAACACAGAAGAAATGAGAAGGAATCTATCTTTCACAACACAATAAACTAGCAAAACCCTGATACTAATAGGGAGAAAGAAAAAAGAAAAGCAATAATCCAGCCAGCTAGGTCTCCAGGCTTTCCCTTGGTCCTGATGCAGCTTGCTTAGCTGAGCCTCTCCTACCAGCCCACCTCCATCCCCTTGGGAACTCAGCCTCTTCGTGCAAACAAAGATGTTCCTCCCCACTGCCCCTTTCACCCTTTCCTTCTGCCCCATGGCCATTTCTTTTTCACTCTCCGCCTACCCTCAGAACACACTCTACCAAGGACCCTCACATTCCACTGGGACTCGAATGCCATAGCAACTATGTGTGGCTAGGACTCAAATTGGGCAACAGGAACCAAAGAACAACAACAAAAAAAAAGACCTCACCCACTAAGATACAATCAGATAGCTTTATCAAGAAACAACTCAAACATCATCACTCCAGGTGCCTTGATCCTGGGACAAAAACCATAAACATGAACAAGCAAAGCAGAAGCCAGAAACCCTAATGTATTAGGCCCAGAGAAGAAAGCGCAAGACAAGGATTTGAAAAGAGCAGTTATATAAGGATGGCCCAAGGGAAGCCCCCCTTGAATCTCACTCAGATGGGGAAATAGAATAGACAGTAAAAACAGAAGTAGGGAGGGTGTGGGGAGGAAAGCAAGAGGTCTGAGGAGAGTGGGGAGGAGAGGTTTGAAAGCCTGGAGAGAAAAGGGAAATCGAAGGTGGGGGCATCACTGAGATAAGTTGGAGATCTGTGACAGGGAAGGCCACAGGGAGGGGATGGGGATGTCTACAAGATGATTGAGAGAATGACCAACCCATGCCTGGCCCAACCTGACACACATCCCATGGGAGAGAGCCAACTGCTGACACCATTAAGGATACTCTGCTATGTTTACAGACAGGAGCCTAGCCCCCCTCACCCTCCTTGCCCCCTCAATCCCCCTTGCTCCCGTTCCCCCCTTGCCCCCTTTGTCCCCAGCAGCTGAACAAATCAAATGCTGAGACTCATAGCCATGTATCAGGTAGAGCTCAGGGAGTCCTGTGGAAGACTGGGAGGGAAGGTTAGAAGGACCTGGAGGGGACAAGAAAGCTGCAAGACCAACAGAATCAACAAAAATAGACCCATACAGACAGAAGCACCAACCAAAGAGCTTGCATGGGCTTGACCTAGCCTCCAACCCATATGTAACCAATGGACATTTTGATCTTCATGTGGGTCCCCTAGTAAATTGAACAGGTGCTGTCTAAGACATGGACTCTGTTGCCTACTTTTGATCACTTTGTCCTAGCTGGGTTGCCTTGCCTGGCCTTAGCGGATGAGGAAGAGCTCAGCCCTAATGTGACTTGATGTGCTGGGGTGGGTTGGGGGAAAAGGGCTCAGCCAAGGGATGGTCCCATTTTCTGAAGACAAGGGGAGAAGGGATAGAATGAAGAGGGTAAGAGGGAAGAACCAAGAGGAGAGGAGGGAGAGGGCTATGATTGTGATGTAAAGTAAATATATACATTAAAAACAAATTTTAAAAAATATTAAAAACTAATAACAAGGAAAACAGCAATTAAAAATATGTTCAAAGACCTTAAAGATATATGAATAAGTGCCTTAATGAAAACGTACACAAAGGTTGAATAAAATAATGTAAAAAATTCAAGGTGTAGAAGTCTAATTTAACAAAGAAATAAAATCACTAAAGAAAACCCAAACTAAAATAAAAAACTCAGGATGTTAAATTAAAACCTCAGAAATAAGCCTTATCATCAAATTAAAAGGTATGAAAGAGAGACGTTGGGGTATTGAAGACATGTTAGAATAAATAGATAGTTTAGTTAAAGAAAATTTTAAGTCTAAAAAATTCCAGGCACAAAACACCCAAGAAATATGGGACATTATGAAAACACCAAACCTATGAATAATATGTTTAGAAGGGGGAGAAGAAATACAAGTCACAGGCACAAAAAGTAATCTTTTTATCTTTTACAAAATCAAAGAAATGAACGTTCTCAATCTAAAGAAAGAGGTGCCTGTCAAGGCATAAGAGGCATATGGAATATGACAGGACCATAAAGGAAATTTCCCACAACACATAGTGATCAAGCCACAAAATGTACTGAACAAAGATATGATATTAAAATCTATAAGAGAAAAATACCAAGTCACATATAAGGGTGGGTCATTAGAATAACACGTGAGTGTTCAGTGAAGACTCTTAAAGTCAGAGGCCCTGGGTTGATATTTCTCATGCTCTGAGAGACAACAGGTGCCAGTCAGACTACATATCCAGCAAAACTATCAATCACAATCAAGAGAGAAAGAAAAACATTTCAGGATAAAAATAAACGTAAAGCAATTTATGACCACCAATTCAGGTGGCCTTAAAAAGGCACTAGAAAGAAAACGTCAATATGAAAGGAAGTTTACTGTATCAAAGATGACAAAAGTAACAAGCAATCCCAGAACAGTTAGTCAAAAGGAAGGGAGGCAAACCACCACAACAAAACAATGGGGATTAATAAACACTTCTTCTCATTAGTAACTCTCAATATCAATGATCTCAATTCACCAATAAAAAGACATAGATTAACATAATATTAGAGAACAGGATTTATCTTTCTTCTGTATCCAAGAATGGCACTAATCACCTTATGATAGAAAGATGGAAAAATGATATTCCAAGTGAATGGAACCAGGAAGTGAGCATAAGTAGCTATTTTTCATATCTGAAAAACAGACTTAAAACAGAAACTAATCAAAAGAGATGGGAAGAAAACTATATACTTATTAAAGGAAAAATACAAGAGAATAGTTCAACTCTAGATGTTTATTAATTAATCACAAGAGTATCCAAATCCATTAAAACAAACAAACAAAAACCACTACTACAGCTAAAATCACATACTGGCCTTCACACACTGATAATGGGTGACTTCAATACCCCACTCTAGCCAATTGACATGTTATCCTCCAGTGTATTGGTTCCAATAAGAATGTCCCCCCATAGGCTCATGTATTTGAAAGCTACCAGAGAATAGCCTTATTTGAAATGATTAGAAGGATTAGGAGGTGTGGTCTTGTTGGAGGAGGTGTGTCGCTTTGAGTGTGCTTTGAAGTTTCAAAATCTCATACCAAACTCAGAGTCACTCTCTCTGCCTACAGATAAGGATGCAGCCCTCAATTGTTGCTCCAGACTGCAGGTTTGCTACCATGTTCCCCACCAAGATAATAAAAGACTAAACTTCTGAAACTGTAGCAAGTCACAAATTAAATCCTTTCTCTTAAAATAGTTGTCTTACTCATGGCATCGCTTCATAGCAATAGAACAGTGACTAAGACATCCAGACAAAATCTAAGAGAGAAATGCTGAGTTGAATAACGTCATAAACAAAATTGACCTAACAGACACCTATAGAACATCCCACCCAAACACTAAAGATTATACATTTGGGAGAACAACATCCAGAGACCTGCCGGCCACCATGCCACATGGTGCAGGCAAGGAAAAACACCCAGAGGTCCACCTGCCTCCACGCCTGCCTATGGTGGTAGGGGTGAGCAAAGGACATTCAGAGGCCAGCCCAGGTGAGCGGCAGACACACAGAGGCCTGCCAGCAGCCACGCCACATGGTACAGGTAGGCAGAGGACACCCAGAGACACCCTGCCTGATATCATAAATACTGTGCCGTCAGAGGATGACATCCAGAGACACACTCACTCCCATACCCATGCAGACATACCAGAGGCTTGCTTTCTGTGCAGGCAGGCAGAAAACTACCAGAGGCCCTCCAACCTCGTGGCCAGCCTGCAGCAGGAGCCATTGCAATGTGCAAGTCTGTGGTGGACAGATGGGAGAAAAAGAGAAGTGGAACAGTTTGAGCATTATGACAAGAGGTGGAACTAGAGACAGGAGGGTTGAGAGGAGTAGCCTGCCCTGCCACCTGAGGCCATGGTGAGGTCATGCCACTGCTGAGCGCCATGTCTGGGTCCCTGGCCATGCAATAGCATGGCTAAAAAGCATGAAGATATCTCTAGTCTGGGCTGTGCAGAACTGTCTCCACCTCTCACTGGCTGTGGCATCTTCGAGAGAGGTCTCCACCCCTCATCAGCTATAGCACTCAGGAAAGTGGGCCCTGCACCTTGCCTGGGAAGCACAGTAGAGATGGATCTGGTGGTGAGGCTGCGGATAAGCCTGCCCCAGGGTGCAGGAGAGCTGGCCCTGCCACTTGTCTGCTGCAAGGCAGCATGGGTGTGGGGGGTGATGCCCTCTACCCTTCCCTCCTTAACACGTGTGGCAGTCAGGAGAGCTGGCACTGGGGTCAAGAGAGCAGGAGAGCTGGCCCTGTCCCTCACCAGCTGCATCACTCTGGAGAATGAGCCCCACACCTCAAGCATCACAGTACACCTGGCTCTGCTGGTGTGGGTACAGGTGAGCTGACCCTGCTCCTTTGCTAGCTTCAGCATTGTGTGAGCTAGCCATGGGCAATACTGGAGAGCTTACCCTGTTGGTGCCAGTGCGGGAGAGCTGTCAGCTCTCAACCGATCTCATAAAGTCAGCTACATCCAGGCTCAGATCCAGGGCTTTGATTTGGCCCACCCTAAAAGCTACCTATCTATGAACTACTGGAGCATGTGAAAGGGCCATCCTATAGACGTAAAGCTGCAGGATCTCCATGACAAAGGGCAACAACAGGATGTCTGAGAGGAGAGCTGGTGAGGCTCCAGCATTGACGATGTAGCAGAAGCCAGAGGTCTGAGCCAGACCAGTGTGCATTACAGTAAACTGCAAATAAAGGTGTATGGGCAAAAAGGTATGCTGTGGGACATACTTTTTGTTTGTTTGTTTTGGTTTGGTTTTTATTTTCTTTTGGGAGGGAGGTTACAAGAGCAGAGGGCAGATACAAAGGGATGGGGAGGTGAGTGGCATTGGTATTCATGAGGTGAAACTCACCGTGAAGTAACAAAAAGTTAAAATAAAAAAGGAGAATATACTTTCTTCTCAGCAGCCCACGAAAATGTCTCCAAAACTGACCATATACTACTACATGCACTACATGCATCAGGTTTCAACAAATATTTTTTAATATTGAAATAAAACCCTGAAGCCTATTTGACTACCATCAATTAATGCTGAATATTAACAAGAGAAATGGCAGAAAAATATACAAATATGTGGAAGCTTAATGAAAACTGGGACAAGACAAAAATCAAAAATGGAATTAAAAACATTTTAGAACAAATGAAGATGAAAACACAACATATCACAACCCTTTGGGACACAATGATTAAGTTCTAAGAGAAGAGTTCATAGCACTCAATGCCTACAATAAAAAGAAAAATCTGGAGAAACCTCACATTAATAACTTAATGACACACTTGAAAGCTGTAGAAAATCAAGAAGAAATAATACCCTGAAAGAATAGAGGAGAAGAAGTAATCAACCTCCAGGCTAAAATCAATGAAGTAGAAACAAACAAACAATACAAAGAATCAATAAAATTGAGAGTTGTTTCTTTAAGAAAAATCAACAAAACTGACAACCTTTAGCCAAAATAAGCAAAAGACACACAGAGTGAGAACCCAAATTAATAAAACTAAAGATAAGAAGGAGGAGATTACAACACACTCAGGGGAAATTCAGAAAAATCATAAGGATGTACTTTAAAAAGAAATCTTTATTCCACTAAATGGAAAGCCTAAAAGAAATAGATGAAATTTCTTGATATATACAACCTACTAAAGTTAAATCAAGATGAAATAAACTAGTTAAACAGACCCACAAGTCCTAGTAAATAGAAACAGTAAATTAAGATATCCCAACCATCAAAAGCTCAGGCAGAATTAGACCAGAATTCTACCTACCAGTTCTTCAAATAACTAACACCAATCCTCACTCCTCAAATTACTACTCTGCACAATAGAAACTGAAGGAGCACTTTCCAATTCTTTTTTTTTACAAAGCCACTGTTACCCTGATACCAAAACAACACAACAAGCAAACAATAAAAGAAAATTACGGACCAATGTAATATCTCATATGAACACAGATGCAAAGCTTCTCATTAAAATACTTGCAAACCAAATTCAAGAACACATAAATTATCCACCATGAGCAAGTTAGCTTCATCTCAAAGATTCAGGGATGGTTGAACATACATAACTGATAAATATAATCCACCACATTCAATAGACTAAAAGACAAAAATCACATGACTATATCATTAGGTGCAAAAAAAGGCATTTGACAAAATCTAACATCCATTCATGACAAAATTTATGAAGAGACTAGGGATACAAAGGACATATCTCAAAATGATAGTCTTTTTACAGCAAGCCAACACCCAACATCATCCTAAACAGAAAGAAACTCAAAATATTTTCACTAAAATCAGGGACAAGGATATCCACTCTCTCAACACCTATTCAATACAGTAATTACCTAGAGCAATAAGACAATTGAAGGTGATCATGTGGATACAAATAGAGAAGGAAGAGGTCAGAGTATACTTGTTTGCAGATGATATGATCTTTTATGTTTTATACATAAAAGACCCTAAAAAATCCACCAGAAAACTTCTACAACTGAGAAACCCTTTCAGAAAAGAAGCAGTATACAAGATTAACATGCAAAAATTAGTAGTCTTTCTATACACAAGGAACAAATGGACTGAGGGGGAAAATCAGGGAAACAATACCTTTCACAATAGCCTCAACAACAACAAAAACCCTCTACACAAGTGAAAACTTCTATAATAAAATCTTCAAGACATTGAAGATAAAAACTGAATATACCAGAGACTTCCCATGCTCATGGATCGGCGGGGTGACTGTGAAATGGCCTCCTGCACTGGCTGGTTTTGTTTCAACCTTACACAAGCCAGAGTCATCAGAGAGGAAGGGGCCTCCATTAGGGGAGGGGGAGGGGAATGCCTTCAGGAGATCCAGGTGTAAGTCATTTTCTCAGTTAGTGATCAATGGGGGAGGGCTCAGCCCATTGTGGGCGGTGCCATCCCTGGGCTAGTGATTCTGGGTTGTATAAGAAAGCAGACTGAAGAAGCCATAGAAAGCAAGCCAGTACATAGCACCCTTGCATGGCCTCTGCATCCACTCCTGACTCCAGGATCCTGCTCTTTTTGATTTTCTGTCCTGACTTTCTTCAATAATGAACAGTAATATGAAAGTGTAAGCTGAATAAACCCTTTCCTCCCAACTTGCCATTTGGTCAGGATGTTTCATGGCAGCAATAGAAACCCTAACTAAGACACCATCCTACCAAAAAAAAAAAAATCTACAGATTCAACACAATTCCCATCAAGTTTCCAACACCATTCTTCACAGAAATTAAAAAAGTAATCTTCAGCTTTATATGGAAATGCAAGAACAAAAACAAGAACACACACACACAAATCAAAACAACTCCAACAACTAAACAGGTTAGCTAAAACAATCCTGAATAATAAAAGAACTGCTGAAGATATCACAGTCTCAGATTTCAAGTTGTACTACAGAGCTATAGTAGTAAGAACAGCATGGTATAGGCACAAAAACAGACGCATTGATCAATGGAATCCAATTGAAGACCCAGAGCCAGACATAATTCTACACACCTACAAACAGTTGTGTTTTTGTTTGTTGGTTTTTGTTTGTTGTTGTTTGGTTTTAGAAATATGCCAAAATCCACCCTGGAGAAAAATACAGCATCTTCAACAAATGGTACTGAACAAAATGAATGGCTGCATGTAGAATAAAAATATATCCATATCTACCACCCTGCATAAAACTCGACTCTACCTGGATCAAAAACCTCAATGTAAGGCTGGGTACCCTGAATCTGATTGAGAATGTGGGAAATAGACTTCTACACAGTACATTAATGGCACCGGCACTAAGACCAACAGCCAAAAAAAACAGGACCTCGAGCAGCTGGAAAGCTTCTAGATGGTAAAGGACACTGTCTCTTGGACAAAGCAGCAGACTTCAGAATGGAAAAACATCTTTACCAATCATTTATCTGATAAAGTGTTAGTATCTATAATATATAAAAAATTTTAAAAAGAAACCTAAACAAGAAAACAAATAAATAAAAAACGGGATACAAACTAAGATGAGAATGAAACAAACATCTGAGAAAGAAATATTCGCATCCTTAGTCACAAGGGAAATGCAAATTAAGACTACTTTGAAATTTCATTTTATATCAGTCAGAATGTCCAATATCATTAAGACAAATAACAGCACATGCTAGCAATGATGTGGGAAAAGGGGAATAGTTATTTATTGCCACAAGGAGTGCAAGCTCATACAGACACTATGAAAATCAGTTCCTCAAAAAGCTGAAAATTGGTCTACCACAAAATCCAGCTACACTATCTTAGGCATATACCGAAAGTCTCTATATCTTACTGCAGAAACACTGGCTCATCTACATTCACTGTTGTTGTATTTAAAATAGCCAGATCCTGGAAACATCCTAGAGGTCCATCAACTGATGAATAGGTAGAATGAACATGTGTTATACCTACTCAATGGAATATTATTCATCTGCTAAGGAAAATGAAATTTACAGATGAATGCACAGAGCCAGAAAAAGTTATCCTGAGTGAGGTAGCCCAGACTCAATAAAACAAATAATACATGTTTCCTCTTATGTGTACATGTTAGCTTTGAAGATTTAGATATATATGTTTCAATACAAATAACCATATAGTTTAGGTAGATAGCAAGGGCCTTGAGATGGGAGAAAGGGAGAAATCCCCGAAGGAAGGGGAAATGAAATATAATGTTATAAAGAGATAAAGCATAAGATAGCATGGGATGATTGGATGGTAGGGAGCTTGAGAGGGTAGAGTAAAGTGGACAACTAACCCTACAAGCTTTTTGAGAAGCCGCATGTATAAACTTTCATATATATACATACACGCACATATAAATCATGTATGTATAGGAAAGAAATTTAAATGGAGTTGCCATATAATGAGTGACACCAAAATATCTTGACATTTTATGTCACCAAGTAAAACCTCCAGGGCCAGAAATGAATCACATCCTGTTGAGTGATTGGCCAAAAGGTCTTGTAGAACCCAACCAAACATTACAGGCTACTGCAAAGGCTATTTATTGGCTACTCTTCATAACCAGATGGCAAAGCCCCATAGATTAGATACCATTTATTTATGTTATCAAACACAAAGAAGTCAAGCTGGTACCCAGCTGGGAGCTTTACTCCTATTGACTAGCATCCATGGTTCTGGGAGTTACTCCACATACCACCAGAGGAAAATAGTAATTATCAATATCACCCAGTCACAAAACCCTGCAACCTACAGTGACCTGCCTGCAAGATATACTGGTATAATAGTAGCACAAATGTTATGGGAAATAAACAGTCACCTTTTTTAGTGGATTTGAGGCTTACTCCATGAGGTTGAACCGTATCTGACACTGCTAAAGCGGCCAAGAACCAGAGACTAGACAGGTCATGGGCCCAGGAGAAAACCTATAGTATTGTGTTAAAGGAACATAGCAATAAAATTACCCCTTGTGATGACCTACTCATGTTCATAAATAAGTGCCTTGCTCTTCACATCAGAGAAGCATCTTCTTGCAGGAGATGGTAATAACAAAGAGACTGACAACCGGAAAATGAGCAGAGAATGGGAGAATTTGAAGCACTCGGCCCACGTTGGGATGCTTTCAACAAATCCCTCTCTTCACGGCTCAGAGATCTATGTAGAAGAAGAGGTAGGAAGAGTCTAAGAGTCAGAGGTTGTAGATGACTCAATGGAAACTATGTCTTCCAAATATATGAACGCACAAAACCTGCACAGGTTCAAACCACAAAAATTCCAATTCCAGCAATGAGAAGGGGAAGCGGACACAGCCCAATCCCAAACCGAGAAACTGTCTGCAATTGATAGGGGAGTGTCACTGGACACATCTCATATACCTTGGGGCTGACCCCAGACCCGGAAGTGGTTGGCCAACACAAAACAGACTCCGCACTTGGGATTTGTTTTGTTTTAGTGGTTTTTTTTGTCTCATTAATTTTCCTTTTTTCTGCTTTTAGTTTGTTTTTAGTTGGAGGTGGGGGTGGGTGGGAGGTGGGAAGGCTATAAAGGAGTTAAGCATGAAAAGATCCTGCCATGCAAGCAGAAGAACCTGAGATCAGATCCCCAGCACTCGTTTAAGAAGCTGGCCACAACAAAGGGGGACTTGGCAGCCAGTCCTGAAGAGACCTGATAAACCAGGGTCAGATGAAAGGGGAGAAGGTCCTCCCTTATCAGTGGACTTGGAAAGGGGCAGGGAGGAGATGAGGGAGGGTGGCATTGGGAAGGAATGAGGAAGTGGGTACAGCTGGGATGTAAAGTAAATGAACTGTAACTAATATAAAAAATAATAAAGGAAGAAGAAGAAGCAGCAGCAGCAGCAGCAGCAGCAGCAGCAGCTGGCCACAGTCATGAATGTCTGTAACTCCAGCACTAAGAAGCTGGGAATACAGATAGATCCTTGCAACTCACTTCCAGCCAGCTTAGCCAAATCGATGCACTATAGATTCAGTGAGAGACCCTGTCTCAAAAAATAAAGTGGCTAGTAGTTAAAGAAGATATGCAACATCAATTTCTGGCCTGTGTGCGCACACACACACTCATGCAACTGCACAAGCACATGAACACACACACTCACTCACTCACTACGAAAGGCCAGGGAGATGACTTAGCAGATAAAAGTGCTTGCTATGTAACTAAATGATCTGAGTTCAGTCTCTGAATCCACATAGAGCTGGAATCAATGTCGAGCATCTGTAATCCCAGCACGCCTATGGTGTACGCAGAGTGTGGCACATCATGAATGTGGAGGTCAGGGGATAACTTTTAGGAGTCAGGTCTCTCCTTCCACCCTGTTTCTGAGGCAGGCTCTCTTTCGTTTCCGTGTTGCATACTTCAAGCTAACTGTCCTATGGACTTCCCACCGATTATCGTGACTCCATCTCCTGTCTCAACATGGGAATGCCAGGAGTACAAATGTCCTTTAATATTAACATTTTGCAGCAAGATCACAGGCAAAAGCGGTAGGATAGCCTGGAAGCTCCTGAGCCAGTTGTTCTGTAGAAAATAGTAAAGTACACCATAGTACACTCTGTATGTGTGTGTGTGAACATATATGCCCCAAGCATTGAGGCTTCCAGTTTATAAAAACACCTCTAGTGAACACTAAAGGTCAGATAGAGCCTGATATAATAAGACTAGGTTATTTTAGCACCTAACCCTCATCTCTAGATGGTCATATAAATAAACAAACAAACAAACAATTCAATAAAGTGTAGTGGAAAGTTTTGGTGTCTTTAAAATCTCAGTTATGGGGCTGGAGAGATGGCTCAGTGGTTAAGAGCACTGTCTGCTCTTCCAAAGGTCATGAGTTCAATTCCCAGCAACCACATGGTGGCTCACAACCATCCATAATGTGAACTGATTCCCTCTTCTGGCCGGTGTAAATGCAGATAGAACACTCATATACATCAAATAAATAAATAAATAAATAAATAAATAAATAAATAAATAAATAAATAAATCTTTAAAAAAATACCTCAGTTATGCTATGTAAACATGTTTTTGTTTTACTCCAAGATGTGGGGGTATGGGGCTGATTCAGGATGTCCACAGCAGTGGTATCAGAGCCTGGTGTAGGCTCTGAGAGGGGCTCTTTGCCAGCTGCAGAAAGTTTAATTCTGAAGACTCTGAGAGGGAGTAAAAGCCAGAGCCCAGAGAGGGGCCTCTGAGAAAGAAGAAGGTTGCTAGTGCTCCTTTCTGCTGGTGCTGGTTGTGGCTGGTGCAGTTTGAGAAGAAGAAGGCAAATATATCCTGAAACAAAGACAGGACTTGCCAACAACCCTAACCAGCAGGAAGCAGCTAAAGAGAACCCCGCCCCTTCTCTCCACTAACCTTCTTTCTCTCCTACCTGGTGTTGGGGTGTTGAAAGGGATTGGGATGGCGAAGGAAAAAAGAGGTATTAAAAAAAAACACGATAAAGAAAAATAAGTGTTTAAAAAGTGCCTAAAATCAAGAAGTCTCAGGTAAACTATACCATAGATCAAATGGACTTAACATATGTATATTGAGTATTCTACCCAACAGACCCAAAATATGCTTTCTTCTTAGCACCTTCTCTAAAAATGACCACACTCAGAGCCACTAAGAAGCTCTAAACAATCGCAAAAAATCAAAATAGTTTTTGTATCTGATCACATTGAGGTAGAATAAAACTATAAATCAACAGCAACCACAGAAACTGCACAAATTTTGGAGTCTTAGCAATACACACCTGAATGACCAGTAGGTCAGTAAAGAAATTGAGGAAGAAACTTAAAAATTCATAGGATCAAATGCAAATGGGAACACAACTCATTAGAACCTTTGAGATACTGCTAAGGCAGTTCTAAGAAGAAAGTTAGTAGTTATAAGTGCTTACATTAAAAAAAAAAAAAGCACAGGCATCTCAAATAACCTAATGATGCACACCAAAGTCTTGGTTAAAAAAAAAAAAAAAACAGAGGAAGCCAAACCCAACATCAGTATATAGAAAGAAATGATAATTAGGGCAGACCTAATTATCATAACAAAATGGAAACCAAAATACCTGTTAGGGCCTCCTCTTTGTAACAAAGGTGAAGTCATTTTGTATTCAGTCTCCATCTGTTTATAAGGTGAAATTGTGTTTAAATTTTCTAACTCTGCCTCCCAGAAGCAATTATTTGTAACTGAAACCAAGAAACCCTCCTTGGTCAAGTTAACCTCGTATCTTATTGTGACTCAGTGGTATCATTATTGTGCTCTGTTATCTCTACACTTGGCTACACTCTGGTTGTGCTTTGGAAGACCCTAACCACTGCCTCACTTACATCACGTGGGACCAATCAGCTTTAAGGTTAGTTGATAATCCTTGTCTAGTTGGCCAAAATGTTTTACAGTGTATTACTGCCATCCTCTGGTCTTCTACAGGTGGTTTTCCTATAAAAAGACTGCCCTGAGAACAAGTCATTGTCACAGTTTGGCTCCTGTGTCCCTAATCATAATTCCTCTTCAGGTATGAGCTCAATAAACCATCCATATCTGAGACTGGTGGCTGAGTGGTTTGTGTGGCTTCCTCTGGACCCCAACAATAACAATATATAGAATCAATCAAGTGGCATGGTGGTTCTTTGAAAAAATTAAACGATATTAACACACTCTTAGCCAAACTACCCTAAACAGAGACCCCAATTAATAAAATCAGAAATAAATAAGGGTGTCATGACAGATTACAGTGAAACACAAAAGCTGATTAGCAAATACTTTCAAAGCTCATATTTTTAAAACCTGAAAAATCTAGAATTAATGAGTAAACTCCTAGACAAATCTGACCTGAAATCCTGTCAAGAAAATAGGAAACACTTAAAAGGATCCAAAAGAAGCAATGAGATGGAGGTAATAATAAAGTCTTCACACAGAGAGATCCCCAGCAAGAAGACGGTAAAGTTCTTGTAAGAGTTCAGATCAGCAACACCCACATAAAAAGTCAGGCACAGAATTACAGAATTGTGCAACTGAAATTCTAGAGTGATGTGGGGGTGTATAGGCACTAGATCAAAGATAGATAGATAGATAGATAGATAGATAGATAGATAGATAGATAGATGATAGATGATAGATGGATAGATATGGAAAATTAGTGAGGGAGAAAGACATTTGACATTGATCTTTGTTCTACCCATTTAAAAAAGATGTAAACTAGCCAGGCATGGTGACACACCTTTAATCCCAGCACTCAAGGAGGCAGGGACAGATAGATATCTGGGAGTTCTAGGCCAGCTTCATCTACAAAGCAAGTCCAGGATATCCAAGGCTACACAGAGAAACTCTGTCTCAAACAAAACAAAACAAATAGTAAAATAAGGATAGAAATAGAAGTTCAAGATCAAACATATTTGTTAACAAATTCTGTGTAACGCTTACGGGAGAAATCACATCAATGCTCCTTAAACTGCTCCACAAAATGGTAAGAGAAAAAAAATACTACAAGATTAATTCTACAAACTACTATCACTCTAGTACTGAGAATAAAGATGCAGCCAAACAAAAATAAAACTATAGACTAATTTCCATGATAAACATAGGCACAGAAATTCTCAATAAATACTTACAAATTAAATTCATGAGGGCATGACAAAGATTATAGTCCATAATTGTCTTGGTTTTACTTCAAGGACTCAAAGTTGGTTTCAACATACAACATATGTATGACCTATTGTATGTAGGCATAGGACATAAATAAGCTTACGAACAGAAATCACATGATTAAAAGCTTTACTAAATTTCCTCTCCTGACATGTTCATTCAGCATTTATATTCCTGGCTTGTTTGACGTGACCTTCCTACATTATAACTTTTGTGCTTGCGTTTGAAAACATGTTTCTAAACAACTCAATTTTGTGTCTGACATCCCTGATCAAAGATGTGTGTGCTATTCTCCTGGAATCTGCTTCTGTGTGTCTTCATTCTTTGTGAAAAAGCGGCTGCATATCGTCTCCCAGATGGTGCCTGACAAGCGGACCCTTTATGCAATGAAAGGAAAGCAAGGGCTGTAAGCACCTCACTCAGTTCTCCCGACCCCACCTCTGCAGCCTCTTCGGTGCTAACACGCTGTCTGCCCGCAGCTAGATTTATGGCTGTTTTAATGTCACCTCTCTAGTCCTCCCAGCTTTAATCTACAGAATGATGGACACAATCACAGCCATATAGACCAGGCAAAGACAGTAGGCTCAGAATGAAACACCTGGCTGCACTGACAACTGTTCCCAACTGCGTAACCAGGAGCAAACCACTCAATACTCCTGCATCTCTTTCTTTGTGCGGATGTGGCGGGGATGCCTAGGGTTGCCTTGAGGCTTAAAGGAGGGGATGGTCGTAAAGGCGCCTTGGCACATGCTACCACTGTGGGATGACATCAGCATGCTTACGCTCCCAATGAGTTTCTTTCTTGGTGTCACTTCCTACAGGCATAGATAGATTTTAACAGCTCCCCACCAGACACCACACAAAACAAACAAAGGAGCTTATTGTCCTATGAATGTGTCACATTAGAGGGGTAGTCTTGGGCTTTCTCAGAACCATCCTGGCCCCGGAGTGTCACACCATAATTCTTTTGAAGGACCTGACACTTCTTCATGGCCAGCTTCAAGGACCACTGAGGTATCAAGAAAGAGAGGCCAACAGTCTCCTAACCCTTTACCTCTGCTTGGCTGAACTAGCAACGTGCCATTTAGTTGGTTTCTTTGTTTGGGAGAGAGGGACAGTTGGGGTGTTATTGATTGGGCTTTCTGTTTGTTTGTTTGTTTGTGCAGTCTTACTGTGTAGCCTAGGCTGGCCACAACCTCCAGTCCACCTGCCTTGGCCTCCCAGGGAGGGAACTAT
This sequence comes from Pachyuromys duprasi, assembly GCA_028658305.1. Taxonomy (NCBI): domain Eukaryota; kingdom Metazoa; phylum Chordata; class Mammalia; order Rodentia; family Muridae; genus Pachyuromys; species Pachyuromys duprasi. The sequence goes on from CM053758.1 coordinate 43,666,188, forward strand.
ATACATGTACCACATGCCTGGCTCATTCAATCTATTGCTATGTGACATTCCTAAGAGTCCCTGTTTCTAGACTGAAGGGGACAGAGGGGTGAAGAAGGAGGAGCCATGATAACAGCAAAGGTTATGTGCTCTACTTCCTGTTTTACATCTGGGAACCGAGACAATGGCAAAAGCCATTTATTGGTGCTGTGAGGGCCTGGGATCAGAACGTATTTCTTTCAGATTCCCTGCCAGTATCTTCTCCATCAACACCCTCAAAGCTTTGTCTCCACCTTAGGACTAGAAACAGAATCAGGCACTGGCCAACGTGAGTGAGAAGCCACATCAAACACTCCTAAATGAAAGAAGCAGTGAATGAAGGCAGATTTAATTCCCCTCCTCTTAACTGGCCAAGCCTCCTTCTCTAAGGCTGGTCCCTTCGCATCTTCTAACTAGCACAAAGATTCTGTGTTGACTAGCCACAGCCAGGGCTCCATCATGGCCAGTGCAGAGTGCCAAAGCCCTGCTTCTTGATTCTGACCCTCTTCAGAGAGTTTCCAGTTCAGCCTGCCAGCTTACTGCTCTCAGGAACAGAACAGAAACTGGTGGGTTTGGGTTGAAGCCAATCTGTTTTTGTCGTCAATGGGTGTGTCTTCAAAGTTAAGTAGGACTGGAAACTGTAATAGTTAGTTCAGGCCACTAGGGTGCCATTTAGGAAATGACTGCCTCAGTAAAATGGTGCAAATTACCATTGTAATTTAGTGAGAGTAGGCTACTCTTGGGCAAATTAGTGCTTCAAGGCAGTGGGATCATTTAATGCATGCAACTGAGTGGCATCCCAGTGACCTGTGATCCTTAATGCTCTGTCTAAGTGGTCCACACAAAGGAGGAGGCATTCCTATTGGAGAAAGCACCCAGTTTAATTATAATCTGAGGAGAAGAGGGAGACCACACATCTTTAGGAGGCCACAAGTCCTCTAAGTAGGACTAATCTCAAACCATCACAGACATACTGTATAACTATTTCCAAGGCAGAAGTGCTGAGTAGCCACGCAACTTACAGAAAAACAACTTTGAAAGCTGGAAAGAAGACATTTTTGCCTGATTTTTCAAGGAATCCAAATGGTCATTCATGCCAAAAATAATAATGTTTCATAAGCGTCCTGATACAATTTCCTGTTGGTATGTAAATAAGGCCCAGGAGACTTTAGATGTGATTCTCAGTATAACAAACTGCTGTGTAAGCGGGTAGCTATTAATACTTTTAACATTTATCTTCTACGTTAATTACAGGCGGTCTCCCAACAGATATCAACAAACATAGTTTTGCCTTCTGATCTTTCTGAAAACATTTGTCTTACTCCCTAAAATCTTTTAAAAACACCATAACACACCAAAACACTGGAACTGATCTTTCCTTGGTAAATAAGGCTGCGGCAAACCAGTCTCTTCTAAATAACGAATGCTCTTGAGATGTCTGCCTAAGGAGCTTTTCAATCCTCTTTTAGCAAAATCAGTCAATTTAGGAAACTCTTGCCGAGGGGAAAATTTCTCCTCATCTTCATGCCTCAGAAGAATTATCAAAGAACACCTCACCTCTCTCCCTTTCTCTCTTCACCTACCGATAAAGAACAGCAATTTACTTGATCCATGATCAGATACATAGGACATCCACATACCATCTAATCTGCTATGGGCCAAATCATGTGCCTCAAGTTCTAACCCCCCTGGACCTGTGGGGGTATACTTATCTAGAAATAGGATCTTTGCAGAAGCTGCAAAGTTAGTTAGTTAGTTTTTTTTTTTATCGACTTGACACAAACTAGAGTCACATGGGAAGAGGGACTCTCAGTTGAAAAATTGCTTCCATCAGGCTGACCTATAGGCAAGCCCTGTTATCCATGCTCTCCTAACGCCTTAGAAGACTCATCTCCATGTCCTCCTCCACCTCATTCCAGTTTCCCCTCCCATAGAATCTTCTCTTCATCAGAAGCGAAATCCCAAAGTACAGAATCCACAAAAGCCATGCTTGTCTCAACCTGCAGCCTGCCCATCCCACAGTGTCTACCCTTCACCATCACTTTCTCTCCGGATGGGAGTGTTCATACTTCCTCTTTCCTCCATCATCCATCAGAGAATGTTTATCAACCTTAGCTCAGGTCAGTCTAAGCATCTCGTCTACAAATAAAAGACACAGAATTGCAAAACCACCATCAAGTGGTTACTGTGAAGAGTGTGTAACTCAGTTATGATGCAGGCACAGCATTTTTTTCCTGGGTTACATGATTCTGCACACACAGGATCAGATTGCATAGGAACACACACACGTGTGTGTGTGTATGTGTGTGTGTGTGGTGTGTGTGTGTGTGTGTGTGTAGCTGCTGAAGCTTGAGCGAGGTTTGTGGATCCTATCACTGTTATTTTTAGATTTGAGATTATACTATAGTTATAAGGTGCCACACTGGAGAAACTGGGTGAAGAGTATGTGGGACCTTCCTCTCTCTCTTTCTCTCTCTCGTCATTTTCTAGTGAATCTGTAATCATTGTTATTCCAATTTCATTTCCTAACCTGTGATTAGCGTTGGACACGCAGCCTAGAGCCTACTTTATCTTCACGTCTTCAGGTAGATGAGAAGGGGTGATGAGGTAATGGCTCCCACCTCTCTTGGCAAAAAGCAGATCCTGAGATCTCAGGCTCCCCAATAGGCCCTTCCAACCCTGGCCATCTTGCCACCTCTTGCCCTTCACCAGGCAATGCAGTGCAGCTGGCTTCCTCCTACGACAGTCCTCAGCTTTCTCACCCCTAGGAAGCTCCTGCTGGACTCTGACATGGTAGGGTCCCTGCACATGCTCTCGGCTCCCTGAGATTCTTCTCCTGGGGGAATGAAAGATCTCATCTTACTTATTACATGGTAGGCTCCAAGTTGTCTTTGATCATGTTTAAATCTTCAGCATCTTGTGTTAGGACTAGAACCTAGGAATCATTCAGTACGGGTTTTTTTGGAATGACTGGAAGGGCTTTAAGTAGGGCAACAGCATGGTTTGCCATTGTGAAAACAGATTTTTTTTTCCTTTAGAGCTTACTGCAGAATAAACATGAGGCTAGAGTGGCACTCCGGTTTCCATTATGAACATCTTACTTCAGTGTAACAGATTCTCATCACAGTCACTGAACTGGTGTTGACTCATTGGGATGAATGGAGTCATACTTCATTCAAGATTTTTTCCCCAAGGGTTAGCCCCTATATACATTGTATCTAGTTGTCATGTCTCCTTTGACTTCTCACAGGAGTGACAACTTATCAGACATTCTGTATTTTTTAAGACTTTTTAAAAAATTCATATTTTGAGAATTTAGAATTAGCTGTTCTGTACTCTTTCAATTGGGAATCTGGGGTGTTTTTCTCACATTTAAACTAGAGTCATGCCTTTTGAGGAGGAAGAGGTGGCAGAGGGTTTTCCTCACCATGTCATGTCAAGGCCCTACACTGTCATCATGATAGCTGTTCACAGAGACTTTGACCCCTAGTGGCTGGGTGTCAGTCTCTCTGTGGTAGTGTTATTCCTGTCTCTCACTCCATACTGTCCTCACTGCATGAGAACCACAGAGTGTAAGTCGTACTGGCTTCCACCTCCTCAAGGACAGCGACACCCTGTACATTTAACACTCCTACTCAATGCAGTTTCCCCTGGTTTCCCATCCATTTAAGTACTTCCTTATTTGCTGACAGATGCACCAGCCTCAGCCTGTGTATTTTCCCCCAGGTTCAAGATACAGCCATTCTCGAAAGGACAATGGTTGCTTCAGTTGAAGAATAATATTAGAAACCAATATCTACACGCTACACATATGCCTGGCTGCTGGGGGGAATCATTGCTGTTGAGCCCTCTCAGCTGGCAGATTAGTAAATGTACATGTGCATACTAACCTGTGTGCATATCTGGAAGTATTTCTGGATGTAACTCTGTCTGGTTTTTTTTTTTTTTGAAGACATGAATCCATGTGGTACTCTCTCCTTCTCCCTCTAACTCTTGACCACATGGATCCTTCCAGCCTCTTCCCTAATTATTTATAACTCCTCATTCCTACAGTAAGAAATGTAATTTTCATCATCTTCTTAACTTACTTTATATTTTTAATTCCAGACTCAAGTTTTTAATACAGACTCAAGTTTCAGAACTGTCGAACCGCACTGCAAGGGAATAGCTTTATCACTTTGTGCCTTTAGTTTTGTAAATTGTGTCAGTTTTGGTCATTGTGACCAAGAATTGGGAAAAATCCATTCAGAGGAGGAAGATTTGTTTGGACTCATGGTTTCAGAGTGTTCTGCCCATGGTTGACTGGTTCCATTGCTTTTAGGCCTGCAGCAAGGTAGAATTTCATACTGGGAAAGAATCTACTCACGTAACTGTGGACAGGAAGCAGACAGGAAGGGACCAGGACAAGATACACCCATCAAAGGAAGATGCCATCTTCGTTCAACTTGGCCCTACCCCTAACAGTCATTCAGCTATGGCTTTACCAATGGAAAAGTCCACTGCTGAAGTTAGAGATGCCATGATGCAATGCCCTCTCCTCAGCACCACTGCCTGAAAATTAAGCACATGAACACATTTGGGAAGGTCACAGGCTCCATTGTTTTCAAACATGATTTAGTCAGCGCTTTATTCCCTGCGAGGTTCTTTTAGACATCTGTGGTCCATTTAGAACCACATCTTAGGTCTCATCCTGGGTTCCCAGAACTTCTCATTTTAAAAACTTTGGTGAGAACTAGTGGTGGGGCAGCAGGTATGAGAGCTCAGCCACTTTGCACAAAGGACCATATCTTTGCCAAGCAGTGCCCATCCTCAGTCTGCCAGGAGGCTTAGGCCACCACCAGCCCCACCCCTGCCCCGTTGTCACCCAATAAGTTGGTGCCACCTGGCCCACAGGCTGTGATGGTCATGCCAGGGATACTGGCAGGATGGTTGGTGCCAAGAGAAATGTGGAGTGCAGCAGCCTGGAGCTCAGGCAAGTCCTGCCCCTGGACATGCCCAACCGCACCAGCATCCTGAACTCTGGGCAACAGCAAGATCCTATTTGAAGAATGGTTCATATACAGGATTAATTCTACTCGAAAGACTTCTGTGATCCACGCTGTCAACAGAAACCATGTTGATGTCTCCGTGATCTGTGCTGATGCCAGAAACCATGTTGATGTCTGTGATCCACGCTACCACCAGCTGCTATGAACAGGAAGACTTCTTTTGAAGTGGAATTGGGTGAATGCAGGATCGTGACTGAGAATGAGAGACATTGAAGGCTTCTATGCCAACCTCCCCACTACCTCAAAGAGAAAAAGAAAAAGAAAGAAAGAAAGAAAGAAACTGTCCAGACAGGAAGCTACTGAAGAGAGTCCTTAACATTTTCTGGGGGATCAGGGGGTGCTGCAGAGACTGATGTACCAACCAAGCGCTATGCATGGAGAGGACCCAGACTCCCTGCTCAGATGTAGTCTCAGTTGGAGCTCAGTCTCCATGTGGGTTCCCCAGTAAGGGGAGCAGGGGCTGCCTCTGTCTTGAACTCAATTGCCTATTCTTTGATCATTTGCCCCTTGCCAGTCCACAGAGGAAGAGGATCCAGGCTCTCCCTGTGATGAGACTTGATCATCTAGGGTCAGATGGCAGAGGAGGAGAACTCCTCCTTTCAGTGGACTAGGGGAAGGGGATGAGGAGAGGAAGGGAGGGTGGGACTGGGAGGAGTTGAGGGTCGTTTCAATTGGGATATATAATCAATAAATTATAAAAAATAAAAAAAAAGAAAAAGTAGATTCTTTCCAGCTCAAAAAACAATTTTCTGGGGGAGGGAGACAACTCGGTTTCCATTAACAGGCTGACCACAGGGAGTTTGACCATGCTCCAATGAGTATACGGGCAGCACAAATTGGACTTGGTGGTATAATCAGGCTTGGGATGAGGGTTATCATTTATAGGTGTGGGAGGCCATCTCATTATAAATAACAATTGAAACATAATTATTAATTCTCCAATAAAAATGATGATGAGCCACAGATAAACTACTCTAAAAGCATCAACTGGGCAGATCTCTCCATTATTTAACTAGCTTACAACTAATGATCATATTGTTTCAGAAATATGATTGAGCCGCAGACTTAGGGGAAAACTTAATTGCTAGATTTGTTTGTAGATTCCAATGGGTCATTGCGTAGTTTAAAGTTTTGTTGTTTTTCTTTTCTTGTTCTTTTTTTCCACTTTTTAAAAATTTATTTATATTTTTATAAATTACAGGTTATTCACTGTGTATCCTCATTGTAGCCCCTCCCTCATCTGCTCCCAATCCCACCCTCCCTTGCTCTTCTCCTCTCATGCCCCTCCCAAGTCCACTGATAGGGGAGGTCCTCCTCCCCTCCCATCTGACCCTAGCCTATCAGGTCTCATCAGGACTGGCAGCATCAGGGGATGCTGATCAAAGAGCCAGCCACTGAGTTCATGTCCGAGACAGTCCCTGTTCCCATTACTAGGGAACCCACTTGGAGACTGAGCTGCCATGGGCTACATCTGTGTAGGAGTTCTAGGGGCTCTAGATTATCTCCATGCATGGTCCTTGGTTGGGGTATCAGTCTCAGAAAAGACCCGTGGGCCCAGAATGTTTTGATCTGTTGCTCTCCCTGTGGAGCTCCTGTCCTCTCCAGGTTTTCCTAGCTCCCCTTTCTTTCAAAAGATTCCCTGCTCGCTGCCCAAAGTTTGGCTCTGAGTCTCAGCATCTCCTTTGATACTTGTTTTATAGTTACATTGCTAAGATATTTTTGTCACCAACATTAGATTTACTATTTTCAAACAAAACTATTTATGTGTGTATGTGTGTGTATTAATTTTGAAGATTTTTTTATCCCTCCATCTATTCATCCATTGTTGAACTGTCCTAAAATCTTGACCCAGTCCAACAGTACTTCCAGAACTGATCCACAGCAGGGAAAGCTCCTCTTTTTGTAACATGCTGATAACAAATACCTTATTTTACTGAAGTGCCTAGTTAACCATCGACTCAGTTCCAATTGTTAACTCATGTCACTGAGGTGAACAGGCAGCCTACTGTCCTTCAAAGGCAGGCAGAAAGCTTAGGTAAGAAAAATAACAGTGGATCAGGAGTAATTGAAGGCAGCATCGATTGCCCATTTGATTAGACTACTAAGGACAGATGGATTCAACTTGATCCCTGTGATGAAGACCTGGAGAGACACACCATGGAGCCCCGCTTTCCACATACTCGGAACTACGCTGGGCCACATCTTTGCAGGCTGGTAGCTGGAGTCTTATTTTGTTCTTATGTTGATGATCATAGAGTAGAGAACAAACATGCTATAAGACATTAACTGGCTGCATCCTAACCTCAGTCTTTCCTGGGTGAGCTCTTCATACCTGTTTCAACCCCTGCTTTATCAAGACTAGATAAATACTGTGTATCAAACAGCAGCTGCGTCTCTCTGGCAGCCTGAACCAACACAGAGGGCTGTGCTGTGTTTTCCATGTCCAGGGATATATTTTTCAAAAGTTTCAGGCAACCTTTTTAAGTTAGGAAATTTCATAGCAAGCCAATGATTCTAGCTTTAAAAATAAAAGAGTTGTTAAAACTTATACTCCTGGGGCTGCTTGTCCAAGAGCCAAGTGGCAGCCCAGTTCATGAGACACCTCTCCAGGATAGCATAAATCTGAACTTTCCCAGTTGTCTCTGTTTTGTACTGAAATCATAACTGAACTATAGAATTACAGGTGATGACTATTGTTAAAGAGGACTTATTCATGCCTGAGCAGCAGCTACATGTTATCCTGAGTAAGGCTGAAGGGAACTCTCCAGAGAAGTGGTTCTCAACCTGTGGGTCCTGATATCCTAGTATCGAATGGCTCTTTCACAGGGGTCACATATCAACTATCTGGCATATCAGGTACTTATGCTATGATTCATAACAATAGCAAACTTACAGTTACAAGGTAGCAGCAAAAATAACTTTATGGTTGTAGGGTCACTATAACTTGAGGAAATGTATTAAAGGGTCGCAGCATCAGGAAAATTGAGAACCACTACCACAGAGTGAGCAAAGCCTCCTGTGCATAATTCAGTCAGTTAAGCACCTGATTTGTCCTAGGTCATCCTACGGTCTTCATGATTTGAACATGCTCCCTTAGAAAACTGCTTTTTGGACCTGCAGTCTGACATCAAATAACTTGTCGACGAAGTCTCTTACAGGTGAAGAGCGTCAAATCCAAATAGACTCTCTTCCGACACAGAGCGTGACCAGCGTCAGGTCTACTGTGAGTTTGGTCACACCTGGCTGCTCTCCCCAGTTACCAGCCTTCTATCACTATTGTGTCCAAATTGGAAATCTCAGATCTTGCATCATCATCACCTCCACCACCTTCAGCTTCCCTCAGTCTAGATAGTGGATCTCTCCCTCCTGTGACCTCACAGGGAAAATAGTCTTTTATAATAATTATTTCGTGTCATAAACAGTGGCATAAGCCTGTAACGCCAGCACCTGGGAGACTGAGTCAACACAAAACTGGGCCACATTGCAAGGTTCTGTTTTTCAAAGTTAACTGATTAACTTTTACGTTTCCTAGATGCCTATTGTATAATGTCTCATGATCTATAATTTAACTCTTCATGTGAAGGTGAGCCCCTGATTCATCTGGAAGGAGAAGTGAGAACAAGTGTATAAGTGGGTGACCAGTTAAATTAAAAATCATAATAGTAACATAGAGCTATAACAATGGCTATATAATAATGAGAGCTGAAGCCACACAAAGAAATATTATTAAGCAATAAGAAAAGTGGTATTTTTCAATGACACTGAAAAACACTTGTCAGAACATTAAAAATCTGTCTTACCAGCAGTTTGCGAATGTGTAGAGAAATTAGGTTAGGAGTGTGGCCTGATGATAGAGTACCTGCCAGTATTCCTGAGGCTCTTTTGTAAGTGCCACACACACACACACACACACAAAACAAATAAGAAAAACAAATAGAATATGAATTTTTGTTTCACACATTATAAATATAAACAATAAAACTCAAAAACTGAAGTTCTTCATTTCTTCATGAGAAACTTGACAAGAGAGCCTGGAAGAGCACAGCCTGCCTTGTCACTTAAAGGGATGACAATGCAGAGCTAGTAATTTGCTGTGTCTCAGCGCCTCTGTGAGCAGGTATGCCCTCCTAACGTGGGTCTCTCTTGCTGTCCATCTCGTTCTCTGAGTGTCATGAAGTGTACCTGAGGGACTCCTTTTGTGCAGAGCATCTTTTTGCTTGGGTTTGGATTGTGCTGACATTGCCTTCTCTGGGACACCCCACTCTTTCCCCATGCTCTCTCTGGCGTTATTTCAGCCCATTGGGGATCAGCAAATCCCTTCTGTACCCACCCCTAGGGTTCTCCAGAGCTGGCAGGATTATTGAAGTGACAGACAAATCCCATGGGCCCAAGTCAAACAGCTATTTCTCTTAAGCTTGTCATTTCTGCTGCGCTGACCTTTTACAGCAGGCTTGTCACCTCATGAGCATAGGTTCCACAGGACACCGAAAGCACTGAAAGCCAGCACAGGTAAGAAGCAGCCCCTCCCAGGCACCGACACCAGCTGTTCAACCCACCCAAATTATACAACCCAAATCTCCCATCACCCGGTAGGAGATGTCTGTTCCCAAAACCAGTGGGCACATGATTAAACCCTCCCCGTGGTTTGGCCTGGATCCCAGTCCCTGAGAGCCTACCCTGGGTGACTGTGGTGGTCTGAATGGGAAACACCCCATCACTGTCTTGGGTATTTGAACACCTGGTTCCTTGGTGAAGAAAGTATGTCCCTGGGACCAGGTCCTACTTCAGTTTGCTCTCTCTGCTTCACATCTGTGGTTGAGGGTGTGATCTCTGTTTCCTTTTCCTGCCACCATGCTTGCCCCTTGCTGCCATCCTCCCTAGATGTGATGGGCTCTTGCCTTCAGAACCATAAGCTAAATCAGCTCTCTGTTCCTTAAGTTGCCTTTGCTCGTGATGTTTTATCACAGTAACAAAAAAAGCAACATACGTAGCCTAAGACCTCAAAGAAGCTGACTGAAGTTTTCCTCAAGGAACCTGGGAACTTTTATGAGGAAATGACCTAGTTCCTGACCTGTGTGACTCAGTATAGCCCCTATGCATTTGCATTTCTACCGACATGCTCTGGAAACAAGTACCTAAATGCCAGTAGCCTAAAGTGAGGACCCTGCCTGCCAGCTATTTGCCCTGTAGTTCCGTTTACATGGGATTCAAATTTGACTTATTTCTTCATCACTTTTTAAAAATATATACTTTGATTCTTCTTGGCTAACTCTTCTTTTTGTTACCTATTCTTCTCAAAGTGTTACCTTGACTCACTCCTGAGAATAACAAGGTAGTGGGACCGCCCAGTGCCAGCAGTGAAAGAACGCAACAGCCGGTGTGGTTGGTCACTGACTGTGATCTGAGTCCGTTATTTACATAGGAATTTGTGAACCCAGCGCTCCCAGAGCGTGTACCGTGCAGTTCGTAGTCTCAGCTAATATACCATGGCAACTGAAACCTGAGCCAAGGTTCTGGGAAACTGGAGTTACTTAGCGAAACCATAATAACTGAATTTCATGCGTTTCAAAACCATGAAAAATGAAGACTGCCAGTGTTTGTATTTTGCCTGCATAGATCCAATGTGGGCCTGAAGCCAGCAAGACCCTTGATGCAATCTGCACATACCTCCCACGCTGACCTCCTCAAAGTCCCTTATATCTGAAAACTAACAAACTAACCAACAGAACACTTCCATAAGAGTAGTGCTACTTCCTTCATCAGGGAACAGTGCAGGTGTAACAGTATTAGAAGCAGGAGACCTCAGTTCCTGGACATGATCTGATGTGGCTCATGTGTCACTTTCACACTCTCCATCTTAAAGGTAATGGACTAGGCGCCTACTTCTTATGTATTACCTATGGATATGATCAGAACCCCAGCAATTATATTGTCTTACTCACTTCAAAATGTAAGTAAAGCCCTGGCGCCTAGCTTCTTCTCCTGTTAGAAGTGTGAACAACGCAGCCCAGGTGTTAGCCCTGCGTACCCTGGAGTAACCCTGCAGGCTCAGTGAGCCTGCCCTAAAAAAAAGGCGCTTTCCATTCCCCACTAGCCTAAGCCTCCAGGTGCTTGATGCTTGCAGTATGTCACACTGCTTTCCCCAGTACTGAAAGAAAAGAGATCTGTTCAAAATACAGTCTAGAGCCCCAGCATTCACGAGGCCCAAGGCTCAAGCCTTTGCAACTCTCCCAAGCAGTGTCCCCAAATGACAGTAATACATGTACAATTCCCAAAAGGCCAAAAGGACACCTGGAATTTTCTGATAACTTTTAGTTCTGAAGCTAGTCTATAAATGTTGGGATAAAGTATTTTATGGTTTGTAAAGCTAATGAAAACCCAACTGTCTCACCTCTAAGTGATATTAAATTATGAATTCTTCCAACGGCTGAAATGAGGCTATTGAAATGATGCTGCCTTTCCATTTTCACAAAAAGCATGTGGATGTGGTAGGCTTAGTCATTTGATGAAAGGCTAAGCTATGTAAAAACTAAGTTGGACATAAGTGACAGCTCACGCTGGCAAGGATGTGGAGCAAGAGGGGTATGCCTTCATTGCTGATAGAGGTACACTTGTACCTCCACTACGGAAATTAATAAGGTGGCTCATCAGAAAGTTGGAAACCAATCCACCTCAAGAGCCAGCTGTACTAATCTTAAGCATATACCAAAGGATGCTCCATTCTACCACAAGGACACTTGTTTAACCACGATCATTGCAGCTTTATTCATAATAGCCAGAAACTAGAAACAACCTAGATGCCCCTCAACAAAAGAATAGATACCTTTATCTATTCAAGTGTAGTACATTTATACAATGAGTATTACTCAGCTGTTAAAAAATGACATCATGAAACTTTCGGGCTAGCGGATGAAACTAGAAATAAATCATCCTGAGTGAGATAACTCATATCAGAAAGATAAATATGATAAGTTCCTTAGCCTGAGATTATCAGAGAGGCTTCCTCTGGCAGCAGATGGGAACAGATGCAGAGACCCACAGCCAGACATTATGTGGAGAGAATCTAAATTGGGGGTCTCCATTAAATCCCTGCCCTCTAAGCTCAGTTAATCTTGCAGAAGAGGAGGCAGGAAGATTTTCACAATGAGAGAGGATAGAATATACCAGAAGGCTCTCCGAATCAATTAAGTAGGACTCATACGAGGTCACAAAGACTGAAGCAGCAAACACAGGGCCTACATGAGTTTGCACCAGGTCCTCTATGTATATATTATAGCTAATAGCTTAGTGTATTTATGAGATTCCTTGGCTATGAAAATGCATGTCTTTGACTCTTGTGACTGCTCTTAGGACTCTTTTCCTCCTGCTGGGTTGCTGTGACCCACTTTGAGATAGTAATTTTTCCTCCATCTTATTATATTTCAGTTTGTCATGTTTGGTTGTTATCACTGAGAAGCCGGCTTTTTTTTCTAATGAGAGTCAGAAAGGAGTGGATCTAGATGGGAGGTAAGGTGAGGATAAATGGGGAAAACTATAATCAGGATATATCGTATGAGAAAAGAATATATCTTCAATAAAAGGGGGAAAAGATTAAACTGAAACAAAAGAAAATATACTTTAAAAGAAATACACTTTGAAAGAAATGACCACCCTCTATTGCTTTCCATATAATACCATTAATACACCTATGACTGACACACATCTCCACTGTTTAGTTAAAACTTGATCTGCCTTATTTGTGTCATATCTGTATTTTTCTAAAAACCATTAAAGTGATGGAAGTCCATTAATAGGCATATGTTGTGCTCATCACCTCACCCTCCCCCACACATTAGACTCAAATGCTGGTTCTTTTGCACAAGCCTGGGGAAACAGCTCATTATTGCTGCGATTTCTGAATTCCCTTGTAGAGGAGGTATTGCAGGTTTACCATACAAGATCTCTCTAATGTCATCTGTAATCTGTGCTGTCTCCTTACTGAAGGCAAAATGGCCCAAAGGCTTGGCATTAGGTTTTGTAAATTAGCTTTAGAAGATCTTCAGGGTACTGGGAAACTTAATCAAAAGCACTTAGAGATTACAATACAGAAGTTGGACCAATGAAAACACTTGTCATATTCTGAGATCCATCACAAAATGGGGCTAGAAATGATCTTTGACATAAGTAAACAGACCGGAGAAGTTCATATTACTCTATCACTATATCTTATTTACTGATATTAATTTCCATGTAGGGCCACTGATACAGATTCTCCATTTAAAGGATTAATTTAATAATTCTTGTTTTAGGCTAATTTTTCTTCTTTAAAAATGTCAGAAACTTACTTGTAATAGCCAGAACCTGGAAATAACCCAGATGTCCATCAACTGAGGAATGGATACAGAAATTGTGGTATTTCTACACAATAAAATACTACTCAGCAATTAAAAAGGAAGAAATAATGAAATTTACAGGCAAATGGTGGGATCTAGAAAATATCATTCTGAGTGAGGTATCCCAGAAGAAGAAAGACACACATGGTATATACTCACTATTTAGACCTATAAGATATGATAAACATACTGAAATCTATACACCTAAAGAAGATAAACAAAAAAGAGGACCCAGAGTAAGATGATCAACCCTCACTTAGAAAGACTAATGGGATGTAGGAGAAAACAAGTAACAGGACAGGGTCCTACCACAAAGGGCCTCTGAAAGACTCTACCTAGCAGTATATCAAAGCAGAAACTGAGACTCATAACCAGTTGATTTGGCGTGGAATCATATGAAAGAAGGGGAGTTAATATGCTCTGGAGAGGACAGGAGCTCCACAAGGACCAAATATATCTGGGTACAGGGGTCTTATATGAGACTGTTTCTCCAACCAAGGGCCATGTATGGATATAACCTAGAACCTCTGCTCGCCTATAGCCCATGGTAGCTCAGTATCCAAGTGGGTACCCTAGTAAGGGGAATAGGGACTATTTCTGACTGAACTCAGTGGCGGGCTCTTTGACCTCCCCACCCTGAAAGGGAGGAGCAGCCCTCTTAGGCCACAGAGGACTTTGCAGCCAGTCCTGAAGATACCTGATAAACCAGGGTCAGATGAAAGGGGAGGAGGACCTCCCCTATCAGTGGACTTGGAAAGGGGCAGGGAGTAGACGAGGGATGGAGGGTGGGATTGGGAGGGAATGAGGGAGCGGGATACAGCTGGGATACAGAGTTAATAAAATGTAACTAATAATAAAAATAAAATAAAAATAATTTTAAAATTGTCAGAAACTATACCTGTAAAGCCTCACCAACATGACTGCTTACACACAAGCAGAGCAAGGATGACGCCAACAGACATGAAGGACAGACACGCTAACATAAAGAGAAGTCCTCAGCTTCCTTAGCAAAGATCACCAGTTAGTTATCCAATACCAAGCCGGCAGCCCTGAAAACACGGACATATGAGTAACATGATACAGACTGAGCAGGTTGTATTTATGCCTTTAAGTATACAAATATATATTTGTCAACAATTAATGATAAAAGAGACCATGAACTTAAAAGAAAAAAAAACGAGGGATGGATGAGAGGGTTTAGAGGGAAGAAATGGAAGGAGGAAGTGACATAATAATATTATAATCTTAAAACACAAGAGAAATTATTTTTAAAATGTCAGACCACACATGCAAGTATATTTGGGAATAACAAATCTGTCTTGAAGGGGTTAAATAAAAGTAGACAAAGTTGGGTGAGTAGGGATGGTCTGAAAGAGTTGAGAAGAAATATGACCAAAACACATTGAAGGAAACTTTCCATGAGCTAATAAAATGTTTAATATCATAATCTCAACAAATAACAAAACAATTTTAAAAAATGTCATTTGAGGTGGCACAGACCTGCAATCCCAGGATTCGTGAGGCTGAGGTAAAAGAACTAAGAGTTTTGTACTCACGGCCCTGGGCATCGCTGATCCTTGCTCAGGGAGGCTTCATTTTGTAGTGGGAGGAACATAATGAGTGAACATGATGAGACGAAGAGGCTGTGGACCTGGCTCTAAACAGGTCACCTGTATCAATGCCTGCATCCTCAAGACTCGGAGAACATCACTGAAAAGTAGGTAGAATGAATCCAAGAGCTAGAGGAAGGGAGTGTTAAGAAATGCTGTCTTCTGTACATGTCATGGGTATTGCACTCATGAGCTCCGCAGCACTGGTCACCTGCACAAGACTAGCCAGCTAAAGTCCTAGGAGAGATGGGTTAGACCTCAGGTTCCAGGCATTACTCAGGAGCGATTAGTAATTCATAGCTGCTGGAGATGTGGCCACTTGTAGGTTTCCCGTGCTCCAAAGGATGGCTCCTCTTCCGTACATGTATCAGCACAACCAACTGGACATAGCGAGTCGTCAAACAAATACGATGTTGGGAATGGGCAGTTTGGGTGGATATAAGGAGGACTGGCGTAGAGAAAAGAAGTAGATATGATCATATTTCATAATAAAAAGGTAAGCAATTTTCAAAAATAATATATAATAAAAAAAAAACCAAGTTAAACACAGACGTTTATGTTTTCTTCACTCTCACCACCAAATGTCCAACAAGGCCTTTCTTTAGAGACTATTTTTTGCAGAGGAAAATTGGTTCTTAGCGTGCTCCTGGGGGCTACTTAACAAATCCCAAACATAAAGCTGCTTGGCCATGAGACAGTGGCAATCAGTAGCTTTAGTCCGAGCAGAGTTATCTGATCCCTATGCAAACCTCCCAGAAAATAAGATGCTGCTACATCTCCCCAAACTAACCAACCACCACCATTAGGAGCAGAGAAGAGAATTCAAGGTAGCAAACAGCATATGCAAAATACTGCAAAGTATATGAGAGACAACACAGCACTTCCTAGTGATCAAAGGCAGATCGTGGGTGCTGAGCAACATACAGAACATCACAAAATGGTCACAAGACCCTAAGGTCACAAGGGAAGAGAAGAAGGGAAAGAATGCAGAGATCCAGGGTTGAGCTCTTGGCCGGGGTAAGAGAAGGGACCCAGATAGGAGGTGATAGGATTTGGTCCCAGGTAAAATATCAAGGACAGGAACAAATAAATAGATTCCAGGAACCTCAAAATGTCAAACCCACATTCAGAGAAGCATTTCTCCAAGTGTGGCCTCCGAACCGCAGCGCCAGTGTCAGGTGGGAACTTGTAAGAATTAGCCTGTGATCCTCTCAGACCTGCTGATTCATATGCCTGGGTTTTCACAGTTCCTGGGGAAGGGGGGAGAGGGAGGGTTCAGTTCTCCATATAAAAAAAAAAAAAACCATGAAACGCTGTGGATCAGGTGACAGCAGGGAAGAGAACCTGGGAGGTAGGCCAGGGATGCTGCTGCTCAGGCCCTGGCTCAAGCTCCCCTCCCCCCCCCCCCGATCCCCACCCCCCCCCACCCCCCGTCGACCACTGAGCAAGAGACCCAAAAGCCAGCCAGGAACAAGACTTGAGATTGCTATTTTTCTCTTGAAGGACGTATTCGATAACATAAAAACTCGATCTTTCTAGGTGGTAAGATATTACTTGGGAGGTGAAGCAGATAGATCCGCGGGAGTTCCAGGCCAGCCAGGCTGTATAGTGAAACCCGATGTGAGAGGCTGTGGCTAAGAAGTATCTGAAGACATGTGTTGTTGTTGTGTTTAAACTGAGTTATCCTGGGTTATCTTTCAGATTAAGTGTTATTGGGAGAGAGATTTTGGAGATGGAGCTGCATGGGACTTGAGGCCAGAGAGCCCTGGAAGGGCATCCTACCAGACAGTGTGATGGCTCCTTGAAGAGCACTGTTCAAAGCCCCGAAGAGCTGCAGGCAGCGACTATGTTTAACATGGCAGGGAGCCCAAAGGAAAGAGCTTCAGATACCACAAACCGAGGGTATTTCTGACTCAGCTTTGCAGAGGGGTAGCAGGAAGTTCCATACCACGTGACTTAGCTTAGCCTAGCCTACACGCCAGGGGGGAGCAGCAGATATGATGGAGGACTGCAAATTTACCTTGCAGTCACACAGGGGAGGAGCTGCGCTTATTTTCCCAGCATGCTCTGTCACAGGGAACAGAGACTGCAGGGGGGCACAGCCTGACTGTTCCCAGGCTGCTGCCTCTCAAAGTGACTGATCTTAAAATGGCAGGTCTGTGAGCTAACCTTTGACAGCGCCAGAGTGAGACAGGGCCGCCTCCAGCAGTGACCGAGTGGGAAGGGCCGGATGCTGACAAGCCAAAACATCCAGGCAGTGGGAGGCTGAGCTTGGGCAGAGGATTGCACAGTCCTCTTAGCCGACTTCACTTCAGAAAGCTGATCCACTTGAGATCAGCAGGTGGATCAACCACTGGAGACAGTTTCCAGAAAGGGTCCGAGAACTCTGAAGCATGCTCGGGTCACATGACGGCCACAGCCCATCTCCCGCCAGCTGTTTAAATGTTTCTGGGGTTTAGAAGTACAGAAACAGGTCCACAGGTGCAGGGCTGTCTTTCCCAATTCCCTCTAGCTAGAGCCTTAGCCAGTCCATGGGCTAACAAGCCGACTCCTCAGGAGGATGGAAGAGCGGGCGGGGCCAAGTATGGGCAGCAGAGGCCCCCAGTGTGCAAAAAAAAGAGAAATCTCCTACAGTGAAGACAGAGCTAGTGCACTGTGTCCAGCATAGGCTCAGAGCCAGGGCATAAGAAAGACAATTTATAAGTACAACTAACCCAGTCCATCTCTGGCTGTCTACCCGAAGGATGCAATTTTAGAAGACCCAGAAACAAACGGCTCCAAAACTCAATTTTCTTTGCCCCCTGTGTTTTCTCTTTTTTTCTTTCCACTGCACTTTTAACTTTTTTTGGGGGGGGGACCTTTTTGTGCTCTTATTTCTTCATCTTACATCTATTTATTTTTTATGCATTTTATT
Organism: Pachyuromys duprasi; assembly: GCA_028658305.1. Lineage (NCBI taxonomy): Eukaryota > Metazoa > Chordata > Mammalia > Rodentia > Muridae > Pachyuromys > Pachyuromys duprasi. Next base: position 43,684,150 of record CM053758.1, read on the forward strand.
TATTGTCCAAGCAGATTTGTGCTCCTTCTCTCCCACTTTTCACAACCTCCCCCTCCCTCCTCCTCCACTTTCATTCATCCTAGATGTCTATATAGAACTAGACCCCTCCTTCTTCACCTTTACAAACTTTGAGTCAAACGGAAGACCCCAAACTCCAGAACTGCCAGAGGGAAACTTGGGAGGCCCTTGCGATTCAGCTTAGGGTAAGCAAGGCGGTCCTGGGAAGAACTCCAGATGCTCAGGAAAGAGTCACAGGAACTGAAAAACAAGACTGTATGAAATTTAAAAGCTTCGAATGGCCAAGTCAAGAGTTGTCAGGGTGGATTGGGACCCTATAAAATGGGAACTCAGTGGCTATACATCAGGGGGGAAGTGACACCTTGAATCTATAGAGAATCCATTTGAATTAAATACCGTTATCACAAACATTAGCAAACAAATCAGCCAATCAATAAAAAGGCAAATAAGTGAGACCATTCTCAAAGGGAGAAATACAAATGGCCAAGGAACATTTGAAAGACGTTCACCATCCTGAACTATGAGGGAAATGCAAATTGAAATCACATTAAAATATCACCCCATCAGAGTTGCCATCATCAAGAAAACGAGTGACCGGAAATGCTGGCAGGGATGTGGAGGAAGAAGCCTTGTCACCCATGGTGGGAATGGAAGCTTATTGTGCCGCTATAGAAATCCATATGGAGTTTCCTCAAAAACTAAAAATGAAATTCCCAAATGACCCAGCTATTCCCATCTTTAGTGAATGCATGGAGCAACTGAAGCCAGCACACCGCGTAGATTCTCACGTGAACCTGGAGCTGTGTCCACAATACCGAGGGAGGGTCTCAGGAGGGTGGCACACGGGGCATGGTTTGCACTGTGGTTGAGATTGCGCATCGGCACAGTCTCTGACGTAGCAGTTGACTGTGTCTTTTTTTTGTTTGTGGTGCTGGGGATTGAATGGAAGGCCCTGCATGTTCTAGGGATGGCGGTACTACTGAGCCACTTCTCCAGCCCCAACTGTCTCTAACTGTAAAGATGGTGAAGCATGAAGCACGGGCCGGCGAGATGCTCGGGAGGTAAGAGTGCAGTCCAAGCCTGATTATCTGAGTTCAGCCCCTGGAACCCAGGGTGGAAAGAGAGAGCCAGCTCTTGAAAGTTGTCCTCTGACCTCCACACACGTGTATTCACAGTCGCACACACACCCAACATATATATATATGGTGATCATATATATATATATATGATACACACATATCATTAAAAACTAAGTGCATTCTGTTTTAAAAGTGGCCAGACATACACTCACAATTCCAGCATCTGTAGGATTGGGAGAGGACACTGAAAACTTGAGACCAGCCTGGGCTACAGAAGAGAGAGAGAACAAGAAGTATAAAGATGTTCATTTATGTGGCCCAGGAAAAAAGGAATATCTATCTATCCATCCATCCATCTATCCATCTATCTAGTGTATGTAAGTGTCCTAGCTGCATGTACACCTGCATGCCAGAAGAATAAGAGATGGTTGTGAGCCACCGTGTGGGTGCTGGGAATTGAACTCAGGACGTCTGGAAGAGCAGGCATCTCCACTGCTCTTCCACTGAGTGGCATCTTCCACTGAGCCATCTCTTATGAAACACAGGCCACAATAATTTTTGGAAGAGGCAAAATAAACTTTAAGACAGTTTAACTTCTGTGCAGACAGCGTCTTATTCAGAACCTACTGTACCAAGTGATTCTGAATTTTTTTCTTTTCAGATATTATAAACCTCTGAAGTCATTGTTACATGTCACCCAAGAGCTTAAAATGTTGAGAAATAATAGAACACATTAAAGAAACAGTATACCAAAACGATTTTGAATATTGAAATTCTATGTGAAATTCAGTGCCAAGCTATTTCTCGGGGGGAGGGAGGGGAAGGTGCTAGTCTGTGTTAAATCCCACACAGTGTAGAGCAGGTGGGTGGAGAAGAGAGCATGTGGTTTACCGTCAGGTAGCGCAGCCTCCTCCAGCCACAGGAAGACCAGTGGAAAAACCAGTGCCGTCGCTGCCCCTCAGTGACTGGTATGGAGGACGCATTGCTATTAGTGTAGGTTTGTGTCTCTAACGTCCCTAAAAGTCCAGTGTTGAAGCACTTCGGCCCCCAGAATGACGCCATTAGCATGGGGCAGGGCTTTTAGCATGTGAGGACTCGTGAGAGGTCTTTAGGGGGGAGCTGAAGTGTGCCCTTGACTAGGATAGTGGAGCCCGGCCCTTCCTCTGCCTCTCCTTTCCTTCCTGGCCACGAAGTGAGGAATTCTGTTCATGGTGCTCCTACAAAGCAACAGCCAACTGGCCACAGATTGCCACTTTGAAAGCCAAGCAAAACAAAACTTCAAAGTGGTTGTACTAGGTATCTGCTCCCAAAATAGAAAATTACCGTATCCGTACACATTCAGTGGTGTTGCTGGGGACATTCAGATGCAGGCCGACTTCAACTCTGGCCAGTCAAGAAATGGGCAGAGAGGTGGTCTGAAAAGGCCCTGGAGCCATGGCCCTGACCCCTCCTCCCAGTTGTCAGGCCCTGTGTGGCAAATAGAAAATCAGAAGAAAACAGAGCTTCAGGTTGTTTGAGAGTGTTACTCTTTTCTAAAAGAAAGCAAGCGACAACAGATTAGCTAATTTTAGAGGAATAACCAAGGGCAGTGAAAGTTCAAGAGAGGCATAGTCAAAGTCGGTCGGCTTTTCATCTTTTGTCTCTCATTCCCAATATCCTTGTGTCCTGGGGAGGGAACTTGGCTGCACACACACACACACACACACACACACACTCCTATTCACACATACTCACATGCACACACTCGCATGTACATACACTCACATCATACATGCATGTGCATGTAATCACTTGCACACAGGCTCACTCCTGTGCACACATGATCATGTCCCCATACACATATACTTTCCTTCCTCTTTCTCTTAGAACTGCTCTGTTCCGTCTTTATGCCTCTTTCCAAACTGACAGCTGGGGTCTCCTTGTTCTGCATCCCTGGGCGGTCCTCCTGCTTCCTCCTTCTCAGCTGACCCCCAGGCACTTTCTCTTGAATGCCTGGACTGTGTTGAGGCTCTTTTGTTGTTATAGCACCCACCTTTCTTGGTTCCTAACTTCCTTTGGGCTTGGATAGCATGCACGTCTTGATGCTATCGACTTATATACACTGAAGTTAGTATAGGTCTTCCACACTCACAGTAACGGTCTTTGGTTGATGACCACGTAGGTTGATTCAGAACGTTGCCATCACAGGCGATGCACAGTGCACAAGTGTGGCTGTATCGGTACAACTACACAGAAGTGGTATATCTGCACAAATGCATAAGTATGGGTGTGTCTGCAACCGTGCAAGTGTGGGTATATATACACAATTGACCAGTGTGGGCATACCTACACAAGTGACAAGTGTGGGCATATCTGCACCACTATGCAGGTATGAGTGTACCGGTTGGAGTGATATCATAGTCAAAGAAAGGGTACACAGATATCCACTTACAAGTTCAAAATGTCTTAGGTTCTTTGTTTGTCCTTAGTGTCATACAGAGGCTCAGTATCATAAACACATTTCTGGCTGAAAAAAACCCTCTTCATTTGTTCTCTACTCCTGTCACTTAATGAGGCTTCTCCTGTACCTTCTCTTCCAAACGTGCCCAGCCAGGAGCCACAATAGCCTAAGACGTTTTACTCAGCAACTCCCCTTTTGGAGGACTTCACATTGAAAAAGTTCAGAGTCAGCCCAGAAATGATCTACCCTCTTTGGAGCTCTGGAAAAAAGAAAAGATAACAAATGACAAAAACATTCTTTTATGTGTGAGCAAGTACGTGTGTTTGTGGAAGCCGGAGGTCAACCTCCAGCGTGTTTGTTCAGGAGCCATCCATCTGGGATTTAAGGTAGTGTCCCTCACTGGGATCTGGAGTTTTCCAATTAGGCTAAGCCCAGTGAGCCCTGGGATCAACATATCTCTGCCTGCCTCATCTGGGATTGCAAGCATGCAGCCCATGCTTTTTTTTTTTTTAATCTTTACTTGAGTTCCAGTTGTTGAACTCAGGTCCTCATGCTTTCAGGGCAAATACTTTACTGACTGAGCTAGCTTCCCAGCCCCAGAAAACATTTTTTGACAGAGAGAGAGAGTGAGAGAGAGAAACCTTGAACTCATTCTCTTGATCTATCTCCATTTTCTCTTATTACAAGAAATAGCTAAAGGTGGAGAAGCGGCTTGTTGGGCTCACAGTTCTGGAGGCTCATGGGTGCGGATCCCATGAACACTAGTAAAAATCCCATTGAAGCTTCTCTAGAGTCAGCCTGACTCTCCCCTTGACACACTATCCAACCCTCTAGATGCAGCCTGGGTCCCACACTGAGTGTCCCGGCCCATCTGGTCATCCATGCCTGCACTGCCGCCAACATTTAGGCTCCCATCAGGACCTGTCATGCCTGTTCCCCGACCCACAAATTCTTCCCATGCCAAGTCAAAGCTTTCCACCCAGCCAGATCCACCAACCACACTCCAGGCTTGGACTCTGGTGCACATCCTGTCACCAGCACATCCTTCTCTGCTCACCTAACTTCATTCTACCTAAACTATTTCCAACTTCTACGTCAAACATACCCTCACACTCTCTGTTCTGCTCCAATCTTCTCCGTTCGTGTCAGACATAGAACTAACAAAAGAAGTCCACACACCCAATTCTCTTTGCAAAAGTACAAACAATATGAAACAAGTCAGTATCCCCTCTCCAAAACCTGCCAGTCCTGTAGAAATGTCTGGCAATGAGAAATACCTAGATGAACCCAAAGAAATGGACACAGAATTCAGAAGAGCAATCATAAATTTCATCAAAGAATGCAAGAAGTTAAGAAAGGACCAAAGAGCAAAGAAAAAAAAAACAAAACAAAAAAATTCAATGAAATTAAGAAGAAAGAACTTAAAAGGAGAATAAATGCCTAAGGGATGCTCAAGAACACAAGCGTAAGGCTGATGGAAACGATGATGACAATCCAGGACTCAGGAGCAGAAGTCAATAAAGAGCTAGAAGGTGTAAAGGGTTCGTGCTTAAATGAGGATGGAATTGAAAAACTCAATAGCCCAGCTAGAAACCTCAAGAAAAAGTCCTGTAAGTAGGATGGATCAAACAGAAAATAGTATATCAATACTCAAAAGATAAAGTAGAGGATCTGAATCAAATAAGCAAGAAATATAGAAGAACATTTAAGCACTGGAAAGAACATATAGGAAATGTAAGACAGCATGAAAAGGCCAAAACTTAGAATTATACGCATAATATATGAGAGAGAGAATTCCAACTCAGTGCCATAAAACAGACCATTGAGAAGATCATAGAAACATCTCAAACTAAGAAAAGACATTCTCATAAGGCATAAGACACACATAGAAGACTAAATAGACAAGACCAAAAAAGAAAATCTGATGGCATATCATAGCTGAAACAGTAAGCTATACAAAGAAAGTAAGAAAGAAAGAAAAAAGAAAGAAAGAACTGAAATTAGAGAAAAAATATGTCATTCATAAAGGAAAACCAATTAGAATAACAACTGATTTCTCAGTGGAAACTTTGAAAACCAGAAGAGACTGGACCAATGCATTCTAAGTCCCAAAAGACTCTGATGGCCAATCTAGATAATATACACAACAAACTACCTACCATAGTTGAAAGAGAAAGAAAAGCTTTCTATCATATAATCAGCTTAAAAATTTTTGTATCCAATGGACCAAACCTAAAGAAAACACAGGAAGCAGTAATTTGGCTGAAGAGAGAAAAGAACATAGCCAAGAGACAATGAGAATAAATACAAAGCCAACTAAAACACAAAGTACCACTGAGAATACAAACAACACCCCAAATCAAAACTATGACGACTAGGACTAAACTTTAAATTACAATGGCCTCGATTCTCTGATCAAGAGACATAGGCAAGCCAGACAGTGGTGGAGCGCACCTTTAATTCCAGCACTCAGGAGGCAAAGGCAAGCGAATCTCTGAGTTCAAGGATAGCCTGGACTACAGAGTGAGTTCCAAGACAGCCAGGACTGTTACGCAAAGAAACTCTGCCTCAAATAAACAAGAGAGAGTGAGAGAAAGATTGGAAGACTGAATTGGTCAAGAAACAGAACTCATCAACCATTCTCTGCAAGAAACACATCTTAGCTTTAAAGATAAACGTCACCTTACAGTAAAAGGAATGACAAAAGAAATAAAACAAATATAAAATAATAAATATAAAATAAAATAAAACTAGGAAGCAAGCAGCCAATGTTATTCTAATAGACTCCAAGCTAAAATAAATCAGAAGAGATAAAGAGGGATATTTCGTTCTAACCGAGGGAACAGTTAACCAAAAGGACATCACTATAATAAACATATATGCACCATATTCTGGTGCACTCAATTTAATTAAGTGTACTATTGGATTTAAAGACACAAACTGACTCTGGCTAAGATGTTCAATCCCCATTCAGAAAGGCAAAGAGGATGGACATCAGAGGAGGGAGAAAACAGGGAACAGGACAGGAGCCTACCACAGAGGGCCTCTGAAAGACTCTACCCTGCAGGGTATCAAGGCAGATGCTGAGACTCATAGCCAAACTTTGGGCAGAGTGCAGGGAATCTTATGAAAGAAGTGGGAGATAGAAAGACCTGGAAAGGACAGGAGCTCCACAAGGAGACCAACAGAACCAAAAAGTCTAGGCACAGGGGTCTTGTCTGAAACTGATACTCCAGCCAAGGAGCACTCATGGAGATGGCCTGGAACCCCTGCACAGAGGTAACCTATGGCAATTCAGTGAGCTCCATAGTAATGGGGACAGGGACTGTCTCTGACAGGAACTGACTGGCTTGCTCTTTGATCTCTCCCCCTGAGGGGGGAGCAGCCTTGCAAGGCCACAGAAGAAGGCAACTCAGCCACTCCTGATGAGACCTGATAGACTACGATCAGAGGGAAGGGGAGGAGAACCTCCATTATCAGTGGACTGGGAGAGGGACATGGGTGGGAAAGAGGGAGGGTAAGATTGGGGGGAAGGGAGGGAGGTACAGGGGGGATACAAAGTGAATAAACTGTAATTAATAAAAATTAAAAATAATAAAAAGACACAGATTAATAGCAATCCACTAACACATAATTTCAATACACTTTCTTCAATAAACAAATCATCTGGGCAAAAAGCTACATTAATTGACATCACACATCAAATGGACTTGATAGATTTCTGTAGACTATTATACTCAAATAGCAAAGAATACGTATTCTACTCAGCATCACATGGAAGTCTCTCTAAAATAAACCACTTCTGTGACTCAATATAAATCTTTACAAATCCAAAAAGATTGAAGTAAATACACAAACTATTAAACTATTCATTACTGAATGAGTCAAAGAGGAAATCAAGAAAGAGATAGAAATTATC
>CM053758.1:43701424-43741703 GCA_028658305.1 Pachyuromys duprasi
AGAAGCTGTGAGCACTGCAGACTGGTCACCCCTCTGGTCTGGAGGTTTAGCTCCTCAGTGTTTTGGGATGTCAGCTGGGGACTTTGCACTCCACCCTGGGCTTGCTGCTAAGGGCTCTCCCCTGGACTGGAGACTTGGTGCCCCCTTCTGGGCCAGGGCTGTGAACCACGGTCTGAGATGATATTTGGGACACACACAGTGGGTCTGGTTTGGTTGCAGGCATTGCTGAGCGGTGTGTACCCGCTGTATGTAGGCCTGTTTGAAGTGGTGCCCGAGGCCTTCTCTGGCCAGTGGACACACACACGGACCAAGGTGGTTGCTGGCACCCCGAGTAGTGTGCGACCACAGTGTGCAGTCTGGTCAAAACGGTTCCCCCGTCCCTCTCAGTCTGAGGTGGTTCCAGCGGCGATCGGAGTGCACCTGCCGTACACCTGCTGGTTGAAGCAGAACCCGTGTCCTTTCCAGACTGGCCCGCGGGCTCACACAGGGACTGAGGTTTTTGCTGGCGGCCTCGAGTAGAGTGCGCCTGTAGTGTGCAGTCTGGTCAAAACGGTTCCCCCGTCCCTCTCAGTCTGAGGTGGTTCCAGTGGCGATCAGAGTGAGCCTGCTGTACACCCGCTGGGTGAAGCAGATCCCCGTACCTTCCCAGACTGGCCCGCTGACTCACACACTGACTGAGGCTTTTGCTGGCGGATTCGAGCAGCGTGTGCCAGCAGTGTGCAGGTCAGACAAAATGGTGCCCGGGTCTTCCTCAGTCTGCCCCAGAGACTATGTGGTCCAGTTTAGTATGGCGGCTGATGGGGCCCTGAGCAGTTACTTGCTTTGATCAGAGGTGTGTGCCGCTGGTCACCCGGAGATTTTTCCAGGGAATAACTGGGTGTCCCTAGGGTTTTCCCACTTGATTTTCTCACCGTAGGAGTTCTGCTCACCTGGCAATCACAAATGCTGGCGTTTTAGGTCCCAGAGTTCAGTCTCCTGGTCGCTGCGTTGTTTCTGCTGACCTAGTCCTCAGACACAGTGTCCTCTCGTGGCAGCCATCTTGGATCCCGCTATGTTCAGTTTTTCCCCTTGGTTTTTTGATCATATCTTTGACTTCTGATATTTTGTGAGTGCTTAATGGCCCAAAAGGAAGACTCCATCTTCCCATATTGAATTACATATGGGAAACTCCTCTGTGGAGATGCTCTGTGGGTGTCCCAACTGTAATGGAATCCCGTGGGGTCTCTCTGGAGCTGGTCAACAGGGAGAAGTCTCAGGCTGGTGTAGGAGACTCAGTGAGAGGAAAGAATGCAGGTCTGGCTTTGAGCTGCTGTTTTCTTGCCTCGGCATGACAGTGTGAAAATATTCTTTCAAAGAGAAACAAATTCTGTTCAATAGCACATTTGTTGACGGACTGCATACCCGAGGAATGGGTGCTCTCAAACTTGGCTTTTGCTATGGTTCATGTACCACTTGAGGGGACCTGGACCCTCTGTGGCAGGATTACATGAGCGTCAGTATTGGATAATGCACCACCAACAATAGGAGTCCATGGCTGCTTACGAACTTCAGAGCAAGACAAGTCACTTGTGATGTGGAATAAAGCCTTTCGGGCTGAGAAGGCCCTTGTCCATCAAAAAAGCCTTTGCAACAGCATGCCTTTGACAGACTAGCAGCACCTAACCCTGAGGGCAGACTTCTTTTTGCTAAGATGTGGCAGAAGCAAGCTTGCACTATGTGAAGATGAAGTTTTTGATACCATATAAAAGGCTGTGGTGAGCCCAACGGGGCTGATGGGAGTCAGGAAGCTCATCACTCTACCTTTTTTCCTAATCCCCTACTCTAAGAGACACTGATGTTCACACGATGTGTCTTTAAAAGATTTCACGGAAGCAGTTAAACTTGCTTTGCAAAAATTAACCCAGGAGTTAATTGGTGTGTGTGTGTGTACACGCGTGTGCAAGTGTGTGTGTCAGAGAGAGATAGACAGAGAGACAAAGTCAGGGACAGAGAAGACAGATGCGTTCCCTGACATAGTTTTGCCAGATGAGTACCAGAGGCTGACAAGGTGTTTTCCCTTCCCAATGAGGGACAACAGTGTGTGGCTGGGACTTGTCACAGTCAGGAAAAACATCCCTGAAGGAGACACTAGGAGCTTTTGTTGGACAGCTGAGCTGGGTGACAGCCTGTGGACATTCCCATCCTAAATGCCACCATCCATGGCTTCCCCAAAATAGTAGAGGTTCACTTGGAGCAAATGAATTTTATTTGTGTTTTTTACTTTGCTTTTAAGTGATTTGAACAAGGAACTTGAGGAGAATGGAGGATCCATTTCTGACACATTGAAAACACATCAGCATTTGTTAGCAGCCCTGTGGGGTCTCCCCCTGAGAAGCCTTCTTTGTAGGCTCAACATCTCAGCAAGGAGAAGTCTGGCAGGCAGGTCCTCGGTGGCTTTGAGTGTGGATTCCACGTGAGACTCTGAGGCCGTGGGGCCCACGCTACTTGCAGTTGAAGTTAGCACGATGCGGTGGTTCGCTGTGATCAAATTTGCTTCACGCTGACAAAGCAAAGGAGGTTGGACTGTGATTCCTTCTGCGCTCCAGCAGGAGAGTCGAGGGTGAGAGATACTAAAGGCAGGTTTTGTAAAGTCTCACAGGCACCACATAGATGAGAGGGATCTAGAATACAGCCATACGAGCTGAAGACCCCACCGCTAGGCAACAAGGCTTCCCTTGGCTCAGATAACACCATGATAATGCAGAACTCCTGGGAATGCCAGTTCCCAGAACGATATTTGAAAATATCCATGAATGCTTTTGTTCCTTTATGTTTTCTAAAAATTTTTTATGTTTTCACGTACAAAGTAGCGGGCTCCATCATCTTCATACATATGTGTTACTATGCTTTGTTCATCCACTCCCTACCCCCATTCTCCACCATGCCTCCTTCCCCCAGCTGGTTCCCTTCCCTGTTAGTCTCCTTTCTGCTTCCCTTTTGCGTGTAGCCCTTTCTATTTCCCACCTCCCTTAAGATCTTTTCCCCCCAGGGTGGGACAGGGGGGCGGGGGTTGTTGCTCCGTCAGTAAAATATTTGCCTTGCAAGCGGAAGGTCCTGAGTTTGATCCACAGAAGCCACATAAAAATGTTGGATGTGGTGGTGCTAGGGAGGCGGAGAGCAGCAGATCCATGGGCCTCAGTGGCCAGCCAGCCTAGCCCTCCGTGGTGAGCTCCAGGCCAACAAAAAATCCTGACTCAGAGGGGTGGATGGTGCTCCTTTCCTTTTCATGCTTTCCTGACTTGGAGGGTTGCTCATGCTTTGCCGATGTTCTGCCCTTACGGGCCAGTTGCCATTTCTCTCTTGCAGCTTTCAACATTGTTTCTCTGCTTCCCAATTTCAACATCTTCACTGTTGTATGCCATGGGGGATTCTCCCCTGGCCACAGCCCTTTGAGGCACCAGATGCTTCCTTGTATCTCAACGCTTGTTTCTTTCTCAAAATTTGAGAAATGCTTCCGCAGTGTCTTCATTGAAGTATGAGTGTGTGTTCCCTGTGTCTTTAGTGTCTGTCTCAGTTCCTTCTGTTTTTGGACTCTCACATTTGGTCTCTTTACCAGGGGTTCTTGGATGCTATGGTCTCACTCTGTCCATTCTCCTCCTTGTCTGAGTACAGTGTCTCCTCCGCCTTCTTCACCATCCTCATGTATCTTTTTTCTGCTCTGTCAAGTCTGTTCTTAACGATTCCTACTGTGTTCGTATGTGATTCATTGAGTTTGCCATTTCCAACATTTCTATTATTTTTTTTTCAAATCTGAATTCCCTTGCTGACTCTTCCATGTTGCTGACTTTTTCATCTGTACTCTATTGCTGATTTTCTTATACATTCTGCTGACTTCTCCCCCTGTGTTGCTGACTTCTGTCTCTAGGGCCTGAATTGGATCAATATTCCTGTTCATAACTTTCTAAAAGTCATCCATCATTTTTGCCTCAAAACTTAAGTCTTCACTTGACATAAGGCTATTTCAAAATCTTTGAGCTCAGGAGCTGAGAAGCCACTGTGATCCTTTGAAGTCGCGCTGCCCTGCTTCTCCTTGCCTTTGTGCATCGTAATGTGGACACCTGTCAGTTTGGACATCTCTTCGGGATTTGGAGTAGGGCAGGGAATCTGCCTACTGAGAAGCGTAGCCTTGGAGGCACAATCCCTAGCATGCCACTCAGCGAGGAGGAGACCAGCCACTGTAGCGGCATGGCATCACGCTCCTGAAGATAGAGCAGCACAGCTAAAGCAGTTACAGCCTGCTAATCCATCACCAATCACCGCAGAACTGAAAATGCCCGAACTGGTGTAGAATGTGCTACGAAGCTACAAATGATGAGTACAGGGACAGTGAATGAATAAGATAAGAAAGAAGGCAGGCCAAGAGGAGAAGAAGAAAAAAGTAAGGCTTGATGGATGAAAGGAAAATAAAGGAGAGTGGGCAAGAGAGTTACAGGAAAAAAAGGCCCAAGAGATTAAAATTTTTTAAGGAAGAAAAAGAAAATATCAAAAAAAAAAACCCCACAAACTTCCAAGTATTGAAAAAGTTCAAAAAATAAATAAATGTAAGAAGGAGAATAAAAGATAAAAACCGAAGCATATATTAAAACCCCAATAAGTTAAACTAAAAACTAAATGATTTTAGTTATTATAAATTTAACTGCATAAATTATTATTATTTAACTGTGAAATGTGGAGAATGGGAAAAAGAAAACACAGAGAGGAAAAACGGTGTTCCCCGGAGGCCTGTGTGGTTAAGGCTTGGTGTACAGAGGGCACTGCTGCGAGTCAGTAGACATGTTAAGAGGTAGGCCTATCAGTCAGTCTTTGGGTCACGGGGATGTACCCCCACCACATCCTTCCTCAGCCATGAGTGAGCATTTTGCTCCATTATATGCTCCCTCCTTAAAGACTCATCCCCCCAAAAGTTGGCTCAATTAACTGAGGGCTGAAACACTCAAAGCTGTGAAATAAAATGAGTCTCTTTTCTTTCTAGGTAGACTACCCCAGGAACATATGGTGACGGGAAGGTGGCTAACACCTTCCTGCGTGAACTCACACAGCACCTTCTCAGACAGGCTGTTCTCCATAAGCCTAGTGTTCCTAAGATTGACTCAAGCTGTTGAATACGCTGACACATCATTCCTTTTATTATCCAGTAAAATTTCCTTTGTGAATATTCCAGAATTTATTCAACCTTTTGCTCTTTGAAGAACATTTGGGTTGATTCCACTATTTGAATATTACGAATAAAAGTGCTAGGAGATTTTATATACGAGGTTCTATAAATTAGGTTGTACGCCTAGTGCATGCTTGGCTTCTAAAAATGGCTGTCCAACCAATTTCCAGAGTGACTGCACTGCTCTTACATTTCCGCTAGCTGTGCGGGAGAACTCCAGCTAAGGTGCACCTTAGCTAGAAGCTGCTGCGGTTTGCATCTTAAATGCCCCCAGTCTTGTGTTGAAGACCTGGTTCCTAGCTGACGGGCTACAGGGTAGGTGATAGGGACCTTACAGGATACGTCATTAGGAGCACACCATTGAAGAGGATGTTGGGCCCCTGCCCCTTCCTGTTTCTCTCTACTTCCTGGTCACCATGTGGTGAGTACCTCGCCCACTTGCTCTCTGTCATGTTCTGCTTTGCCACAGCCTGAAGTGATGGGACCAAATGACAAAGAGCAGAAGCCTCCAGAACTATGAACCAAGATGAACCTTTCCTCCTGCTGAGTTGTTTGTCTTGGGCAACTTGTCGCAGCAATGGAAAGCTAACAGGATTCTAACAGGCTTACCTCAAGACAGCTTTCGGGACTCATACTAGGATCTCTTGTTTCTTGGTTTTGGGGTGGCAACAAATGGACCCATGTATGGATATATTTGAGTAAGTCCTTTGAATGCTGTCTCAAGCTATAACACATTTTCAAAGCAAGTGAGTCCTTAAAGGGGCAGAATGCACACATGAGTCCAAAAAGGGTCTATTTTCTTACTGAAAAGCATGGCTTTTTACATCATATTTTCATTGAATATTCATGTAGAATGTTGCTTATTGTAAGTACTGCTAAACATAGTGTCTTTTATTCTTTAAAAATAATGTAACTATTAAAGTTACAGAGTGTGAATACTGTTAGAAGTGTGTGTTAAATACAATTATTTTGAAAATTCTGAGAATGCCTGAGAATACTGACTTCTTGCTCCTGAATGCCAAGGAATAACACATGAGAACTTTGAAAACACTATTAGTCTGCATGAGTGGCCTTTGACTGTGTTGGGGGTCTTTGGGATGTGGGGTGCTGTCTGCTTAGATGCAGAATGCAGGTGTCACTGTACCTTTGTTCAGGTCTCCTGCAGTGAGGTTGGGATCCACCTTGTTTTTTTGCTCCCCGCAGGTTGCTCTAAACTCTGATGGTGGAATGGGTGTCTGTGTACAAGTGAATACCTTAAAATCTGAAGGGGCCTCTGAGTCAGCACAGAACACACCCAGACACCAAATTCTCAGCACAAAGGCAATTTTCTTACCCCAGAAGGACAAACAGGGGTCTGCCTTTGGGTAAATATGGAAGCGGGTATCTCTACAGGAGTAGTTTTCAAGGATAAGAGGGAAGTCCATGCTAAGGTGATTGGTAAGTCCTTACTGGGCATGTTAGTGAGGCCAAATAATGAATTTTGATAGCTGGACCTGCGTGGGCAGCCTGAGGAATGAGTCAGACATGAGGAAGTGACCAAATCAGGAGCTGGACAGGTTTAGCACAAGAGAGTATAGGGGGATGACTGCCTGGCACTACACAGAAGACATCCAGAGGCCCCTGGCACCACTAAGATGAACAGGTGGTGTAGATCCAGAAGAGAAGGAGAAGCAGAATGGTGTGTGCACAATGAAGAGAGGTGGAACTAGAGACCCCAGAGAAGTGAGGAACATCCTGGTTTTAGTAGTAGCTTTCAATGCCACCTAAGGCCAAGGTGAGATTGAGGTCCTGGCCCATGTTGCCACCAAGGGCCATCTAGGTCCATGGCCCTGCAGCAGCAGGAGTCTGCTTACTTTCCTAGTCTGGGCTGCTGCCTGGGGACATGTTGAAATTGGAAGGCTGTATAGAGCTGGCCCCGACCCTCGCCTGAGCAATGTGGAAGAGCTGGCCCCCGAGGGTTTGAGCCAGGGAAAGCTGGCTCCAACCCTCGTCGGCCATGAGGAGGCCTGCGCCTGGGAGAGACGTCCCCCTTCCCACCTACCCACCCACCCACGCACGCACGCACGCACGCACGCACGCACGCCCATTCAAGGTGCCTGTGGCAGGCAGAAGAGCTAGCCTCACTCCTAGCCTCACTAGGTAGCCTCACTCCTAGCCTGGGTAGAATGGGAGAGCCGGCCCCGCCCCTCACCAGCTGTAGCACTTGGAAGAGCAGCCAGCACCTTGCCTGGGCAACACGATAGAGCTGGCCCTGGTGGTGTCGGCATGGGAGAGCTGTCAGGTTGACCAGCTCAGCTGCTACCCAGACCCAGATCTAGGGATCTGAGTTGGCCCGCGCCAATATCTACCTCATCTATGAACTGCTGCAGCCTGTAAAGGAGCCGATCCTCCGGGACCAAAGTTAAAGATCATCACAGCACAGAGCAACAATAGAATATTAGAGAGGAGTGCCAGTGAGGATCCAGTATTGATGGAGTAGCAGAAGCCAGAGGACTTGAACCATCCAGACCAATGACTTATTGCAATGAACATTTGCAAGAAAAGCTGTTTGGGGGTCGGGGGAGATTATGCTGTGTGACACACTGCAGCTTTCAGGGTGAAACAATTTTTGTTTGTTTTCTTTGTGGGAGTGAGGGGAGGTTGCAAGGGTGGTGGGCAGGTATGGAGGAACTGGAGGATGAGTGGGATGGGGATGCATGATGTCAAATTCACAAAGAATCAAAAAAAAGTTGCAACGTCTTCAGAATGCAGACACAAATACAGGAACAGAGAGCTTGGAGAAACTCACAGTATCAGCTCCCAGCCCTGATTTCTCCAGCCGGCCTTTCTTCTGGTCCCATGTTGAGTCCCTTTTTGACCACCTACTGAAATACTTCTTGGGATTTTAGTTGTGGGAGCAAAATGAAGTTAGGGGGCGTGCATCTGGACATGCTTGGCTACACCTAAGAGCCTGGCTGCTTTTTCAAGCTAGACATTTCTCTACTGTTGCTTTGGGACTAGAAAGTTCCTTAGCTTTTTGTTTAATTTTCCCATAAATACTCATTGCAAAATAAAATGTGGTAAATAATCAGGTTAACAAAAAAAGATTAATTTAGCTGAAAGTGCATTGCAGCTTGCAGTGGAAGAAAGCCTGTGCATCTATCAAGGCCTTTGGAAGGAGGGTTTCTCTGCTTGGTTCCTAACTGTGCTGGTACTGAAAGGAGAAGTGTGGGTTGTCCCTGATACAAGCCCCTCTGCAGGTACCACCGCCTCAAATGGAAGTCTGCCTCACCCACACCTCAGCATGACAAGTGACACCACCGCAGAAGCCCTTAAGTGCTTGCTGTTAGCCAGACAGCCTGTCACAAATCCGCCTTCACAGACCCAAGAGTCAGGCCTTCCCACAGTGAGACTGAGAGGGGTGGGGAGGAAGGACAGACAAGAGCAGCCGTCCTTTCCCTTAAATCTGTGCACTATTTCCCAGAATCCTCTACACACAAGTATCGGCGTTTCTCAGTTGTCAGCAGCTATGCTTAGAGTTCAGCTTACTTCTTACTCCCCATGTGGAGGTCAATGCTGCCGCAGCTGGGCTGCTCCTGCCCTTGTCTTTAAAGGGCTTAGAGCCCTCTGCCCCTGCCCATTCAGATGCAAGGAAGAAGCTCCAGAGACAACACAGGCCTGGTACATTGTGTGTCAGTCTCAGTCTTCAGCCCCCTGAAGACACCGCTTTGGTTGCAGACTCTAACAACGGGCTGAGAAGGCCATTGGCAGTTCTTTTCACTTGGCCTAGGTCTATCGTGAGCCAGCTCAACTTGCTGCTACTACTTCAGGTTTCTTCTTTGCTGTCTGTATAGAGAAGCCTGATCTTGAGGGGGCAAAGTGATGGGGATGGTGACAGCCACATGGCCACCCTGAGAGAAGCTGCAAGAACACGAGACTGCCCACATCTGGCTTGGTTCGCAAATACCGGGAGTGGAGCACGCAGCGTCATTAGACTCGCATGCTCTGGGAATGAATTCTGGGCGGCTGAACGAGCCAACTTCTTGTTGGGTATTTCAGTTCCAAAGTCCCATAAGACTAATTTTTCTAGGAAACTTGGATCTAGGGATCCCCAGGATTCTGTGCAGAGGTTGGAACCCCCAGCTATCAGCTTTCTCTGGAGCAAGAGGACATGTAAACCAGCTTTCTAATGGCTTTCGAGCTTGAGGTAGAAGAAGCATTGATTCCATTAACTGAAGTATCATTTGTATCTCATTAGGGATCTGTAAGAGTTGAACTCAGGGCCTCAAGTGTGACAAGACCATGCTCCATGACACACACACATATAATATCTTCTTGCCTTCAGAGGATATTTTTTATGTAAAATCAGTAAGTCAACTTACATATAGTAATACAAAAACTACATTTGATTTTGGAGGTAGGGACAAGTTAGATGTGTTTATTATAACATTGGGATGGAAGTGTTTTACAAAACATTCAATCAAAGCAGGAAAGCAAAGAACAAAAATAGAGGAGCAGGTAGAGAAAAGCCTACTCTCAGTAAGTTTGTGCGTGGTTTGGCAATCAGACATCGCAGAAGGTAGCAATTTTAATACCCGTATGAAGGTAAGTTTTGGCAAATGGCTGAGGGTTTTGTGAGGGGCTTGGTGCTCATTCTTCTAGATTCTGCCAGTTGCAGGGTTGGTACTTGCTACCCTTGACCAGATAGCTCTGGAGCTGTGGGTGAGGAGGCTCCAAGGATGAGGTGTTTAAATGACCTTCCAAATGCACCAGCTGTAAATGTTCACAGTGAAAGAGTGAGGCACTGGGGACCAATGCAAAGGATTGCTAAGTTGCGGGGCAAGACGAGAGCCCATGTTTGCCTAGCATGTTAAAAAGTAACTGCCGTGAAGATCTTGTGCAGGTTTTGGATCTATTAGTAGGTCAGACCTCTGTTCCCTTCTTGCTCCCCAGTCAGGGACCCACTGCAAACAGGGCCTTCTCAATACCGCAGGCTTCGTCTGCAATTTGTAGCTGGCTCTGCCCATTTTCTTCCTTATTTAAGCCTCCTACAGTTCCTAGGCACTTTGAATCTTGAATGCTGCCTGAGACGGCCTGTGTGGTAAATGTTCAGTTGCAGACTGGAATTCCTAATAGGTGAACCCTAATGGAAGGAAGTTAGGTTCCCGTGGATGTGCTGGTAAACAAGGCATCAGGAACCAGGGCCCCTTCCCATCTCTCTGTTTGCAAGTTCAGCGAGGTCAGGCCTTGCTCCACCGTGCACATCCTGCCATGACATGCTCGTTAGCACAGGCCCAATTCAACTGCTCACTGACTGGAGCCACCACCACTGGGAGCCAAGGAAATCTTCCCTCCTTATAAGTTGTCTATATCGGGAATTTTGTCACAGTGTCAGAAAGCTGGCTGACACAGGGTCCATGAGCCTGGGGCACTGCCTTATTTACAGCGTGCGCAGAAGTTTCTGTGCCGTAGAGCAGGGTGTGCGGCCCCTGCATGGGACCAAGCGACTGCAGGTGCCGTATTTACTTATTCTCCTGCCAAGCAAGAACAAGGAAGAGGTTGTTCTGGAGGGTAGAGTCAAACACACTGAATGGAATCCACAGGAAGAAACGCTTGAGTGCAGGCCTCAGCAATGAGACCCTGCCACACAGCATGCCTCCTGTTGAATCTGGTCATCCTCCCTGATCATTTGACAATGGCCAGCTGCACTGGAGAAAGGGAGCCCACAGCATAGTAAGAAACCAGACAAGAAGAGCTTGCTCCAGAAGATGGCTACGCCAGTGAAGGCACTGGCGCACCAGCCTGATGACTTAAATTGGTTTCCTACGTCCCATACATTAAAGCGAAGGAGCTTATTCCCCAAAACTATCCTCTGTTCCCCACGCATGCACACGCCACACATGTGCAAGGGCTTGTGTATGTACTCTCACACAAACACATGCATACCATAAGATGATAGCTAGAAGATGGATAGATGGATGGATGGACGGATGGATAAGCAGGCAGACAGAAAGACAGGCAGATACAGAGAATAGTTTCAGAAAAGCAGAGTGTCTACCTTGTTGGTGCAGCTCTGACTGTAGATTTGATCTCTCCCTGGGAAATCAGGACCAAGCCTCTCCTGGAGCGAGAAGGTTTACCTAAAGCATTGGCTCCTGACAGTGTTCCTGTGTCCTTCGTGCCAGGTGACTTTTGCATTCTGAAAAGAGAAATCTGTTCTGGAAGAAAAATGCTTCCAGAATATAAATTTATTTGTCATCTAGTGTGTAAATCCTACTTTGCACATATATAAAACTCCAGCATATATATCAATAATCAGGCATATGCCTAATTCAAACCCAAGAGACATTCTCTGGCCTACACACACACACAGACACACACACACATACACACACACACAGGCATGTATTCAAACTCAGAGCAACTCTCTGGTTTCTGTCCTCCAGGACTCACACCGTGGGTCTCTAGGCCCTTGGACTTTTAAATCTGGACTAAGCCAAAATCATATTACAGCATTCTTAGCTTTTAGGCCTGTTATGGATTCTAAGCCTCTGTAAGGGCATGAGCAAATTCCCCTAGTGAATTTCCTATCATATTACACGTCTAGAAAGGCTTGGCGTGTGTAAGACTTAATATCCATTCATAAAGCTGTTCCAAGGCTTCCAGTAGCATCTCATTCTAATCTCCAATCCCACTTTGCAGTAAACAGCTGGCTGCTGTAGACAGTCCTTGGCCTTTGTTACAGCTCTTCAAGCAGACTGTTCATTGTTTCCCCTTGTTTGGAACAACTTGCAATGCGTTTCTGCAGGAATGTCTCTGAGGCAGCTGTGAGTTTTGGCTTGCTCAGTCCCTGCAGTGTAGCTGCACAGAGCTATCACACACCTCGTAAGTAAGCACAGTTATTGAAACACTTCATAATGTTTAAGGAAAGATGTTCAGTAGCCACGTGTGGCTAATATATTTAATAAGATGGCTAAGTTTCCAATCTCTGCAAAAAGTTTCTATTGGTTAATGGTTGTCTGTAATCATTTCAATATTGTGGTTGGTTGCGTAATTTTTGTTTAGAGCAAACAAAGATGACCTATTCTATGAACAAATAGACAATGTTCCCAGCAGGATATAATGCCATTCAATCTAGTGGTCCTCACCTTGAGGTCACTTCCCTTGAATAAATCCTTGAAAGGATCTAACTGTTCTTAAAGTTCAAATGGCAGAACACGATAAAACCTCAGAAAGAAAACTCCCCGTTTAGCCAGGAAGGTAGTGCCTTATTTGAGGAATGCATGCTCTGCTCAAGGGCATCTGCTGATCTCGTGGAGCTGAGCAAGGCAGAACACGAGTGCAATCTCAGCCACTCAGGAGGCTGAAGCAGGAGGGTCGCGAGAACCAAGGGTTTCAATGTAGACCTGGGAAAGACAAAGGGACACTGTCTGAAGAAAATATTAATACTAAGTAACTGATCTTTAAGGACATAAAAAATTAAAACCAGGGCTGGAGAGATGGTCAGCAGTCAATGGCACTTGCTGCTCTTGCAGAGGACCTAGGTTGAATTCCCAACACCCACACGGTGGCTCACAATGTCCTATAACTCCAGTTTCGGGAGATCTGATGCCCTTTCCTGGCTTCCACAGGCCCCTGTGCACATGCGGAGCACATACATATAAAATAAAATAATATATGCCCTTGGGGCATACTTTCTGTAACTGAAGCCAAAGGGGTGCAGGGGTACTGACCAGAGGGGTTGTCACGGAACAACCTTCAGCTTGTGAGTTTGCCTAGGAGCTGAAGCGAGGACTCACCTCATTGTCATGTACAACAGAGGCCAGGGACCACCGTGAACCTCCGGCTCCATGTGTTACTCCAACCTTCTTACTCACAAGCAGCACTCAGGCGCACAGCAAGCTAACTGATGAGGAAGGTGTGGAGACTCCTATTGTTGTTTTGAATGCACCATTTAAAGCTTTGTCAACTTTACAATATCAGCTCTGTAGTGGCCTTTCCACCGCCTGACACACAAAAGCCCCGGGGAAGGTATAACAGTAACTAGAGCGCTGAGCATATCCAAAGAGATCTAACTGATGTTCGGGGTGCTGCTTCCTCCAGGCTGGATAGGACCATTCCTGTCTTGGATCGGAAGAGCTGTGATCACCCGAGGAAACCCTCACAAGATGAAGGTTATTGGCATTCCTTTTTGGGGGGTGGGATAAAGGGATGAGGTCTCAGGAGTTTTCTCAAGATTTTCCAAACCCCACCCCACCTCCACCATTCCTTGAGGTTTTATCAGAGGTAAATAATGGATGAGGCAGAGGTACGGAAGTAGAAAAGGCGGGAGGGATACTTTTCCCACCTGTAGTTGCAGGGACTTGCCCAGCGGGACATTCCATGATGTGTCTTTTTTGTTGATCCCTAGCGCTGTGGGTGGGACTCCTTGGAGATTTTACTTTCTCCCCTCTTTTTTTAAAAAATTCTTAAATTTTTAATTTATTTTTAAATTTATTCCAATTTATTCACTTTGTATCCCAGCTAGAGCCCCTTCCCTCATTCCCTCCCAAGCCCACCCTCCCTCTCCCTTCTCCTCCCATGCCCCTTCCCCAGTCCACTGATAGGGGAGATACTCCTCCCCTCCCATCTGACCCTAGCCTATTAGGCCTCATCAGGACTGGCTACATTGTCTTCCTCTGTGGCCTAGTAAGGCTGCTCCCCTCTCAAGGGGAGGTGATCAAAGAACCAGCCACTGAGTTCATGTTAGACACAGCCCTGGTTCCCATTACTAGGGAACCCACTTGGAGACTGAGCTGCCATGGGCTACATCTGAGCGGGGAGTCTAGGTTATCTCCATGCATGGTCCTCGGAGTATCAGTCTCAGAAAAGACCCTTGGGCCCAGATTTTTTGGTTCTGTTGTTCTCCTTGTGGAACTCCTGTCCCCTCCAGGTCTTTCTATCTCCCCCTTCTTTCATAAGATTCCCTGCACTCTGCCCAAAGTTTGACTGTGAGCCTCATCAATTTCCTAACCCATGGTCTTCAGATGACTTCCGAGTGATATAGCTGCCTTTTAATCCCCCACACTCCTGTAAGTTACTAGGATTAAGCCATTGGCTTCCCAAGCTTGACTTGGTCAGGATCCTTTCTTTAGTAAGCTTTTCTATCTGGAATGAAGGCTCTCCATAGGAAAAGTCACAGGAGGGACCGTGGGCCAGACGTTCTTTTTAAATACTCAGAGTCACTGAGTGACTAGGGACATGGCATTAGAAGATAGGCTGCTCTCAACGTCAGGCCAACCCACGGAGGGGTTCTCTGCCCCTCGGTGTTGGACTATGACACAAGGGAATCGTTGACTGCATTTAGGTAGGCATCAAAGTTATCTGGTGCCTCAATGTCCTCTTTTCGATAAGGACTTGTAAAAAACTGGAGGACACAGTGTAAAATTCATCGAAACGTCTACCGTCACAAAAGGAGTCATCGCGTGCCATCAAGGTGTATAATTCTCTTGCTGGTTTTTTCCTGTATTGTAGAATATAGCCCAGACAACTGGGGCTTTTATTGTTAGAAAATTACCCTATATGTTTTTAATATGGAGAAAGGACTCTATGCTTTCAAAAGATGCATCCCTTTAAAAGTTAAACAGAGTCGGAACAATGACACAGACAGTACCAGCAGATCATTAAACAAAATCCGATTGGTTGACTTTTTCATGTTATTTGTGATGGGAGAAATGAGAAAAATGAGCATGCTTCCCTGTGCAATCTGTTCCCAGTGCCTAGTCGCAGATGCAGAGAATAGAACAGGAACTAGAGTCAGACCATGCACACTTTCGCTCTTCCAGAGAACGCTTACCGCCGTGTTTTCTAAGGCAGCTGAGGCTGCTGCTCTGTCACACCACAAACGGGCACAGACACTGACTGGCACGTACAGTGCTGCCTCCATAATGAATAAGCTTGTAGCAAAACTTCCTGGAAGCTGGATATGGGGAAGGCTTATAATTCATCTGTACTGTCATGACCCAGAAAGTAAAACCGTGAAGGCCAGACATATTCTAGCCGACTTTCAACACTTAAAAAGATGGGCTTTATCCAGTTGGCCAAGTTACAAGACTATGAGCAAATGCTAGGGATTGCTTGTAAATTCTCTGAATGGTGAGGCCATCTCAGGCAGAAAGACCACTACAATAACCAAGTTTAGGAAGAAAAAAAAAAACTTGGAGAATGTTTCTGCCACCAGGGCAAACTGCCACTGGTCCCCAGCGTTAAAAATGCACAATCATAAGGAAACTTGGCAAGGTATCATCATTTAATCAAAACTTAATATTACCCCACCCTCCAGCTTCTAAGAAAAGTAGATGTGATTATAAAACTCAAATTGGGTACGTTCTCTGGAACCCTTGGACGGCCCTGGCTGGAAGTCTGAGCCCAAGAACCATTATGGTAGCATATTCTAAGACTCATAAACTATAACCTCATGAATTAAAACTAGAAAACTCACAAAACTAAGCCAGGCCTGCTACTGTCTGCCCTTACTTTGGGCAGAGCCAAACTCAATACTATAGAGGATTTAATGTAACATTCTTATCTTCCAAGGGAGAAACTTGGTTTTTAAAAACCTGTCCTTCTGAACCTCTTCAACCCAGACAGTAGATGGAAAAGACACCAACTGGAAGCATTCTCTTGAAGCATGCTAAAGATAACTTTTTCCGAGGCGCTTAGCAACTGACAACGCAGTGAAGCCGCTGAGAATGAACGCCTGGATCTATAGAGCCCCTGTGCAAAAAAGGACCTAGAACAGCCAGATGCAGCAGCGCATGCCTACAATCCCAGCACTCCAGAAGGCAGAGGCAGGCAGATCTCTGTGAATTCGAGGCTAGCCTGATCTACAAAGCAAGTCTAGGACAGTCAAAGCTACACAGAGAATCCCGGACTCAAAGAGAAAAAATAGAAGGAAGGGTGGGGGAGATGAAAACATTGATTTGCTAGTAAGAAGTGACACGGAGTCCAAATCACTGACTACCTTAAAATAATCCCTGAAAGACTTCTTGCTGGTGACAAAACAAATGGATATAGACACCTTAGAAAATAATTTCTCAGGGCTGAAGAGATGACCTGGTGGTTAAGAGCACTAGCTGCTCTTCCAGAGGACTGAGCTTAGTTCCCAAGCACGCACTGATGGTCCATGGTTGTCTGTAACTCCGGTTTCAGGGGGTCTAATGCCATCTTCTGGCCTCTATGGATCCCAGACACAAGTGGTGCACGAACATGCATGCGGGCAAAACACCCATACACACATAAAATAAATAATAGTAAATGTTTAAAAAAGAAAATAGTTTGTATTGTTGTATGTAACTATGTAATATTTCTATATCTGTAGGTCACCTGAAGATCCCTCACAGGCACGCCCAGATAGCTAATTGGGCTGTGGTTGAGTCTATATGCAGTCAAGTTGGGGGCCAAGATCACCCATCACGTCTGGATTCAGATGCTCAGCACCTCATTGAAAAGCCAGAGATGCACCTGTAATTCCAGCCCCGAGGAAGCAGAAACAGTAGAATCCCTGTGGCTTGCTGCCCAGCTGGTCTTGCCTTATCAGTGAGCTCCGGGGAGATTCCATGAGTGACCTTGTCTCAAAAATAAAGGGGAGAACAATTGACGAGGACACCCAACGTTGAATTCAGGCTTCCACGCGTACATTTACATCCATCCATCCACATGCATGTACACGCACCTCCATACACGCACATGTACACGCAAGAACACACTCACATCTGTGCGCAGGTATTCAAATCAAATTTGTTTATAAGCGCACAACTCTGAAAACAGTCCAGATGTCCACTATCTGGTGCTTTCATAACCAAATTGTGGTCTATTTCTGTATGTCAGATTGCCACTCAGCAATAAGAGGGCGTAAGAGCAGCATGAATGGGCACAGAGGGGGAAAGGTTGTAACGTGCAAAGCATTCCCTTGTCAAATCGGAAGAAAATCAACAAAATGAAAAGGACCCCTTACTGCAGCACCCAACAACGATCATTTCTGGTGGCCTTCTAGGGTCACCTTTTATCGTGGGTAAGTTAGAACTATGGGAGGGGCTCGTACAATTGATCACACCAACAAACGTGGTGTGATCACCTGGCTGTGCTTATCAAACGTGAACACTGCTCTAAGCAGCCAAAGCTGATGGGTAAACTAACTTCGAACAATGATGCCAAAGATGACAGGCAACCAGGAGTTTGTTTGTGCAACACCAGATTGCCAGATCATCCCAGGCTCATGAAAATTCTTTCCTAACTGCAGTAGGAGACTCAGACACAAATCCACCACGTACACTGGCCCGGCCTGCCTTGCCCAGGGACAAGGTGCAGTTCTCAACAGTCACAACCACGGATGCCTCTCCCTTCCTATAGCTCCTCAAAGCCCTTGGTTGTCCTTTGGCAACTCACACAAAGAAGTAAGGAAGTGCAGTGTCCACAGTGGTGGTTGCTAAGTGCTCTTCATCCAGCAGTGCCCTCCCACAAAGCATTTCTGTCCCTTAGAAAAGGAAACCAGTTACCCTTCTCACCCCATAGAGTGGTGTTTTCTTATTTAGAACTTTACACGAATCAAATCGCATAGTCTAAATAACTTTATGCCTCAAAATAGTTGTGTGGGGATTGGGGAGAGAGCCCAGTCGTTACAGGGCCTGTCATGCAAGTAGGAGGTTTATAGCCCTGGTACCCACATGTGTGCATAGTGGCGCACATATGTAAGCCTGACACAAAGGAGGCAGAGACAGTGGATCCCCGGAGCTCAGTGGATACCCAACTCCAGTGAGAGACCCCATCTTTCAAAGCAGGTAGAGAGCCATCAAGGAAAATGCCTGGCATTGGCCTCTGGCCCCCATATGACATTGTTGGCTTTTTATTGCTTTATGACATTCCATAGATGATTATTTCATGCCATTTATCTACCTGTTACCACATGCGATGTAGACTATTTCTGATCTGAGCTATTTGTTACAAGTAATGCTATACACAACATTCCACCCTGTGCCTTTCAGACAGGTATCTCTCAGGGTGACCCACATGCACGTGTTCTTCTTTGAAACCAATTAAACTAAAAATTGTAAGTACCGGGAAAACTCAACAGACTTGGTCTTGCTGACAAACGATGATGAAATACGCTGTGTTTAAAACAGGTTTTTTTTTTTATGGAGTAGTTTCTTTTCATTGTTTCCAATAAGAATCGAATAACTGAACAATTATTCTAAAGCATTAATAATATTCACATGAATTAAGAGAGTGGTTCCAATTACAGCAATTTTTTGCTGATATGTCACCAACTGTTTATATAATAAAAACCAGCAGACAAAGTCAATGATACCCGTAGGTGCTTTAGCTGAGGAAGGCATCCCAAGGTCCGTTTGGAAGACTGTAGAGGGCCGCTGTTGTGTTTTGTCAACTTGACACAAACCTAGAATTATCTGGAAAGAAAGAATCTTAACTGAGAAACCGCCTTCGTAAGATGGGCCTTTAGGCAAGTCCGTAGGGATTTTTTTTTAAATTAATCTTCTCTTACTTTGTGATGGATGTGGGAGGGCCCAGCCCTTTGGGGGTAACACCACCCTAGCAGGTGGTTTTGAGTGTAGCGGAAAGCAGGCTGAGCGAACTCTGAGAAGACAATAAGTAGCAGTCCTCCGTGGCTTCTACTTCAGCTCCTGCTCCAGTTCCTGCCCTGACTTCCCTGGATGAGGGACTACAAGCTAAGCTGAAATGAACCCTTTCCTCCCCAAGTTGCTTTTGGTCATGGTGTTTTATGACAGCAATAGGAACCCTAAGACAGTTGTATAGTTTTAGAAGCTTGTAAAGCTTGGGTGTGATTGTCACATTTTCGCTTAGCTGACTAATTTATCTTTTTTATTATACTTTAACACTTCACTATAATAAACAGCAGGAAGCAAGTATGGTTGTGCTGGCTGATACAACTCCGTGGAACAACTGAAGAGCTGTAGGTATGCACAGACATTTATGTGCCAGGAGCTCCATAAGGACACCAAGAAAACCAATAAATCTGGGCCCATGGGGGCCTGCAGAAACTGATGCACTAACCAAGGACTGTGCATAAAGACACCCTGCTCAGATGTAGCCAATAGGCAGTTCAGTCTTTATGTGAGTTCCCTAGTAAGGCGAGCAGGAGTTATCTCTGACATGGACTCTGTTGCCTGCTCTTTGATTATTTCCCCTTGGTGAGGCAGCTTTGCCAGACCACAGAGAAAGAGGATCCAAGCGGTCCTGCTGAGACTTGAGAGGCTAGGGTCAGATGGTAGGGGAGGAGGCCTCCCCCTTTCTGTGGTCTAGGGGAGAGTGGTAGGGGAAAGAGGAAGAGAGGGAACTGGGAAGAGATAAGGGAGGGGACTTCAAACAGGATATAAAGTGAATAAATTATAAAAAATTAAAAAGAAGTGTTAAAAACAAAAACAATAACGACAAAGAAATCCAACCGACAGGTGATATGGTATTGAACTTGGACAGCTGTAGAGGGTTGGGGAGGACAAGGTTAATATAAGAGACTGAGGAGGCAAAACACAGACTGTGAGAGATAAATATGGATGTGAAGTAAAGAAAGAGCTTAACAAAGAGTCTGGGAATACGCAGCTAAGAGCCTGGGTGTATAAAGTAGCAGCCTGACGTGTCAGAGGAGAGGCAAGGACATATTGTCTTGCCAATATATTAACTTTACATTGCCTACACTTTGTAGTTAGATATTTCTGGTAGCAGTTAAATACTTAAATGTTAAGTTAAGAAGAGCAGGTTTTGGTACAGGTATTGATTTGAGTGATGGTTAGTGTTAATTCCGTCTAGAATCACCTCTAGACATGTCAGTGGATTACCTTTACTGCGTTGGTTGAGGTGAGAAGACCTGTCTATCGTGGGTGATGTCTTTCCTTGGCTTGGGTCCTGGACTAGAGAGAGAGAGAGAAAGGGAGAGGGAGCCCCAGATTGCATCCATTTTGCTCTGCATCTTGACACAATGTAATTAGCACCCCAAAGTTTCTGCCTGTTATTCCCCACTGTGGTGGAATGAAAGCCGGAAGGGTGATCCAAAATAAATGCTGTCTCCCTTGGGGAGGGGGGGAGAAATTTATGTGCACCTAAGGCTGAAGGACACAGGAGTCACAAAGCCATCCATGGCTATGTTCTGCATTTGCCTATTAATGTTTACCTTAGGGTCTTCACCAAATTAACGTAGAAAGTAAAGCCCAACTACGCTATGTCTTGTTGGTGTGACAAAGCACCTGACAGGAAGCTACTTAAGGAAGGAATGGTTATTTTGTCTCACAGTTGAAGGGTGGATATTCCATCACTGGGGAAGTCCTAGGAACAGGAAGTCGAGGCAGCTGGCCACACTACACCTGCTAGGAGGCAGGGAGAAATGAATGCCGCTCAGCTTACTGCTCCTTTGTGTTTTGTTATTGTTTTGTTTTACGATTTTAGTTGTTTTTTTGTTTTTGTTTTGTTTTGTTCGTTTTGTTTTTGGGACAGTCTCTTTATTAAGTAGCTCTGGGTGAGGCTCACGTATGGCTAGAGGTGTAACAGTGACAGAGCACTTGCTTGCCATCCACATAGTCCTGAGTGTGACCCCTGTCACCACAAAGAGAGAGAAACTGATTTCTCGGAATCACTCTTCATAATAGCATTGAAGGGAGGTGGACTCATTTTTACCGATAAATTCCCCTTGATATTTAAGGATATTAAAAGCTGGAGAATTCTTAATGAATTCTCCTGTATTGTAAAAATTAATTGCTGCACTTTCTCAACTCCATGAGCTCTTTCTTTTAGAACGTGGTCACAGGATGCAAAGACACACCCGTGCCCACGTCTGTTCCGCATCTTAGATGTGGGACGGGTCATGGGCGGGTTTCCAAGAGCTGTGGTTCCAGGAATTTAACTTTTTCAGCTGCCAAAGCTTCTCAGCCTCTCTAAACTTCACCGCACCAGCCCAGATGTAGTCTCCAGTGAAGCTGGCCAGCACTCAGGGTTAGTTTTCAAGCTCTCTGTAGCTTTCTGTGGTGGAAAAGAATTCTTGTTCTAATCTCTCATCTCCCCATCACACCTCACTCTTCCTTGGACCAGAGAGCACTGGACCTGGATCCACCTTTTCACCCCATACCACACTGCATAGCATTTCCCAGCAGCTCCTGCAGCCAGTGAAGGCACTGGCTTAATGTTCCCGCCTCAGCCTTGGGGCTGGATGTTGTAGCAGAGGCCTACTAACGTTTCAACTGAAAGAGTTTCCTTCTGGCATTCCTATACATACTCATTTCTGATTGACCCCCCCTAGCCCCTCCTCTCCCCCACCTCCTTGCTCCTGTCCCTGCTTAAGCATTCCCACCCTCACTAACCCCCCACTTCTGTCTTCATGTGATCTTTCCACACCCCTCTTCTCAAAGGCTTTTTCCCAGTTTCCTGGTTTGTATGCTCTCCCCTACATAAACACAAAGTGTAAAATGGAGGTACTAGAGCCTACATGCAGCATTTGTCTCTCTGAGCCTGGCTGATGTCAGTTAATTTGATATTTTCTAGTTCCATCCATTTTCCTGACATTTCATTATTTATTTTGACTTATGGCTGGACAAAATTCTGTGGGGCATGTGGACAGTGCGTGGAGCTAGAGCGAGGTCGAGATGTGTCCAAACCCCAGAAATCGCAATCTTGAGATCAGCAGGAGGAAAAATCGCTCCCTCCCTGTACTGTGATGTATGTCCTGGCATATGTAGTCTCAACCTCCAAAATTCCCAGTGTAGTCATGCAGGCTGGCGCCTGGAATTCCTCTCCATGTAAATAAAGCATTACCAACATCTTAGCCCCAGCCAGTGAAATGCACTCACCCTAAAAGTCCCTTCCCAACCTCCAAGGTTCACATAGCCCTTGGTCACCCCAAATAAAGCAAAAAAAAAACAAGCTGTTTCACAGAAAATCCTAAGAGTTGCTGCTTCACTGGAAGAGCTCTGAGCTAAAAGGCTTTAACATTTGAAGAGCTGCTTCGAAGAAGGCTTTTTCTCTGCAGGCGTTCACTGCTGGGACTGTGGGACTCTCGGGCCCACCTGCCTGACTAGGCTCTGTTCCTTCATACAGTGCTTGCATGCTCCTAAGGGAAGCGACCCCAGGCAGCTAGCACTCGAAAGAGCTGTAACACTAAAAACCTTGGAGGAGGACTTCTCCCAACCCACTCCACGGCCTCTACACCAGCTCCTGCCTCCGGGTTCCTGCCTTACTTGAGTTCCTGTCCTGACTTCCTTTGGTGATGAACTGTGATGTGAAAGTGTAAGCTAGTTTGAGCTCACATTAATTTGGCTAATTACGGAGTCTTTCATTCTTTCTTTCTTCCTTCCTTCCTTCCTTTCTTTTTTCTTCCTTTTAAATGGGGATCACACAAGGCCTTTGTTTCCCAAAAGTTTTAACTTTTAAGGACTCTTGTTTCTAAATGAAGTTACACTTGCTAGTATTTGGGGCCTGGATTTCAACATGGGTATCAGAGAACGCATATCAGCCCATGACAGCATCCTATGCATGTAAACCCTTTGCTCTGTCACCTTGCTCTAATTTTTCTCCCCCTGCATTTTTCACTACCTGAAAATAAACATTGTCTCTCCCAAAGAATAAAGGCACTAGCTAGCTGCCTGCCTTGGAATCTCACCTCGCTTATTCACACATCTCTGCAGATGATCAAAGAGACAAAACACCACCACTCGCGGCGGCTCGTGTATACAGCACACATAGGGGAAAAGCTGCTGGAAAAACAAGGGCCCAGCTGAAGCAAGGGAATGTGGTCAGACAGGAAATATGGACCGCTGTTTACAGAGGCACCTTTCTTTCCTGCCATAGGAGGGCCACCCAGAGCCCTGCTGCCCTTGCATCCCTTGCCATTAGCAAAGTCAAAGGAATGTGACAGAATAAGCAAAAGCAAAGTTGCAAGCAGAACAGAACAATTTTACAGGTGTAACAAAGCCTCAAAAACAGGTAAGATCACCAAGACCCAAGATGGTCCTCCCAAAAGCTTATGTGGGCATGATAAGGTTGGCACTTCTTCATGGAAGACAGAAGGTAGAACACCCCATGCCTGTCAAATGAGGAGTCAGCAAGCATTGGTCCACCCCTGTGATCAAGGTGGACTCCTCATTCACACTTCAGCTTGGATTAACTTTAACAACAACCATGCAAAGTGAAGTCAGTCATGAAGGTTCAGGCTGTGTGATCCCCGTGGAAGGAGATGTCTAGAACAGATAAAGCCAGATGGAAAGTAGGTTAGCAGCTGCCAGGGCCTGGGCAGGAGAGGCCCCGTAGCCTCAGTGATGGCCTGAGAATGTGGGGCTCACACCTGAGGGGTGACGGAAGTGCTGGGAAGTTAGATGGTGCTGAGGTTAGCTCCAGTGCAAACACGGGAGAACCACTGAACAGTAGGCATGAGAAGAATGGATTTTGCATTATGTGACTCCTATCTCAACCAAAACAATGACTGAGCTGCTGGATAGGATGGCACACACCTGTAAACCCAGCATGGCCAAGCCAATGCCAAGGCAGAACTGTGAGTTCAAGAACAGTCTGGGCTGCAAAGTGGGATCAAAGTCAACCTTTATTATACAGCATGACTTTGCTTTTAAAAACAATACACAAAATAACAGTAAACTTAGAGGAAAACATAGAAGAAAAAAAAACACATTAAAAGGAACACCAAAACCTTAGAGGCAGACAAGAACGGTCCCAAAAGAAACATGGCTCTGAGCTAGTCACGAAGGGGCTGGCCCTTCGGCTGTACCACAGCTCGTCTCTTTCTTTGTAAGAAAATCCTGTTTTTCTAGACACATGGCCTCAAAAAACTATTGCGTTGTCATTTCTGTAATCTGTTTTTTCTACATACTCTCCTATCATACCATCACTTAAAATGCTGAGGCAGAAGATTTGCCACTAGTTCCAACCTAGGCAATACGGTAAGACTGTCTCAGCTCCCCACGCCCACTTAAAAACAAAAGAGTTTGTGTAGTAGGCCATATACGTTTCCCTACATTTCTAAGAATCCAATATTTATATGTTTGTCCCAATGATCCAATCTCTAGAAACTTACCCCAAAGATATATGAAAGATGCTCTGTGGTGCTGGACAAAAGAGAAAGGGGCTGAGGAGATAACTCAGTCAGTAAAGTATTTGCCAAACAAGTGTGAGGACCAGAACCCAAATCCCAGTGCCCATAAAAGGCTGGGCCTGGGGGCACACACCTGTAATCCCAGCACTGGAGAGAGAGAGACAGACAGAATGTCCCTGGGGCTTGCTGGCCTGACAGTCCAGCCAAACTGGTGAGAGACTTTGTCTCAAAAATCAAGTGACAGGGCTGGAGAGATAGTTCAAGGGGACTCTGCTCTTCCAGGGGGCCTGGGTTCAACTCCCAGGAAACACGTGGTGATTCATAACTGTGTGTACCACCAGTACCAGTGGATCCAATGTCTCCTTCTACTCCACAGGGATCCTGCATGCGTGTGGGAGCACATGATCTCACAACGGCACACACATACACATACAAATAGAAGATTTTTTTAAGTCAAGTGGAGTACAATTAAAGAAGACACATTGACTCCTGGACTCCCCACAAGCACACACACACACATACACACACACACACACACCACACAAAACACCCAAAAAACCTTAAATTACTTGATGCCTAACATTACTTGACTCAGGATCTACCTGGAATCCCATGTGGAACGGTGGTGAGAAAGTGCAGTTAAGGAAATGATGGGGACACAAAGTGTGAAACGGGGTTCATTAGCAATGATGTCAACACATTCCCACGTTATGAAAGGCTGGAGAGATGGCTCCGCTGTTGGAGGCTAGGCTCACAACCATAAAAGGGGACATAAAAAGGCCTCTAAGGAAGCATTCTAAAATATTAACTATGTTATGTTGGAGTAAGGAATAGATTTGTATGGAGTAATTTTCCTCATTTGTGCTTCTTCCCCCTTTATTTTTTTTATTAAAAATAGATTCTTCTTTTTTACAGTATATACTGATGATAGTTTCTGCTCCCTCTACTCCTTTCAGCTCCTCCCCATCTCCCTCCCCTCCAGATTCACTTCCTCTCTGTCTCTTATTAGAGAATAAAAGGCTCCTAAGGGATAATAACCAAACATGACAAAACAAAATATAATAAGACAAAGCAAAAACTATAATATTGAAGTTGGACATGGCAATCCAACAGGAGGAAACGGTCCTCGAGAACAGGCACAAGTGTCAGAGACCTACTCATTTTCATACTCAGGAGCCCCATGAAAATCCTAAGCTAATAGCTCTCATGTGTACACAGAGGACCTGAGGCAGATCTGTGTAGGCCCTGCACTTGCTGCTTCGGTCTCTGTAAGTTCATGCATGCCTTGTTTAGTTGGCTGAGAGGGCTTGTTCTCCTTTGGTTCTTAGCCTCTCTCTGCCTCCTCTTCCTCAATATTCCCTGAGCTCTGAGGCAAGACATCAGTTGGAGACTTCCAATTTACTCTCTCTCCGAATAAAGTCTAGCTGTAGATCTCCGCATCTGTTCCCATATGTTGCCAGAGAAAGCCTCTCTGATGAGGACTGAATAAGACATTAATCTATAGCAGCATAGCAGAATATCAGTAGGAATCATTTTATTTATTTTTTCTATTTTTTTTAACCAGTAAAATCAGTGTTTAGTTTTACCCTAGATCTCTGTGGTATCTGGTCTCTGGTTCTTGCTTACCCAGGCAGTGTTGAGTATGGGTTCTTTCCCATGGAGCGGGCCTTAGGTCAAATCAGACATTGGTTGGCTACTCCCACACATTCTGTACCACCGTTGCTCTCACATACTTTGCAGGCAGGTCAGATTGTAGATCAAATGGTTTGTGTCCACATTTTTTTTTCAGTAGCCTGCAGATACTTCACCCACCAAAGAGACTAGACTCTACAAGAAACGGGCCAGTTAAGACTCTACATCTAATATCCACTTATAAGTGAGTATATACCATGTGTGTCTTTCTGCTTCTGGGATACCTCACTCAGGATGATTTTTTTTTCTAGTCCCCACCATTTTCCTGCAAATTTCATGATTTCCTTGTTTTTAATTGCTGAATAGTATTCTATTGTGTAGGTGTACCACATTTTCTGTATCCATTCCTCAATTAAGGGACATCTGGGCTGTTTCCAGATTCTGGCTATTACGAATAAAGCTGCTGCAAACATGGTTGAGCAAATAGGATAATCCTATTAAAATCTGCACACCTAAAAGAGTTAAAGAAGAAGGAGGACACTGGGTAAGATGCTCAATCCTCATTCAGAAAGGCAAATGGGATAGACACTAGAAGGTAAAAAAAAAAAAAAAAAAAGGAACAAGACCGGAGCCTACCAACAGGGTATTAAAGCAGATGCTGAGACTCATAGCCAAACTTTGGGCAGAGTGCAGGGAATCTTATGAAAGAAGAGGGAGATAGAAAGACCTGGAAGGGTCTGGAGCTCCACAAGAACAACAGAGCCAAAAATTCTGGGCCCAGGGGTCTTTTTTGAGACTGATGCTCCGACCAAGGACCATGCATGGAGATCTTAGAACCCCTGCCCAGACGTAGCCCATGGAAGCTCAGTGTCCAAATGGGTGTCCTAGTAAGGGGAACAGGGGTTGTCTCTTTGATCACTTCCCCTGAGGGGGGGAGGGCAGCCTTACCAGGCCACAGAGGAAGACAATGCAGCCAGTCCTGAGGAGACCTGATAGGTGAGGGTCAGATGGAAGGGGAGGAGGTCCTCCCTATCAGTGGACTGGGGAAGGAGCATGGGAGGAGATGATGGAGGGAGGAGGATGTGATCAGGAGGGGGTGAGGGTGGGGGCTGTAGCTGGGATACAAAGTGAGTAAATTGTAATAAATTTTAAAAATATATTAAAAAATCAAAAAAAGACTCTATGATGCCATTACTAAGAGTCCTCATTAGGATCACCTTCACAGATTCCAGGAAGTTTCCACACCTCCACGCCCCTCCCCCAATGTTTCCCAATTCCAGCTGTCTCTCCCCACACACCCTCTACCCCATCTCTCTTCCAATCCTGTACCTGAATGCCCACAAGGCTCCATATCCACCAGCCCACAGTCTGCCATAAAGGCTGTTTGATTTCCCCCTCCAGGGAGATCCCTGCATCCTCCTTAGACCCTTCCTCTTTACCTAACCTCTCTAGACCTACGAATTGTAGTTTGGTTATCATTTACTTAACTGCTAATATTCCTTTTATAAGTGTGTACATACCATATTTATCTGTCTGGGTCTGGGTTACCTTACTTTGGATGATGTTTTTTGTTCTGTTTTGTTTTGTTTTTTGGTTTTTTTGGTTCCATCAATTTGCCTGCTAATTTCATGGTGTCATTTTTTTTTTAACAGAGAAGTAATGCCACATTTTCTTTATCAATTCTTCTGTTGAAAGATGTCTAGGTTGTTTTCAACTTCCAGATATTATGAATAAAGCCATGATAAACAAACATGTTTGAGAAAGTGTCGTTGTGGTACAATGAAACATCCTTTGGGTATACGCCCAAGAGTGGTATAGTTGGATCTTGAGGAATTTTCTGAGGAACCACCATATTGATTTCCATAATGGCTATGCTTCACCAGAAATGGAGGGGTGTTCTCCTTGCTCCACATCCTTGCCAGCATGAGCTGCCACTTGTGGTTTTGATCTTAGCCATTCTGACAGGTCTAAGACGGAATCTCAAAATAGTTTTTACTTGCATTTCCCTGTCGGCTAGGGATGCCGAGCATTTCTTCAAGTGTTTTTTAGCCACTTGAGATTCCTCTGTTGAGAATCCTTTGTTTGGATTTGTACCCAATTATTTAATTAATTACTAATGTCTAATTTCTTGAATTCTTTATATATTTCGAGTATTAGCCCTTGTGGTTTGGCTGAAAATGGTCCCCATAAGCTCGTAGGGAGTGGCACTCTTAAAAGGTTGGTTTGTTGGAGGAGGTGCATGACTAGAGAGTGAGCGTTGAGGTCTTAGAAGCTCAAGTCAGCCATCTCCCTGTTGCCTGTGGCTTAAGATGTAAAACTTTGTTCTTTCTCCAACACCACGTCTGCCTGCACATTACCATGTTTCTCACCATGACGATAACGGACTAAACCTCTGAACTGTAAGTCAGCCCCAATTAAAGATTTTCCTTTGTAAGAGTTGCCATGGTCATGGTGTCTCTTCACAGCAATAGAAACCCCACCTAAGACAGCCCTCTATCAGATGTGGAGTTGGTGAAAATCTTTTTCCATTCCACAGGCCACTGTTTTCTCCTATTGACAGTGTCCTTTGCCTTGCAGAAGCTTTTCCATTTCATGAGGTCCAATGAACTAATTATTGATCTGAGTGCCTGTGCTATCAGTGTTCCATTCAGGAAGTTGTCTCCTATGCTGATGTGTTCAAGAATATCCCCTTCTTTCTCTTCTTTTAGGTTCAGTGTTTCTGGTTTTATGTTGAGATCTTTGATCCACCTGGACTTGAGTTTGTTCAGGGTGATAAATATGAATCTATTTGCACTCTTCTACGTGCAGACATCCAGTTAGATCAGCACCATTTGTTGAAGATACCTTTTTTTTCCATTGTGTATTTCTGGCTTCTTTATTAAAAAATCAGGTGTATGGATTTATATCTGGGTCTTCGATTCTATTCCATTGATCAACCTGTCTGTTTTTGTTGCCAATAGGATGTGGGTTTTATTACTACTGCTTTGCAGTAGAGTTTGAAATTAGGGATGGAGATACCTCCAGAAGATCTCTTATTGTTCAGGATTGCTTAGCTAACCTGGGTTGTTTTTCATATGAAGTTGAAAATTGATCTTTCAAGGTCTGTATAGAATTGTGTTGGTATTTTGATAGGAATCTCATTGACTCTGTAGATTGCTTTTGGTAGGACGGTCATTTTACTATGTCTCTCCTACTGATCCATGAGCATGGGAGATCTTTCCATCTTCTAATATCCTCTTCATTTTCCTTCTTCAGAGATTTGAGGTTCTTGTCATACAAGTCTTTCACTCGCTTGGTTAGAGTTACCCCAAGATATTTCATATCATTTGGGGCTATTATGAAGAATGTCGTTTCCCATTTATCATTTGTATAAAAGAGGGCTAGATTTTTTTTAAGTTAATTTTGTATCCAGCCAGTTTGCTGAAGGTGTTTATCAGCTGTAGGAGTTCCCTGGTAGAATTCTGGGTGTCACTTTTTTATACTATCATATCATCTGCTAATAGCAATAATGGCTTCTTCCTTTCTACTTTGTATTCCCTTGATTTCCTTTGTTTCATGCTCTAGCTAGAACTTCAAGTACTATATTGCATAGATACTGAAAGAGAGGACAGCTTTGTCTTCTTCCTAATTTTACTGGAATTGCTTTGAGTTTCTCTCCATTTAAGTTTATGTTGGCTATAGGCTTGCTGTAAATTGCCTTTATTATGTTTAGGTATGTGCCCTGTATTCCTGAGCTCTCCAAGACTTTTATCATGAAGGGTTGTTAAATTTTGTCAACTGCATTTTCAGCATCTAAGGAGATGATCATGTTTTTTTTTTTTCTTTTAGATTGTTTATATGGTGGAACCCTGGAGGAACCAGATAAAGGTACACAATCACACACACATTCTCTCTCATAACTCACAGCCACAATTTACCAACACCCATATATACTCACAATTCACATATATACACTCTCTTATGCACATACACTCACAGCCTTAAGTTTGCCGCTGGCAGGTGGGCCTCCCCTACTCCTTCATCCTAGGCAGGTTCTCTTCAAACTAGCAGGGTTTGAGATGAGGCTGAAATCACTTCCTTCAGGCCTGCTTCTGGAGGAAAATGCCCTCACTTTTATTCCTGGTCCTTGAGCACTTGCTTATTGCATCCAAGGCTTAACCCCGCTGGGGGGGGGGTGGAGGGGGAGTTCCTTATCTGTTTCCTCCAGGGTTCCTCCAGAAAGGAGAGGGATGAGCTCATCCCACATTGAGGGAGGAGGGCTCAGAAGGAGCCAGGGTCCTTTTTAACATCCCTTTTAGAAATTGCCTGGAGAGAGGAAGTTGAATTACTTTCTGAGGTGTGGTTTTTTTGTTTTTTTAATTTTTTAAAAATTTAGTACAGTTCATTCACTTTGTATCCCAACTGTAGCTCCCTCCCTCATCCCCTCCCAATCCAACCCTCCCTCTCTCATCTCCTCCCATGCCCCTCCTCAAGTCCAATGATAGGGGAGGTCCTCCTCCCTTTCCATCTGACCCTAACCTAGCAGGTCTCATCAGGACTGTCTGCATTGTCTTCCTCTGTAGCCTGGTAAGGCTGCCCCACCCCCTCAGGGGGAGGTGATCAAAAAGCCAGCCACTGAGTTTAGGACAGAGATAGTCCCTGTTCCCCTTACTAGGGAACCCACTTGGACACTGAGCTGCCATGGGCTATATCTGTGTAGGAGTTCTAAGTTACCTCCATGCATGATCCTTGGTTGGAATATCAGTCTCAGAAAAGACCCCTGGGCCCAGATTCTTTTTGGTTCTGTTGCTTTCCTTGTGGAGCTCCTGTTCCCTCCAGGTCTTCCATCTCCCCCTTCTTTCATAAGATTCTCTGCACTCTGCCCAAAGTTTGGCTATGAGTCTCAGCATCTGCTTTAATACCTTGCTGGGTAGTCTTTCAGAGGCCCTCTGTGGTAGGCTCCTGTTCTGTTCCCTGTTTTCTCCATCTTCTGATGTCTATCCTGTTTGCCTTTCTGAATGAGGATTGAACATCTTACCCAGGATCCTCTTCTTGCTTAGCTTCTTTAGGTGTACAGATTTTAGTATGATTATCCTATATTATATGTCTAATATCCACTTGGGGTACAGAGCTAAACAGAGAATTCTCAACAGAGGAATATCAAATGGCAGAGAAACACTTAAAGAAATGTTCAACATCCTTGGTCATCAGGGAAATACAAATCAAAACGACCCTGAGATTTCACCTTACACCTGTCAGAATGGCTAAGATCAAAAACTCAGTGACAACACATGCTGGAGAGACTGTGGAGAAAGGGGAACACTCCTCCATTGCTGGTGGGACTATAAACCTGTACAACCACTTTGAAAGTCAATCTGGCAATTTCTCAGACAATTAGGAATAGTGTTTTCTCAAGATCCAGCTATACCACTCCTAGGCATATATCCAAAATATGCTCAAGTACACAACAAGGACATTTGCTCAACCATGTTTGTAGCAGCTTTATTTGTAATAACCAAAACCTGGAAACAACCCAGATGCCCCTCTGTTGAAGAATGGATACAGAAATTGTGGTACATTTACACGATGGAGTACTACTCAGCAATTAAAAACAAGGAAGTCATGAAATTTGCAGGCAAATGGTGGGAACTAGAAAAGATCATCCTGAGTGAGCTATCCCAGAAGCAGAAAGACACACATGATGGTTTCTTTCTTTTAATTGAGGTGCTGGCATCCATTGTCTGTGGCACCCCTGTGCCCCCTTCCCATAAAAGCTGAAGTGCTCACTGAACCCGGAAGTGCCTGCTGGGATTCCAAGCACCATGACTGTGCCTAGGAACAACAGTCTAAGCCTGTTCCCGTGATCACCCACAGGCCTTCATCACACTGAGTCAGAGCTTTGAGACACTGAATGCTCAACAGCCACATCAGCCTGTCAGCGTGGCTGTCAACACAAAGCAGCTGATTGCACCTTGTATTTGTGATAAACTCGATTGGCATGCAAATTTCAAATGTCTTAGTATGAGGCAATTTTAATCTAGGTTAAATGTAGCCTGTCAAATTTCTACTCCTTCCCAAGAGCCACAGCAGGGGTGGGAAGCTCAGGGGAAGGAAGGCAGCTTCAGTGGCAGACAGGGGAGAGGGAACAAAAAGTGACAAAGTGCCCAAGTCCCCGAACAGGGCTCCAGACCTAAGAAGAGCAGCACTGGATACATGGAGGGTCTAGCCTGGTGTAGGTCAGAAAGACTATTCTAGCTTTGGTTCCCAGGCACTGGCTTGTGGAGGAGAGCTATGGTCTCCCTGAGGTCAAGGAAGGGGCTGAATCATGGTCTTTGCAGGCCCTGAGGAATGGGACAGCACCCTAGGTGGAGAGAGGCAATATGAAGGCCCAGCTGGGGGAAGCCCCTCCCATACCTTTCTTCCTTCCTGGTTGCCCCTTTCCCACCTCTGTCTCTCCTCTTGCCATGTCTGCGGCCCAGATCTTCCTCAGCTCCTCTACCCTTCCCTGCTTCTCTCCGAAGGCCTCTTTCCTGGCCCCTGCTGGTCCTGCCCTCTGCTCCCTGCCTTTCCAGACCAGCACCCCCAATGCCAGCTGCCTGGGTGAGATGCCCAAACCTCACCTTCATTCCTGGCCTTTCCAGCCCCTGCCAGGCCACTGCTCCCTGCTGAGCTTACCCTGTAGCCCTGTGCCCACCCCAGCACCAACCGACACACACACTAGCCCGCTTTCTTCTCTCCCCTGAAGCCCCTCGAGTGTGTTCAGGGGATCTAGGCGGCGTCTCCTGAGGCTCTGGGTCTTTTAGTATCCCTGCCCAGGGGCTTGTCTCCTGTTATGGACACACTTCGCATCACCCCCCCTCCACCCCCGCCCTGTCCCTCACTTCTGCTCCTCTCTGTGAGGGGAGGGGCCTAGCCTGGAGTGTTCTCACCTGGGGTTGGGTTCTCCCAGATGTGGCTACCGCTCTCTGTTCATCACTGTGAAGAAGGTTGTTTCCTCCGGTCCTCTCGGGGCCACAAATAGTCACAGGCACAATGACACAGGATCAGCGACGCCAGTGTAGGAACACAGGTGCAGGGAATCAAGGCCTGTGGCCCCAGGTGCGGAGGTTGAGGAACAGTGGCACAGGGGCAGAGTGACACAGATGTACCTCAGGCACCTGGGCAGCTTTGGTTGGTTGCTGGACCATGCATTTGATGTTGGGAGGAAGGGCAACCCCAATAAGAAGTACCTAGCAGTTACCTCTGGCCTCTCACTAGGTTCCAGGGTAACTTGGGACCGGAGCCAGGTCGAGGGCCCTCCTAATCAGCAGCCTGTCAGTTCTCAGCCCCGAGGCAGCAGGAAGACTCCATGAACAGTGATGCTGAGGAAAGAGGCCTGGTGCAGCCTTTCGGGGGCACACCTTTAAGTGCCGCTGGGGCCCAGGATGCCGTCACTTCTAGATAATGACACATGGCCTGGTTCTTCTGTGGTCCCCGGAGTGGAGCCCAGGGTCCTGCGAATACTAGGCAAGTACCGAGCCACTGAGCCCTCCTCCCCTAATGATGAATTTGCTAGGTGGCCGTGTTTGCTGGCTTGGCTCTTTAATCTCTGAAATATGTCTCCCCATTAAGGTGACAACTCAGGGTACATTTCTGAAACCAGCTCAGCTGCCTTTGGCTGTGTTTTCCGCCTTAGCAGGCAGAAGAATAGATGCCCACTCTAGATCATTGCTGGGCAGGCTGTGTGGAGGGTAGGCAGGGAATACAGATAGTTGGAACACATAGCAGACACAGAGGCACATGGAGGCCTAGGATTACCATCATGGATCAGCAGCGGAGAACAATCAGTGAAAGCTTCATGGAGGAAGTGAAAATTGAGCCCTGAAAATGGTCTCCAGCTAGGGAAGAAGGGGAGGGTGCTCCTGGGAAAAACCAGACAGGACCTGGCAAGGACTGGTGGTGTTGGTCCAGGGCGGGAGAAAAAGAGGGATGGAGGGGACATGATTTGTTCTTTTGTGCACAGGAGCCTGGTCTCA
Organism: Pachyuromys duprasi; assembly: GCA_028658305.1. Classification (NCBI taxonomy): domain Eukaryota; kingdom Metazoa; phylum Chordata; class Mammalia; order Rodentia; family Muridae; genus Pachyuromys; species Pachyuromys duprasi. The sequence continues at coordinate 43,735,326 of CM053758.1, forward strand.
AGCACGAGGCATGCTCTGTGGTGGTAGCCTCAAAGAAGGAAGCAGAGGGCTGCCTTTCCTGCAGAGCTGTCAGCTCTGGGAGGTGAGGACAGAAGGTGTCTACAGATGTGCTGCCTACAGATGAAGACTTGGCCCCCCACAGCCCTGGTGATGGAAAGGGCTGTGAGAGGAAGACCCCAGGAGGGAGTCCACTGGACAGCAGCAGCTGTGAGTGACAGGTGAGAGAGGTTGGGCAGGTCTCTAGCACACTTCCAGGTCAGAGTGTGTAGTGTGTGGGGTGGCTAGAGACACGTTCCAAGATTAAAGTGAGGGTTCTGCTGTGGTTTGGAGGGAGACGGTGGTCAGGAGTGATCTTCCGAACCCTGTGAACTCTGGGTGGTGAGTCTTCAGGGAACAGGAGAAGCGAAAGCATGCTGGTGACAGAGACACATGCTGTCATCGAAGTGTGCACGTCACCAATCAGGGCCCTTCTAAGCAGGAAATTGAGGAGCGGGGCTGACCCCTGCGGCCTTAGTGTGCCAGGTCCACCTGGATGGCAGCAGGATCCGGGCAGGCTGCAGCTGTGTGGGGGTGGTGTTGGAACTCCACGGTGTCTACCCTGCTCACCCTGCCCTGCAAGCACCTCACACACCTTGGTCTTCCAATTGGGCAGCAAAGTGCTGCGAATGCAGCTAGCAGTGATGGCCAGAGACTTGTCTGAGTCCCCACAGTCACTTACTTCTCTCCTCAGAAAGCTAACGTGGAGAGTGGCAGAAGGCAAAACAGGAGGCGAGGAGCAGACAGACAAGGGAGAAAGAGCAAAGGGGGTGTGCAGAGCCCCTGGGATGGGAATAGAGCAGGAGGAAGACTGGGGGCCAGCCCTGAACCTCTGAGACCCTGGAGATTCAGGGCGCCTCTGTCCCCACAGCATCCTGCCCCAAAGAACTGGGTGAAAACCTTCGCAGTACTTTTACTAGGGGTGAAGAAAAGAATGCTTCGTAAAATGTCACTGCCAAAGCTCCTCTAACGAAACTGGCCAATAAAAGGAAAACACAGTTGACTTGGTCAGAGTTTTACGTGACATGGACTAGGGTGAAAAGACTCCGGATGAGCGATTCGCTTTTACGCTAAGCTTGGATGCAGCGTGGAGGACCATACAAAGGCAAGGCTGGACACAGACCACACACAGGTTGTGATCTACTATGGCAGACAGAGGAGGCACCCACAAAGGCCTGTGTGATGGTGATTTTGTTGTCGCTGTAATAAAGCACCATGACCAAAGGCAGTTTATGGAGGAAATGGTTTCTTCAGGCTCATGGTTCCAGTGGGCTAAGAGCCTCTCCTCCTCATGGCTGGGAGGCCAAACTGGAAGCAGGAGGATGCCGTAAGTTGTCAACGCTGGTCCCCGGTGGCCTAGTTCCCCAGCAAAACCATGCCTCCTACTAAGCCCGGGAACCGAGGGTTCAAATGCCTGAAACTCTATAGAGACATTTTTCATCCTCATCACCACGGCTGACTTGTCCAGATGCTTCTGCGTTGAGTTTTTTTTTTAAACCGCTGTGATCATGTTACCTGAAAGAAACAACCTGAAGGAGAGTGGTTTATTTGGTTCATAGAGTTCTGTCCATGGCTGTTTGGCTCCATGTGCCTGGGTGAAGCATCATGGTGGCAGGAGTGTGTAGAAAATGAGCAGAGAGGGAGGAAGGGATAGGCACGTGCCTGGACATGGATTTCCTTGAACCCCTAATGTTTCTGCGCCCCTCTTCAGATAGTGCTACCAGCTGGGGCTCAAACAGTCAACACATACGGGAACTTCACACACAAACTGTGAGTGACTTCCGTGTGTTAGCCCAGGGGATTGCTTTATGACAACTCTCACCCAGAAAAGTGTGGAAGCAACAGGAGTTTGTCTTGAGGCATGGGGAAGTAGTGTGTGCTTGGCAAATGCTTTGGCATGAGCTACACTCCCAGCTCCTGGAGACTGTGGTTGGCTCTGTGGAAAGGGGGTTGCCTCAGGAAAGAGAGATTCTAGTTCCTGGCTTGCTGCAAAAGACAAAGCCTATTGAGAGACAGAAAGTGAGCTACTGCCTTTGAAGCCTTTGTTTTGGGACATCGTTTTCTGAGCCCTGATAATACCAGGCTTCTGGATGAAGGCTCCAGACTGTCCAGCATGGAACCGGTTTGGCTTCTCTCCTCTCCCTGCTAGTGGCCGCTTGCAGATGGGGAGCAGCTGCCATCTGCATGGAATCCATCATCCTGCTGCCACGGGGAAGATGGGGGATTTCAGCGTGGGATGTAGCGCTGTGGTGCGATTCAAATTGCAGGAAGGTGACAAGAATGATGATGTCTTTGAAAGGCTCATCTGAGAAACTGATGAGATGGCACGGGGCTGCAGCCTCCCCCGCCCCTGACAATGCTGCAGTTTTACAGTACCCGGGTATGCCCACTCTCCCCTCCCCTAACTGGGGTGGTCTGCTCTGAGGTTGCCTCTTAAAAATAAGACCAAGAATGTAGGGATGTGAGAGAAAAAATATATATATTCCCTGCAAATAAGTCATCCTTGGAGAGTAAGCCAAGGGGACAGAACTCTTACCTTGGCCGTCTAGCCCACTGCAGCCAGGGGACACTCCTCATGCCCTTCATATATTCTCGAAAAGGTTTGTCTTAAGAGGGCCGCCAATCACACCCTGGACCTGGGCCTGAAGCCTGGCGTTGATCTAGGTTCATATTGAGGAGCGTCCTGGAGCCTGGAGGAAATACACCTTGCAGCCCACCTAACCAACTCAGACAGGAAATGCCACTCCCAAGAGACCATGGGACAGCAGCCCTAAAGCCACAGTTTTGGCTCTAAGAGCCTATATGTCATTCTTTGCACACAAAGGCTAAAAATAGATCCCATTTATTTTCCCACTCAGAGGCTGGAGAAGAGCGGGATGCCTATGTGGGGGCTTCAAGCATTGTAGCAAATTAGAGTATCGTGTCTTTATGTCTTGGGGCTTCTCTACCCATGGACACAGGAAATGGCTTCCCTCTGGGCTTGTTACTTTCTTTCATGGTGACTGTGACAGACTTGGAACATGACTTGCTGACTGCACTCTTGGCCATTCAGGCGCCCTGGCACCTGCAGTACAGGGCTTCCGGCTTCCTTTCAGTGTGGCAGCTGTAGGATGGAAACTGTCCTACACTAGCTGGCCGCCTGTCCAAGCTAGTAGGTGTGGCCGACAGTAGGCTGAGCTGTTGGCACATCCTCTCCAGTTTCCCCAGGGGACGGATTCCACTTGGCCACGGGTTACCCAGAAGTGCGAGCTGGCACTTCGGCCTGTCCTTGATTGCCAGAGCTCTGGCTGCTGCTAAGTGGCATTTTCTGGGGGAGCATTTTCTCATAGGTGACTGGATCATCTAGAAACCTCTGCCCAAGCCGTTCCTGGACAGGATGACCTGGTGTGTACATATTACGACTAACGTGCTTCCTGCTTGTTCCCATCTCGCTCCCAGGTGTGTGTGGGGGGGGGGGGGGAGGTGCAGGTTGCTGGGGAGGGAGCAACAAGGACCTGTGAGAGGCCTTTCTGGAACTTTGACAGATAGAGTCGGGTGGGTCACGCAGTCCAGCTAAGAACCGCAAAGCTAAGGAGTGGGAGGGGAAGGGTTGGTTGCTGGCCTGGGCTCTGTCAGAAGCAAGTTCTACAACAGAGCATTGGCTGCTGGGTGGTTGGCAGACTGTCATAAACAAGCCAAGAGCACGCTCCTCCCCTAACCACCTGACACAGTTACCCACATTTAGAGCAAAACTGCAGCAAGCCTGAGATTATGACTTAGCTATACAAACATCAGAGCTGCAGACTAGCCAGAAACTTAGCCAAGAGAGTAGAGAGTGGGAACCCTAGGCCTTGGTACATTCTGGTAGATTCCCCTTTGTTGGGGGATAGTTTTTGTGCACTGTGTATTCAAATGCTGGTTTCTCTACCCAGAGATCCGGCTGCAGTCCAGACATTGGTGTTGTCATTATTATTGAATAATATCTCTCCTGTCTCAATGCTGTGTAGAAATTGTTCTCCACCACCTCTGATTAATAAAGAACTGAACAGTCTATAGTGGGGCAGGAGTTATGGCAGGACTTCTGATCCCGGGGAGTGGGTCCAGGTAGAGCAGAGAGAAAAGGACGTTGCCATGAGGAGGTCGGTCGCCATGAGAGTCACCATGAGGACACAGACGAAGCAGGAGCTGCCAGAGTGAGACTCAGAAAGCAGGTGATGGGGCTCCATGGTGGGAAGTAGGCCAGGCCAGCACAGTAGGGCTAGAATAGACAAGTATCTGCCCAGCTGTAGTACCTGAAGCTTATTAATAAATGTCATAGGTCTCCATGTCATTATCTGGGAGCTGGAGCAGGCGTACAAAGCCCTAATTTTACACCCCTTGTCTGGAAGCATGAGGCCAGTGTAAGGCACAGCACCCAGGAAGCCTGTGAGGAGGAGCTGTGTCTCTGACTGAGGATTTGGGCCTGCACTGGGCTGGCACCGGAGGAAAGAGCACACTCCACTGTCTGATGGGAATGATGCTCCAGGCCACGTGCAAGGTCACCCAGAAGAGCGGGAGCCCGAGCGGCTCCGGGTGTTCTTAGTGGCTCCATCATTGGCTGAGCAGATATACTGACCCCGAGGCAACCTCCTAGCCAGTGGACACACACACACAAAAATCAAACCAGGAATAACAGATGACAAGACAACGCCAGACCTCGGTGGCAGCACCAAGTTTCAGAGACTGTAGGGTTTAGTCAGTGACGCCAGTGAATAAATATAGCAACAAACCCCACATGTTGTGTGTGTGTGAGAGAGAGAGAATTCAGAGTTGCTACAATATTATATTTAAAGTGTTCGGTTTTCAAAAATTAGAGATATACAAGTAAAATATGATCCCCCACCGTTTGTGGGCTGGGGAAGCAGCCAGCAGCCAGTGATGTGGGCTCTGACGCTGGCTTTAGACAAAGACTTCAAAGAAGCCATTGTAAGTATGTTCAAAGACCTAAGGGAAATCATCGCTAGGGAATTAAAGAAAGGTTATGACAACAATGGAATAGAATCCAGCCTACCAACAAATAGAAATTGTATATATGCATATATACATACATACATGCACACACACATGTATGTGTATGTGCATGTGTGTGTATAAAGAAGAGGAGTTCAACAGCATGGGCTTGGCATAAATACTTTAAAATACATGAATGAAAACCATGCAGTCTGAGCTGTGTGCGCTCCTGGCACTCAGGAGGCTAAGGGGGCGGATCTAGAATCGTGGGTTCAACTCTAGCCTAGTCTACACAGCGGGATATCTGTCTAACAAAAGGAAGAGAAGACAGATTATACTATGGGAGGTTCAGGTGAAAGAGAGGAGGGAAGGCAAAGTAACTGAATCAAAATAGAAACAAGAACTGCTCTACACCCGCTTTGAGGGAAAAAAAAAACATACTAATTTACACACCAGCAAAGCACAGCAAACTCTAAATAGGATAAGCATGAGCTCCATAGCTAAATGTAAGCAAGCCAAGCATTTGAGAGACAAAGACAATCTCCACACAGCAACAAAGCTCACCAAACACAAGGAAAACAACAGCCACTGTTGACTTTTCTGCCGCAGCGGCGGCGGAGGAGGGGCAGTGAGGTGAGAAGAGAAAGTGCTAAACGGAAAATACACCTCGCAAACCTGGCCTTCCCAGTGAATTCAAAAGCTCGAGAAGGTTCCCCTCAAGTAAATCTTTCCAGACTACCCAAGGGGAGTCTTTCGGCTGAAAACAAATGGCACCCGAAGGTAACTGAAATCCGCTGGAAGGGCTAGGGGTGTGGCTCCACTGGCGAGACCGTCGGAGACCGGATCCTCAGAACTGTCCTGAGAACTGGACGGAGTGGCCCAAGGGTCTATAACCCCAGCTCTACTGTGGACAAGGGGAGGCAGAGACAGGAAAAACTCCAGAAGCTCAAAGCCAGCTTGCCTCTGAGGACAGACACCTGAAAGCTGACCTCTGACCTCCTCACATGTGCTGTGGCATCTGAACCCATGTCGAAGAGCACCACACATGTACGTGCACACACACACTGGGGCACAGTTTCTGTAGTTCATGTGTTTAGTGAGAATTCACAATAGACTGGAGTAAGTAAAAACTTACTTATATATATATATACTTATATATATATAATTATATGATACTATATATACATATATATAATTTTATACTATATATTATTATACTATATTATATATACTATATATAATATTACATATTATTATACTATATATATAATTCATACATGTGTATAATACATAAAAAGTAAAACAGTATGACAAGCAAACGAATTCATTTATGCATTTGAGGTAGCCCAGGCTGCCCTGACAACCAGTCCTCCT
>CM053758.1:43742203-43915440 GCA_028658305.1 Pachyuromys duprasi
TTTAGATTAATAATCAATATGGGAGGGCACTCACCACACAGTGGGCAGTGCCACCTCTGGAAAGGTTATATTTTTTCTAAAAGCAGGCCAAGAAAGCCCAGAGGAGCAAGCCAGTAAGCAGTGGTCTTCTGTGGTCTCTGCTTCCATTTCTGCTTCAAGCTTCTGCCTTTGGCTTCCCTGGATGGACTGTAAACTCTTAAGCCAAATAAAACATTTCTTCCCTGAGTTGTTTTTGGTTGTGGTATTTGCAGTAAGAATGGCCCCCACAGGCTTGCATGTTTGAAGATTAGAGGGTGTGGCCTTGTTGGAGGAGGTGCAGCTCTAGGAGTGGGCTCTGGGGTTTCGGAAGCCCATGCCATTGCGATGGAGCTCTCTCACTGCCTCTAACTTTCGAGAAGAGTTCTCAGATCCTGCTCCAGTGCCACGCCTGTGCCTGCTACTGCCCTTCCCACCTGGCGGTCGTGGACTGTACACAAGCCCCTAATAAAATGCTTTCTTTTGTAAGCAGCCTCGGTGATGGTGTCTCTGCACAGCGGTGACAGAGCAGGAAGCAGAGACAGTGTCTGTAACAGTAACGGGAACAAAACTAGGCCAGCAGCATTCATCCTTCCCTGCCTCCTGACTGCAAAACACGGCCCCCTGCGTGGCCCTCCCACCCTGAACCTGGAAGCCAAAGCAAGCCCTCCTCTCTTGTTGCTTCTCGTTGGGTATTTGGTCACGGCCCAAGAAAAAGTAGCTAACACACCTGTATTTACGTACTAGGCTTCTAAGTAAGGTGAAATGAAATCATAAGCTGGGTCCATGATTCAGTAGTGTGATAAGCTTGCTTGCTCTATTTGTGTGTACCAATGAAAGGCCATGTAAAGACACATTAACAAAGAGGTCACCTTTGACTTGGGAAGGAAATGGTGACCAGGCGGTCAGCCTGGGCTAGATTACCAGCCTTTAGTCCTCCCACGAGTCAGGGGCTTGTTACGTTGCCCAGCCTAACTTCCATCCTCCTGTTCTAGCCAGAGTGCTGGGGTTGCAGGTGTGGGCCACACCAGACTGCACGCCTCTAGCACTGCAAGGAATGTTTGCTGTCTAAGCTACTCACTATGTGAGATTTTACTGGGGTACTCATGTCTGTCTGTCTACCTATCTACTTATAATGTACATACAGCAGAAGGGGGCTTGGGAAGTCTGGGCAAGGAGATGAGGGAACTGTGTACTCCCACAAAATGTTCTGTGCTACTTGCAACAAAACAATTTGGCCCTGATCAGGCAGCGGATGCTAAGATGCTGAAATACAGACAGCCTCTTGTCATGGCTCCTCCCGACATCCCCAGAAAGCCATGACCTATCCTGTTTTCTCATGGCATGCTCCATGTCCTGGGTCCCCTGGCCATGGGAGTACAAAATGGTATTTGCAGGGGACCCATCTGTGAAAATTTGCCGTTTGTGTATTGTATATGGTATTACTAATTGTAGATGATTGGAGGCAAATACCAAAGCCTTAGGGAACATCCAACTATGCTTACTCAAGTGTTCTAAAATACTATAAACAACAATGGCCCGTCCCCAGGAACAGCAGGAGCCCTGGACTCTGTCGCCCACACTTCCACCCTCTTTCCTGGACCTATCAAAATCCAATGAACCCTTGTGGTGCAGTGTTACATATACCCACTTTTAATTCTGCTTTAAATTCTCTTGCCTTCAAATGCCTTAACCCTTTGGGGTTGTTCCATTCTGGAGGGTACCAGCACAGGCCTCCCCAGATCTCAAGCTTAGTTTTCTATCTGACAGCCCTTACCCTTAAGTTGTCTTTAGATAGTTGCTAATATACTTTTATTAACTTTTGAGAACTTCTTATATACATTCAATATATTTTGATCATTTTCAACCCCCAGCCTCCTGCTAACTACTCCCAGATTCATTCCCACCTCCCTGCCCTCCAGTAACCTTCCCCTTTCTAAATAACCCATTGGGTCTACTTTGTATTGCCCATATACTCATTGATGTCAGGCCATCGACTGGAGTGTAGACATTCCAGGGGCCACACATCTAAGAGAAGCCACCAAGGATCAAGAGGTTCAGTATAGGGGAATGGGGGGGGGGGGCAAGGCTTGTAATTCCTTTCTCCTCTCCATGCTTCAGTGGTGATTTGTTTGGTTTTACGCAAGCCGTAACAGCTGCCTGAATTCATGATTGCAGGGATCCTGCCCCACCCAGAAGACACTCTTGTGTCCCATTTCTCCGCGACTGCTGCCTCTTGCAATCGTCTATCCCCTTCTGGCTCCCGGGCTTTGGATGGTGATGTGAGAGACAGACGTCCCATGTGGGTCTGAGCACTCCAGACAGAAACAGTTGTTTCTGTTAACCACCGTTCATCACTTACACATTGATGAACTCTGAGAGCTGCACTAATCTATGAGCGCAGGGTACTAATTTAAAGGGCAGTTTGATAATAGTATCAAACTATTTAGCAGAGTTAGAGTAGTGGAGCACGTGAGCTCCCAGACATGGGTTTCCTGCCAAATTTACAGTATTAGGTACATTATTTCTTCGGTGGAGTGGACATTAAAACCAAACAGAAAGCACTGGGTTAGCCCCCTAAAAACTCTACCATTATTGCATTGTTGGGTGTAACTTGCCACTCTGGTGGGTGTTGTAGTTCATGGGGCTCACAGCCTTGTAATACTGTTGATGAGCCTCCAACCCCAGCAACGTACATAATTGTCTGATACTATGAAAACTAGCCAGGAGGAAGTTTGTTGGCTGGTACCAACCAAATTTCGCCATATCCCATGATCAAAGTGTGTCTTGGTAATAGAGTGTTACCACCAAATTCTAATAGATAAACAAGAGCGATGGCAATAGTCTGGGACACCCTTGATCAACAACTGGAGAAGAGGTATCCCTCACCTGGCACTGGGCTTATTTGGCAACTTGTGGCTTCTGCGAGGGTCATTAACCCCTGTATAAGGGTAGTGTACTGGTCTGAATGGAAATGGTACACATAGGTTCATGCACTGGAATGCTTTACGCTAATTGTTTACGGATTAGGAGGTGTAACCTTGTTGGGGGAGTTGTCACTGCTCTCTCTGATGTGAGCTCTCAGCTACTGTCTACCTGCCTGCTACCAAGAAAGGCAGATTCAAGATTCACCCCCTGAAATTTTAAGCCATAAATAAACTCTCCTAAACATTTCCTCGCTAATAGTGGCATATCACTGCAACAGAAAAGTAAATGTGACTTCAACTCTTCTAAATGAAGCTTTAAAAATAGGCACCTCTTGTCTTTTACAAACATACTGAAGTGTTAAATTGTCCCTCCCCAGATAATCAATCCTTAGAGATGTTCTGGGAAACTTGATGACCTTAAAGCTTGCTCTGGAAGTCCCTATGATGGTTAATACTTAACTGCAGGTTGCCAAGAAGTAGAGTCAGCTAGAAGCCAAGTCTCCAGGCACACCTGGAGGGCTGTACTGATCACCTCTGGGCAGAGCCATGAGGGATGACGTTACCAGAGGTGGGGAAAAACACTCTACATGTGGGAAGCAGCAATGCAGAGCTCCATCCTGGACTGGACAAGGAGAAAGGAAACTGAAGAGTAGCGGCACTTTGTCTCCCTCTTCTTCCTGAGGCTATTATGTGGCCAGTTGACCCCAGTTCCCAGTACCATGACTTCTCTGCCACGGTGGATTGCACCCACAACTACCTGAACACACACCCTTCCATCCATCAACTGCTTTGTCAGGGTATACTATCATGGCAGAAGGAAAGTAACTATTATACTTAACACCTAATTGCCAAATGAGTATCTGGCTCCCAACCATGGAATGCTTGTAAGCATATTGGTCATATGATGAATTCTTTTTCCTTTTCTTTTTTTTTAATCATGTAACCTAGGTTGGCTTGAAACTCACAATGGAGCCAAGAATAAACCTTGAACTTTTTTGGTTCTCCTGCCTCAACCTCCTGAGTGCTGGCACTACAAGTATGCAAAACCATACCCAGTTTTTATGTGGTACTGGAAACTGGGCCCTTGGTTTCTTACATGCCAAATAAGTCCTTTATCAACTAAGCCGAGCACAAAACCTATCAACTACAATGTCTGAGAAGCCATGTCTATAACTTCTCCACAGAGAGTGCAAAGGGCATTTAGAGAAGGCTCTTCTATACCCTGCTAATTGTCATGTCTCAAGTATGTCAAGATCTATATATACATCTTCTCACCCTGATACTGCTTGAGCTGGCCAAACACCCAGACTAGCAAAAATCAATCTTTAATCTTCATAGACATGTAGTTTCCTTGGCAACTAGAAGCATAACTCGAGGCAGTTTACACAGCAAATGTAGTGTCAACATGTAGAAGGGCGTAGGTTTCACTTCCAAGTAGCTTAGTTGCATCAAGTTCCCCCTGACCTGAGTGACAATGGGGGAACTTAGAGGAAGGAAGCTCTAGATATCCCTGAATGTTTGTGGCTCAAAGTTTTATCCACCTTAGTTTTGAATTGGAAGTTCTCCATGTTTATTGTATACCTTGTGATTCTAAAAATATGAGCTCTATCCCCTTGGGATTAGTTCCTCTGACACCTAGTATTTTCAAAGGAAAGCACATTTAGAAGTAAAAATTAAAAAGCCACTAATCACACTTTTACTGTGATCAAGGTTGAGATGCTAATATGCTCTGTGAATGACAGCACATTAAAATGATCTCTGCAGTACTCCGCTTAAACTAAGCACAGAGACACCTTCCTCTTGGGACACCCCCAAAGCTTTCATGACTTGATTTGGGATGCATCTGTGTACAGCCCTATAGTGTACTTCCTTCAAACTATATTGAAAACACACTAGGTTCACAGTGATTTCAAACCGTGCGTCAAGGCAAAGTAATTTCACCTACCTGCTTAGAAGCCCTCGATGAATTTGCAGTCAACATCCCTTACCAGCTACTGCATCCCTGACTAGAATCCAAGTATCTGGTGTCAAGGTCTGTCTCTACTGACCTAGGTACCAACACTTGTGTACTATACTAAGAATGTATTTACTAAGAGGCCAAAACAAGGAGGAACTGACGCTAACACTAGACATTAACTAAATTCCCAACCAATACTAATGGTGTAAGGAAAGGGAAATGTTGGGTTTCCAACACAAGTGTATGAATTACTTCACTCAACATGCTCAGTACTGTGCGAAGATGGCTTTGGGGAACAGAAATGTCATTATTCCTGTCACTAGTAGGGAGCAAAAGAGAAATATTGCCTGGTGTTTACACAAGTAATGAAGGCCAGAGAGGCATTAATAACAGACTTGCTGAGTTATGGTCCTTCCAATAACTTATTTATGGAAACCCACTGTCTAGGTTAAGTCTTACATATTTAGAATATGGACATGAAAACACAGGACAGAATAAATCCCAACACACATAGCTCATGCTATATATAAAACCAACTCAAAAATTGCCCATAAATATAAAGTTAAAAAAAATTCAGTGAGAAAAACTTAGGAGCAAAATTCTTTGTGCCACAGGTTAGGCAATGCATATACCCAAAGCAATCTTTGAAAGAACAAATTAAAAAAAAAAAAAAAGCTAGATTTCAAGTGAGTAACTCCCACTCTGAAAGATACCACTAAGGGTGTCTTATATATTAGACAAGGAAATATATGAAGCTCTCAAAGGCCAATAAACAAGCCTCTTTGTGTACGTGGTTTAGACCCTGTTCATGTGTGCATGAAGGACAGACAGATGTCCTTCCTCTATCACCCTCCACGTCATTCTTTGAGACTGCCGTCTCTCAATGAGTCTGAAAAGCACCAATTCTGCTGGGCTGTCTGGCCAGCAAGCGCCGTGACCCATCTCAGTGTCCCGGTGGCAGGACTGAGGTGCTTATTCCACACCTGAGCTTTTCTACGTGAGTGTGGGGGTTCCTAACATGTCCTCATGCTTGCACAGGAGCACCTGAATGACTCAGCCATGTCCTCGGCCCCCTAGGACCTAATTAGAAATAGGAAATATTTCAATAGATACTTCACCAAAAGATGAGATGTGATGAGTCACTAGATGTCAGCCCAGCAGAAAGACCCAGAGAAACAGTGACAGCTGCCAGAGAGACTGGAGCAAGTGGACCCTCAGACACTGGTGACTTCAACCAAGAGTAGTGGTACAGATACCATGAAACAAGCTAGCAGAATTTTTGCTGTTATTTGTGTTAAAAAAGACAGTGTACAAGCCAGTGATCACTTTGAGAGATATTTAGTCAAGTGAAACCCAAGTTATATTCATATAAAATTTTCTATGTAAAAGTTTATAGCCACTTTACAGATAATCTCCCAAATACGGAAACAACCCCAAAGTTTCTCAAGGAGAATGGATATATAGAATCTGGTACAGTGCCATACAGTGGTACAACTATTGTTAACAAACAGCTGCAACATCATCGATGACTCTCAACTGCATCATGTGATGTGAAAGAAGCCAGACCCCAAGACTACATACTGTCTGACCCGATTTATGACATCTTCAAAGAGGCAAAGCTATAGCAATGGAAAAGAGATTTTAAGTTAGCAAGGGCTAGAGTGTACAAGGTATTCTTAGAGTGGGGTGAAGAAATCATTCTACATATTAACTATGGTAATACTTTAATAAAAAGTTAAGTTTTAGTTTTCATAGATACATGGTTTCCTAGGCAAGTAGGATGTACTTAGCAAAATTTAGAAAACAATACACCTAAAAAGGGTAACATGCATACAAATGTTATCTTCAGAAAGAAACAAAACCCACAAAGCTGGGCTGCATCAACAAAGATGTGCACTAAAACGGCACAGAGATAACTCTAATGTCAGTAAAGGAGGTACTTAAGATTAGCACAGTGTATATTCACAGCCATTAAAAATCATTTGCTTCTCCAAAGGCAGTGGTTTAGTAAAGTGCCCATGTTATAAACTGGGAGAGAAAGATGCACAAACTGGTCCTAAGGAACAGATACAATGTAGAGAACACAGAGCAGCCTTTAGTCTGCCTACTAGCCTGTGACTAGCATGTCTAATCCACAGTACACAGTGGTTGTGGGAAATAAGACTCAGCACGTTTACCTAGAACAATGGATGACATGGCTGATTAGTGCAAGGGCTCTAAACAAAATTATAGGCGCTAGAGAGATGGCTCAGCATATAAAACATGTTTGTCGTGCAAGCATCAGGACCTGAATGGATGCTCAGCACCCACATAAACTAAGTGCATGGTTTAACATGTCTGTGACGCTGGTGATGCTGGGAAGTGGGGAGATAGGCACAAGTGGACCCTTGGACTCTGCTGACCAGCCAGCCTGACCAAAGGAGAGAGCTCCAGGGTTAGTGTAAGATCCTGCCTCAAAGAATAAGGTGGAAAGTGACAGGGAGACAGAGCTGACGTTCATCTCTAGCCTATACCTGCACATGCCACAGACAAAAATATTAAAACAAAACGTGACTAGAGTTATCTGAAATGGGAAAGAGAGGGCAAATAAACCAAACTAATAATGTATTTTAAAAAGTTTTATTCTTGCAGATTTAGAAATTTGAGATTTTTAATAACCACAAAAGAAAACCTTTCACACCTAATGATTAACAGAATGTAGTGCTGTATTATCTAAACAGAAATCGTGCTGATGTGCCATAATAAACTGTCTATTAGTAAAAAAATACACTTTAGGGCACAGCATTGTATCACAAATTTTACAGAAGGGATACTTTGCAAGAATTTAATCAAACTAGAGTAACTGTATCTTTTTAAATGCAGCACTTAAAAATGTAACAACTCTGTGCATTCTTTTTCTTAAAAAAATGACCTTGTATGTGTAGAAATGCTGCTTTATTGCTGCAGAGGTCGAAGTTCAAGGCTCAAGAGGTACAGGAGAAAATACAAAGGTAGCCTTAGAAACTTGGTTCTGTTTATGTATAAAAAGGTAAAGTTTATAAAAGTTAATTTACAAACCAAGAACAAAAGTGGTATGCACGCATTATGTACATGCATCCTGAAAACATCAAACATTTCAGATGCATAGCCCAAACAACAAAAGACCACCACTCCCCCTTGTCAAAAAAAAAAAAATATTTTAAGTCACACCATTATTTTCTTCCAGGTGATTTACACATTTCTGAAACCATCAAGTCCACAATTTACTCAATCTTTTTCATGATACAGTATCTAGATATGCACAAAACTCATAAAAACTTAGTAATACACAGCGAAATGATCTAAGAATTAAAAACATGAGGGTAAGGCATTCCTGCTGGTTAGATGTCTGTGGTGATATGTTAATTTATAGATTCAGAGGCCATGGAACCAGGCTCACATGCTTTGGTGTCCTTCCCTAAGAGAAATGTGTTTTCATATACAATAAGTAATTGTCTTCATTTCACCCCCCCTCCCCAAGTTATAAATCCCCCTGCTGTACATTTCTGTTAAATCCACTACACTGGTTATATATTCCAGGTGCATTTGTAAAAAATGTGTGCACATTACCTCATGCATAATAAAATAAAATGTGTATGCTAGGCCAAGGCCATAATAAAGTTTCAGTGTACTTTGGAAAGAACAGAACTCAAATGCACCCCCATTTACTGGCTGGTATTTTTAACGGAAATCAGTATGTGAAGTTAAGCAGTGACCATAAAAAAGTACAAAAATCATTACAAAGCAAAATATCTTTGAACCTCTAGCCAATGCCAGACAGTTCTTCATTCAATAACACATAGCTTGTAGCATGTTTTCTGACCGTGGTTCAGGGGCATGCTCACTAATCTTCATCAGTCCCAACAAATGCTTAATATTACTAATTGCAGTATAAATTCTAAGAAAATATAATACTCAATAAAGTGGTTCCATTTAGATTTAGTAAGTTCAATCCATGTTCACATTGCTTAGTCCACTTCCTATACTCTAAGAATTAAAAGTGGTCAATCAGGACAGAAACACAGTTGGCTCCAACAAGGTAATTTGGATCTCCAGGAAGACACTTGTTTTGCCAGGTTTTAGGGTCACCTATGAGAGAAAAAGATTTTGATATCATTTAGGGTTGTCTGGACTGCTACCCACAATACTTTGCTATTATGGAACAAATGTAAACATATACAGAATTTTCTTCTATTTCTTCAAATATACTTATATTCAAACTTGGTGCTTTATTTTAAGCTTGCTGGCTACAAGTATTTAAACACTGTTTTAGAGGTTTCCTATGTTATTCAATTCATTGGCCTTTTCAATACAGGAATAAAAGTTATAAAGACTTGGGCAATCACATAGCTGAGACAGTTGGCCCTGCTACTCAGTGTACACAAGAATTAACAACACCTTCCTTTTGGATAGCACTACATGGTAGGTAACCCATTTGAGCAGAGTCTGAGAAATCACTGCTCACGCGCATTCTGCCAAGTTCTGCAGAACCTAATTCCTGACGACTCCGCCCCTTACAAAGTCAAACAGACTGCACCAGAGCTTCCCCCTTTTCTAGCTGTGCAACAAAATCATTTGTGGCATTTGTGGGAATCTAAACACCCACTGGCTATGTAGGTCTGAGGTCTTGAGTGTTTGGATTTTGAAGAAGCTCTTGGTATTTTCAGATTTGCACCCTACACAAAGACTTGGCAGTGGGTATAAACTAAGAATGATGGGGAAACAGCCAAGGGTGTTGAAACTCAGAGCTGCTGACTCTTCCCATGCCAGAAGAGCTCCTGTGCATGTGGAACAGTGTGTAGAGATGCTTCTGTCCCAAATGGCACCCACAGACCTGAGGCCATCAACCCACTAGCCCTCTTGGAATACAGGAGGCAGCCCCTACAACAAATGGTTGACTATCAACTATACCAGTTGTGTACCTTGTGAAGAGTAAGATATACATTACATTCAATAATGAATCAGGTATGTTTAATAAGAAGTCATTGAATTTCAGATACTGATGGGTTTATGTATTACTAGAGAACAAATTATTCAGACAGTAAGAAAATTATGACAACTCAAAGGCACCCTCATATTAGGTTTTAAGTTTCTTTCCACTGTATTAGTCTTTGCTGCATTGAGTCGGTACTTACCAACTCTATGCCTATGCATAGACCAGTAGCAGCAATGTAGTCCTACTGCTGGACTGGATTACACAAAGGTGTATTTATTTTCTGAGTGAACACAGCCCAATGCCCACAGAAAGTGTGTGGTCTTAGTACAAGGGAACAGTCCCACATGAATGCAGGAAAGGATGACTGTGCAGCTCATTTGCACATCACGTAAGGTCCTGTAGAGCACAAGCACCTGTAGCAGGCAGTTTGGGTAAAGCTGGCCTCAAACCTGCCACATTCTCCCTGCCTCTGAATGTCCATTTCCAATACTGCTTCATTTTTCCTTCACTACTTAGAGCTAGTCTACAAGGCTTTTTTTATCCCCCGACCCTTGGGGAACGCTTAAATATGACCTATTGTAAACTTTATATCATAATCTTTATTTTATACTAGACCAAACTGAAACTTATTAATACTCACTGATTTATACAAATTTAGGCGCAAAACTTTAAATTTTTGTTTTTTTATGAACCCTCTTAGGGTGTACAATATTGGTAATAAGAACTGACTTTTAGGTTACTCAAGTGAGAAATATGAAAATGCGGTGGAAGCTTTGAAATCATGAGCCAAAAAGCAAAAGTCACTTGAAACAGGGCATTAACAGGAGTTACTTAGAGGTTCACACTGAAAACAAAACAAAACAAAACAAAACAAAACACCCTTGGCCAGGCACCATCACTGTGGAAACTTTCTCTAAGGCTAGTATAAATATTTTGCACCTTGAAAAATCCGATAGATTATAAATTTTTTGAACCCCAAGAACAGCCAGTCTTTAGACAAGTGGGAAAGTCTCCACGGTTCCATATACGTTTACAGCATGCGCACCACAGATACATTTCAAGGAGGAGTGATGCTTACAAGGCCACAGGGACGGAGTGAGGATTTGTTCACACACAGCATGGGGAACACCAAGAGGTCAGACATTAATCAGTGACAGTACCCAAAGCCCCAGAGGACAGAGTGAAGACAGCATACCCGACGAGGAGTCGGATGATTTTAGAGCAAAAGACCAACCGTCAGGAGTCATGGACGCACAGTGTGGCAAGCGCAGCTCCACCGGCTTCAGGAACTTGAGGCCATGGGGCCCGCACATCACTAGAGGGCTCAGCAGAGTTTCACCTGGAGTCAAATAGGGAAAAGGACAAGGGAGACAAAATCTTTCCATCAGATACCACCTCACACTCCCTCCCAGGACATGCTTGCTAAAGCCAAATGAGGGCAGTTCTACATAGCAGTACTAAGAAAAATACAGTGGATGCTACAGTTTCAAGATTTTAACACTAAAGTATTAAAAAAAGTTACATTCATTTTAATATTCTGCCTAACTTAATGTGGCTGAAACAATATTTCAACACAAAACCAGTACACTCAGTCTCTCAGGTCCTTATTTTATCATTTCTAGTATGATATAATAACCAGTGGCTACTGTATTCCAGTGTAAGTCTATAGCATAAGACATTCACATGTACTTTTTGCAACTACTAGGTATTTTCCTGGGGAAAAAAATGGGGGTTGTGTGTGTTTGTACAGGTGTGTGTACATGTGTACACTGTGCTGGTGGAGGTCAGAATGCATCTTGCAGGAATCAGTTCTCTTCTTTGATTACATGGGCTCCACAGATCAAATTCAGGTCTCCAGGCTTGGTGTCAGGTACCTTTGCCCACTGAGCCATTTTGCTAGCCTACGCCTTTCATTTTTAAGTGTTTGCAACACATGCATTCAGGGATTCAAACACGACCAACAGTATTAGTCCTAATGTTTTTAAGGCAGAGTATCCCAAGAAAGTGGGTTACTGTATTTAATGAAAGCACAAACTGCTCAAAGAGTCACACCACAGTTCATCAGCATAGTGTGCTGATGAATCTAGAAAGGCTGTCTGTGAAAATGGCACTCTTGGTTCCCTTAGACTGCTCTACCATCTTCTAAGGACATTTCACTCACTGTACTGAGTGTTAGATAGTGTTGGCTCTTGAGGTAATAGTTGACAGGCAGGGCAAAACCTTGAGTGAATGACACCTAACTGTCTCTTTGAACTAGAAGGTTTGACAAATTTGATTAGATCAGGCAAAACAGCCCGGCCATCATGTGTGAGGACTGCTTAATGGCCTGCCATCTGACATCAATTTTTATTTCACACTGAGAGTCAAGCACTCTGTGTAGAAGGCCCTCATGCCTCCACTGTGCCCCATCCACCACATGCCAGTAATACCAATTCTCTGCAGAAAGCTCAGCGGAGAGGCCCTTTGTTGTCTGTACTTTGCCTAAACATTCAGAGGAGGCTTCCAGCTAAGGCCCGCGGCTGGCCGCTGTAAACACTGAGGCACACGCAGGACAATGCAGGAGGTGCTCCAGTGAAGCGGACAGGAACACACTTACCTTTCTCTTTATCTAAAGGTGGGAGGATGCTATTGTCTCTGCAGACTTTGAAATAGATTTCCTGCTCGATTCCTTCAGGAATGGCTCCTTGCGGGATAATTATACTAACACCAGTTTCTATGGAACTCAACACACCACCATTGCTGTTAAATATGCCACGGGCTGTAGCCACCACAGTATGACCATCCTCATCTTCATCTTCTTCCACAGCCGAATGACTGAGGGGTCAGAAATGGCAAGTGAAAATCCTAATAATACATACGGGCTCTCCTTTTATTATTGTTACAGTAAGTGTTTAACCTTATTTCTCCAAGCACTTTTTAGTGAAAGGAGGGATGGCTAAGAGCATACCCTTTCTAGAAAAATTAAAACCGCCTTTTTGAAGGCTACAATAATTACCAGTGTAATTTCAATGTACAGTGCTCTCACATCTACCGTGGGTCTTTAACAATAGTAAACATCCATGAAGTGGATGCTCTAAGTCACGATGAGTCACAGCTCAGTTGGTAACATAGGTAACAATGCAGGATGTCACTTGCCCAGCACTGACCAAACAGAAAAGAGCTTGTAATGGAGACTATGGTGGACTTTAGAATTTCAATGTGCACACACACGCTACCCTTCCTTAGTATACTCAGAATCCTGATGCCCAGGCTGCCGGAGGTAAAGCTTCCAAGGTTCCAGAGGTAAGCGCTTATATGGTATACACCTCAAAGAGCCAAGAATGACGGAGTAGGATGACTTACTTCAAAATGTTACCAAAGGCAGAGGGTATGACTGTTTCATAATGGAAGCTAGGTTATCAAGGCTTTGTGAAGAGAAGTTTTAAGGCAGAATTTTAATGTGACAAAAAAGACGGAGTGACAACATGAAGTACACGGAGGGAAGCCACAGATTCACTGAAGCTTGACTGCAGGGTCAGGGTAAACTCTTACAGCAAATGGAAAAGGAACAGAGCCCTTCACCAGATACGGTAACACCATGTAGCCCCTGCATAGCAAGAGCCCTTCTAGATCTATACAGGAAAGTAGACTGACCTAAGCACCTTGAGAAACAGACTTCAGGGGACCTTCCTGGTCCTTGGTTCTACCTGTGAGTGCTTCTCTTTTGTGGACCTGAAAATCTAAAGAGGCTGAACTGAGTCGAAGGTATGTGGCCAGACTGATTACTACGTAACAACCAGACAGAAAAGACTGCCTGGGTGAGGCTCTAGGTAGACTCAATTGCTTTACTACTGTTTTCAATTGCCATTTGAGGTTATTACCTTTCGACTCTTTCCTGCACCCGTGCTGAATAAATAGTAAATGAGGAATAGATATGTTTGCTCTTAGTCCTCAATGCACCTCCCACTGGTAGAAATTAAGTTAGGTGGTTAAAGGAGGTCAGTTAGCTAAAGATATGGGCTGGAAGATTAGATGACCAGAAGTTAAATGGCTTAACGCCCCCACAGCTATGTGATGCTGGTTGGGTACCCTGCTTTCTGTCTCTCAACTGAGCTACGAGTGATACAGGGATGATGACAATCCCTCCTGATGATATATGATCATTAGCTTTATAATTTGACTGACATCTTAGATCTCCTAGAGGACCTTCTACAAAATGGTATTTACTATAGTAACAGTTTAGTTTACAGGTAAAATTCAAACAATCATTTCAAGTTTTAGCATATAAACTACCTCAAACTACAGTTACAAAGTTGAAATCCCAGCACTTGGGTTGCAGGAGGATCACTGCCAGCTGTAGGCTAGAGAGAGAGAGAGTTCAAGGCCATCCGGGTTACGGCTCTAAATCTCTGACCACTCAGCATTCCCATTAAAAAAAAAAAAAAAATTGTCAGGCAATACTTGAAACAAAGGCAAATAAATATCTTACCTCACAGGAACAGCTTTAGGCACCGTACTAATATTATTTATTTGATATTTAGGCTTATCTGTGTGGATAGAGAAAGTTTCAACTCCACTGTCAAACTCAGGAGGCTGTGCTGAACTATGAGCTTTCATAAGAGTTTTTGGAGAAGTGGGAGTCTTTGAAGACAATTCAGGTTTATGTACAGTTTCACTTGGCAGAAGATTATGATTGAACTTTGGACTTTCAAATTTGCGTTCAAATGGCCGGGCAGAGCTTGTGTATGGCTTTGGTGTGAATCGATTGTATGCTGGAGTGACGGTTTTCTGAGTCTGTTCAGCTCCATTAACTGGAGCTTTGTCTGGGAAACTTTTCTGGGGATAGAAAGTCTGGGCAGGGTCTTCTCTGGCTGGCAGTCTGAAGGTTGCTGGCTTACTCTGAGATGGGGGTGGGTCTGGTTTGGACAGATACGAGTTTTGAAAATCCAACGATACTGAATTGCCTGAAAAACAAACACACACATTTTTTAAAAACTTTCTGCAGACCATTTTAACAACCCTTTGGTTTCTTTACTGCCGTAACATGTCCTGGTATTGAAGTGAAGTCCTGGGTCCTAGGTGATGTTAAGGAACACAAGTTGTAGTGTTCCTCAGACTCTGCATGAGGCTATGTAAGTGCTAGCTTCCTAAGACAGATGTCTTGAGAAACTTTGTTCCACTATCTAGACCACAAATTAGAAACAGAATGACAAATTTGACCATATAGAACACATCAGTATGGAAAACTTACCCTTAACCAAAGTCTTAAAAAACCAAAGAGGTAGCAACCCCCCAATGGGAGAAGACACTTAAAAAATGTGTGTGTGGTCATCAGTATTAATTACACCCGTTTTTCTATAAGACTAAAAGTAAAACTCATCAGGGAAACGTGACATAAAAACAAACTAATCATTAAAGACCACACCACACCTGGGAAAACAGCAAAGCGAAGATGCCAGACAGCTGCAAATAGCAGCGATAGCTACACTCAGCCGGAGCAAGAGAGAGCAGAGCCGCCCAAGCTCTAAGAAGTCATAGAAAAACGAATGCTGTTGGGAAAATGTCAGTTTTGTTTTGTTTTAAAGAACTATAAAGAAAACAGAAAAGCCGGGAGTGAGTCCTGTGCTCTCTTTCACAGAACTAGTACAACAGTGACAAGATCAGACAAAGACATTACAGAAAAACTATTCATCCAAATTCTTCCTGAACATGGTAATGTAATCACACTATCATAATAAAGTTGAAAAATCAGATGACCTTGTCAAGTTAAGTAAAAAAAAAAAAAAATTGCTGGGTGCAGTAGCACAAGCCTGTGATCCCAGCACTCAGGAGGCACAGGCAGGTGGATCTCTGCGAGTTCAAGGCCAGCCTGGTCTACAAAGAAGAGTCTAGGACAGCTAAGGCTACACAGAGGAACCCTGTCTCACAAACAAAACGTTTAAAATTTTAATTTCAAAGACTCTGCCTCTCCCCTTTCCCTGAGACAGGGTCTCTCTATGTGGCCTTGGCTGTCCTGGAACTTGCTCTATAGATCAGGCTGACCTCAAACTCAGAGATCCAGCTGCCTCTGTAGTGCTAGATTCTTATTTTATATATGTGTGTGACCACATGTACTTAGGTTCCCACATATGTGCCTGGTGCCTTTGAAGGCCAGAATATGATGTTGGAGCCTCTGAAGCAGGCAATAGAGGGTTGCCTGATGTGGGAGCTGGGAGCCAAATCCATGTCTGCTGTAAGAGCAGCAAGTGCTGCTTCAACACTGAGCCATTTCTGCAGCTCTCAAGAACAGAACATTCAACAAAATGCTTTCGGCAAACTAAGAGTACAGACAACTTCCTAACTATGATAAAAGGTACCTATTAAAACAAACCAATACCAGCAAAACCCTACAGCGAGGATCACTTATGGGAAAAACAAATATTTCTTCTTTAAGAAGGGAAACCAGCAAAAAAAAAAAAAAAAAAAAAAGGGCGATTTCCACTATTTGTTTCTTTTTCCTTAGATAGGTCCCTTAACTGTACATAGAATTTGCTGTATAGCCTAGTGGTTATGGCATACGCCTTTAATCCCAGCACTTAGGAGGCAGAGGCAGGCAGAACTAGGAGTTCCAGGCCGGACTGGTCTACAGAATGAATTCCAGGACTGCCAGGGCTACACAGAGAAACCCTGTCTTCAAAAACCAAAACCAAAAGAATCAGCTGTATAGCCATGACTAGTCTGTGTCTCCAAAGTGTTGGAGTTAAAGGCATTGACCACCACATGACCTACACATATGATAACTAGATTCTTCAAGACTGTCACCCTCTAATCTGACTCCCATGTAACAGACTAGCAAACGCACACCAAGAAGAGATAAATTGCATATTCGGGTAGAATATTATCTACTTATTCAAAGAGTAAGCATCATTCACTGAGATCTTATTGAAGGACGAAAACGTAAGCTATTTTCTGCGTAAAATTACATGGCTTTCTTACCTCCGTATCTTAAGGCAGAGCACAGCAAGTCTTACAAAGCGCTATTTAAATATTTAATATTATAGCTTACTTATTTAGAGAGAGTGTGCGTGAACATGCCATTGAGAGTATTCGATGTCAGCAGAGAACTGGCTGGGCTCAGTTCTTTTCCCTTTACCGTGTGGGCTCCAGGGTTAGAACTCACATTAGGCCTTGGGAAGCAACTTGACCTGCTGAGCCATGTCTATGGCTTTCAAATATTTAAACTGAGACATACCAGTGGACAGGTACTGCTTTCAAGATTTGGAGATTGGCTTAGAAATTAAGCTTAAAAAAAAAAAAAAAAGACAAAAACCCATTTAGCTACAAGGCTCATCCAAATATAATGATCATTTACATAAATAGGAGACAACACACAACACCTCTTCAGTGAGACTTACTATGTAGTCCTGGCTGATGTAGAACTTACTATCTGGACCAGGGTGGCCTCAAACTCACATTCATCTGCCCCTGCCTCTAGAGTGCTAGGATTAAAGACATGAACTACCATGCCCAGATGACATACATTTTCGACAAAATCTTTACTTTTCACCGTTACCGGCCCAAACACCCTTTGAACTATTTTTTTAATGTTAAAGTTACCTAAGCTTCAAAATAAGAATTTAACTTCATAAACATCACTATTACAGTAACATGTCAACTTCTTAACTTCCTACCTTCACCCTGGACGCCCTTGGAATGTATCTGGAGAGAAGAGCTGGACATAGGTGGGGCTGGTTGGGTATACTGTGAGGGCAATGGAGGAGGAGGAGGCGTGGCCTGAATTGGATCATATCGTTTCTCACTGAACGATCTATCCACAGCATCAGTTTCGGGTTTTCCCCTATTTAAAAGAAAAAAGAAATTCCAATACTGGAAAATCACAAAACAAGCCATTGTTTCTAAAATATCCTTAAATCTTAAAATAAATAAATAAAAATAAAAGTGTGTCTGGAAATGTCACAATATATTCTCATAACTATAGGTGGTTACTCTACCAAAATTTACAAACAAATTCATCAGCACAAGAAATGTCAAGACAGCACAGATACTTGAAGAATATTAGTAAAACATCCAGAAGATATAAATTAAAAGGCGGATGAAATTTTGGGTATACTTTTTATTTGTGATATTTATAAATATAGATTTAAGGAAGTTTTGCAAATATTTTGAGAAATATTATTTTGGCACAAACCTTCCTTAAGTTCACATCTAATTTTGTATCTCAGGTTCAAAGTCCTGGTGTCAAGCATACTCTAAGCACCATTAAACATGATGTTATATATCCTCCAAAGTTAATAAGCTTTTCCAGCAAAGAGCCAGATAAATAAAAGGACTTGCCTTTTTGAGCCATAGGACCTCTAACTCAACTATTCCACTTGGCTGGTATCGGGAAAGTTAGACACTGCCAGCCAGTGGATGGACAGGGCTGTGCTACAGTAGCACTGGAAAAGCAGGGCATCTTTAAAATCTGCCCCAGTTTCCTGTTCCTTTACCTCGTTTAATGATCGCTAGAGTAGCAGACACTGCTTTACTTTTCAAGGCTTGTCTTAGTAATTTGTGCCATGTATCCTTAGTTTTTCAAATTGCCAATTGTTAATAAGTACCACATAAAATTTAAACAGAAGAAATCTAAACAGACCCATAATTGCAACGCTGCCATCTGAGCCTTACTGCAGAGTGCCAAGCTGCACCGGCGTTATGTGCACAGACAATAGCATGTATTTTAAATGCATATTTGTTTTCATACAATATTTTTGTTGAAGAAATCTAGTTTTACTATTAGCTTCAGATTTAGCTCGTACCTTGCTTATTTATAAGTGTTTGGACTTAAATGTTACAAGAAAACATTAAGGTCTGAAAGTGCACATAATGCCAATGACACAGTGAGGGACACCTCATCAACAGCCTCACATCAATGCCAGTCTTACCACTTGATGTTCCTTTTCAAGTAGTCATAGCTAGTGTAAGAGCCAAGAAATCTAGGTGATGGCAAAGCAAGCGCAATAGAAAAATGAAAGAAAACGGTCAATCTAACTAAGAAGTTTTACAGCAAATAGAACTCAAATGTCATTTAAACATATTAACCAATATCCACAATCTTAACATAGTTTGCTTCATACAAGAACATATACTAACTGTCATTTAGCCAAAGGAATTGGCAATATATTGTCACACAGTCAACTTAGTTAGCCTTGCCTGCCAACCCACCCCACATATTCTAGCTGACACTGCCAAAGAAAACAATGCACTATCATCCTCAACTTCTGCACACATACACCACAGCAGCTAATGGTGAGCAAAGAAATGGGCCAGGATAAGGTGCAGCTTAGTGGTAGGGGTACTTGCCTCTCACATTCCAGTCCTAGGCTCAACCCCAACACCACTCAAAAATAAAAGAAAAAAGAACTTGGGGGGTAGCAGCACATGCCTTTAATCCCAGCAGAGGCATGCAGGGTCTGTGAGTTTGAGGCCCGCCTCATCTACAGAGAAGCCCTGCCTCAGATGTGGGGGGAAGGAGAGAGATAAAGCAAGGCAATATCAATAATCAGAATAGTCAACAAATTCTGAATAAATGAGTCCCAGTTAAAAGAAATGCTGGACAAAAGAAACTACGTAAGTGAAGACAGGAGAAGAGACACATGTTTCTTGACATGACAGGTATACCGATCCCTTAATAAAGATGAACTGGCAAATGGAAACACATGGACCTTTCAAACACGGCTATGATCAACTACATTCTTTTTCTTTCTAGCAAGTCCTCATCCATCTTTAGGGGTAAGCTAAATCTTGTGGTGGGTAGATACTTATTTGTAAATTGCCAGAGAGGATGCTTGTAGCTTCTCTCCTCTAATAATGTCACATAAACAACAAAGTACTACGTGCCATTAATCTATCTCTTACAATTAGGTAGCAGAACGGCAAAATAGACACTACTTCATTCAATGGCAAAATTTACCTGTGAAAACTATTACTAACACGGGTTCCTCCCAGATCTGTGCTGATTAACAGTGGGGTGGATGAATAACACTGTAACCTTTACTGAGCTTCATTAATTCAATAAATAATGGATTCTAGGGAGTGTTCTAGACCCTACTTCAAATAATTAAATTTTCACCCTTAAGAAAAAACTAAATTAACATGAAACCAAAAACACTTTTTAAGCCAGGCCTGGTGCATGCTCTAAATCCCAGCACTTGGGAGGCAGAGGCAGGTAGATCTCTGAGTTTGAAGACAGTCTTGTCTATATAGTGAGTTTCTAGAACAGCCAAAAATACATAGTGAGACCCTGTCTCAAAAAATACAACAACAATAACAAAAAGTCACCAGGGGTCTCTTCAGAGACTGATACAACAACCAAGGACTATGCATGGAGCAGACCTAGGCCCCCTGCTCAGATGTAGCCAAAGAGGCAGCTCAGTCTTCATGTAGGCTCCAAGTAAGGGGACCAGGGGCTGTCTCTGACATGGACTCTGTTACCTGCTCTTTGATTACTTCACCTTGGAGAGGCAGCCTTCCTAGACCACAGAGGAAGAGGAAATAAGCAGTCCTAAATAGACTTGATAGCCTCTTCAACTGCAGTCAGTTGGCAAGGAAGGAGAGCTCCCCCTTTCAGAGACTAGGGGACAGGGATGGGAGATGAGGGAAGGAGGGTGGGATCAGGAAAAGATGAGGGAGGGGGCTACAATCAGGATGTAAAATAAATTAATAAAAACAAACAAAAGAATAAAGCCACAACAAGCATGATTGAAAAAAACAAAGCCAAAAACAAACAAACAAATAACACAAACAACTTTTTATCTGATTCACCAGCAAATTTAAACATAAATATGTATTTTTTACATTTAATTTTATGTTCATTGGTGTTTTGTCTGTGTGAGGGTGTTGGCAGCTTATAATTACAGACAATTGTGAGCTGCCACGTGGGTGCTGGGAATTGAACCTGGGTCCTCTGGAAGAGCAAGCCAGTGTTTTTAACCACTGAGCCATTTCTCCAGCCCTGACATAAAAATATTTTTAAGGCCATATCCTATTTATCAGGTATGTAGAAGGGTAAAGTATCTCTTTAAACCCCTTGGTCCTCTTCTAACAGGAATTAGTAAGTTAAACAGAATACTTAAAGGTGATCATTTCTGGGCCAAGAAAAAGGGTCAGCAAGTAAGGCACTTGCTTCGAAGCCTGACAACCTGAGGTCAGTTTTCCCATCCTCCCTCTACCTAGACCAATACAATGGAATAAAAGAACCAACTCCCAAAAGTTGTTCTATGAACTTCATGTATACACTGTGATGCACCCACTTTTCCAAAAACAAATAAATGCATTTTGTTTTGTATTTTTATTAAAGACACATTTAAAATAAATGACTACTTGGAGCTAGAGAAATGGCTCACAGTTACGAGCATTGCAGAAGACCCTGAGTTCAGTTCCCAGCAGCCATATAGTCGTTCACAGCCATATGTAACTGTAATTCCCAGGTATCTGATGCTCTGTTCTGGTTTCTGTGGGTACCAGGCATGTACAAGCACATGTGTAGTACACATACACACGTGTACAAAAGACTCCTACATACTATATACATATATATATATATATATATATAAAAGGACTACTACAGAATATATTCCTTTGCCTATCAGAAATTGAGCTTAACTGACTTGATATTGCCAGGCACCTGTCTAATTTTGTGCTAGAAAAATGTATTATTAAATGCAGTACAAAGTGCGCATTTGAATTTTCACAAGCAGGTTTCTTCAATATGAAAAAAAGTTAAGGAGATTGAGATGTTCTACATCTTTACTAACGTCTCAGAAAACAGGAATAACTAAATTGGGTCTTCGATGTTACAAGTTTCAAAATACATTCTAGTGGAACTTCACTCAGTATTAGCTGTCACACGGTTTCAGAGGCTCCTCAGTGCTGTGGTTCAGTAACAACGGGAATGCCTTTTAATCTTGAGCACAAAACTCACACGCCTTTTTGTCTGAGCCTCAGTTCCACTTACTTAAAGACTACACTAGGTGTACTAGAAATGGATTTTCAGCTAGAATAAAATGCCCCTCACCTCCTGGGGTGAAGTTTATCTGATAATGAATGTGATCCTCCTCTGAAGTTAGAGATTCCTGCCTTCCAGACCATCTGTCTTTTGACTTAGGATCTGCTTGGGCAACTCCCATAATTTTATAAACAAATCCTCTAATAAAATACATCTGTTTTTGTTTCTATGGGTCTCATTTTGAGGCATATAAGCCTACTAGTACATGTGTGGGACCATACCCCATCTCTTCAGAGCAAACTCTGTTGGGGTCCAAGTAGAGATGTACCAACAGGAAGCACATATCCAAGCACAAGAAGAAAATGTTCCAACACAGAAGTCACAAAAGAAGGAAAGAAGTGGGGGGGGGGGACGGGGACGGGGACTGAGAACCAAGAAACTTGTCATGTCACCACATCTGGTGGTCTGTTGGACTCTAAGAACACCCGTGCTCCAAAAGTGAAGAAACGGCAAGTGCTTCCTACCTCTGCGAAAACACAGCCAAACCCCAATACCTGAATTTCTCCATTCTCCCTGTCACCTACCTATTTTATGTCTTAGACAAAAACAGAAATAAGGAAAAGATTACCATTTTATGTGTCCCTATGTGGAGAGACTTAAGATTCAAATTAATTAGGAGATCCTCAGTTTACTCTTTTCATCAAAACCCTTGATTTTAGCAATTTTCCGTACATCAAAACTCTGAATCTGATGTTAAGGTGGAGAGCAAAAACCACATACCACAGCCTCTAGAGAGTGGCAGTGTGGAGTGGCACACCGCGTCTAACTTTTTTAGTGCACTGAACTCTTACATTATGCAACTGAAACTTTTTGCTTTGTCCCAGCTTTAAAGGTAAGTCTGAGGCGAAACAACTTACTTTGAAGAGTAACTAGAAAAATTGGGCTGACTCTGAGAATGGACCGGTTTGGCATGCTCTGAGTGATGGCTGGCAGGAGTATGTGCAGAAGGCTTGGTCTCAAAACTTCTTCTGTCAAAGTAAGAGAGCTGTTTCCGGTAATACTCTTCATCTTCTTCAGGGTCATAATGATTTGCTCGAACAATATCCTCAGGTGGCTTCACTTGAGGTTTCTGAGGCTCTGGGAGCCTGATGATGAGTAAAAAGTGAAACAAAATTTTAATGTTAATTTTACAAAGACGTTTTTTTCCTTCCTTTTGTCTATGTGCATAGGCCAAACTCAGACACTGTTCTTCAGGAGTAGTCTACCTTGTTTTGTTTTTGTACTTTCATCATTTTGCTGACAGCTGTGACTATTTGGGCTTTAATGGCATAGTCAAAATATCCGCATGTATATTCTAAAATAATATACTCACGCTGTATATGCAAATGTAGGCTCCTTATGCTTCAGGAATATCTTACTACAACTCAATGTCTGTTTGTTAAGGGGTTTCACAGCAGGTGAGAAGCAATGAGAGAGGACAGTAGTCAAGATACTAGAGAGCTATAGCAACACATCAGCGACAGAAAGTGACTTTAAAAATCTGAAACAAAAGGGATTTTTTAAAACTTTAATGTCGGACCAATAAATGGGTCTCATTATAAGCAAACAGCCCAATCTGTTCAAAATCCTAGAGAGTAGAACAAGGAAATAAACAAGTCATGGAACAGGTTAGACAGTAGTTCCTTCAGTAAATGCAACAAATGAGTGTTAGCCCATCTGTCACTTTGGGGCATGGTTGAGAGCACAGGTCAAAGAGCAGGGGGGTCACACTTCTCTACTCTAACATACCCTGTATGCTAGCACCCTGAAGCCCCAATCTTAGCAGCTCTCTTTGTACTGTAATACAGAAAAGGGCAGGGTTAGCTAATGTGATGTGGTTAACACAACGTCTCGAACTTTACTACATGCTTCCTAAATGAATAATTTTAGTGACTTAAGTAAATTTGAGTTTGTTTTCACTCCTATAAACTAACAGTTCATATTCTGAACATACTCAGAATGGAGAAAACAGTATGACTTTACAACTTTTGTTTCAGCTGGGCACGGTGGTACACCCCTGTAATCCCATTACTCAGTGAGGCAGAAACAGGCAGATCACTGTGAGTTTGAGACCAGCCAAAGTGAATCCAGGACAGCCAAGGCTACACAGAAACCCTGTCTCGAAAAACCAAAACCAAACTTTTTGTTTCAACCATTTGCTTTAAAAACTAAACAAAACAACCTAACTTTTTAAAAAATTTGTTTAGTAAAGCTTTGTCTCAGAAGCACATGAAAGCCCTCTTCCTGTGGTCAGGGTTCACCAGGAAAGGTAGCTGCTTAGCGTGAGGAATTAAGTTCCTCTCTTCCTCCTCACACCTCTCCTTTACTAAATAGTGATCCGTCTCTCTCTAAGAAACGAATTTCCTGTTTGGATTCATGACATAGAGCACACCTACCTGTAGAGTGTTTTGTCATGCTCACTAAACTGATTCTGAGGAGGTTTAGGGCCGGTGAGGGAAATGCTTGAAGGTTTAGATGCTACTTCCAGAGGCTGCGGAGAACAAGAGAGAGAGAGAGAGTTAGCAAGGACGGTACCACTGGAAGAAGCGGGAGGCTAAGAAACGTCTGAACCTCACGACTGTCTCCAGACTCGGGCTAAAAACCACCCCACCTTTGTACCTTGAAGCTGGCAGTGTCGTTTACATCTTTCTTGTTGTCCAAAGACGCAGATCTTTTGTTTTCAAACATTTTGACTCTGGTGAGCACTGACTGTGGTTTCATTGCTGGATCCTCCTCTTCTTCAGTTAGCACTGGGGGTGGAGGCGGTGGTTTGGTAGTGGAGGGCAGAACTTCTGGCTTATGCTGAGAGGACGGTATCAGAGGAGGAACAACTGCAGCACCATGGAGAGGCTCGTAATGTCCTGTTTTGGAGGGAAATCCCTGTGGCGGCACTTGCTCATAACTTCGTGGGTACTGGTCAAAGTACTGCTTGGGCTCGGATGACTTAGGACCTGCTGAAGAATAGGGCTGTGCTTCTGGCCTGTATCTGTTGTGCACCTCATATGCAGAAGTTGGCTGCTCTTCATGTCGGAGAGTAGAGGTTCGAGGCAGCTGTTCGTAGCGTGGTCTACTGTCATATGACAGAGAAGCTGGCTCTTCAAAACGTGGGAAATAACTTCGTTCTAAAGCCTCTTCAGGATGCTGCCTGGAGTCCAGGTCTCGAGAATGCTGATTATCAAAAGAAGGCCGGGGCTGGTAGGGCTGTTTGTCATCATAATATGACCACTGGTCTTCATAGGTGGGGATTCGATCTTCATATCGCAGGCGATGGTCATAGTTTCGAGAAAACTGGTCTGTGTAGCTTGAGGAGTCATACCTGTACGCAGGCTGCTCAAGGTCTCTACTTGCTTGTTTTTCGACATACGGAAGTTGGGGTTCATAGGCTAGATTTGGCTCTTTATCTGGCCTCTGCCCCGGATGACCAACACCTGGTTGTTTTAAAATATTGTTTTGTCTCATCATTTCTTCAGGATATGGCTCCTTCCTATACACCTGCATAAAAAAATAAAAAATAAAAAAAAAAAAAACCAAACCCACATTTGAGGTCAAAGGCTTGTTTTTAATTCCATTCTATTTTATTAGGCCATGAAAAATATTAAGTTATAATTTTAAAATGCGGAATGGTATGTTCTACCATTTCTAATGGGGACACAGCAGATTAGTGGAAAGAGCTAGCTCAAGTGGAAGCTCAGAATTTACAATGCAGGTAGGAGTGTTTATGCTTTAGATTGTACCGACGAAAAGGAAGTTAAAGACAATTATTCATTTAATAGAAAATTAATTTATTGAGTGACTGATTCTATTTGATTTTGACACTGAAGATAAAAATCACAAAGAAAATGTATGAGCACTGTAATTTATATAAACATAAAAATGTTATGAATCTGAACTATATATTAAAGGAGTCTAGAAGCTATTAAAATCAAAATTAAAAGCAATAAAAATTATTGAAGCACAAATTTTAAAAGGCCTCGTCACACAAATAATCAATATACCATTGGAAGCCATGCAATCTACAAAACTGAAATGATTTGTCTTGTCAGAAAAGCACTACAGTGCACAAGCCCAGTTTTAAAAAAATAAAAGGCAGAAGGAAAACTTAAAGGGCGAAGCAGTAATAATCATGTGCCAGGTTGATGGAGAGCAACAAATCAGGGCAACACTGCAGCACAGGTACCTTGGCTGGATCTACATGCGGCGACAGTGATGGTCCTTGATCTCTGAACATTATGTGAGCTGCCTCAGTACTTGGTGCTCCTAAAGAATCAGCTTGTGATGCGTGCGAGGAGGGAGGAGCTGGGGTGGGCTGCTCCAGGTTGACATTAGTTAAATCTATATTATGAGTAACCGCAGAGGCTGATGATGCTGGGTTTGTTTCAGGCGAAAGGTAAGGGACTGGAGATGAGGCTTCTGCTTTCTGTGAAGTGTTTAAAATATTTTAAATATAGTGTTTGTGTCTATTACTAACTTCATGCTCAATTTATAGTGATTGGTAGACATTAAGTGTGCTAATCAGCAATGTTAGCTATGAGCTTGTGTGCTATATTTTTATTGAAAATTTCAATATAATGCTGTGTAAGATGAACGCAGAAAACTCAGAATAAAGCCCTTGGTCCTCTCAATCTGAAATTAAAGATTAGGTTGTAATCTGAGGAAGAAAAGGTATATTCTTTAACTTATCACCACACTCTCCAACTTCATACTGCACCTCTACCTCTAAGCGCCGAATGCTTGCTGCTTACCTGTTGAGTGGCTGTCTTAAGTCCAGGGGAGTCTATTCTATGAATAGCTTGTGGCTGCGCTTGTGGTGAGTAAGGAGGATATGTTTGGTTTTCATGATGCATTCCAGAGGAGTCCTCTCTTACAGGCTCAGAGGACCGTGTAATGGCAGACTCCGGTGGAGTCCCCACCTCATCATTAAGAGTTTCATCTAGTTCTTGATCAGTGTAGGCCCCGCCTTCTGTATCTGTGTCTTCATAGTCAGAAGTGTGTCTACTGTCCGTGCTATACATTGAGTACTCACTACCTGGGGCTGACAGGTAGGACAGACGATCATCATGCAAATCAAGGTCATCACTTGTAGCACCATCCGCCTGGGTCAAATAAAAGTAAATTAATAATTTTATTCAGTAGTTCTTTAAGAGATGGCCTTTATTTTACAAGAAAGATTGAAAAGAATATTGTTCTTTGGAGAAATCATATCTATTTCTTGATATTTCTGATGAGGAAAGGTCAAGAAGATTGTACAAGCACACATGCAGATACACGTAGCATCCCCTGAGATAGAAAGGGTTTGGATGAATCAACAGTGACTGACTATCCAGGACACAGCTAGGGCCCAGCCACAGAGAACAGAAAGGAACTCTGGCAGGACACACAGTTGTAAAGCTGGCCTCTAGCTTTTCATCCAAAAGCAAGGCGAAGAAGAGAACACTATTAAAACAAGCTCACACAAACAAGGGCACACTGACAGAATAGCACTTGTGAGAACAACTATGAAAATAAATCCCACAGTAAGCTAAGAAATACTGTATTTATAGCTAAGAAACAGATTTTTTTTTAATTGGCATTTGGTTCTTAAGTCTTTTTATGAAGTAACAGAAAGCCATCACCTGCAAAGTGGCTATCACAATTAAGAAGACGTTCTTTTTTATCTTTCACAGACGTAATAGCAAATGGATGAAAAAAGGAATCTGCAGTTATGTTTTTTCTTTTGCAAGTAATTAAGACTTGAGTTAGTTCCTAACAGTCTATGCTGATGAGCTTCAGATCAGAAAGAAAATGAGAGAAGTACATGAGGGAAAGGGAACTATGGGCTGTAATCAGCAGACTGTAACTGGACAACAGTTTGAAACTAGTACTTGAGTTAAACAGAGCAGTCTCTGAAGATCTTACATGAGAAGTGATGGAACTAGAATCCTGGTATCATAAGGACTTCTTCCATTACAGCATGGACTACTACGTGAGGAATGTTGAGGCTCACTCTTTAGGTAGATGCACTAGTAGTAACTAGCAGGTGTGGTGCAGCTCTGAGTCTCCTGTGCCAAAAGCATGGTCTTGGGAGCCAGATCTCAATAGTGCTTTTCATGTTCTCGCTTGCTTCAGTGAAAGGCTCAAACACTATCTCTGCTAAGATGAGGGGAGGCTCTGCCAGGCCATCAGCAGAGAACCTGAGGGCTATGCTCGGTTACAGGGGAATCTCTCCCACTGGTCTCTAATTTCTATAATGGCTACTGCTGAAGAGAAGTCTTCTTACCATCTACTCTGATCTCTAACTTGCTGGGAAGGAGTTAAAGCTTGCAGAAGAATCACAGCATCCAGCAATGTATCTAGCTTCTTGAAACACAGAAGCGAGCAAGAGCCATGGGTTGTTTTGAAGTAGGAAATGTTATGTCTTAATATTAAGAAACACTCAGGATGACATTTCTTGATTTCACAAAGAAAATAAGAGTACGTCAGACCTTACAAAAAAAGTAACTATGTGGAAATTAAGTCAAATGTTTACTTCAGAAAAGTTGGTGAAAATGAAAAAAGTTCTTTTCTCCAACAATCTATCCATTCTGATAAAACATACTTGGATGGAAGGGGCAGCAAGAGAAACCAAGTCTGATTTAAGCTGTAGTAACTTCTCTGACTTACAAAATGCATCAAACTCAGCAATATTAAATATTCCATCTTTCCTTACATAAAAGGCTGTGGTAATCCTTTAAAACAAACCAAGTTAAGTATACAAAAGTATTATAAGGAGAATTTGTAGAAAATTAAGATTTGTGGATAAACTTTCAGGCAGATATGTGTAACTTTGTACATTTGGGGAATAAATTTAGACTGATCTTAAGAATTCAGTTCAAAGTGAAGGCTATCAACATTCCACTTGGCAAAGGGTAGTAGGAGAATTATGTAGTTGCAGATGATTAGCATAAAGAAGACAATCCCTCTATCAAATGCCGCGAAAAGTAAACCTTGTATGTTGGTAAAGTAAACCTTGTAAATTGGTGTGAGGTTTTCCACCTTGATTTTCCTGGTGTCCAAGCTGACATGTGAGTTATTCAGAGTAGTCTATTATCTCATCTGCACAGTCCATCTCCCAACCTGGTCCACCACGAGAACAACTACAATTCTCTTGCTTTATTGCAGATCTAACTGTAGATGTTTAATAGTTTTCTTGCAGAGGTCACAAGTTTCTGGATAGGGAGCTCACTAAGCATGCAGCATGCACTGCCAGAGCAGCTGCACAAGAGCCAGGCACAAGGGAGAGGCATGCAGGGGAAAACACAAAACTCAAACAAAGAAGGCAATATAAAAAAGCCAAAAACAAGCCAAAAGCCCAGAGGGACTCTCAATATTCCCTAACAGCAACATGGATCTGATGAGGGTAGAGACATTAAAAACAAAGATTCCTTCAATAGTGTACCTTGAAAAACAATTACCTGTCTAAACAAACACATCTTTCCCATCAAAGACTGCTATAAACCTGGCTGACACCAGAAAGCAGCCACTTTAGCACTAGCCATTCGGGGATATGTAAAACCAAACTCCAAAGCCAGAGAAAGATCACTAGTTTTTTTATTGTTATCCAGTAAGCTGAGGGAACTTCTAAGGTAAAATGGAAGGGCACAGTTTCAATGTTTCCTAGAGCTTTAGTGGACTAGTGGGTCCTGCAACACTCAGGAGGGCCATGGGAGGTGGTCCCACACACTACTTTTACAGAAACTTCTCACTGAGGCCCATAAATCCCTCTGCCCTGGGGAGGAGACTGAAGCCAAGTTTAAAGCAGTCTCTCCCCAACAGACAGGGACAGAGTCAAAACTGGTTTTCGTGTAATCTGAGGATTCTTTTAACAGACAATCTGCGAGACTAGTAATTTAGTGGAAGAGGAAATACAGCAAGCTTTCAACTTTAGAACCACTACATACCAATGATAAAAGCATTATAAAAGCTTTCCCAAAATTTCTTGAAGATATTAATCTAGTAAGAAAAAAAAAGGTAATTCAAAGGCATTTTTAATTAGTCATGTAATTTAGCAAGTATAAATAGTAGCAGGAGACTCCATACCTTCCCCTCAGAGACCCACACCAGCTGGTTCTGTTGCTGTTGAATGGCTTCTTTCAGGGCACCGTACCAACCATCATTCATTGAGTTTAAGTTAATTGTAGCTGAAAATGAATGAACAATGTAGTTTTATGGTTAGACCACTGCCATGAGTGAGGAGAAAACATCCAACCTTGTCCACTATCAGTCTGAGGAGACGGTACTGGAGAATACAAGTATTTCAAATTTCTATTTTGATATTCATTACACTTTTCCTTTCAGCCATTTTTATCTTTTAAATCAACAGTAAGTTCTCCAGGCTAGACCATAAAAAGCTATAGCATTTGAACAACATAACCTCTTACTTCTGTGTATTATCACCTAAACATTTTAAGGTGAAAGAAAACGTTTAATATACTCACTTGTAAAAAGATGGTGATTATTTTTACGAAGTTTATGAGACCGTTCATATAGTTTCCTGGCACTTTTCCGAGACTCTGGACATAACCTCATCCTCATTGTTTTCACTCCTTGCTTAGAGTCAGGGTTAAGGAACACAACAATTGGATACCACTGGGCATAATTGAGACGATCGACTGCATTTGGCGTTACATCTAATAAAGCATGTTTGTCCTAGAGCCAGGGAGGGACACACACAAAAACACACGGTGCCGTTAAAGCTCACTCTTTCTAAAAAGCCCACAGACGCTGCTATTCTTCAGTGTGAGTCAAGCCCTGCGATTGCTATGTCTTAGGAGCACTGATTAAAACTTTCTAATCAAGGGCTGGAGAGATGGCTCAGTGGTTAGGCCTGGCTCCTTTTCCAGAGGTACTGAGTTCAATTCCCAGAAACCATATGGTGGCTCAAAGCCATCTGTAACATGATCTGAGGCCTTCTTCTGGCACCCAGGCATATATGCAGATAGAGCACTCATAAACATCAAATAAATAAATCTTTTTTAAAATTTCTAATCAAAATCTCCAGCCCAATTTAAAAAACTTTTCATTAGTTATTTTTCAGTCTGTGAAGTCAGTGCAGCAACATGTTCCTGACATCTCCTTTCATATATATGTACATTCTAAATTGCACTGCTTTAACAAACCACTAATTACATCTAAACATTATTTCTGATGTTGATCATAACTATGTTCTTGAAAGTATTATAAATGCTTTTATACTATAAGGGCTTAATATTCTTAGGCTACACCAGTAATAATGTTGGAGAGTTTTCCCTTTGTTACATATTAAATCTCATTTAAAAAAAAAAAAAGCTCTTTTTTTTTTTTTAAATAAAGAATAGGCCAACTTAAACTTACCTGATCTATGATCTGCTTTATTGTATGAAGGCGAATAATGCCAGAGCTGCGATGGTCAGTTCCAGCATCTCGTGGTTCACTTTCTATTCATGAAGACAGAACAAAAACAAAACAAATGTATTTCCAGTGGTTAGATCAGAATTTCTCAAATAGTGGGCTACAGACATGCTGGAATAACACCTGTCTGCAGGGCTGTGCTGTACATTGTGGCATGTTGAGCAGTGTGGATTCTATCCACTAGAGGTCAGTAGCACGTCATCAAGAAAAGCCCTTATTCATCTATTGTAAAAACCAAAAATGTTTTCATCCCAGAGGATGGAAATCTCTAAAGGAGGTAGCTAAGCATTTACTCCCTGAACCTTGACCCCTGGAAGACATACCTATACTAAGTCAGACAATACATGTCCCAACAGAACCAGGATTAAGAGAAGGCGAGTGAGGCACTTGCTTTGGGAGTAAAACCAAGAACTTTGGTAATCAAAATAAATCTTTTGTGGCACTCTTTATTTAAAAAGTCACAATGGAAGGAAAAAAAAAAAAAACAAAAGCAATGGGTTAGGAAAAATTATCAAATGTGATAAAATACCTCACCTAGCATGAGATGAAGTTTTAAAAATTGCACTGATGTGTTTGCTTTCATTAAGGCCAGGAAAATGAAATTACAATAAAGTGTTGTTTGCTACAAACAAAACATATAAACATTTTTTTTAAAATCTGAGTTTTAATATGTTTATTTTTTCTTCATTGTTCCTTCAACTCCATTAATATTCCTAAAAAAGATGGGTCCAAAAAATTCCTAAGATTAAGGATGCTTTTTTCCTTTGAGGAAAGGACACCATCCTCCAGAGTGACACAAAAACTATGGTTTCCTTTGTGTAGCACAGTGACCACAGAGAACCAGTCAGCCACGACGGGCTGAGATCAGCAACAGTGTTGCAGCAAATGGCCGGGGTTTCCAGTCAGATACCCGACTTATCTTACCAGAACTGTAAGCACTGGAGCTGAGGCGGTGGAGATGCGGCGGCCTAGGTGACATCTTGATGGCCTTACCTACTATCTGATACATAACATGTCTGATGCAACAGTACACTTCACTTCTTCACTAAAGAGAACAGTGATGTTCACGCCGCAAACAGAAGTGTGCAGGGAATGAAACAGGCTCTGGTGTTTTCGATCAGAAAAGACAGAAGGACAAAGGGAGCAGAGGCCCCGAGGAACAGGTAAAGTTAGGGTGTGACTGCCAGAAAAGTGGCAAGAGAGAAATCAGCCGGGACTTTCAGGTGAAATAAAACTTCTAGCCCGTAACTCAAAAAAGTACTTATAACCAGGCTATATGAACCCACATGTATGGCTGTGGCACAATCTGAGTAAACCAACGTACTATCTGTTAAAGCTAAGTTTTGGCAATCTTCAGACTTGCTTTCCCTCAATTTAAAAACCTACAAACTTAGTTTTTCAGATGGAATGCTATCTGCTATACAATAACAAAGACTTCTGAAAAAAAGAAGCGGGGGAAACTTTTTAAAGATTTATTTTTATGTATACAGTGTTTTGCCTGCATGCCAGAGGAGGGCACCAGATCATAGTGGTTGAGAGCCACTATGTGGTTGCTGGGAGCCGAACTCAGGACCTTTGGAAGAACAGTCAGTGCTCTTAACCTCTGAGTCATCTCTCCAGCCGGGGGAAGGGAGGGGGGGGGGGAGGAATTTTAAAATCTGTTCAAATTTCATTATCACTTGTATGCAAAAATCTCCTAACTTAAAAAAAAAATGAACATCTTCATTAAATTTCACTAAACCCAGACTAAAGGCAAGGAAAAAAAGTAATGTGTTTACTCTAACACTGTATATTTCAAAATGTTAATGAGTCTCATACAAACAACTGCGCACAATCTTCTGTACAGCAGCGCTACCCACACAATTAACAGACACGATGTGTTCACATTCTATGGTTTCTTCCTTCCTAGAAGAAAACCATCATGAAGTATGGGAAAAGCTATATTATTGCATACATAAGCCAGTGATAAACTATACAACAGAAAAAGTAATCAAATCATAAGGTGTGAGAAAAACAATTTTAAAAAACATGTAGAGGAATTTTAATTCAGAACATGGCTGCTCTGGCAAGAGTTCACATCCAAAGACCTTCTAGGTCTGTGAGATCCAGCTAGAATACAGACATGTCTTTAAGCCCAGGACAAAGAGGCATCCAGATCTCTGAGTCTCAGAAGTTCTGGCCAGGCAGTTCAGGTGAGTCAGGAGCTGAGAGGTGGTGCAGTGCAGCTGAGTTCCCAGCAGTTCAGTTTCTGGAATTCAGAGGCAGTTTTACCAGAAGAATTTTACAGAGACAGGCAGAGAAGAGACAACCTAAACATAGGTGAACACAGAATGAGCCAGAGAATGACAAAGAGCCAGAAGATTAGAACAAATTACTAGAGTTTGTTTGAGGCCAAACAGAACACTTCAGTCAAGAGGCCAAGAGAGAAGCCAGATGGAATCAGTTAGCTGGGAGAGGAATTTGAGCTAGAACAGCTGAGTTGAACCAACCAGCCAGAGTTCAGAAAGAACTAGAAAAGGTAAGCTTATTTGGCAGTAAGTTTCAGAGGCTGAAAACATTCTAGGCCTACATTAGACTGTAAGGAATTTCCAGAACTAGGCTAAGGTTAGCTGATGGAGGTGGTAAGCCTGTAAGCCTAAAATGACTTCAGGAGAATAAAAGATCCTTTAACTAAAACATCTTATTAAGGAGAAAACAAAACCTTTACAATATCACAAAAACCAAATTTTAAAAAATAGACAAGAGAGAAGAAATTATGAGGTGAAATTATGGGTGGTGATAACATGTCAAAATTATTTTTTAACTTTCACAAGGAGAGTGAAATACAAAAACAAAAACCTTCAGTGTAAGTTTTCATGTGTCGTTTAAAGCATGCCAAGTGGTTCTGACAGAGTTTGCATGTTTCAACCATCGTAACACTGAGAGGACGTATCCACATGCACTGGCGCACAGAGCACTGCCGCCGTCCCATGAAGTCTGCAGCAGAGAAGCCGCCAGCGCTGCACAGCCCACCACTCTGTCTACATATTTCTGTAGTTGAATTATTAAAAATCACACATCAGTCACAAAAATTGAGAGGAAGGCCATGCGTGCCATTCATTAGTGATGATTAAAAATGATTACTAAGGTTCAGGCTGCTCAAGTTCAAAAACAGTACTTGGATCTTTCCTCAGTGTTACTGCAAAGGTTTGACAACATCATGGGGCTGGGCAGGTTTCACATAAAGCAACAAGTTCAAAACTGCTGATTGTTCTTAGTACAGGAAACTGGTAGAACAAAGACACAATCGTTCTGCCTTCCCTCCAAATTAAAAGAATGACATAAAGTAAAAAAAAGATCTCACAAAAGCTGTATTTTTATGTGACCGGTCAAACATTCCATTTTTGAGGAATCACACAAAGAAAGAAAATTCTGAAGCCCATGGAAGGTCAGTGCTGAATCTGTGTCTGCTGAAAGTCAGTGCTGGACCTATATCCAATAAGGTCAGTGCTTAGCCTGTATCTACTCACTTGCAATCTGATAAATATCTGGCTCTTCTCTTGCCAACTTTTCTCTAGCAACATCAGCTATTGGTCCAAATATGGTTACAGGTCTTAGGAATCCAGCTGGAGAGAATTTTAATGGAGAAAAAAAGGAAAAAAAAAGATGACATCGTTTATAACTTCCACTTTCTGAAACATAATACCATGAAAAGATATACACTAAGCTATAGGAAATAAAAGTACCTTCTCGAAGAACAACCCTTTCATAAGCTGGGAACTTTG
The DNA here is from genome assembly GCA_028658305.1 of Pachyuromys duprasi. Classification (NCBI taxonomy): domain Eukaryota; kingdom Metazoa; phylum Chordata; class Mammalia; order Rodentia; family Muridae; genus Pachyuromys; species Pachyuromys duprasi. Next base: position 43,777,230 of record CM053758.1, read on the forward strand.
TTTGAACTGGTTGAGCCGACAAGTCCTCTCTGCTTTTTCGAAGATTTCTCTTGGAGCTGCGAAGGCCTCGAAACCTCCAGAAGTCTGCCCGATCGCCGCCTGCTGTCTTTGGAAGTGTGTACTGTACACTGGCTAACTGCTCAGCTCTATTGAAGAAAAAAAAACAACAAACATAAACAAGAATATTTAAAAGGCAACAAGGAAAAAAAACACAATGAAAGGAAACAGAAAGTCAAAACTGACATGCGGTTTACTCTCAACAGTTTTAATAGAGTAGTTGCATAAAGTGATTAAGTTAGTTATGACTGTAATGAGTGAACACAGTGAAAAATACAAGTTTGTATTCCCCAAATCCCTTAATGAGACTGAAACTGTGTATTGTCACTTATTTAGTTCACAGTATAAGGAGTTTCCAAGTGTTCATACCTGTTCTTATTGGGGATGATGCCTCGTTCTACCTCCTTGTGATTTTTGCCGATTCGAATGGCAAGCCAAGAACCCAACTTTCCATTGTACAAGGTATCCACCACACGAAACACCTCTCCTTTGTTAAAACTAAGTCCGTAGGGAGACTCCTTTTCATATTCAAAATGAGTTCTAATATAGAATGAATCTCCTACATCTGATTCTACGATGCGGCGATAAACTAAGGAATCAAAATAAACACATTAATCAATACTTACTGGGATAAGAAAGTTAATCTGCAGAGATGCTATTATGTGAAGATACTCCTGCTAATGCCCACATCAACATATAGTACCCAGTCAATGTCCAGTGTCACTGTGTGTCTGGAATTACTTCATCTCATTGCTCTTCAATATTACCTCATAAAACGATAACTCAGTACTGCCACTGGGCACATGATGAAATGAGGCAGAAAAAGATGAAATCCTGCTTCTTGTTATAGCATCTAATTGAACTGCAAATGCTCTAAGGAACAACTTTGTTTCCTAACTCTTGCTGTGTAGTGGTTCATTCCTGTAACCCCAACACTGGGAGACAGGAGGACCAGGTGTTCAAGATCAACCTCTTCAACACAGGAATCTCCAGGCCACTTTGGCCACAAGAAACACCCACCTCAAAAACATACATATAACACAAGAACAAATGAAAAAATAGGAGTGTGTTGGAGCAGGGAGGGGAATGTTCAAGAGCTTCTCAACCACTGAGTAGGTAGAAAACATTCTGAAACATCAAACAACTAACAGGTAGCCCCAGAAACAAGAATATTTGGCTCAAAATATCAACAGCCTCAAAAATACCAAACGAAACAAACAAAAAACAAACCCCAAAACCTCAATTGTCAGTAAAAAATATCAGAAAGAAAAGTTACATATTCTTTAAAATGATATTAACAATTCTACATACTGTTTAGGAAATACCAACACAAAATTTTGACACTATCCATGTACCATTTTACAAAACTTCAAGAGCTAATAAAACAAGTATTTCTCTATAACTTGTAAGTGATTGGCTGGCACCTGATTTAAATCGTAATGCCATAAATACTAGTCATATTTATCTTGCTCTGTTAAGGAGCATAGTATAAGACTATAGAATCTTAAGTACATAAAATTAACTCAGATTAATAAATTCAGTTATTACTTAAATTGAAATGATTTATTTTGAACTATATTTTTTAATAGTTCATTTTGTTGAGACAAGGTCTCACCATGTGGCCTTGGCTGTCCTGGAACTTGCTATGTAGACCAGGCTGGCCTTGAATCTTTGAATCACCTCGAATCACCTACCTCTGCCTAGCCAGGAGGGAGATAAAATGCCTAAGTGATCATGCCAGGTTGAACTGCTTTTCTGAGGGAAATCATCATGCCTAGCTTTGAACTTGTGATCCTCTTGTGGCAGGCTCCTGAGTGCTGGAATTATGGGTGTGTTATCACACCTGACCCTGATTTACTCTGCAACAACCGCACCAATCCCTATGAAAGACCTCCAACTCCCACAGGTCAACTCTCTCCATTTCAGACAGCATCTCACCATCCTTCTTCTTCTGAGCCAATATGGTCACTTCTTCACCTTTAGGAAGGTCAAGGAGGAAAAGAACGGCTTCTTCTCTTATGATATTTGTGAAATCTACATTGTTCACCTATTAAAACAAAAAAATTTGCAAACTTATGCTGGTTGTTTTTAGGTATATAAATGTATTTATTTACTTAGAAAACAAGTATTTTCAGAGTCCAACTTCATAATACTATATATTTAATAGGGAAGTTTTTTTTTAAACTTTGGAGAATATTCTCTAATTTAAAATAAGCAGTTACAAAATAAGGTGAGTAAAAATGTAAATTCTGAGTAGTTACAATATAATATAACGTCAATGATAAATCTGTTACAAATCTATGTAACTTAGACCCAAAATGACATACCCAGTATGTATTTACTACTGTGAAATCTCTAGATTTAAAATTCCATATTCGTTCTACATGGGTTCCATACAGCCTAACTTTTTTACTGAAAAGAAAATAATAGACACAAAAAACAACAACAAAAAGACAGTATATGCATTATGGTGATCCTGTAATGGCAATTCTGTGGTAAGGCTCTGTTTCAAGTCAGTTTATATCAGTCAAGTCCTAAGTTCAAAAATAAAGCTGAAATGAAATCTATCCAACTGTCACCAGTAAATGTGCAAGATTACAAGGAAGTGGGGATTTTCTCCTGCTACCTTTGGGAAGTTTTTCTCCATTAATAAAAACGGTAACAAAAAGGCCAAGAGACAATAATTAAAATGCACTACTTACTGTCATGTAAAATCAAAAGTGAGCTACTAAGAAGCTGCTTTTAAATGTTTCCCTGATTACCTCAAAACAGGACCATGAGGAAGTTAAGAAAGAAAGCGCTATAACTTAAAATATGGTCCCATTATCACCATGTTGTAATCAAATGCTACACAAGTGAACTGAGCACAAGTGAAGTATTATCAGGAGGAACCTAATAAAATGTCAGAGAGAAAATGCTAAGTCAGAAATGGTGCCACACTGTTTCACACACTTAAGTTTGAAGGGAAAGGATGATTAGATCAATGTGGCTTAGAGTTAGCGCACAAGTACAGCAAACTACTCAAGGTAAATAGATTCTGGCTGTGGGCTTCTCACTGAGATGAAGACTAGCAACTGAGGTGAGGGAACACTGATACAGTGTCCCAAATTGCAGAAATCAAGACAGCAGGAGCAGTGCTCATATGATAGAATCTCAGGGAGAAAGCCTCCGAGGATTAACAGGCAAATGCTGCTAAGAAATGATAGAAACTGTGAGGTGAAGTTGCCACTGGTCAGTGAAGACTATGAAACTCAGATTGAGGAGCAGATAAAGCCAGACTGCATGGCCACACTGTTTAAAAAAACAAAAACAAAAAACAAGGAAGGAAGGAACTCAATCAACCCTTAAAGTAGTCAACAGCGAAGGGGAGAAATGAGACTCTGAAGAACCAGAGGGGAGGGAAAAAGGAAGAGATGGACAAAGTTGCAAGACTGTAGAGCTTCAACTAAACACAGGGAGGAAGAAGGCTAAAAGCAGAAAGAGCTCAGAATGGAGGCAATGAAAACAGAAGATAGAAAAACAGTAAGTGTATAACCCACACTGGATAGACTGATGTTTGATTTTAAAATGGGACAGAATTTACCTACCAGAAATCAAATGCATATAAGCATTTGGATACACTAAAAAGAAGTGAAAGACAGATGAAGACACTACCATTGCTAGGCAACACTGCCAAGGGAAGGGAGAGAAGAAAAAAAAAAGCACAATTAGTAGATTACATCTAGCCCAAGCTCTCCTAGCTTTTGTCAATGATCATCTTTCTTTTAGGTTTGAAGGTTGAAAGCTAGGCAGCTTACAGATTTGCCTGATATAAATCCCATCCAGCCTCCTGGATCTGAGCCACTATCTGAAATAAAGAAGTCCTTCAGGCCAGGATTCCTATGAAGACTACTCATTCTCATGGGAAAACAATATCCAAAAATGCTGGCTGGGAAGTTGTGGTCTCTGGCAGTCCAAATGTTTAACTGAACTTTTAAAAGACTATTTGGTAGGTTCTGTAACTACCAATAACTTCAACAAAACAACAGTAATAACATCACGAAGCAGCAAACAAGAACAAGGGCAGAAGCACAAGCTAGATACAGTCAGTTCTTCTGAACTTAGGTGGTTCAAGAGATTGTATATACATTATAACCTAATCACAACAGTAGGTCTGTTATGCCTGGCATCTGATGATCTAAGACTTTCAAATCCACATAAGATGATATACTGACATACCCTGAGAATTTGATCACCTTCCTCTAAGCCTTCTTTGGCTGCAGGGCTATCTTCTAGAACGCCAGCTACAAATATTCCGACATCATTTCCACCAGCTAGTCGCAAACCCACACTATCTCCTTTTCTGAATTTTACCAGTTTCATGCTGGGCCTGTTAAAAACAGATATTTCATTTCAAACAGTTAAAAGTCACAGCAGGATGCTACAGCAACAGCTTCATTCAGAACGGAATAAAGGAACGTCATTTAAGAGTCTCCTACATGGCACTCATTACTAAGTGAAACAGTATTAAACTAGATTTAACAGACCTTTTCATTTCTTATTAGAAAAATCTAAATTTGATGGATAAATAATGCTCTGTATCACCGTTTCATAATTTTCCTTATAAACAATGATTTCTCTATTATTATTGTAAATTCTCAATAACTAAAATACAAAACCAAAACCTACTTCTCTAGACCAACCAATCCTACTGAATAAATGAAGTCTTATTTAATAGAAGGAAAAGAAACTATGCATAAAGTCCAGTAATTTTCTTAATGAGAAATATACAAGCAGACTCTGTTGTAGTCAATACAATTAAGACAGCGGATTTAAGTTTGGTCATTGGTGGGCTCTTTGCAGTATCCTTAATCTGCAACTCTTTTTAACTCTGAGGTAAAAACATTAGGTTATTGAGCATTTCTTGGTTAGCCCTACATCCCTCTCTGTCCCTTATTTCCCTAGGAAGAAATGAACAGATGCAAATACATCCCTCCCTCACAAACACCTAAGCACATAACTTAAAGAACAGCTGAGCGGAAAAGATACTGAGCAAAGTGCTCTTTATGCTGCTAAGTTCTCACTGCCTTCTCCACATTCCTTGAAAACTATTCTTAACTCTCACTATTCTGAATATATAGTACAGAAATGTCCCTTTCCTCTTAATTTATTAACAAATTATCATAAAATAAAGTTACATAAATTCTGGTACTTGTGAAAAAACTCAGTAGTGCTTACAATTTGTAAAATATTCACCATTGATCTGGTTTTCTTTCATGCCTTCCTTCCTTCTCCCTTCCCCCGGAAACAGTCTCACTATGTAGCCTTGGCTATTCTAGAACTATGTGGACCAGGCTGAACTCCAATTCAGAGATCTGCCTGCCTTTGTCTCCCACATGCTAGGACTAAAGGCATGTACCACTATGTCCAGTGATCTGGTTTTCTTACCTGAAACTAATAAGCTAGACATAAAAGTCAAAAGACCATAGATGGGACAGTCGCACTCAGTCAGAGTTCGGAGCACCCTTGACCCCTCCCTGAAATTGTTTATAACCTATGTCATGGATGTTCTAAGTGCTTTGGTTGTGTTGGTGTCCTGCTTTCTAACTAAGTCAAAAGTATCTCATGGATCCCTCACCCAAAAAACTGGATACACAGATAGATCTTTTAAACATTTTCTTGAAGATCCTAGGTCCTTGGAAATCCTCCACTGATACTGATTAGTACAGAGTACCTCATAAAGTAGATGTGGCTCAATGGATCTGCACTCAGATAAAATCTGGCTTTTGAAAAGCAATGTTAGACCACAGTTTCAAGAAAATGACAGGATTTGCATGTACTCTGACTATCTGCACTATGTCAACTATATCTGCACTATATCAACTACATGAAGTAACAAAACCCATCCATTTCTTTTTCCTGAAATCCACTAACTATTTGAATGAAAAGACTCATGGTTTAGCTAATAATACTGCAAACATGTTCAAGCCCCCTTAGCATCTGCTCTTTAAGCTTTCTGGAGAAGCAGTTCTTTAGTATCTTACTACAATTTCAAGCAATCCTAACAGTGAACACTGAGACTAAAAGCCTTTTCATTCTTTATGCTTTAATCATCCGTTATTAATACTAAAAATCCACTATTTTAAATTCATACAATATTCACCTACTTCTGAAGTTATCTGCTTCTGCCTATGAACTGAGGAAAAACCCAAGCATTATTTTTTTTGTACAGAAAATACTAAGACAGGGAGAGTTCTTGGTCTACTGCATCTTAGGAAATGTGATTAGGAAAGTATTCACACATCATGTCCTTTTTATGATAGAAGCAACTATAGCGGTTTAAAATTTCCTCACAAAATCTACCAATAAAGTAATAAATAAATGGTATGGACTCTCAAACTAATTCTAGAATAGCTTTCTCAGTCAGAAATCATTTTCCTCTAGGCAACACATTCAGATACTCCCGTATGAAACAACTGAGGGCATGCTAATGACACTGTGGCCAGGGACTCTGTACATGTCACACCATAGGAGGTCCACAATAAACAGACATCAGTCCAAATGTCAGTGCTTACTAACCAGTATTTACCTCAATATGCTAACGCAGAGAAACCATGAGGACATCCTAATATCTCGGTAGAAAACAATCTTTACTCTTAAATAAGAACTAGGTAAGAGAAGGTCGTAATAAAAAAGAAAGGGGGCGAGGGGAGGCTGCTTTGCGGTTGAGCACAATACTATAAGCACTATGCAATACTGTAGGAACGTGACTTTCAATTCCCATGCTGAGAAATGTCTAGTAAGTACAAAGGACAGTGTAGCTTGGAAACTGCATTACCTAAGTATCCCATCTTCATGACTTGAATTAGGCAGAACACCATCAGAAGGACTGACGGGTAAATCTACATCTGGTTGTCCAACTTGAGCATACACAGGCTTTGGTTCTTAAAACAAAAACAAAAAAGGAAAAAAAATTAAATTGTTAGGGATTCAGTAAGCCATACAAGATACTGACAAGAAAAACAGTAACAAAAAGCAATTATCAAACAGTTCATACGTTTCTCTGCATTGTTCATTATGTAAAAATTTCTTTTATTTATTTATTTTTAGTAATTACACTTTATTCACTTTGTATCCCAGCTGTAGCCCCCTCCCTCTTCTCCTCCCATGTTCTCCCCCAAGTCCAATGATAGGTAAGGTCCTCCTCCACTTTCCTCTGACCCTAGCCTATCAGGTCTCATCAGGAGTGGCTGCATCGTCTTCCTCTGTGGCCTGGTAAGGCTGCTCCCCCCTCAGGAAGAGGTGATCAAAGAGCCAGCCACTAAGGGAACAATTCCTGTTCCCCTTACTAGGATACCCACTTGGATACTGAGCTGCCATGGGCTACATCTGTGCAGGGGTTCTAGGTTATCTCCATGCAGAGTCACTGGTTGGAGGATCAGTCTCAGAAAAGACCCCTTTGACCAGATTTTTTTTGGTTCTATTGCTCAGCTTGTTTACCTCCTGTCCCCTCCAGGTCTTTCTATCTCCCTCTTCTTTCATAAGATTCCTTGCTCTCTGCCCAAAGTTTGGCTATGGGTCTCAGCATCTGCTTTGATACCCTGCTGGGTAGAGTCTTTCAGAGTCCCTCTGTGGTAGGCTCCTGTCCTGTTCCCTCTTTTCTCCCTCTTCCTAAGTCCGACCCGTTTGTCTTTCTGAATGAGATTTGATCATCTTACCCAGGATCCTCCTTCTTGCTTAGCTTCTTTAGGTATACAGATTTTAGTATGTTTATCCTATATTATATGTCTGATCTCCACTTATAAATGAGTATATGCCATGTGTCTAATAGCCACATTCCTGCCACTAGTCAACTAGAGTAACACAGACACAATAGAAGCAAACAGTTCCAACATTTAAAATAACTTTTGTTCCTAATTTTTTAAAGACAACCTAACATTTCCCCATGCCACCTTTGCAGCACTTTGTGATAAACCTAAGGACTATTATCAGCTTGGCAAGCACCCTGTTACCCCTCAGCTCTGTAATATTTATCCTTAATGAACAGTGTTGGAAAATATCCTTACTTACTACAAAGCAGCTGTTAAACATGAATAATTTATATTTAGAAAATAAAAACATTCATGAAGGTTACTGATTTATTCTCTTACCATAATAAGAGCTAAAAGGTATATACAGAAAAATTTACATTGGCAACAATAACTGTATCTTTAAAATCTTCCCCAAATATTGACAGCTGCTGTACTCTGACAGCAAAGGCTTTTTCAGTTATGCTTACCTGGAAGAGTAGGTGTTTGCTTCTCACTTTTTTCAACTGTAACTTCTTCCACTGCTTTGGGTGTATGGTCATCTACATGTTTTACAGGAGTTGAGACAGCCCCAGGTTTAGAAATTCTCTCTTCCTCTCTACTCCGTAGACTAGTTATTACAATAAAAACACAAGAAGAGTAAGGATGATATTGAAAAACACTTCATGAGAACAGCAGAGGCAAGACAACTTCAGAACCAGGAGAAAGGGACTTGCTAAGTTGCCAAAGTTAGTATTTAATGATGATGGCAGGCAACATGTCTCAGTGGGGGGGCAAGTGAAAATACTTGCCACAAAACAAGATAACCTGCATTTCATCCCTAGATTCATAGTGGAAGGAGAACCAATCCCTGTAAGCTGTCCTCTGATCTCCATACATGTGCTACAGCAGACACACAGACAAGCACGCATGCAAACATTACCACTAAATGTAGACTCTGAGCTATGTTCACCTACCACATTCTTCATTGTCCAGAAGCAAACATCAGCTCTCCAAAGAGCTGGCAAGGTCCTCCTAAAGGCATTCTGTTCTTCCTCAGGAACTTACAAATGTGTGTGATTTAAGGCTTTATCTGTGTGTGTATGCACATCATATGTTTGTGTTTTAAGGCTTTATTTGTATGTGTATGCACATCATATGTGGGTTGCCACCAACACCACAGTGCACATGTAGACATCAGAGGGCAATGTTGTGGAAATCAGCTCTCTACCATCCTCATGTAGGGTCTGAGGGCTGAATGCCAGCCCACCAGGCTTCCACAGCAAGTACCTTTTACCAGTGAACCACCTTCTGGCCTGTTTTTGCTGGGCCCACTGACTTAGGGACTTTGGGTTGGCTAAAAGCGCTATAAAAAATGACTGTTAAAGATGGTATGAAATAGAGTCTGAAGAAATTTTTATATTCCACATAAATAGACTCACTTAAAATAAAGACTCCTTATCCTATTAACTACCTGTACAAAGCAGCAAATTAACATATAAATCAATCAGATCAGCAAAAAGTACTATTAAGTGAAAAACTTCAGGTAGAGTGGCCTGAAGACCCTGCAGGTAGAGGCTTGCATCCCTCTGGAATGCTTTTACAGTTATGAGGAGGACTTGGTGACCCAAGCTACTCTCAAATGGCTGTGCAGTACAAAGCTTCCAAATGAGAAAACCCCACAAATGTCCTTCCCAGATGCTCTATACAACAAGTTCGCCTGACAATATACTGTAAATTCTCTGAACAGTCAGTGAACAGACACTGAGCCCTTCCAAGAAGGCTACATTATGAAGCCTGGAGACTTGAGGCGCCGCCTTTTCTTAGAAAGAGGTGAACAGTGCTGTGACTGCTTCTTAAATTTAGACTTATCTTTACCCTTAGGAACCAATGGTTTAGTTTTGCTCCTTTTATGTTTAGCTTTCTTCATCTACAAGGTTTTTCATAGTCACTACCTTTTAACATATATAAAGGAAATACCTACTTTTTTAAAGAAACATTTAAAAAAGTGTTTTTATTTTACATGCATTGATGTTTTGCCTACATATATGTCTATGTGAGGGTGTCGAATAACTTAGAACTGGAGTTATACGCAGTTGTGAGCTGCCATCTGGGTGCTGGGAATTGAACCCAGGTCCTCTGGGAGAGCAGCCAGTGCTCTTAACCACTAAACCATCTCTCCAGCCCCCAGAACCTATTTTTTTTAAAAATGTCCTATTTTGTCTATCTTGGTTCTAAGTGACCAGAGAAGCTTACCACTATGCCTTCCACAGATGCCCTGCACAGAGCAGAACAAAACTGTCGCTATACCTGAGCGCTAGGAGAAACAGTTGGCTCACCAAGTTGAGAACGCATCGTCAATATCCACTTTGAAATGCTAAATATTGTAGAGAAAGAGCATTTAGTAATGTGAATGTAATGATTAATTTTTTGAAACATCCTGGCAAAAGGAGGCACTTGGTGATGCTTTAATATGCGCTTTTAAGGCGTTTTTACGGTATCACTAACCAAATTTTCCAAAACAAAGGAACATTTTTTGAATGTCTAATCACTCCAAGGCTCTTGAGAGCTAGCCACATGGCTCCTTTTGCTGTTCTTCCAACAATTCAAGTGTTTCCATTTCAGGAGCAGCACATCTTATTTTGGAATGATCTTCATACTGCAGTTTTGTTTTTTTCTTATTGTTTCAAAGCAGACATGACTTAAGAGAAGCCTCCTTTCCTAAGCAAGCTAAGCCTTTCTCTTCCCTTACCATTACACTGCCTTGTACTGCTAACCAATAGTAAAAATTACTCTTCACATTTTAAACCCACCCTCTTTATTCATATGTATATAAGCTCAAGTAATTTGCCTAGTCTGTTCTGGACATTTGCACAAAGGCACTGGTACTATAAATGATTAATAAAAATCTGGCCCCCTCAAAATCAATTATTTTTGTCAAGTTGTAAAGAGCCATGGGAACAAGCCACCGTTATGAATGTCACTGGAACACTTACGAATAACATTCTTCTACCTGTCTTTTTCTTCATTTTGGAACTAAAGGAGAATGAGGTAAAGGCAGGCCAGAAACAAAGGTAAAGAACTTCAAAGTATGTCTTAAAAAAGAAAATGTGGCGTAACAATACGTATTTTCTTTTTTAGAATAAGGAACCAATCTAAAATATGAAACCACGTTTTAGAAAAAGATTAAAATTTGTAAAAGTCGGTATATATGTCTGAAAGGATGGATCAGTGGGTAAAGCTGTCTGGGGCCAAGCCTGACGATAACCTGGGTTTAACTCTTAGGATCCACATTGTGTAAGGAGACACATGAATGCCATGAGTTACTCTCTGACCTCCAAACACACACTGTGGGACACGCATGCCCACCATACATACTGTCTCACACATAGATAGATGGATGGATAGACGGATGGACAGATGAACAAGAAGATACACAGATACATAAATAAATAGGTAGGTGACACATACCTACATACAGTGTAAAATATTTTTAAAAATCAGTAAGTGAAATAACTTCTCCACATATAAAATAGTAAAAAAATATTCAAACGATATATTAAGATGTCTCAATAATTTTTCTCTTATTGGCAACACTACGTTCTAAAGAAACCACTATAATATATGGAAAACAAAAACCCTATAGATAGTGGAATTAATGAATACTTATGGCTCTGTAATAAATGTTTCCCAAAGAAAACTATTACAATTTTGGCAGGTGTTAACAAGTAAACCAACTCAGCAATACACCCAGACATAAAGAATGAAATGATTCATCTGCAGAAAATTCGATGGAACTGTAGATCATCACATTAAGCCAAACTCATAAAAACACATTCTATGCTTTCTTTTTACATGTGGAACCTAGACTGATGACAAATATGAGATCAATGTGGAAGAGGGACTATTTGGGAAGAGGAAAAGGGCAAGTAGGAGAGAGAAGGAGAGGGTAATGGAGTTATGAATATGTTCAAATTATATGGCATACACATCAACAAAAATGTCATTATAGAACCCACTCCGTACAACAAATACATACTAACAAAACTCTTATTTACTGTGGTGGTCCAAATGAGATTAGCTCCCATAAGCTCATACATTTGAATACTTTGTCTCCAGTTGATGGAACTATCTGGGAAGGATTAGATGTCAGTCCTCTTCTTGCAGCTTACTTGAGACAGGTCCTTTGTTGTTTTGCCATGTGTATGATAGAACGACTTGCCTATGAGCTTCGGGGGACTCTCTAGCCTCCACCTCTCACCTTGCTATAGGAGAAGTAGGACTCAGTGTTACATGGCTTGGAATTTGAACTCAAATGCCCACTTACATGGCAAGAGCTTTACCCACTGAGCTGTCTCCTGAGCCCAATACAGAAAACGGTTTGAAACTACTACCACCACAACAGAACAACAACAAAACATCCTGAGAAAATTCTAATTCTAAAGTCTGTCTGTCTCTGTCACTGTTTCTCTCAAACACAATGATAAAATCATGACATCTACAGGAAAATGGACAGAACTGGAGATTATCATGTTAAGTGGCATATAAAACAGGCTTGCAAACAAATATCTCATGTTTTCAGTCATATGTGTATTTTAGTATGGAAAAAAAAGAAAACAGGAATAGTAGGGAGCTGGAAGGTGAATGGAAGTAATGGAGTAAAGCCTATTGCTTTAGACAATGTATGCTAAAAAAAAAAAAAAGCAAACCAAACACAATAAAAGAACTTCCTATGACATAGATTTTGTTTACACTCAAAGAGCAGCTTGATTCTGATTACTACTATTCCTTTTCATCAGCAGTTTCTAGGTGCAAGGGAAGAGCTATAGTATAGCTGGCCCCACGATAATGAAGCCACCAGGTGTTAACATCATCTCCACGTGAATGTAATAGGGACTTCAAAGTAATAGGGATTTTTTTTTTCCAATAGCTTGCAGTAGGTAAAAAAACAGTCAATTTTAAAATAATAAACCAATTTTACATTTGAGATACCATAATAATCCCTTAAAAACCATTTCAAGCTTAAAGACCAAGACTCACATAATTAATAGATAAAAAGCTTAAAGTGTACAAAGGATGCATGGAGTTCAAATACCTAGAAGCTAAAGAAGGTGTGATAACAGCAACCAAATATCCTCTGCTGCTACTTGAGTACAAAGACAAATACCTTTATGAATGCATATACTTAACGAGCATTGTTTTTTTTTGAGACAGGTCTCACGTATCCAAAGATGACCTCAAACTTACTGTGGTAACTAGTTTATTTCAACTTGACACAAGTTAGTCATCTGACAGGAGGGAAACTCAACTGAGAAAATGCCTCCATGAGATTAGGCTTATTATAAAGAAGCCTATAAGGCATTTTCTTCATCAGTAAATGATGGGGAAGGGCCCGGCTGTTGTGGGTGGGGCCATCCCTGGGCTGCTGTCCTGGGTTCTATATGAAGGGAGGCTGAGCAGGCCATGAGAAGCAAAACAGTAAGCAGCAGTCCTCCAAAGGCTCTGCATCAGCTCCTGCCTCTAGGTTTCTGTCATGCTCGAGTTTATCCTGACTTCTGATGATGAACTGTGATATAAAATAAGTCAAATATTCCCTTTCCTCCCCAAGATGCTTTGACCATGGTGTTTTTATCGAAGCAATAGTAACTCTAAGACACTAATTTTATAACTTAAAATGACCCTGACCTTCCAATTTTCCTGTCTCTACCTCTGAAGTGCTGGGATTAAAGGGATTTGAATTCTTTGTATTTTTATGTGGGGGAACTCGAACTCAGGAATTTATGCATGCCTAATAAGCACTCTACCAAGTGACCTACATCCCTAGCATATTTAATCAGCATTTGCAAATCGCACAGTCTTCTCTCTTGTCTGCTCACTTTCCTAAAGACATACAATCTCTGTAGTCCAGGTCTTGACACTTCCTCATATGGTTCCACTTAGCAATTTCTGAGAGTTTTAAAATTTAGGATAATATCTGCATGCAGGTAAGCAACACTTTCAGCTCTGAGATTGGATTTTTTTTACTTCTCTCTTCCTACCTTTACTGTGACATAATCACAGTAATATCATATGTATGTAAGGTGTTCAATGTGTCTACCTGCATATGTGTGTATCACTAGAAATGAATAGTTAAGTCTATCTCCTCAAATATAAATACAGTGTATGGTGAGAATAAAGATTTTACCAGAATTCAAGCATGTATTATTAACTAGTCATCACAGTGTACATTAGTCTGTGCTCCCTAACCAACACCTCCCTGCCTTCATTAGCCGACCTTCTTTCCTCCCTTGCTGAGAGTTCAAGTGTCTCTGCTTCCCGAGATAAGATCACGATAGTGTCTCTGTGTGTCCCAGCGTCATCTTGAGCACATCCATGTTACTGAAAGTCCTCCTTTCAGCACTGAATAATTATTCTAACACACATGCATCTCTCTCTTTTTATCCATGGTAGACAGGCTGACTCTTTACTGTGGTTACTGTAAAGATCTAGCCCAATGTAGGGTTGTGGGTATTTAAGGATGGTCACTTTCTCTCTTCCTGTTAGACACTCAGAAAGAGAGTCTTATAGCGGTTCTCTTAATTTTGTGAAGAACAAACTATCTTCCCTAGTGGCCATCAAGCAGAACACAGCCATGCCCGCTCATTTATATACTGTTAATAGCTGTTTCTATGCTATAAGTCAGAACTGAACAGTGACAAATACTTCCTGGTTTGCCTGCCTATTAAATTTATTACCTAGCATCTTGGGGGAAGAGGGGGAACCAGGCAGCGGTGGTACACGCCTTTAATCCCAGTGCTTGGGAGGGAAGAAGCAGGCTGATCTCTGAATTCAAGGACAGGCTGGTCTACAAAGCAAGTACCAGGACAGCCAGCGATACACAGAGAAACCTTGTTTCAAAACAAACAAACAAAAAAATTGACTGTCTATTTAAACAAGTGTTTATACCAAGGAAGAAAAATAGATCTTAAATAATAAAAGTCTGTCTTCTAATTTTATTTATAAATAGCTCTCTATATACTTTTGTTTTCAATAAGATCCATTACCTGCCATTGCTGGGCTGCTGTGGAGACTGTCGGGAATGATCAGACGGTTCTGAGCGGTGGTCAGGAGATCGTGACTGGCTGCGGCGGAGAGGCCTGTCGTGCGAGCGACCTGAATGATCTGATGCTAGAGACTGAATTTCTGAAATGTCTGTTAAATAAAATAAAAAGAGTACTTCCCATGAAATGATTATGATAGTACTTCAATGATATTAGAAATAAGCTAAGAGTAGGTCACATGACATGATTTAAGCATTAATATCATCTCCAGTAATCAAACCAAAACTACAGCGATCTACAAAATATTTGTGTGTAGTGATAAAGACAGACACAAACACACAAGCAAATGTACATATAAGTTTTAGACTTTTGAAGGTATCTCTCTTGTAGAAAAATATTTCACTCAAAGGTATCCAATTCTCCTATACTTTAAGAAATAAATCAATGGGACCCTCCAAAAAGAATTGTACTCACCATCTCTTTCAGAGGCATTAGCAGAATGGATACTGTCGGAGAGATCAGGGACATTTAATAAGGTAGCACGCTCATCTCTTTGAACTACCATTTTTAACTTGCCTTTAGATCTTTCTATCAATGTTTTTGCATCTGTCAATGACATATTTTCTGTCACAGTACCATTTATCTGCAACAGAAAAGAAACTATAGGTTGAAAAGTAAACAACAAAATACAAACTAAAACTTCAGTCTCATTTGCTCCAGGCAAGGACATACTCTTCAGATCATCTGAAGACCTAATACTACCTTAATACTTTCCTACATTATCAAAGGCATTCCTATACACAAACCAGAAAGCATTTCAATAGTGTCTAGAACAATTATCAAAATTATCGTGGTGAATGATATATATTTGCAGCAATTAATTCTCTCAGGTTAACCCCATACCTCATAATGGGCAGGGCAAATGCTGATTATTCTCTGTGGTAAAACTGCTTCAAACACAAGCAGATATTACACAATAACTCTAAAGTTTGCTTTCCATTTTTAGTTCATTATAATGTACAATATGACTATACCTTCAAGACAACATCCCCTTCTTGGATGTTACCATCTCTTGCTGCCAAACTATCTTGTGAAATTTCCTTTACGAATATATGGCTGGCCAATCGAAGACCATATTCTGGAAGAATACATTTAAATATCTTTAGTTCAAAATCCTAAAACAATTAAGTACAGTTTAAATTGTAAGATCAAAAATTACTGTCCTTATGACCTTAAACCTAAGGCCATTATCTTTAAATCATCGAAAAGTCTGCAATGTCATGAAAAGACAAAATAAACATGGTTCAAAGAAATGATACTATGTGTTTATCTTACTGAAAAGGTCCCCAAAAATAGTAACCATTTTTTAAATTATGTAATGACATACTAGCTTCTTACATTGTTTAAAGAACAGTTTTTTAGTATGAAGTGCCTGAGCTTGAAAAACTCTGAAGTCTGACAATACTTCTGATGCCTGCTGTGAATCAAATACTAGTTTTCTTTTCCTTGGCTCCTAAGTGTGTACAAACCTCTATTGAAGAGAAACTCTAAAGCTTTAGTGCAGCCTACTACTAACTCATGCAATGGTTTACAACCAGTCAAACCGTAGTGAATAGGAATTAATTACACAGTGTTCTCTCATTTATGCAGCCACAATGGACTCAGGAAATGGTAATTTTATCAGTGAATAAAGGTTTAGAATTAAGGAAATGACAAAAAAATTCATTAATAAACAAAAACCCAAGCCAGGTATGGCAGAGCACACACGATGCCCAAACAGTGGCTGAATCAGGACAGGGCTGTGGACAGTACAGTAAAGACTCTATCTCAGTAAGACAGACATTCAAAACAAAAGCTGTAATTATCAGTCCTCTGTCAAGAGAAAAAGAATGGTTCTTGTTCCATAAAAGGAAAAAGGAGCACTCTAAGTTTCACCACATTTAAAAAAAAAAAAAATCCAAACTGAAAAGCCAGGATGAAAAACAAAAAGTCTTTAACCTAGAATAAACTATGAAGCCTGCCATGCAAAAGTCTAATAAATGTTCTATCACAGTTAAAATTTAACTCAAGGTAAATATCAAAGAGTATACTCAGAAACAGAACTAGTACCAGCATAGAAAAATAATGCCATTAGGAGATCCAGGAAGGTAATGTTAAGTGCTTTGAAAATAGCCATTTCATCATAGAAAAATACAGGGCTAAGAAAATATTTTAATTCACAATTAAAAGGTTAAAACTGAGCTGGACAGTGGGGGCACATGCCTTTAATCCCAGCATTTGGGAGGTAGAGGCAGGTGGTGGATGGATCTTTGTCAATTCAAGGCTAGCCCTGGTCTACAGAGCTAGTTCTAAGACAGCAAAGGCTACACAAAGAAACCCTGTCTTGAAAAACCAAAAGGGGGAAAAAAGGTTCCAACTGGATTGATGCATGTCTCTAATCACGGCACCTGAGAGGCAGAGGCAGGCAGATGGATCTCTGTGAGTTCAAAGCCAGCCTGATCTACATAGTGTTCCAGGACAGCCAGAGCTACACAGTGAGACCTTAAAACAAACAAACAAACAAAACAGTGAAAAAGGCTGCAAATGGTCAACACTGAGATGGAAGCCAAAATATTGCTCATTTATCAGTTTACTCCTTTTATTTTAGGTATTTCTTCAGGTATACAGCAACTATGTGCAGTGACTACAAATTAAAGAAACAGATCAGACAATTCCTATACCTTGGCAACTTACAAAGCAGAGCAAAAGATGTTACCACAGTAATTTACTAGTGCAACAAAATATTCAAACATTAAATACGCATACCTATCAGGGTTAGTTAGAGAAGGCGTCTATAAGAAAGAAATACCAAAGCTAAAACTTCACCCACAAAACATGAAAACTAGGCTTGAAGAGGCTTAGTGGTGCGCAGGAGGCCCGAGGGTGCTCAAAACAAATGACCAGAGTTTGAAGGAAGGAACATGGCAGGTATGATACAGTCCTAAGTCTACAACTGGCACTGCTACAAACCCAAGTGGAAGCAACTAGGATGGAACCCTCAGAAAAAAGTCTCCAGAGTTCACTGAACGGAACCCAGAGGCCAATCACAAAACTTACAAAGTCCACTGAAGAGAAGAGAGCAGCAGCCTGGGAAGAAAACAGCAGTGGAGAAAGACAGAAATAGGACAGGTAAAGTGGTATGAAGGAAATTAGGACATGCTCAAGATGGCAAGGCTAAGTACTATAGCATCTGTACTTAGCTGACTGAGAAATTGAATTGACAGGAATACAGCTAAAGAAATACTTCATCAGAAACATACACACAAATGAAGACTAAAATGTGATTCCCTTGAGACGTAGCTAATGCTGAGGAATCCCTATGGATTCTAGGCTGGGAACACAAAAGTATACTAGTTTGTACTAGAGGAGTAAATGATGACATCAGCAGTGCACTGAGGTAATGGGGATGAAGGAGACTGTCTATAGAAAAAACAAAAATCACAGGAAGTCAAAGAAAAGATTCCTGGGCAAAAAAAACTAGAGTATTAATAGGTAGAATGATGGAAATGAAAAGAACTGGGAACTTCAGAAAGGTGAGTATTACAGAAGTCCAATGATGACACTATTCTAAATGTTAGGTTAACCGTGAATTAGTACTAAAAAGGCTTAGAGGAGATTGTGAACAGTGTTGGAGCTGGGGGGCAGGTACTAGAAGAGAGAGTTCAAGTACAAGTGTCAATGAAGGACCAACACCAATGCAGGCTTCCCTTGGGAGTGGAAGAAGAGGGTCAGCAACAAGTCGTGTGAGTGAGGTTGCAGCAACGCTAACCTTCAAAATACTTTCTTCAACATCTTTGAAATCAAAATGATCAGTCACATATAACTAAAAACAAGAAGGAGAAGACAGCTATTTTAAAAGCTAGTAACTTGATGTGAAAGAAAGTAATTAGGCTTCAGTTTAAAAATGTTAATTCCATTTATGAATTACCCTATCTCTCCCCTCCAAATAAATCCTTAGATTTTTTTCCCATGATCATACTACCATTAACCTGAACAGTGAAGAAAAACATAGCAATTCAATTCAGTAATAGCGTGACATTTCTTGCTAGCATAGCACAATTTGAATTAGGCTATTCCTGTCACAATAAAACCAAAATTCAACTAATAGTTTGCTCCAACAAAACTGATTTGAGAAAATGTCTCAATGTCTGCCTTAACAGAATCTGACTCTTAGCAAGAGAACATGACTAGAAAGAGAAATGGAATAAAACAGATAGGAAATGTGTTCATCGTATTTCTCATTAAAACTAGCTTGAAAAGTTTCATGTGAAAACAATAAAAGAGTTAGTGATACCTTCATTTTTCCGAGACTTCACCAATGTGACCTTGGTGGGTTTGGCAGGCTGACTGGAGGCCACTGACCGCCTGTCTGAACGAGGGGACAGGCTCCTCTCTCTACTTGCACTTCTATCCCTTGCCCAGTTCTTCTCACTCCTTCTATTAACTAAAGCACCACGGCTGCTTCTTGGATCATGTACATCCTCATCATAACTATCATCCTCATTATCAGATACCGGCTCAGGGTCTGGACGACTTACAGGGATCTGAACTTTCTTCTTCCTTCGGATGGTCTACAAATAAAAAAGAGATAAAAAACTGAATGACTTTCATGCACTCTCCATTCATAAGAGAAACATACATTTCTCTTGACCTACACTAACTTAAATACAAAGGGAGATAATATAGTAGTCACACCAATACATTTCCACGATGGCTGTTTTCTACTCTCTTTAATAAACAGATCTGGCTAAACAACAGATTTGGAATAATAACTTTACTAAATCCTTCATAATTCATAACAATTTTCCAAGTGATGAGAATCACAAGGTTACAGAGAATTAATAATTGTTGGTATGTGGAATGAAGGACTGGAACTTACTCTAAGCATATCATACATCTTACAGACGCTTTGTAACCAAAACCACAACAAGCTCAAGCCTAACCTCATTCCTTAATCAAAATTTGATAGCCCATCATTATCAAGATCTACAACTGTCCTGACAGACTGCTAAGGGATATATTTATTTATCACAAACTAATGCACAACTTACTCTGTGGGAGCTCATGGGCTCAGCATACTTCCCCAACACAAACTGCATTCTTTTTTTTTCTGTGTTGGTCCAATTTATAACTTCATGCATGAGCGCAAGCTCATTCTTGTATTCTTTCTCAGTGTTCCCTGTCCACTCACTTCTTTGTTCTAAGTTCGAGAACTATGTGGATCTTCTGACTGTGCGGTTCTGTGATCCTGGAAACCACTTGGCTCCCTCATAATGGTACACTGTTCTCCTCAGGAGCCTGCAAGAGCTTCTTGGGGAACACTTGTTTTCTTCTGACACCTTTAGCTACTCAAACTTTTCGCTTATTTCTGATTCCTCCATCCTCTTCTGTTTTCTCAATCACCGGCTCTCTCATGGCTTCACTTGCAGTCACATTTAAATGACTTTCTATTGGCTTCTTCCCCTCATCTGCCATGATAAACACCAGATGTGTTTTGACATAATAAAAATACGTTTTATTGATTAGGCCATCTATAAATTCATTCTACTAGCAGAATTCTTACTCCTGCTCAGCAATCGTTTCATCTACATCTTATTCCCTCTCAATTAAATTGCTAACACAGGCTGGTCTTTTTAATCAGTCACACAAGGTCTCAGTTCCTCAGCCTGCTTTAGAGTCACTATGCTTTACTCCTACCCTCTTCTAAAATCTTTTCAATGTCTCTCATTTATTTAATGTTTCCTTCTTGTGCTCTCAAGGTCAAGTGGTTCACCTCTGCATGTGAATACAACCTTAACATTAGGGCTTGTTCTCATCAATACCCACTTCTAAGAGGTATTATTGCTGGTTATCATCCTATGTGTCTTGTAGCTTTAGTCCCTCCCAAATTACCTCAAACCTGCTCTGCCTAATAATACTGTGTCCTTATTCTCTTCCACATTATATTTCTTCCCTGGCTAAGTCTCTTCTAATGCTGAGTCAACACTAAAGACTACTGACTTCTTACCTCCCAGACTAACCAGAGTGGGTCTCTTTGGAGAAAACAAATAATGTTTGAAGGTGGAAGACAAGGAGCAAGAGAAGCCAGCACATGGAAAAGACAAGCAATGTGCTTTTAAGAAGGGGGAAAAGACAGCTGCTTTCTTCGCTGTTTCACCTCTTGGGCTTTAAGACAGTGACTTGAAATGCGCCCTGAGCAACTCTCCATAGACAATCTTGGCTTTTTCTGTTCAACACACCACAGTTAACAAGAATGGGAGATGATGTGGGTTCAGAGAAGGAGGATAAAACTTTCCTGGTAAACAAAGGACCACAGGCACTTTCACACTACTTGGGAAGATCCAGGCTAACGTAAGTAAGTGCATAAATGAAAAAGCAACATTACGCCACAAGAGTCCACTCCCTCTCCTTTTATAATTGAAAAGAAAAATTTTATCTGAACATAGATTACATACATAATACATATCTTTACAGGCATGCCTTGCATTTAGTCGCTTGTTCCCATTTTGATTTTTTGTTGTTGCTGTTATTGTTGTTGAGTCTCCTGCCTGCTTGCCAAAAGTTAGGATGCTTCAGGTGTGTACACCAGTGAGGAATCCTTGAGCTTTAAAGCACTGAACAAATTGGAAATTGCAACATGCCACATACTGAACTATGTCTATGTTTTGTGTTTTTTTAATAAAATTTTTCAAAAAGTTAAAAAATAATAATAATTGTTCTCTTGGCAACAACTAAGTTTGGAACTGCCTTTTCATTTCCCTAAAGGAGGTGAAGCTGGGTGTGATGACACACACCTTTATCCCAGCACCTGGGAAGGCAGAGGCAGAAGGATCTGTGTAAATTTGAGACCATTCTGATTTACATAGCGTTCTAGGACAACCTGCACTCACAGAGAGACCCTGTCTGAAAACAAAAGAGGCCCAAGAGGAGGGCGTGAACCCAGCAGGGTGGAGTAGGCATTAAAATACTGCACAAGTATCAACAGTAGCTGACACTTCTACTAAATTGAACACAAAATATACTCACAATTTTTGCATTTTTCCCACTTTTCCTTAGCTGCTGAACAGCAAAAGCATGTTCAACATTGTCCATCGAAACTCCATTAACCATTGCAACTCGGTCATTTTCCCTAAGAAGAGGAGAAAGAACACCAGAAAAACAAGTTAAAGAAAAGCACTTAAGACCTTTCTAAAGTCTTATCTGAATGACAATTTAATCTGCCTGTCTTTAGAGCAATGATAAAGCAACATCAACTCTTACTGTCAGGTCTTTCAGCAGAGCATTCAGCAACTAACACAGGACAGGACAGTTTCTTTTTCTCTTGCTGCAGTGTTTCCTGAGAAACACCGGGACAGAGCAGGCACATCAGCAAACAAAAAGATCACTGCTAGCTGTGTTACAGCATTAGATGAAATTAAGTCACCAGCTAACAGAGATGCCATAATTAAGTATTAAATCTTTCTTCTTTCAAATGTCTTTGAAATCTTCTGATTATAGTCTCAATTTTTCCTTCCTGCCCTTATTATCTGTATTTCACCAATCTTCAAAGCATAGAGAAAAGGCCCTCACAAATCAGTGTCCACCTGAACTAGTTCTCTTTCACTCCTTTTACCATCACAGTTACGTTCTATTTAAAATAAGTAATACTTAGTTGCCCACTTGCACCATTGATAAAGATTTCTTAAGTATAAGTATATATTCACTTAAGGGAAAATAGTAACTAAGTACAGCACAAGTTGGATATAAATAATCCAGCATCACTAACAAAATAGATCCATGATTGGGAACAGCAACATTGTGGGGGAGGGAGGAGACTGAAGTAGAGAGGGATGGGTCAGGGTCAGAATTAAAGAACAAAAGCCCAGACACTTACTGTAGCTGTCCTTCAGCTGGCCCTCCCTTTAGCACATCTGAAATCACTATGGAGGTTTCCCCACTCTGAAAATGAGGATTATCTCTTCCACCAGATATTGCGATTCCAAATCCAAACCCAGGAGCCTAAAATAGCAATTACAGTAAGATAGTTTTATTAAGAACAAGAAAATTGCTCATTACAGAATATATAATGTAGAAACTGTAAATTATAATCTTATTGCATCTGTCATTTGTACTCACTTGCCTGGTTGTACATTACAATCATCAGTCCCTTCTACAAGAATGCATATTCTAGTAAATTATATACCAGGTGTAACAATATAAAAAATGACAACTGCACAAATATTCCATAAGCACTAAATTGATTTTAAAACTCTAAAACAGTAAGATTCTGAATTACTTTTGATTGTCAGATGTCCTAAAGGGACACTGACACCTGGATCAGAGATGACTCACTTAACTCATACACACACCATCTGTCATTTTACACAATTCAGAGGTCACCTTAAAAATCAAGTATTAGGTATTTCAACTTCCTCCAATTATTCTAGAAATCTCAGAAGAAAATCTCTACACAGTAACACACTAATGTCCCACATACATTTTATTTAATAGGAAATGGATCAGTTTTTAATCAACCATTTTTTTCTTTATATTTTAACTAAATAAATTATAATAAGCTACAAATTTCTCTAAGAACTAAAACATCTGTAACAGTGACTCAATGGCTCAGCACAGAAAGAAACTCCAAGTATTTCTAAATGTCAGGACTGTGCTCCAGCCTTGTTTCTGAACACAGAGCATGTGCACTCTGCCCTGTGGATGCCACTGTGCTCAGGAAATGACAAAACCTCAGTTCACATTCAGGATGTTACTCTAAGTGTTTCTACTGTACATAAAACTTTCTGCTCTTACAGACACATATTTCAATCACAGAAAAGAACTAATTTACCATCATTTGTCAGAATTTAAGTATCAAGTTAGTGTATCTTTGGATGATATTGTGTTTGAATGTTTGATTTTAAAACTTGCTATTTGAACCAGGTATAGTTGTACAAACATGTGAACTCGGCACTGGGAGAGTGGAGGCCGGTGGAACAGAGGTTCATGGTCATCTTTGTAGGTTCAAAGCAAGCCTGATGGTATTTTTCCTTTATACTGAGCGTCTCTTCGTGTGCTTACTGTACATTTCTCTATCTCTGAAAACTATCTAGTCAGATCTTTTACTCATTTCTCATCTGAGTCTTTGTATTACTGAGTTGTAAGAGTGCAGAGAACAAACTTCAAACATCCTTAATCAATACATAATTTGTTCTCCCATTCTGTGTTATCATATCACTTTTTTGACGGTGTCCTTTCAAACACCAATGTTTCCAATTTTGATTATGCCCAATTTGCCTGTTTCCTCTTTTGTTTTAGGCTTCTGGCATCATATACAATAAAGCCTTTCCTAATCTGAGGTCAACATCTATTCTTCTATTTTGAAGTTCTAGGATTCTAGGGACACTTGGGCCTATGATTTGTTTTACGCTCATTTTGCACATGTGTACCAAGAGATCCATGTTCATTGCTTCATATGTAGCTAAACAGCTCTCCTGACACCACCTGTACTGTACTGACACTATCATTCCAAGTTTCCCTCTTATTCAATCATTTCCTTAGTAAAAGACTTCCCAGCTCACCTATAGATTCCCTAATATCTTTGCTTATGTAACTTCACCCTCTTAAAACTTTACCATTATACTTTAGTATGAAAACAGAAATGCCTAACTCGTTCCTGAGCACTTTATTTCTCAGAGGATTTTAAAATACAGGAATTTCTAAGGAAGTTTGGCTGAAAATAAAGTGCAGTGTTATGACGGAAGAAGTACAACACCGGCTCACACCACCTTAAATGTCAGTTAAAGTAGCAAGCACCTTCAGCTACAGATGATACTTGCTAAAAAAAAATCATGGTTGGTCTTGCCTAAAATATGCTCAAATTGTAAACTGTGCACATTTTATAGCAGCATGAGGAAAAGCACATAATTTTAAAATTCTGATTACATGTTAAAATGATATTTTGGTTGACTTAAATAGGAGTTTATGAAAACTTTCAACCATTTGTTTAAAATATGAAGACTAAAATCTTTTATCTTCTATATGTGGGTTGTATTATAGGATTACTAGACAGTGCTGCTGATCTCTTAGGAGTGGCTTTGTGGACCACTATTATTTCATATGCTCACTAAATTTTATTGGGTGCAACTAAAAAGACACAAAACTAAGATTTCACACCCTGAAGAGGTTATAATACACCACAATGAGACAGACTATTTGCATGAGGTATGGATTTAGCTGTCACTGAGGACCACCACTGAGTGCAAAGACCAGAATACATGAAAATAATCAAGTTTGGCTTGCTTCTTCCTAATTCCAGGTTCTTTTCAGAGTGTTTAGCATAGAGTGAATACTCAGAAAATAGAAATGAAGAATGAACTGGACCTGAGTACTTGGGAAACTAAGGCACTAAGATTCCTGTTTGAAGCCAGCCAGACCTACTTATTAGGTTCAAGAGAAAACTACACAGCAAAATCCTGACTAAAACACAACACTACAAAGCAAAAAATGGAACTGTATTTCAACAGTTTCTACTATTAAGAAAAAAGCCAAGTTTCCTTTAAGAATACAAATAAAAGACCAAGTCCCATCATATGTTATTCTTGACAGTAAACAGAAAAACAAAATTCTAAGCCAGAAAACTTTAATCCATTTAAATGCTATATCATTCATTAATTATGGATTTGTCATTATTTGTGTACCCTCACCCACTATCATATTATCACCACATAGTAACAAACATTTTCATTCCTGTGAAAGAACTTCTTAAAAGTATAAAAGCATCTCAAACTGGTGCATTTTTTAAAATGGTGTTCCAAGCATACCCTAAGCCAAAGGACTCAGAATCTTTGGTGAGGACAACCTAGCTGATTCCTTCTTCGCAAAAAACCTGGAAAGCTATTACTCTAGGTCAGTGTCAGAAAACTATGGTCCAAAGGTCAAATTTGTCCAGGTTGCAATTTATTCTGTGTGTTGTTTCACAGTATGCACGTAGGCACACATGTATATGTGTGCCCATATGGAGGTCAGGTATCAACCTTGATGTCATCCCTCAGGAGACAACATTCATTTTTTTTTCTTTTTTGAGTCAGGATTTCTCACTGGCCAAGGGTTTGTTCATTAGGCTAGATTTGTTTGCCAGTGAGCCCAGCTTCTATTCCCCAGTGCTGGGACTATAAACACATGACAACTCACCTAGCTTTTACACATACACACACATCATTTCTTCACTTTATACCCCGATTGTAGGCCCCTAGCTTTCTCACATGGGGCTACCAAACTAAGGTCTTCATGCTTGTACATAGGCACATACTTTACTAACTCAACTATTTCTTCAGTCTGTCTAATTCTCTACTCTTATAAATATGGTTTTATTGAAACACCACATTCTTTTACCTACTATATACATATATTCTTTTACCTGCTATATATATAAAATGAAGTATTTGTGTACATATATGTATCCACATACCTGTGTGTGTGTGTGTATATATATATATATATATATATATATGTATACATATATGTGTATGTGGGTAATTTTTTTTAATTTCTGGAGAAATCTCCAAACTGATTTCCATAATGGAAAATTGCACCCCCAGCAACAGTGAATATAAGTTCTGCTCTCCACATCCTAACGCTGTTAGATTTGTTGATGATAGTCATTCTGATTAGCATGAGGGGTATCTCAAGGGGGTTTAAGTTGCATTTCCTTGATGGCTAGTGATACAGAATACCTTTAAAATAGTCCCTAGCCATTTGTGTTTCTTTTTTGAAAACTATTTAATCCACTTGCCCATTTGTTGATTGGCACCTTTGCTTCCTTTCATTTCTGCAGTTATTTGTTAGATTCTGCACATTAGCTCCATATCTGCAATGCAGCTGGCAAAGGTTGTCCCCCATTCTATCTGTGGGCTCTGCTAATAGTTTCTCTGCTGGAGAAAAATCTTTAGCTTTCATATAGACCTATCTGTTGATAATTTGGGTTAGTTCCTGTGCTGTTGGTGTTCTGTTTTAAAAGTTGTTGCTTACTCTAACATCTTGAATGCTATCATATGTGTTTCCTTATAAAACTTTTAATGTTTCAGGTTTTAAATTTTGATCCATTCTGAAGTGACTTTTTTATAAGAAGAAAGACACAAATCTAATTTCATTCTTCTGTGGGTAGAATACCAGTTTTAGCAACAACATTTGCTGAATAAGCTGTATTTTATTCAATGTATATTTTTGCCTCTTTTGTCAAAAATTAAGTGGCTGAGATTCTGCTGTTTTGCTTATAGGTTCTGTTTTATTCCGTTGATCTTTCTGTCCATTTTTATGGCAGTGCCAGCCTCTTTATCACTGTAGCTATATCGTATAATATGAAGTCATGTACTATAACATCCCCAACACAGTTCTTCCTTCTTGGGACTGATTTGGCTATCTGTGGTCTATCTGTTTCCATATGAACTACTGTACTGTTTTTGTCTACGCCTGTGACATGCCATTTTCACGAGTACCGCATTATTCTATGAATTAGGATAATATAAACACTTTCATAATATGAATTCTGCCCACCCAAGAACAGAGTATTTCTCCATGAACTAGAATTTTCTGTAATTTTCTTTTTCAATTTTATGAATATTTCCCTGAAGACATCTTTCGTTTCTTTGGTTAGGTATATTCCTAAATACTTAAAGGGGGGGGGGGGTGTAAGCATTTGAATGGAATATTTTTCCTAACTTCTTTCTCAGAGAGTAGACTGCTGAGTCCTTCAACTTTACTGTGTTTGAGTCCAAAACTTTCCTAGTAGACTAAATAGGGTATTTTCTATAAAGAATTAAATGAGATCATATACTCAGAAAGAAAAAAAATGATCTCTCTAATATGCAAAATCAAGCCAGTGATGTATGTATGTAAACAAATGCATGTGTAGGTATAGTATATAGCATACAGAAAAGAACAAGAAACAATAAATGCAAGGTGATGAAGGAGTGAATGTGGGTAACATGCATGAGCTACGAAACAGCTACGAATATAAAGCTGTTTTCTAAATTTGTCGTGATTTTTTGGTTTGGGTAGTTTTTAAGTGCATAAAATATATTTGACACTGAAAGTAAAACGTACTGTGAAGCTCTATTAGGTCCCATTCCAAATTCTAACTGTATTCTAACACTGAGAATAGAATGTGAGTGGGCCAAATCACCCATTGGAAACTGAAGGTACAATTTACCATTGTCAGGTTACATTTCTCGTATTAGTGCATCAGTTGTTAAATAAGAAAACTGAAAGAAAGAATGCATATATTAGTTAACAGCATGACTCAGGGGCTGGGGAGATGGTTCACTTGGCAAAGTACCTGCTACATTAGCATGGGGATCTTGGTACGGATCCCTGGGTGTGCCGGCTGTGTACCTAGACCCTAGTGCTGCGAGGCAGGGAGGATGGCAGATTCTTGGGGCTTTTTTGGCAAACCAAACACAAATACACACAATACGTGATTTTTAAAATTGTTTCATCTCTGTACTGCTTTCTTTGATAATGTTGGAAATTCAGGAATGAAGACATCTACAATTCTGTGTCTCATTAGCTCTAGGCAAGTGGGGCAGAATTCTAAACGTTATGGAAACAGAGCATGCTTTCGTGTCTGTGTTGGAAGTGTCATCTTAACAATCTACGCAGGCAATCCTCAGGCAAATCCGGCAGTGTGCTGGCCAGTGCAGACTGCTTTCAGTGTCTGGCTTCTTCCTGAGCTTTAGGAGATGAAGGGTTCATGAGAGGTAAACAGGTAAGAGGGGTATGGCAATTTCACAGCTCTTCGGTTTCCAAAGGTGTTAAGTGTTGTGCTGGGAACACAGCGCAGAAATGCCTCTGCCTCAGCAAAAACAGACCGGACGTCTTCACTTCCTTCCCTGAAGGAGTAACTTTTCTTTTTTTTCCCTCTTTTTATAATTTAGCATTTTCTTAGATTTGTAAACTTTATTACTAAAAACTTAACACACCCAAATGAACCAGACCCAAAGTCTATCCAACTCCAGGACAACACTCTAGCCTTTCACAGCACTCTTACAAAGTTTCCAGCATAAAAATTTAAAGTTTCTGCATCTACAAGTGCAATCAATTTCTACCCAGGATACAACAAAAATAAATCCTAAGCAGGCTGCTGGGACTGTTTTTCTACAGCATGGCTCAGAGCTCTGAATTGTTCCTGGGAATGAGTTGGAAATTATTAATATCTGCTACTTGGAACACACAATTGGGGGGGGAGGGGAGAAATACTGGTAACTGTTGTTGCAGTAACACTGAAATCATGAATTTAAGATATTCTGAGAACACCAAGAGCCAATGAACAAGAAAAGGTGATACTTTGTCCTCCAATCATTTTTGTTGTAGTTGCTGAGGGTGTTCAAGCCAGAGTTTCACCAAAAACTGGTTTACCCATGGAGGGTGCGATTATCAAAGGTCATACAGTAAATGACTCCTCTCTTAAGAGTTCATTTATGACAAAGTGCATTAAAACAAAACAAAACAAAACAAACAAACAAAAAACCCCTCAAGGGCGGGGTTGGGAGGGGACGAGGGAGGGGGCTACAGCTGGGATACAAAGTGAATTGTAGTAAATTAATAAACAAATAAATAAATTTTAAAAAACCCTGAAGGCACAGGAGGGACAGCAGGGGAAGGCGGGAGGAGTGGAGAGGGCGGCTGGGGGGCGGGGTGTTGGAGCCTCTGGGGTCCATTGGGAGGTGGAGGTGGTGAAGGGGCAACCATTCGACGTGGGTCCACCCTACACACAGCTGAGGTACCTGGGCAATGTCAGCACTGCTTATAACCAGGTGCGCAAGACTAGCGTGGCCATCGAGATCAGTCCCTTCCAGCATCAAACCTACTGCCAGCGCACACTGAGCAAGATCCTTATCTCGCTGCGATTCCGCCATGAGAATCGTCACTGGCATCTAAGACATCTTCAGAGCAACAAATGGTGCACATGCCTTTAATCCCAGCACTCCAAAGGCAGACACAAGTAGCTTCCTCTGAGTTGCAAGACAGCCAGAGCTATACAGAGAAACCCTATCTCAAAAACAACAAAGCGCAAGTTGTGCAAGCTGTGAGGAGCAAACCAGTAGGCAGCATTCCTCCATGGTCTGTTTCAGTCTCTGGTTCCAAGTTCTCACCTCAGAGTTCTCTCCTGTCTTTCCTCAGTGATGAACTGTGTGTGTGTGTGTGTGAGGGGTGAGGGGAGAGGAGAGAAAGAGAGAAAGAAAGATCAGGGCTTGTAAAACAAAGAAGCTTTTCCTTCCGAGCTGCTTTTGTCATGGTGTTTATCACAGAAACAGAAAGGGAAGTACAGATAACACGCAATCAAAAAAAAGAAACGGAGCTGACAAGCACATCAAAACACACTCAACAAGGACTAGCCACCAGGCTCACTGGTCACAGTTTTCTACTATACAGGCACTGGGCTCAATCCCCAGGATGACTGGGGCACTTGGGAGAGAACACAGAATGAAGTGTGTGGTAGTTACCATCACTGTGGTAAAATATTTGACAGGATCAGCTTAGAGAAGTGGTTTATTTTATTTACGGTATACGAAAGGATACAGTCTAGCAGCAGGAACTACATGGTGGGGGAAGCGTAAATCAGCTGGTAGTCTTTTCATCCCAAAGTGAAGATGGACTCCATGTACTCCACAAGATGCCTCCTTTTTATTAAGGCCCAGGACTACAGAAATGACACTGCCCATATTCAGAAAGGGTCTTCCCTCCTCAGTTAAACCTGTCCACAGACATGCCTCTCTTGGAAAATTCCAAATCCATTCAACTTGGCAATGAAGATGGATAATTACAAGGTGCTCAGCATTAATCTATACAGAAATACAAACTAAAAGAGCTATGATGAGATATTACTAGGCATCTATTAGAATGGCTAAAAAAAAAACGGTTAAAATCAACAATATCAAGAGTTGATGAGAAGACTGACCCTCGTACACTGCTGTGAGGTGCCACATCCAGCCCGGTAATTTCCTATAAAATTGGCAGCTAGCATAAAACCCGCTGCCATTCCATTTCTAACTATTTACCCCAAAGTTATGTTCATACAAAACTCTGTACACTAAAGCAGATTTATTCATAATCAACAAAAACTGCAAACAACCTAAATGTATCATCAACTATAAGATGAGTAAACTATTACGCATCTATACAATGGGGTAGAATTTAGTAATAAGCAGGAACTAGATATCAATACAAGCCACATTATGACAGGCCTCAAATGTACTAATTCAAGCATATGAAGTCAGTCTCAAAAAGCTACCTATTATATTAATCCATTTATATAATGTCTGCGGAAAGGTCCAAGTTGAAGAAGACTGACCAGCAGCTCAATGCAGGGTGGAAGGAGACAGAGTTGACTACAAAGAGGTCTGAGGTAAAGTTTAAGGTAATGGAGTCACTCTGCATTTTTAATGTGACTATATCAAAACTCAATTGTATACCACATGAGTATGAATTTACCGTTATGTACATTATACCAACCAAAATGATGGTTACTAAGAAAAATAAATATAAAACATAAAATGCTGCCAAGCTATTATATCACAATCAAGCAATGGACATAAGAAAAAAATTATTTTATGTATCAAACAGATCTTATGTAGACATGCTACCACCTATCAAGCACAATTCAAACAGGAAGTGTATTTCAGCTTTATGAATTAGAAGTTAAGATACATATTATTGAAATGATTTCTTCATTTACTGAGAGGTAAATGACTGAAAGGTCAAACATACCTGCCTAAAACCACTTCATTTGAATAATTAACCATCTCTTTGTCACAATGTGCAGATTCAGACACTCATGAGATAATCAGGGTATTGTCCAGGAACATGATTTCCCTACCCTCACTTGTCACCTTCTCAGGGAAAATCAGTATGAGACATATGCCATATATTTAAATATTCTCTAAGCAGAAGAATCATTCGTAGAGTCAGATGTGGTCAAAGGGAGAAAAAGGGTGAATTTAAGGAACCGTATTTCAACAAACAAAGCATAAATTGGTACCATTAAATCATTTTATTTTATTTTATTTTTATTTTTTGAGACAAGGCTTCTCTATGTAGCCCTGGCGATCCTGGAACTTGCTATGTAGAATAGGCCAGCCTTGAACTCAAGGAGATCCACCAGTCTCTGCCTCCCTAGCGCTAAGATTAAAGATGTATGACACCAAGCCCAGCTAATTTTTAAACATTTTTATTTTTATGTGTGTGTGTGCATGTGTGTTTAAGGGTGCCTGCTGAGGCCAGAGAGGGCATTGGAGCCTTTGGAGATACAGACAATGTGAGCAACCCAACATGGGTACCAGGAACTAAACTTGAGTCCTTTAAAGAGCAAGCTCTATTTCCTGCTGAGCCCTGTTCTCCAGGTCCTAGCCTCATGTAAAATATGTCAACACCAAGGTTTGTAAGACAGGTTAGGTTCTATCCCCATTTCCAAAGCAATAGAAAAGCAGTAGAATTAAAATACAGACCAGTATAATTTCAAAGCTTATTTCCAGTGTTTACAAATAACATTTTCCTGACCATCTGTAATTTTCAGGTTGTACATGCTTCAAATGAACAATTATCTTACATGCACACAAAGTTACACAGTAGCTAAGGATAACCCTGAATTTCTGATCCTTCTGTATCTCTGAGGGCCAGGATTTCACAGTTGAGTTTACTGTGATTCTGGGGATGAACACAGAGCTTTGTGCATGCAACAACTAAGCACGCTATCAACTGAGCTACGATCTAAGCCCTCTTTCAAGATTTTAGTAAGAAACATAACTTGATTAACATCAAGCATACAAACATGTACATATAACCAGTTTATAATTTAATGTGTAATCTTTTATCTGATCATTTAAATTTTTTACAACAAATTACTTAATTTTGGAGATAAAAAGAGCAAATATGTAAGAAATAACAAAGGATACGTGAAAAAGTAATCATGCTCACTTCTGACCTTAATGAAGAATTTACTATAAATCTAATTTTAAACAAAAGCATATAGGAAAAAAATGTCCCTTTTCTTTTGGCTTCCTGACATCTGGCTTTCCTCTATTGTTTTCAAAGCTGCCAGTATCCTGAATTATAACACAGATTATTTACTGCGGCAGAAACTCACCCTGTGAAGCGTCACTGTGTGCTGTTCCCATATAGCTGTTTCCTCCATTGCTGTGCTCTGATAAAGAAAAAGAAAACAAAGTATTTACCTTTAAAAAATATAAGGTTTTAATAAAGTAAGGGAAAGCATTTTGGAAACAATTCAGCACAATAAAATGCCAAGACTTGTACTGTTAATATTAAAAATATTCTAGAAAACCCTTAGAAGCTATGAAAGGGTTGTTTTTGTTTTAACAGATAGGAAATCACACGCAGGAACTTCCTTTGTTTTTAACTTAATTTGGTCCAACGCTGCTCTACATTTAATCAAGTTTGAACTAGCAAATTAAGCAACTTTATGCTTAACATCAGAAAACCAACAGTATAAGTTACAACGGTTCTAAAATATCTTAAGTGGGCATTTAAGAGCATGTTTCATATTGTATAAAACAAGAAAAGATAAAATACCTCTGAACTCAGGATTTATGAATACATGTTCCAGAAAAACAGATTTAGAGCATCTGATAGGTTGTTTTAAAGTTGCAGCAATACTGTTCTATCTAGTTTCAGTTTTATGTCAAAATCACTTCCTCTAACTTCATTTATAGCTATACAGAAAAAGGGTTTTATGTTATACATATCACAAACACATCTACAAAACATGAACACAAAAGTCTCAAGTCCCTAGCCCTCCAGAGCCATAAAAATCAATACAAGTTCCAGTGTAGATCCTAGCCAGACCACAGGGTAGCTGAGTTTTAGTTCCCATTACACTCTCATGGAGATAATAAATGATCTAAAAGTTGAACACCAAAAAATTTTAAAACAAATTTCCTTTGAATTGGGTTAATTCTTGCCAGTTTAAAATAATACAGTCCCTCTTAACGTTACTTTTTAATAAACTGAGGTGCCTACTATGAATTTATTTCTTAAAAACAAATAAACAACTTTTTTCGGAGTTATCATAACAGGGTGAAAGGGGACAGTGCTGTGCATAGCGTTCTCAGAACACCCCTCATCAGCTGGTACTATAAATACATCTTTCACAAGTGAGATCTGTTTCTGTTACATGGTTATCAGTAGCATCACAAGACTATGTGCATCAAGGTGCCAGAGGCCTACTTCTCTTTTCCCACAGCAATTTTAACTGAAGATTAATGCCACTTTAGAAATGAACCTCTATAAAGAAAGCCTGCTTCCCTAAATTCAAAGCAACTAGATTGACTTTCCTCCCAAATGAATAAGGGAGGAGAAAGGATCTCTCTGTTCACGCCCATAGATAAGAACTGCCAACCCTACCAGCGTTTGTTTCAATCTTTCAATCATGAGCAGCAACTTTCTTTTAATAAAACAAAGCTGTTTTGTATTTTAACAAAAACTGACCAGATTTTAAAACACACACACTAATAAAACAAAACAAAACAACAAAAACTGTACAAACCCACCTCCATCAATGTGAGTCAGTAACAGTGATGAGTAGTTGCATTAAACATCAACAGTTCCACTAAAACACAAATAAAATGTCTGCAATAAAAGCCAGTCTGTGTAATCCCAGTTGACATTAACAATGAGAACTGCTTGCATAGCTCTAAACTGGTTTTTTTCTCGTTCCACTGTGTTACCTAGTAGCAGAGCTTCACTGACTTTTTAATCCCTTCCCTATCAGTCTAAACTGTAGGCGATCTGATAATGGGTACTTTTCTGGGTAACTATCTTATGAAAAGCGTACGGTTGGTTCTTCACAAGGTTGTAATGATCACATAGTTTACATTGCTAGTCACAGGAAAGCAGGTTATAAAACAGCTTGGTTATTGACAAATCGGATTTTGTTTAATGGTAAGTCCAGAGAAGGCTGAATGGATATGAAAAGGGTTCACGCTGATCAGATTGAAATATAGGGACTGTTGGTGGTATTTCTCATCAGATGTCTTATCTTTTTGTTCTTCCACTCAAAATAAACTGGCAACCTATTTAAAACTACATTCACACTGCATTGTTACTTGAAGTTTCAAATATTTACATCTAGTTGGACTTTTTTTTAAAGGTTTTGTTTGTTAAATTATGAAAATGATTATTAATGAGTGAGAACTGGATCTTTTAGGATAGGGAGGACATCGTCTGGAAGAATTCCTAAGATACATGAGACTCTGAAAAGAAACAGCAATGGAGCTGGGGAGGTTTACTCTCACTCTAACTTCTTTTGTACTATCTTAAAATGCTTATCTAATAGCGTGCAAATAATTTAAGTGGAAATTTAATTTTTATGCTATAAACTTATTAATGTTTTTAAAAATGAATCATCATAAAACCTGCATATGGGCCTCTGTTAAACCACACCAGTCCCATTCTAAAAATATTTAGGCTTGTAGGAAACTATGGAACAGGACATTAATCCACTAAGAATGATAGTTCTGCATCTAGTATTCTCTATTAAGTACTCTACACAGAAAACGAACTAGCCCAGATATAAGACCAGCACCCATATCTGTTATAAATTAGAAATGAGATTTCTGTTTTTCTCACTTTATAAGTTCAGGAAATTATCTCAAGGAAAAAGGGTCTTCCCAGTTCCAAAGGTCTATTCACTAAAGTATACTAAAGAATAGATTACAAATTCAATAATTAGCATCAAAAGTGACTGCAATTCATGGTTGCTGTATTAGTTTTGCACACACTTCTAAGTCAGTATCGACTGACCAGAATCATAATTTCTAAAGAAGCAAAAAGCTATATTTCAGAATCTGCCAAGAGTTTGTTTAGTCTCTTTGTTCTAAGCTCCAGCTGTCAAATACACTACTCAGATCACCAATTCTGAAGGGCTTCCTGCCAACTCTAGATCCTAATTCTAGGCAGTTTCATCATCCTTTAGGCCAATTACAAATCAAGTGGGAGAAAGACAGGAGAGTTGAACTGACAAGAAAGCTAATTTTCCTATGACTGAACAGTACTATCTGCAAAAGGGAGAAGGTTAAAGAGAAACAGCAAATACATCACGTATTGTGATGTAATGTTGAGAACTTCAAACGCAATAGAAAAGCACTAATAAATTTTAGAAGCAAACAGCATAATCAGAATTCATTCTGAAGACCATGGAAGGCAGATTTAAGACAGAAAGATCAGCTAAAGGAAAATTAAAACAAGAAGGAGCCAGCTCTGAGCTAGTTGGCGTTGAGCTAGTTGGCGTTGATGGTGCATGCCTTTAATCTCAGTGCTGGGGAGGCAGAAGCAGGCAGAACTCTGTGAGTTCGCAGCCAGCCTGGTCTACAGAGTGAGTTCCAGGACAGCCAGGGCTACACAGAGAAATCCTGTCCTGAAAAAACGAAACAAACCAAAAGGCACCTCTGAATGGGAGGCAACAATTATAAATGTGGTCTCAGACATGCTTAATTGAGGTACCCAGGGTGTACATGTTTGAAGATCAATATTGAGAACAAGAGTAGGTACAGATCTAAGAGTAATCAATCAACAAGACTGTAGAATTGAAACCAGTATCTAGTTACAAAGGACTAAGATGGCCCCATAGAGTACAACTATTTTAGGGGAAGGAAAAAAACAAAACAAAACAAAACAAAACAAAGTGACCCTGAGAAGTTGCCAGTGAGAATACATGAAAACCAACAGAGCTAATATAAAACACTATTTACTGTCCAGAGAACACCTCAAAATACAAAAACTGAACATCAGTCTGAGACCAATATACTTTATTATTTAACATCACAAAACAGAATTTCCATGAGCTTTAGAAATGTTATCTTTTTAAATATTAATAAATATACGCCTAGAAAACTATTGTTAATTACCTTAAATATAGTTTCTACATGGCTCCCAGTCTTCCATTAGAAAAAGCAAATCCTCCTGCTCCTTCTGAGAACAACTCTGCTACCTAAACTGTTCCTCAGGTTCCCTGGAACACTGAAGTTTGGTTTTATTTTGTTCTGTGTTTATTTTTGTTGTTGTTAGCTTTTTATTCTATCTAGAGTAGAACCTAAGACTACTTCCTGGATTGAGACTTAGTCAGGAACTAAGAAATACAGGGATCAATCCCAACCTTCTGTGAATTTTCAAACACACAATACTCTAACCACTGCACTACAAGTGAATACAAAGATAGAAAATAGAATGTACATTAGAAGATAACAGATGGCCAACAGCGGTAACGGTCTAAGACTCACCATTTACATTCTTGAAACAGATGCTAAGAGGTGGTGCAAAAAGATCAATCTGTACAACAAGGACATAAAGTGAACCTGCAAGTTCAATGCTCTGAAAGGATTCTCAGAGCAGGCAGGGACTCAACAAAATTCACAAATACAAGAAAGAAGGAAAGAAAAAAAAAAACCCAACTCATTAGATGTAAGAATTCAAGCATTTATTAAACTAAGCATGCAGTGACTACAGGATAAGTGTCAATAATTAACACATGAGCACAACCAAATCAGAAATGTGTGAGAACACTGACTGTCGCAAGAGAAATCAATATCTCTATGCAGACAGTATTCCAGAATTTAATAGTTTAAGGAAAATCAAGTAGAAAAATGAAAAAGATGCCATTTTTGTAAAAGAAAAATAGGAAAAAGGTTAACGTTAGAATCATATATTTAAATTTTTGTACTTGTCAAAGTGTTGGTTATAAATTTTATAACCAACAAAACAACATTGGTTTTAAATTAAGCAGACAAAAGTAGTTTAGCCTGGTGGAATTCAAAATAGACTTACTCTTGTACAAGGGTACAGAAGTTGAAAGAAATTCCTAGAAGCTGGTAGGATTTCTTCTCACTCCAAAAACTAAGAGATGTGTTCAATTTGAAAATCTGACTTACATACACTATGATCTATCTATTTACTTTAATGTACTGTTAAACACACTTCAAAATAAAGTAGCATGATAATAAAAGACGTAATAGAATTGATAAAAATAAATCAAATATATATAATTTGCCCATTTGTCTATCTTTTTTAAAAAGATAAACATTGGAACAATTCATTACAGTACTTTGAAAAACGGACCCATTTTTTCGGGAACTAGTTCTAGCAAGGGATATCTTTCTTTTTTTTTTACACTCTTCACACCTATTTATTTTTATATTAATTAGTTTATTTACTTTGTATCCCAGCTGTAGCCCCTTCCCCTCCCTCATGCCCTTCCAACCCCACCCTTCCCCACCTCAACTCTTCCTTGCCCCTCTCTAAGTGCACTGATAGGGGAGGACCTCCTCCCCCTTCCATCTGACCCTAGCTTATCAGGTCTCTTCAGGCTGCAATGTCCTCCTCTGTGGCCTAGCAAGGCTGCTCCTCACCCGGGGGAGTGGAGAGGTCAAAGAGCCAGCCACTGAGTTCATGTCAGAGACAGTCCCTGTATTCCATTTTTCTTCAACAAACAGTACCAATGGGCAACCAAACAGTACATGAAAGAAAAAATTTTCTTAGATATTCCAGCTAATAAATCACAATAATAAAAAATTGAACATTATCATCTGGTGACAATTAGTGAATTAAGAAATCTAAGCAAGTACAGAAAGAAAAAGAGAGAGAGAGAAAGAAAAGTAGAAAAAAGGGAAGGAAGGACCGATGGATGGACTACAAAAATCTGGGACTCTAATACCACTTATAAAGTCAAGAGTGATGATCTCAGCTCTTAGGGATGGCAGGAGCAACAACAGTTCAAGGCAACTATAGGTACAGGAACAGTTTAAGACCAGCCTGGGCTACATGAGACCATGTGGGAGGGTGAGATTGCGAGGGAGGACGGAGGGA
Source organism: Pachyuromys duprasi (assembly GCA_028658305.1). Taxonomy (NCBI): domain Eukaryota; kingdom Metazoa; phylum Chordata; class Mammalia; order Rodentia; family Muridae; genus Pachyuromys; species Pachyuromys duprasi. Next base: position 43,815,982 of record CM053758.1, read on the forward strand.
AAGATCTTATAAAAACAAACAAACAAACAAAAATGTTATGTAGGCTCATTAACTGGTATCTGTACTGAAATAAGGACATGTGAGATTCATAATTCCCATTTAAAATATTTTCCACTTAAAAAAAAACAAAACACAACTTGAAATCATTACCCTGAGAAGACCCAAACCAAGACCAGACAGCACTAAGAAAACTTCCCTGGGCTAGTTACTTCAGCAGCTGCCTTCTTTTCCAGAACAGATAAAGTATAGGGAATCTTACAGATAATCAAAAGTATCCTACAGGAGCATTTTAAAAGATCACCTAATACAACCAGTGAGTATGTTACAGTATAAAAATGTACCTCTTTATCAAACTGCCAGCAGACAATGAAGTGTGCCGTCTAAGTGGTGGGATGGTAGTAGAGGGATCTTAATAATCCTGAGTTCTGCCCTATATTCTAGGCTCAGGAAAACCTCTTGAAGAAAAAGGAAACCAATGGCAGATGAGTAAGGGACAGATACGAAAACATCCCAGGTATAGGAATCGGTCTAACTAAGAGCCTGATCCCTAGCAGGATGTGTGTCTCCACTCATCCAAAAAGGTCTGAATTTATTATGTGCTCTGCAATAACCAGTCACAATCAATATTACCATGCTTCTCCTTACACTCTAGTGAGAGACACAGATGACCCAAACACTTCAGAGTTTGATATATGATCATGGGCTTAAACAAGCACTACCAGGAAAGAAAACCAGTGAGAAGACCAAAGAAAAAGCCCGCAAGAAATGCCTGGTGGAACTGAAGAGGGGCTGGAAAAAGATGCCTCAGAAGTTAAAGGACCAGAGTTTGGCTCCCTACTCCCTTATCAAGTAGCTCACAACCACCTCTAACACCAGCTCCAGGGGATCTGATAGCCTCTCCTAGTCTCCGTGAGCAACCACACCACATACACTCTCACAGGCATGCTTTAATAAGTGAGTAAAGGAAAGCAAAGTCTGTCAACAGAGAACTAACAAAAGATGAGGTCATCCAAGTTGACAACAGCAAAATAACCCAGTAACAGTTTACTATTACCAATTTTGATTTTCTACTACCTAAAGCCAATAAATACAGAAAATTTAGAATGAGTGGAATGTTTGTGAGTGTGTTGGAAAAAGAGGAGAACTAATCATAACACTAAGATTTTGAAAAGATTACTTCTAAGGCTCAGAGAACTATGGAACAGAAGGCACAATGAAGTTAAGAGCCAGAGGATGAGAAGGCACACTGTGAAATGCTGTCTCTGGACTCAAACACACGGTAGCTGTGGTTATTTGCACAGGACCATGCATGGAGAGGAGACAGGCTCCAGAGGCTCCACCCTTAGCTCCTCTAGCTAAGGAGCTACTGACTGCTGGAGGAGAGGAAGTTATTTTCTTGGAAGGTGTGGTCACTGACAGGTGCCCTCGACCTGTCAAGTGCCCTCAAACCAATGTGCATACATACAGGCAGCACTAACTGGGCTCAAGAGATTACAGACTGAAGGTAGGGAGAGTTGACTCTTATATACCTCTATGGAATTGTCAAAAATTTAAAAAAAGGGTGGTGGGGGGAGCTGGAGAGATGGCTCAGCAGTTAAGAGTACTGTCTACCCTTCCAGGGGTCCTGGATCCTATACCGAGCAACCACATGGTGGTTCACAACCATCTACACTTCGATTTGATATCCTCCTCTGGTATGCAGATAGATAAACATGCAGACAGAGCACCCATACACATTAAAAAGGGGGTATGTGTGAGGTGGCCCATGCCTGTAACCCCCGCACTTGGGGAGGCTGAGGCAGGTGGATCTCTGTGGGTTTGAGGTCAGCCTGGTCTACAAAGTGAGTTTAGGACATCCAAGGCTACAAAGAGAAACCCTATCTCGAAAAACCGAAAAATGAAGGAAAAAAAAAAAAACTAAACAAACAAAAATCGGTGTCTAAGATATTAGTTAGAAGGCTACTATAGAACTCCAAAGAGAATGAGTATATGTGCTGCACATGTAAAGGGGGAAGACAGTAAATAGTAGAAAGTACAGGTAGAATACATGAAAAGATCAGACGTGTTCAACATGTTAAACACTTAAAAGACTTGCCGTGTGAGGTGCCACACACCTGTAATCCCAGCACTCTGGGAGGCAGAAGCAGAAAGATCGCTGTGACTTCAAGGCCAGCCTGGTTTACAAAGCAAGCCCAGGACAGCAAAGGCTACACAAAGAAACCCTGTCTCAAAAAACAAAACAAAACAAAACCTTAAAGACTTGCTAATCAATCATTCGCCACTAAGGTGGATAACAAACTGAGTCATATACACTGGATTTGCAACGTACTTCAAAGCCTCTATTGCCTAATCCATCAAACCAGGACTGTAGCTCTTAATGCTACGGTAAGATAGTTCTCCTAACTATCTGAAGAATCCAAGCACCGTCTCTAAAACTAAAAATAACCTGCTGAATTGAATCTAATTTACAGACTGAACTTTGTACAAAAATAAGTTCAACCCTTCTCCAAAATTGAAATGGGTGAGCCTCATTTACAATGTTTTCAAAAAGATGTGCCAATCATAGTAACTTACTATGTGCTTGGGTCTGTTGAGTTTACAACTACCTAAGCTGGGCAGTTTGCATTTTCTTCTGATCCCTTTTAAATAGGTCAGACAACAGCTAATTGGTAGATAGATGCCCCAAAATTCAAAACCTAGACCCTAAACTCAGGAAGTAAAAGAACCTTATGGTTATTCAATGACTTTTTTTTCAATTATGATGTAATTTCAAGCACAATATAATTTCATCATTATTCTCTCTTCATTCTTCCTTCTGAACACTCCCATACACTCCTCATAGCTCTTTTGCAAAACTGTGGTGTTTATTTCACTGTTATTTTACACACACACACACACAGTATTTGATCACAGCAATAGAAATCCTAACAAATACAGACACTAAAGAAAATTTCTCAGACTGGAAATGCTTACTCAAAACTATCGCATGCTCAGGAATAACTTCAGCAAACACAATTACTAAATGAAACCTCAGAGGCAGGACTAAGGCCAGAAATTTATCTTGTTTGTTATGTGTCTGCTTAAATAATTTACTTCATCTTGATTTAATGTTCTTAGATTTTATACATCTAGAAGTTTACTCATATTTTTTTTACATTTTAATGTTTAGTTGAATGAAGACTGTTAAAATATGAACCTATGATTCTCTGCTTTCCTCAGTGCATGTTGTAGCGTCTGTTAGATCAGGGTTGGTGCAGTTTGACATGGAATTAAAAGAAAGACATGCATTTTCAGAAGCAGAGTTTTTCTCTCACACAGAACACAGATATGCTAGTCTTTCTGGGGGTGGGGTGGGAGGGATATTCTGTGCTGTAGTACCAGGGACTTGAGGATTTCAGTGGCATGAAAGGGAGAAGGATATAGCGTGGGGATTCCATGTATAAATTTCTGGCCTTTTTTTTTTTTTTTAAGTCCTCTTGCTGTACAGAATCTGGCCTGGTGACAGGTATGTAGTGTTTACATGGGCATTCACTTTATGTACATTTGCTTTATGTACATTTATACACTGATATTCTGTTTCATAATAAGAAGATAAAATTAATTGATCTTGCTAGTTTTAAGTCGAGGCATTTATGTCAAAATAAAAGTTTTACAGCCTGTTTTGGAAAACTGGAGCTCGGGTTTGCCTGGCCCCTGGGAGAGGACCAGCTGGAGCTCCCACAGGCTCTTCCTTCGCTGCAGCTTCCAGCAAGTACAGTAGCACCGTGCTTCCAGCTTTCACGGCTCACGCTGCTGGTCCAGTCTAAGGCTCACCCAACACATACCATGTTTGCCTGACGCTCACTGAGAACACAGGGGCATTTAAATGTCCACATGTTACAGCTACAACCAGATGTAGCTAACTACAGCAAATGAGTTAACCCTGGATCCTACACCTGTACCAGATTATGAAGAGCAAATAGAGTAACTATGAAACACTAAGCTCAGTATCTCTAAGTCAGCACTCAACATAAATGCAGAATCTATTTTCAATGCCCACTCATTTCCAATTTTATAGGAAATATAGATCAGTATAGTTTATTTTTGTTTCATTAAACAGTGCAGTACAATTAAAAAACAAATTAGTAAATAAGTCTCAGAAAGTCCTGTTCTTTGATACCACTGGAAAAGATTTACATTATATTTTGAAAGACAGATTTGTTTTTACATGTTTTTGTCTACAATACATAGTTCTATTGACTGAAGATTTCAATGGTCTTATCAGTCAAGTAAGGGGACACCCACTATGGACTTAAGATTTAATCATAAAATATTCTAAAAATTAAAACTAACTAAAAGTAGCTTTCACACAACTGTTAGAACTCTAAAAACTGGATATTGTGTTCAGATAATTCTGTTTTGCACAATGGTCAACCAGTACAAAACCACAACTTAAACTACTTTTCTCTCCCGGAAGTCAATAAGACAAGAAGTCTTCCTACAATAAAAGGCCTTGAAGGTAGACTAGGAGCAGTGGCACATGCTTGTAATCCCTGCACTCAGGAGCTAAGGAAGAACAACAAGGAATTCAAAATCAGTCTGGGCTACATAAGAAGTTTGAGGCCAGCCTGGACTACACAGCAATACCTTGCCGCATGCAGACAAGAAAAATGGCTATAATGGGCTAGGAGTGGAGGAGCCTGCTTGCAATCCAAGCACTTGGGAGGCTGGTAATGGAGGGTCACAGTATTTGGCCAAAGCAGCCACATACAAAGTTTTAGATATGTTGGTAGGATACAGAAGTGGAAAATTATAAAGAAAATTACCATAGAACGCAAGACAAACATGGTCTTTTGGGACAGAAGATTATGGCACGTACAGGGCGGGCCCAGCACTTGGCACTGCACACAGTGTTTTAGTTGCCGTGGACTCTCACTATTACAGCGCTCACCAGTACAGATGCACTTACTGCTCACTCCAGCACCTCACCACAGTGCCTAGAAGTCATGGATGTGAAACAACTATCTGTTGAATTAAAAAGTTTTAAATATCCAGACTGTTACATATTTTACAACATGTTGGATCCTAAATGTAAATAGTAACAGGAAACACAGTGCCTCTCTTTCATGCCAATACAATCACAGAGTTGTACATGAGTAAATTCTAATTACCTTATGCTTCTCACTGAGATACCAAACGTGCATAAAACACTTCTACAGATTTATCCAGGTTCATGTGCTTAAAAATTAACAAGGAAAAATGCAGAAATGGTGTGAGATGTAATTTAACTAGCTCTTTAACATTATCCTCCCAAAAACAAATGAAGAAACAAAAGCCCATAGTAGAATGCTGTTACTGTTTTAGGTTTGTTCATTTTAAGATTTACTCATTTTATTTTACATGTGAGTGTCTTGCCTATATGCCTTTAGGCACCACATGCATGTTTGGTGCCCATAGAGGTAAGAAGAGGGCATCAGATGCTCTGGAACTAGTGTTGTAGATGGCTCTGAGCTATCATGCGGGTGCAAGGAATCAAACCTGGGTCCTCTACAACAGCAGCAAGTGCTCTTAACCACTGAGCCATCCCTCCAGCCCTTGTGCTGTTTTTGTGAGTATAACTCACAAATTACATTCCCAAAGACTGTTTTGCCTTCTATGGCACTCTTATCATTTTACCACTGCCTTCTGCTTCCTACCAACATGTCTCTAAAACTTTTTAAAAATAAGGTTGCTTTGGCTAAACACTGTGTTCCACCTATATCATCATCCAAGTGTTCAGACTTCAGGAGCACACCTCCATTCCTATCCCCGTGTGGCCATTTTCCTTCTCTGTATATAGCAAGGTGTTGCTGTAAAGTTCAGGCTGATCTCTACCTTTTTGTGTGGCCCAGACTGATTTTGAACTTACATGTGTATGTGGTGCATGAATTTGAGTGTACTGGTGCATAAATATGTAGAGATCAGAGCACGACATTAGCTATTTTCCTCCATCATTCTCTACCTTATTGCCTTGAGATGGTGCCTCTTCTGAGGTAGAAACTGGCTACGTAGGCAAGGCTGGATCACCAGGGAACTCTCAGGGTTTGCCTCCCTCAGCTCCTTACTGCTGAGGTTACAGACACAGGTAGCTATACCTATATTCCCTTTTATGGGTGCTGAGGATTTTTATGGGTACTGAGGATTCAAACTCAGATCCTCATTCTTGCAGACGTGCTCTTACTCTCTTGAGACAGGGTCCAGGACAGTCTGAAACTCCTTACACAGATAAGGAAGACCCTGAGCTACACATTCTCAGGCCTCCACTTCCGCAGACCTAGGATTACAGCATGCACTGTCACTTTATGCAGTACTAGGGACTGAGCACGGGTCCTTGTGCATGCTAGACAAGCAAGCACTCCAGCTGAACGATATACCCAGCACAAATTCTGATTTTTATGCAACAAGTTACAAGTTTTAAAATAGATCATTACACTATAGAGTAGCTGAATACTATAAACGTCTAGAGAGCATAGGACTAAAACAAAATGTACTTAATGTTAACAAAAGCAATTAATTATCCTTGGTATCTTTATAAATTCTAGCATTAAAAGGTTTAATTATAAATTTAACATATATTCAGTCATATGAAATTGTTTAAAAATCTGATTTAGGGCTGGAGAGATGGCTCAGTGATTAAGAGCACTGTCTGCTTTTCCAGAAGATCTGAGTTCAAGTCCCAGCAACAACATGGTTGCTCACAACCATCTATACTGGGATCTGATGCCCTCTTCTGGCATGCAGAGTGCTCATATATAAAATAAATAATTCTTTTTTAAAAACTGAATTAGTGGGGAGACAAAGGAATAACTGAATTAAAGGCTAACCTTAGCTACACAGTGAGTCTGGTATCAAATCATGGTTTTTATGAGACCTCACCTCAAACAATAATGATAACAAACTATTTTTTTTAACATTAACACCAATATCAAAACAGTGAGAACTCCTAAAATAACCCAGGATAAAATGGATTTTGTTTTTCCTGGGACAGGGTCTTTGTATAGCTCTGGCTATCCTGAACTCACTCTGCAGACCATGCTGGCTTCGAACTCACAAAGATCTGAGTGCCTCTTCCTCCACCACTGCCCTCCTGAAAATGTTAATTTTTATTTGGGGAATTCACTCTAAAAAAAATAAAAACATAAGAGGTTTTAGCAATTCAAAACAAATGTACTTGAAACTTTGGTTCCTAATTACTATCCACAGAAAATATTGCCTTTACTTTGCCCTTCCTGTGTATATCAATTTACTTTCTAGCATTCTGTCAGCACAAACCAACTTGTTCTGACCAGAACTAAAATGCACTTGTGACAAAAATCTAACAAAATGTTATCTTTCACTGTACCCCAAAGTTAAGATTTAGAACAACACACTACAAAGAGTTCAGCCTATCTGTACCACCAACGGTATATTTTATGGTTCAAGGTCTGGTACTCCAGGCTTTATCGAGAACTATACAACCAGTCGTTCAGAATCCAGTCATCCTATCCATTTTCAGGTTATAAAACTCCTGACTCACTCCCTTCATACCTATCCAAACTTCTCACTCATTATTAAGAATTTATCTGCTTAAGAAGAAATGGAAATAAAGCGCCTGCTTGGCCCATAAAGGAGCAACCTGAAGCCACTCTTCTCTGCAATAAATAAATTAAGCAGTGCTCTAGGTCAAAGATAGCAAAAGACCTATTTTTATTGCAGGCGTACAAATGCTATTCAGAAACAGCAAGTTAGAGTAGAGAAAAGCCTGAAACTTAGTAACTATCCTAATGTCCATCTCTTTCCCCTACATTAAATGTCGCCAAACTTACAAGTGGCTTTTTTTGACATTGCCTTTCAAAGTTCAGAATTGAAAAAAAAAATTTAGTCAAGTATTTATAAAATTCATTCTAAATAAAGGTCATCTTTTAGTTGTAGTTGACATTTGACAAAAACTGCCCCATGCTTGTCATCAGGTACTAGGCTGCTCAGTGGGGACTTGGCAGTGAGTGTGAAGACATGCTTTGCAGGCCTGGACGTTCTGCATCTAGGCGGATGAGGAAAGACATCACGGGAATTTTAAAGCAGGGCTCCTGTCTTTCAAAAGACTAAATCATTAACAACACATCACAGCTAGATCAAGAAACAAAATTGTATTTCCAATAGTTTCATCAAAACTATTATTTTAAGACATTCCCAAAAAACTTTTTAAAAAGTTTTCTTCCTTAAAAACATTTCCCTACCAGCACTGTGATCTATCTCTTAACTGCACTGGGCTTACACTATGTCTCTAAACAGAAAAGGATTAAAGAGCAGGTAAGTCAGAGGCAGAACACCATTTCTAGGATTCAAAAACAATAAACTACTGTAATTTTCCCCTCAAACCAAACAAGAGAAAGTACTATAAATACCCATCCTTGCTCTGAAATCCAGATTGCTTCAAGCTCCGTAACTACTGGTGAGTAAGGCTAACACTATTAACATAGCAAGCAAGAGGCAGCATTAAGTCTTCCTCAAATCTGAAATAAAAAGTTCACTTGACAAGCTCCTACTATGAAAACATCTGTTAGGGAAAACGGTACTATATCAATAAATTATGAAGATATTCTAAGACAAATTTAAAAGCTACATAATATAATGAGAACTATCAGTCAATTTTCATGAATTAAAGCTTTAATGAATGGCATCTAAAATGCTGAACACAGTAACATAATTAAAAGCCTGTGCCTAAAATACATTCTGGTGAAAACTATTGTATAAACTGAGCAATGTGTGTGTGTATCTCGGGGTGTGGGGGTAGGGAGAGCAGCAGAGGGGGGGCTAGCAAGGGTGGTGGTGTTACTAAAACAAAGACCATAAATGGTGGTAGACACAATAAGCAGCAAATTTTAAGACTCAAGTGAGTTTTTACTTTATTCTTAAAGCATATGAAGCAAATATTCACTGATCAGTTAAGCACCAAATTAAAACCTGTTTCATAGTTTCTCAGCAAGCAATGCCTATCTATAAGGACTAACATAGTAATTAGTTTTGTTCATTAGCTTAGCTATTTTCTGTAGTTAAGCTTCAAAAATGTTCAGCTATCGAAAAAAAACCCTCATGTTCCTTATTTGATAGATTCCTGAGAATCCTCACTATAAACAGAACAATGGTTTAAAAAAGAAAAGTGTAATTCATTTTTATACCCATCTACATTATAATTTCAGGCATAGCCACTAGGAAAAACACAATTATTTCTCAGACACAAACCTTTCATTACATAGCAAAACAATAAGATAGCTTGCGCTCATGAATGAAAGCCTGACGAAAGCCACAAAATTGTCATTTGACTTCCACTAGGTCTCCAAAGTATGTGTGTACACCTCATCAGACACCCACAAGAAATAACTACCAACGGTCAACTGGATTTTATTTTGTTGTATATGAATCAGAAAAGAAACATTTTTAAAAGGTAACAGTCTTTGTAGTTTTATTTTCTGATTAATGGATCCTTTCCCAATAATCTATACTTAAGCTTGACATGTATTCATAGTTTTCCCTTTTGCTGGGCTAAATGTGCCCAGGCAGGCTTTCTCCTTCCTCTTTATACTGTTAGTGTGAGGATTAAATGAATTACCCATGGAGATCAATCTTAGCACATATTAAATGTTGATTATAATCACTAACAGCTCATAAATATATATTTCTGGTTATGTGGCTCCATTCTCTATTCCTAAACCAATACCCTACTTTAAATTACTTAAAATTTAGAATAAATTATAGATTTCCTGAAAGGACTTTCTCCTTCCAAACATTTATATGTGTTAAGATAAAAATCTTATTAAGCTATCATGTTTCCTATATACCACACTGGAATTCTACTTGGAACTGCACTGCACTGAAACATCAATTCAGGAACCACGGGTAAGTTCTACTGATTCTCATTACCCACAAAATTTTATGGCACTGACTTGGATTTGATGTCCTTCACCAAGATTCAGGCAACTCACCAGTATTTGCTGTTTATTCCAAGGTATAAACTTTGGAGCAAAATTTTTAATTGGTATATCAGAATTTCAAATACCCTCTTTGGTATAGCAATTCATTTTTAAGACTTTGCCATACAGTAGAGTCTACAGATACAAAAATGTAAATATAATTATATAAATTATACTTGTTACAGTAATATCCTGGAAACAAGCCAAACATCTCTTGCAAAAGGCAGTGATGATCTGAGCAGCATGAAAACTACTCAACCATTACGAAAATACAGAATGAAAAGTACTGGCTTAGACACAAGTTCTACAACTGTTGTGCTAAAAACAGAAGAGCAAGCTGCAAAATTGGTGTCTGTAATTTCTTAAATAGGGATAGGAGAAACAAAAGCACCCTATGTAAAGCAATGAAAAGAGCTGAGCACTTGAGCATTTTTGGTTCCCTGAGAACAATAAATGTGATTTAGGAAGACAACCAGTTAGCGCTGAATTTTACCTGCTCATTTATGGTGGGCCTAGCTTTAAGTAAGATTTCAAAGTGCCCCCTAAGACAGCATCCAAGAAAATAACCCTTTAAATCCCAGTTAAACATGCAAATATTAACTAGAGAAGCTTTGCTATGTGCCATAAAATCTCAATATCATATTTTATGTGCAAAAGCACACCTTCTAAATCACCTTGCCACAGCAAGCTATTGGAAACACTTCTTTCCTAATAACACTTTCCAAGTGTGTTGTCTTGAATAACAAGTACCAGAGCTCACACTTTGAAACAAAGTGACATTCTGTGTAATATGGTAACAAAGCTTTTCTTCCCAGGAAAGAAGACCCAGTTAAGGATAAATGGCATGCTTTATATTTTATAAGTAACAAAATGTTACATTAATTCTAGTTTTTGGACCCAGTCTTTTGGATCCTTCATCAATGTATGTTCAAAAAGATACAAACTAAATTATTCTTACGGGAGAATATTCCCTGAAACAATCTATTCACTTCTAAATATAACCGGTAACTACTGCCAGCCAGAAGACAAGGTCCTGTCAAAAATTCAGAAACTTCCTTCTATCTGCTCCCAAAGGTTATGTTTAAGCATTTCAAATAGAAAACTACATAAAATCACCTATTTAAGCTGTTTTGAGTATGGATTGATTTTTTTTTTTTAGGGGAGATTTTTTTCCACTCATCACATTTTGTATTCTTGTCACTGAAAGAGCAAGCACTTTAGGGTTATTTTTAAATTAAAATGTACAAAAGGGAAGGAGGATCCTAACTCGTTTTCAAGAATTTTAGCTTAATGTATTAACAACACAACACACTGTGTCAAAAACACTGCAAAGCACAAGAGAAAAACGGACAGGAAAGTTGTGCAGAATTCAACCAGGCGTTTTTGTTTTGTGTGTGTGTGTGTCCATCTTACTGTCCATATGTAGGGACACTTTGTTACTTTTGAAAGTTGAAATTAGCTAAGAGCTTCCCTCCTCCTGCTGCCTCCCATAAATAATAAACCTCAAAATAAACCCTAAGCTACTCTTCAGCCTGAAGTGTTTTCACTGTCTCGAAGCTTTATCGCTGCCATTGCGCATACCGCAGCGGGTGACATCAGATCGAAACTACGGGGTTTCGCCGGGTACCAACCACTCCTCCGGAGGCAGCCCCAGCTCCCCAGCCGCCCGCTGCAGGTGACACCCCCGGCTCTCCGCGGACACGCTGCGGGGACCCGAGACTCCTCACCCGGGGCGACTTTCCAGGCGCGGGACCTGTTGCACGTCGCCTCCCGGCGCGAGCCGGAGCCAGGCACCGGCAGCCGTGCACCTGCCCGGGCGGCCGGCTCGGCCCCAGCCCACCCTCGGGGCTCCCCTCCCCGCCCCGCCCCGCTCGCCCCCGGCGGCCGCCCGCGGGGAGGGCGGGGCGAGGCCCCCCGACGGTCCCCCCGAGCCGCCCGCCGCCCCCGCCGGCCGCGAGGCTCTCACCTTAGCGGCCGCGGCCCTGGCGGACATCTTGTCTCTCTTCGCGCCGCGCGAAGCTCCTCGGACCCGAAACTCCGCACCGCCGGCCCGCCCGCTCCTCACGCCACCGTCCGCATAAACATCTCCAGCGGACCAGCGGGACGGGGGCGGGGGAGGCCGGAAAGGCCCGGCCCACGGGGAGGGGATTCAAGTGGGACAAAAGTCCGGGAAGCGTCCGCCCCGCCCGGGCTTCTCCGCGGGGCACACCCGGCCGCTCGCTCGGCCTCCGCCGCCCTCGGCCCGCTCGCCGCTCCGCAGCCCCGGGGCCTCCGGCCGTCCGCTCCGCCCTCGGCCGTCTCCTCAGAAGCCTGCTCCCGCACGTAACTTCCCCGGAACGCGCGGCCGCCGAGAGACGCGCCGTCGGCGGGCACAGCCGTCGCGGGTAACTCAGGCGGCCACGCAAAACCTGCCGGACCGGGACACTGAGCATGCCCAGCCGGCGGGGGCGGGGCCTCGGTGAGGGGCGGGGCCAGGCCAGGTCCGACCCCCGCGCGGAAGGAAAAGCCCGGCTCTCCAAGTAACTTGCTAGGCGGTTTCCGCTGCCTCGCGAGCCATCCTGTTTGTTTTTATCCAAGATCCGGCAGATTGCGCCCCCCGAGAACCCCAAGCCCCCGTGTACCAAAGCCTTTCGACTCCCTAAAGAGACTGTTCTGCTCTCTCCTCCGCCAGCCACCCCGGATCAGCCCCACTCAGGAGTGTGGCAGGAAAGGCGGGCCTGGCCACCTGACTGTAGGTTCTTTAACCTCACCAGTAACAATGGTCACAACTGTCACCACGTGTCTGGGCATTGTTACCCCATTGAAGAGAGATGTGTTTTTGTTTAAAGCACATCAGAAGTTCTCTAGCAGGCTCAGGAAAAAAAAAAAAAACAAACTTGATTGCCTTAAATAAACCAGATTACACACTGAGGGGAACAAGCACCCAGAGATAATCCCAGCCCCTTACTCTTGCCTCTCTAGAGGGATCTCCTTGTAATGTTTTGGGCTGTCCAGATTGTTGAAACTGGTGACCCCTGAAGAGATAGATCAGGCTGCCTGCCTTTCTAAACCATCCTCCAACTCAAGCTGGACAGAAAAGGATGTAAGTACACGCGGAACTCACCAACCAGTTCAGTCTGCCACTGTGCAAATTTAGGCCAACTGCCTTGCTGAACAGAAAAAAAAAAAGGTAGGAAACTAATTTGAGCTCCAATAATTTACACTCTATATACTGCAAGACTCTTCGCAAATATTAGAAATTTTTAGTAACATTAACATCCTTAAAGGATCTAGTAGAGTGCTACGATACTAACACAAGGGGCAGGGATGCATAACACAGGCTTTTAAACTATTGTTTTCTCTTCAGAGTTCATCGCCATGACAAAATCAACCTTAATTCTATGAAGTATCCGTATATGACACATAAACATCAATTAAGGTTTCAAAGTCACCTATTTTGCAACTCTGAGCTAGCTAAACTAGAAAAGGGTATTGTGCAAACCAAACCTTATTTCTTGGCATTCATGGAAACAGTTAAAGTCGGTTGTGTGTGTGTGTGTGTGAATGTGTGTGTGTGTGTGTTAGTCATGATGCATCGGTTGTGTGCGTGTGTGAATGTGTGTATGTGTTAGTCATGATACATGTGATTGTGCATGATGCATGTGACACAGGCAAAGTGTCCTGTGTTCTCTTAAGAAGAATGACTACATTTTTCCTATGAGAAAACATTTAAAATAAAAACAAACAAACAAAAAAACTTAGGTATGCTGTACTTGAGGAAGTGATTCTTGGAGGCCTTTCAAATCAGTGCATTACCATTTGATAAGATACATACTCCGCAAGCCAGCAGGTAGGGTGTTTTATGCACATACTCCTTCCCTTTTCTCACTGGTCAATCTTAACCAAGTCACCCACTATGGAAGCTAAATGTTAGATCACTGCAGATTGTCTCATAATCTAATATACCTGATCGGTCCTGTTTTTGCCAAGGCTTAAAATAAAAATGAAATCAAGTAAAAAACATTTCACTTTCAGAATACTTTGCTTAAAAAAGCGTATCAATTAAAAATTTCCAATGGTGTTCTGAGTAACTGAATTAAATTATCTAAATTGACCTGTATGTTACACTAGGAAAGTTGAATAGATATTCCTAATATCTAAACCAGACTATATTTGTATATCTTCTCCAAATAGCAAGGAAAGTACCCATCGTTTATAAAAATCGAGATGAAGATGCTATAATAAAACCTATTAATTTGTATCCTATTAAAAATAAAGAAAATTTAAAAATCATTTTAAAGAAAAACACTTTTGGGCAATCTTTGTCCCTACAGTTTATCTGGGGGGGGGAAGGGGTGCTTTAATAGGACGTGTACAGCATACAGCATAAAATCAGAGACACACCCTAACTTTAAGAATCGTTTATCCACTGAACACCAAAAGTGTTTTCAGATTATACCATGACATCAGTGATTACAGATGGATGTGACTATAATTCCTCTTGATTTAAAATGAAAGGGGAGAAATGCTAGTAAGTTAGAGAATCTCTCTGAGAGTTACAAGAAAGTTCAACCAAGAATTTCCCTTTGTGTACAGATTTCTCTCTGATCTAATGCAAAGGAACAGGAAACTGAAAACCACAACACTCAGAAGCACAACTTCCTGTGGGATTTCTGGTGTCTGCGGTCAGAATGAAAGGAGCATTGCATACAAAGTCTTTAGAAATCTTAGAATTACTTAGTGAAACAGCTTTGACTCAATAAACTATAGCTACACTTACATATTACATATGTATATTTTTGTTTCCACTGTAAAAACAAAAAACATTCCTTAGAAAAGCGTATTAATTACTGTTGCTTTTGATAAGTGCTTCGAGTTTACTCTCAAAACGGAAAGAGGAAATGTTGGGCACCATGAGGCAATCTTGATAGCTGAACAGAAGAGAGTATAAAAAACAAAAACAAAAACTGCTGTTAGAAGTAGCACACTGTCACCAAGCATTCTGACCAAGTGACATCACTAAGGAATCTGTGAGAGGTTTGGGGATGTTCGTATGCTCATAGTCACAGAACAGAGCAAAACGGGAGGAAACTTTCTATGACTTGCCAAGATTTTAGACTCCTTTAAACAAGCTGGGCATAGTGGTGTAAGCCTTTATCCCCAAGCAAAGGAAAGAGGCTGGGGTGGGCAGATCTCAGTCCTAAGCCAACTGGTCTATCTAGTAAGTTCCAGGACAGCCAGAGCCACGTACAGAGGAGTATAAAGGAATTTCAATTCAGAACATGGCTGCTCTGGCAAGAGATCACATTCAAAGACCTTGTAAGTCTGTGTGATCTGGCTGTAATGCAGACAGGCAGGCAAGCAGATCTCTGAGTATAGGGCAGCCTGGTATAGAGCAAGTTTCAGGTAAAGAAAAACTTAGGTCCAGATATGGTGGTATACATTCGTAATCCCAACACTCAGGAGACAGAGGCATGCAGACCTCTGAGTTCTGTTCAGGCTGTTTGTTTGAAATCAGGGAGTTGAAAGGCAATGGAGTACAGCTGAGTTCTTGGCAGTTCAGTTTGTAGAATTCAGAGGCGGTTTTACCAGAAGATTTTATAGCGGCTGGTTGAAAAGAGAACAATGTAGGCACAGGTAAAGACAGAGTAGCCAGAAGATTAGAACAGATTACTAGAGTTAACTTGGGGCCAAGCAGAGCAATTCAGTAAAAAGCCAGATCGAATCAGGCAGCTTGGAGGGGAGTTTGAGCAAGAACAGCCGAGTTGAACAAGTCAGCCAGAGTTCAGAAAGAACAAGAAAGAGTGAACTTACTCAGCAGTAAGTCTGAGATGCTGAAAACATTCTAAGCCTAGATTAGATTGTGCAGAGGCTAGAAGCTTTCAGAACTAGGTCTGTGTTAGCAGATGAAGGCAGTAAGCCTTGGAGACAATTAAATCAGGTGAATAAAAGTTACTTTTACACAGGGGAGACCAACCTTAATATATATAAACCAGTGAAATTTCAAACATAACAAAGACTTCAAGGGTACAACATACTAATGTGCGTACATGTGTGTGTGTGCACGTGTGCATGTGTGCACGGGAGGGCATATCACAGCATGTATATATACACACATATATATATATACACACACACACATACACACATATGGAAGTCAGAGGACATCTTGGGGGACTCAGTTTTTTTCCTTCCACCAAATAGGTCCCATGTCATCAGGGTTGGCCCTTGCCTGCTGAGCCATCTCACCAGCCCTTAACTTTATCTTATTTTAAAATGAACATTATAAATTGTATACTTAAAGGTAACTAAACTTTTATATCTATTTAACTACAATAAAGATACAAAAATATTGTTAATGATCAATGAGGTTTGATTTTTACCATACGTGAATGCTGCTGTAGGTATTAGTGGGTTTTGCTGTGTCATTTCCATAAATATGTAGGTCTATTTGTGTCATGTCTATCCTCCCAGCTACCTCCCTTACCCTTCCCTTTGTCGTTTAATATTTTTACAACTCATATAAACACAAAAAAGTAAAATGTTATTCTCCCCAGAAAACAGAAGAATCAGCAGGTGCAGTAACATATGCCTAAATCCTAGCACTTGGGGAGGTAAGAGTTCAAGGCCAGCATGGTCTACAAAGTGAGTCCAGGAAAGCCCAGGCTGCAAAGAGAAACCCGGTTCTGAAAAAACAAACAGCAACAAAGAAAACCAAAAGAAGAAGAAGAAAAGGAAGGGGAAGGGGAAGGGAAGGGAAAGGGGAAGGGGAAGGAGAAGGAGAAGGAGAAGGAGAAGGAGAAGAATAATCTTCCAGCCCGGACTATTTGAGAAAAACAGAAACCCCCCTCCCCTGGAGCCATCCTTCCTCCAACCTCGGCAAACGGCACTTTTTCTCTCGAGATCCTGCACAGGCCACAGACAGAACTTGAGAAGCTACGGCAATCTCGGCAATCTCATCCCTGCAGAGCCTGAGGGTTGCCTGGCCCAGCTCTGAGCAGTGTGTGTTGCTTTGCTTCCCATTATCTGTTGTGCCTCTTCTGACCCCTGATAATGGTTCACATCTCCCTAGTCCAACAATGACCTCTTCTCCTAACCCCGCTGGGAAAGGGCGCTGATGAACAGAAACTCTTCCCTTCTTGTCAAATCGCTGATAAACTACCCAGAGTCTTCTCTGTTCTTCTCTCCCTCCCCCCTGGGCTGCAAAGCCTACTCTGTGCTTCTTTCAGCTGTGTCCTCATCACCTCCATCCTCTCTTGGACCAAAGAATTCTACCTTAGAATTCAAGCTTCCTCTGGTGTCTCCCGTTTAAAACACAGAAACAAAATTCCCATTGATAGACACCCCCGGAGTACCCTCAAAGGCTTCCTGCAGTGCCCACGGCCAGGACCCCAGTGCCCGGGAGCTCTGTACTCAGCTGGAGAGGGGTCGTTTATTGCCTTGAGTCTTAGTTCACATTTGGAATCTGCATTTCAGAAATAAATATCGAAGAGACAGAGGAAGTTGCACTTTGGGCCTATGCTGTCCCATCATCCTTCCCCAAGTTACTTCCTAGAAGAGGATTTGGGCTATCAGCTAGCACACCTCAGGAAGTCCATGCTGATCTTTCCTTTACTGCTTCTGCCTCTGGCAAGAATCCAGGGGTTAGTGTGTGTACTAACAAGTACATTTATGAGCACAAGAGCCTCAGGCAAGCAGCGCTACTTCCTGTCTGATAGGAAGTTGGTGAGAGGGACCATCTTGGTTGGAGGTCAACTCTTGACCAACCTAGACCTAACAGGAAGCAACCTACAGAACATTTATTTTGGTTGGTGGTTTGAAGAGATAAAATCCATTACGGTAGAGAAGACACCACATCAGGGCTGGCTTTCAATAGCAGAAGTTTGGCAGAGGCTTGTCCCAGGGACAGGAAGTAGGGTCAGGTTACAAATCTCAAGGCCCACCCCAATCACCTTTCAAATGAGGATCCTCCTTCTAAAGGTTCCATAAAAAAGCCAACCAAATTTAAAAAAAAAAAAAAAAAAACAACCAAAAAACAAACAAACAAAAAAACCCTTATTGTTCAGGGATCAACTGTCAAACACACAAATCTGCAGGAGGTATTTTTATATTCATGCTGTAACAAAGGGGTATGCCATCAATAATTGTTGTCTTGGGGTTAGCCTGTATGTCCAGTAATGCTGGCTTTATCTAACTCCAGAATCTGATGCACATATGTTTATAACTATTTTGATGAATTGTTCATTTTATCAAGTGTCCTCTAATCTCGAAATCTGCTTTGTTGGATATGAATATAGCTACTCCTGATTACTGAAAGATTTCATTTGCTTGAAATATCTTTTTCTCTCCTTTCGCCTTCAGACTATGTTTTATCTTTGCCAGTGAGGTATGTTTACTGCAAGGGACAAATAACTGGGTCTTGTTTTTTAATCCAACATGTTTGACAGTTTGTGTCTTTCAAGTAGAGACTTGAAATCTTTAAGGTTTTGAGTTACTGCTCCCATCACATGTTGTAATTCTTGACTCATTCTTCATCAAACCTTCGAGTGAGACTGCTGCCTGGTTGTGTTTCTCGTCCTCCTCCGTGAGCAGGATTCCTTTCAGTGTCCTCTACAGTGACTGCTTAGTGAATTTTAATCAACTTCATGGAGTAAGTTCAGGTCTTTGTTTCTCTTTTGATTACGAAGCATAACCTTGCTGGCAACAATAACCTAGGTTTACAGTTTTGTTTGTTTGTTGTTTGTTTCCTAGACAGAACAACCAAGCCAGGTAGCGAGAGAGGTTAACATCCCCCGCGTTTCCTCTCGGTGGAAGCTGGTGACTCAATTTCTCCACACCTTATGCTTAGCAAGGCATTTGAGGGCCTTTGCGGTGGGGGAGCATACAGCAAGCCAGCAGGCAAGCACACAGAGCGGTGGGAGCTGGTCCCTGCCCAGGCCAGCGCTTCTTACGTGTTCCAGCACAAGACTGGTTCCGGGATCCCAGCAAGCTCTTTCCAATCTTCCTAAGTCTGGTGTGCTGGTCACTTGTGGCCAGCTCAAAGCATCCTCCCCAGTCAAACCAGAAAGTCTGAATTGCGTCAGTTCCTAAAAGGAGCTAAAATTTCTGAGATTTACATTAAAAACTGGTGTTGTGCAATATGAATGGTAAGATTGGTGCTACTGTTTTACATTTGAAATTTCTCTTTCCTTAAAATGACACTGATTAGCAAATAAGTATGACAAATCGTGATGGCAACCACTGACGGAAAAAACAAACAACACCAGGTTTAGGATGTAATTAACGGCTTTCCTGGCACTTTTTCTTATGTTGGAAACAGGATCTTATTTTTATTTTGCATCAGGCTCCAGACACAGGTGGAACTTACTCCACCTCTTCCTATAGATTTTGTTCGATTGGCAGCAAGCCTCTCCAGAGTTGCCCATAAGCTGTTTCTCTGTGTTAAGGCATGCCCAGATCGTCTGGGTCTTTCCTGCTCCTTAATTTCACAAGTAATACACAGTTTTAAAATCCACTGTGCTCGCATTCCAGTTGTCCATGAATACTATCATTTAAAGCTAAATAGAAAGCTTGTCTCCCGATTGCTTTCTGTGCTTTGACTTGAGTATGTGTCTGTATCTCTATCTCTCTTTCTCAGTGTGTGTTTGTGTGTGTCTGTGTGTGTGTGTATGAACAAGGCAGAGAAACAAATGGGAACATATCCTTTTGTGTTTGTTAGCTAAACTATGGTCACTTTTACTGTAAATCTTATTTACTTTTCATTTTATATTAGTCTTGGTAACATGTTAAACAACTGAGTGCTTCGTTTAAATTGGTTGTTTAAAGCCAGGCATGATGGTATATGCCTATGGTCCTGGCACTCTGGAAGATTGAGGCAGACAGACGGCAATTCAGGACATATTTGAGACATAATGAGACCTTGTCTCAAAAAGAAAAACTAACAAAATAAATAAAATGGCTGTCTTATAATCTACACTGCAGACATAGTGTAACTTCTCTGAGACAATTTTTGTTACTATGTTTCAATAAAATTCCTTTTCTTAATTTCGACTATGGTACTTTATTTACATTGGTGTTCTGCCTCCATGTATTTCTGTGTGAGGATGTCAGATCCTCTGAAACTGGACTTACAGACAGTTGTGAACTGCCATGTGGGTACTGGGATTCGAACCTGGGTCCTTTGGAAGAATTAACAGTAGCCAGTGCTCCTAACCACTGAGGCATCTCTTCAGCCCCTGCAATGAAATTCTTATAGTAGACACTCAGACAAATGTGCAAGTATTTCTCTAGGAGAGAGGCGCAAACAGAACCTGTGGGGATTACAATATGGGCTTCAGTCAAGATCAATGAAAACAGAGCAGGATAGGTGGCCTCCCGCAGTCCCTGCCCTGGAGGACCGAAAGAGGGAGTCCTGGCCAGCCTGCACTTAGAAAACCTTGTCTCAGAAAAAAAAAGGGGGGGGGGAGGAAAAAAACAGAGAAAGAAAAGAAAGTCATGTAACTGATATTGCCAACTTGCCCCCCAAGAAAAGCTTAAAATTTACCTTCTTTCCCCTAAGCACCCGTGTGAATTCCTATTTCTCCACTGAATAAAAACAGTCTCTCATTTGCCTGATACATTTTTCTCATTTTGTCTTATTTGATTGTTTCTTTTATTGGTTCAACACACAAAAGGATACAAAAGAACGCTCAGAATGAATTTTGTATTGAATGCGTCATGAGTCTCCTCTCGGTCCGCGACGTGTGTGCATGCATGAACTTTACAGAAATGTTACAAGGACAGTGCAGGCAGGCCCTGGTTATCATCATCTTGCATGTCCCTGAGGCACTGAACACCTATTGGTTCACATTTTACAACTCATTCAACTGTCTCAAGTTCTGCTAGTCAAACCCCCCTTGTGCCACAGTGCTGGGAATTACACCCAGGCCTCACACAAGTCAGATGAGCACTCTATCACTGACTTCTTTCCTCCTCCTTTTTGAGACTGTCTCTTGTATCCAAGGATGCCTTGAACTCATTGTGTAGCTGAAGATGACCTTGAGTTTCTGACCATTCTGGCCATATCTCCCAAGTGCTGAGGTCACAGATGTACGCCACCATGCCTGATTTGATGGTTAATTCTTTTAACCTCATGTATATTTTTCCAGTGTTGGCATTTCTCTTTACTCTCCTAATATTAGGAGGACTATTTTGAATGTGTTAGTTTTAAACCTTTACCCTTTCCATACTCTCAAGTTCGAGTGAACGTCATATAGTGTTTGAATGAGAATGGCCTCCCTGTTACGCTCATATATTTCCAAGAGTGAGAAGGTGTGGGCCTTGTTGGAGGGGGCGTGCCACTGGGGGTAGGCCCATGCCATTCCAGTTAACTCTCTCCAGCTGCTTCGTGACCGTGCGTCTCAAGATGTGTCACCTACTCTGGCGCCATGTCCTGCCTGCTGCCCTGCCCCAAAATGGCAGTCATGACTCATCCTCTGACCATAAATCCCAGTCACCTCCTTTTTGCAAAAGTTGTCTTAGTCACGGTGTCTATTCACAGCAATAGAAAAGTAACTAAGACATATCATCAGATAAGGCAGACTATGCCATCAAATAGTAGGAGAACAGGCCAAAGTATACATTCATATTCACATATTCTCATTCTCTCTCTCTCTCATCTGAGGGGGTCTCGTATAGCTCAGGCTGGCCTTGGACTTGCTATGTAGCGGGGAAGGACCTGAACTTTTCAGCTTCTTACCTCTACCTCTCCATGTTGGGGATCACAGGCTTGTCAGCATCCTTCGCTTAGCCCATTTCTTACTATGTCCAAGAACTATTTTTCCTCAGGCTCATCTCTGTGGAAGAACTACCCTGAGACACTTCTGGAGCATCACACACTGGTGAATATGGAATAAGCCATTTCTCTAGTTCTAAATGTGTCCTCCAAAGATGGCAGGAAGAATCCAAATCAATGGATTAGATGGGGGAAAGGGCACTCAGTGTCTCCAAAAAGACCCATATACTAAAGACTTGTCAGTTTGTGGCGCTGCCAGGAGGTATAGAAGTCATGGGGTATGCCGTGGAAGGGACTATTGAGTTTTGGCACTTCCCTGGCCTTCTCTGCCCTTGCCAAAAACAAAGTTAAAGAGAAAATCTAATATCTTTAGTGACCTAGCCACGCAGGGAAGAGGTTTTCAGTGCCTACAGCATAGTCTAAGAAAAAACAGCCAGGAAGGGAAACATGAAAGTCACTCAGTGATCTGATGGTAACAACAGGAACACCACCATGTTGAAAACATTGTATGACTGCATGCACTTATAAACACGTGCATATTCATCGGTATATTTCTAACAATGTATTTATTAGCATATATGAGTATGCTTAACACATATTACCATTACTAACACACATCATTTTTTTTTGAAACAGGATCTCACTCTGTAGTCGAGAGTGGCCTTGACCTGACTGTATAGCCTAGAATAGCTTTGAATTTGTGCTAATGCATCTGCTTCAACCTCCCAAGTGCTGGCTTTATATTCTACTCATACACCAATTTATACTGTTAGCATTGCTACAGGATATAATCCTCATAAAGCTAAAGTAACAATGTTAATATGTATTTCTATATAAGTTAATGATGACAATGTTATATGTGATATATATTAGTGCATGTTAACATTATTAGGAACAATGTTTTTCCTCTAATAACAAAGAGGAAAAAAAGTATAAAATAAAAAACATTAAATGAGCCAGGCAGTAGTGGTACATGCCTTAGTCTCAGCACTCAGGAGACAGAGGCAAGCACATCTGTGAATTTGAGGCCAGCCTGGTCTGAAGAGCTAGTTCCAGGACAGTCAAGGATATACAAAGAGAGTCTACCTTGGGGTGGCTGGAGGGGGTTGTTAAATGAACATTTTTTACAACTATAATTCAACTACTGACTGGTGAATTTTTCAATGCAGCCATTTTCTAAAATGTCGCTGGCCACTGAAAAGGGCCTAGAACTAACGAGAGCTCAAGAGCAATGAACGCTTAGCACCGATACTATAATGTCCGGCCAGAAACAGGCAGTTAGAAGTCTAGTCGAGGGATATGCAAGTTCCAGAAAGCAGGAAAGAAAGTTCCCAAGTAACAGTGGGTCAAAGGCTAGGAAACCAGGAAGGAGCTTCTGAGAGCCAAAGATGATACACTCTGATAGGAAGAAAGAAAAGGAGGAAGAAGGAGGGGCGGGAGGGAGAGAGGAAGGGAAGGGGCAGAAGAAGAAATGAAAGGAAGAAAGAATAAACATAGATATCAAAAACTCATGAATTCATCGTGAGAAAAAAAGCGAGGGAATGAAAAGCCCTGAAAACGAACACAACTCACTGAGCAGTCCTGTGTACGTGGAGACCCAAACTTCTCACTCTGAAAGGAATGATAGGTTTTGTGCATGAATTTATTAATTTCAGTACACCATGGAACTATAAATGAGGAGGGAATGTCCCTCCTGGAACTCCAGATAAGAACAGTAAACTTGTGACAACAAATCATCCTGGATCCTTAGACACCAGGGCCACAGTCACTCAAGGATGGAAGAACTATACTCCCAGAATGCCTCAAAAGTGAACTTTCATGCCTCCTATATGAGACAGCTGAAAATACCCAGGACTATCTATAAACAATTCCTTCTTCCTTCAAAAATGTCATCTAAATGGACTCTAGCCCAATGGGCTATCTCGTATGTACAGAAATGTAGGCGATGGAGGAGCACAAGAAACAAACAAATGTGGAACGTGCTTTGGAAAGAGGATGTTTTCCCAAGCAAATCAATGAACAAGAGAAACGAAGCGAAGGAGCCAGGGATGCAGCTGAGTTAGTAGAGTGCCACCTGGCAAGAGTGAACTTCTGGGTTTGGCTGCCAGCACTGCAGGGGTGCCATGGCACACCTGTAATACCAGTGCTGGGGAGGAGGGTGTAAACAGGACAGTAAGACGATCAAGGCCACCCTTGGATACAAAGTGAACCAGAGGCTAGAGCCTGTGAAAGAAAGAATGAGAGAAGTGGGAATGAAGGAGGGAGGAGGAGTAAGAGGAACAAAAAGAGAGAGAGAGAAAGAGAGAAAAGCAAGCAAGTAGGCTCTTATGCAAGTTCCTCTTCAAATCTACGGATGTACTTTTAGAAGACGTTGCAAACTTGGCGTGGGATGATGCCAAATGTAATGGAGGTTCCGCAGCCTCCTCTCATGGAAGAGGGGCCTCTTTCTGGAGAGATACGCATGTAAACATGCAAAGCTGAAATGCCAGGATGTTTGGAATTTGCTTTAAAAATAGTTTGTCAGAGGAAATTGTAAAAAATAGGGGGCGAAAGTGCAGCAAAATAATAAAAATTGGTGACTCCAAGTGATAATGCGCAAGAGGCTCCATGGCCTTTATTACTCTTTCTGCTCTAGGGTGTGTTGAATGTAAGTGCACATCTTTTAAACCATGAAATCATTTTAAATGATGTGCATTTTTTTAAAGCATGAAAAGTAACAAAAGCATAAAAATAGAAATATGTCTGTCTGGCGAGGTAGAGAGATTGTAAATGATTGTCACGAATTCTTCCCACTCCAGACTGGATGTGCCGTAGGGGGTAATCTTTTCTTCTGGCCTTTAAACTTGAATATGATGTGGCCTGCTTTGATGAAAGGGCAACCATGACAGGCAGAGGCCTGAACAGAACCTGATCACTGGGGGTGATCTTGTCCGCCAAGCTTGAGAACCCTGAACCTACCATAGCCTGCTGGAGAGATCACATAGAAAAGAAATGGGATGCCCTGGCTAATAACCTGCCAGACTCTTGAAATTCAAGTAAAGGAATACTCTTTTGTCAAGTTCCAGCCAAGCCAGACACTGCCTGCATCTGTCTGCGTGAGCCCAGACAAATCTCACCAAAGAACATCTCAGCTGGTCTTAGCACAGGTTGCCAGCCTACAGAATCATCATTGCTTTTTTTTTTTTTTAAAGATGCTAACCATTTAAATGTTTGTTACATAGCAACAACTAACTGATACATATGACTAAACTATATACACGTGTATATATTCAAGACAGTTGCTTCTTAGCTCTGTGGGTTATGTTGCATGTATTCTGTAAGGGTATCTGAGTAAAATGTCATGACACTGGAAGACAGTGTAGAAGGAAACTTCTCAAAAGACAATGGGAAACTTAGGAAAGGTAACTGCTTTTTGTACATAGCAGATGCTATTGATTCCATCAGCATAGTTACTTTGACTCATTGATAGGTCAGATATAAAGATGGGCGGGCTGGCTCTGGTTCTCATCAACCAGACACAAAGGACACAGAATTGCGGTTGGTGGCAGTTGGCCCCACCTTTCTTTCCTGACAGGATTCTGTCCCCCAAATATACAGTGCATGGAGAGCACCCTCCTGGAAACTAGCTCACCTTTCCTGCTCTAAGGCATGCGCAGGGCATGTACTCAGACTTTCCAAAAGAGCATGTTTCCCTCTGCATGCATGGATATGTATATATAAACACGTACTCAACCCAAGTAAAAAGATTAATTAGAAAGGGACAGAACTTTCACTAAAGCGTACATAGTTGCTGTGCTCAAAGCCCATTTCACTAAAAGAAAATGCTTTAAAAAAAAAAAAAGAGTTGCTATAAAAAGCTCAAGCGTAAGTCTTTAATTTCAACGTTCAATAGGCAGAGGCAGATGGATCTCTGACTTTGGGGCCACTCTGGTCTACAGAGCAAGTTCAAGGCTAGCAAGGGCTACACAAAGAAACCCTGTCTCAAAAACCAAAAAGGAAAACAAACAACAACAACAACAACAAAACAAAACAAAAAAAACCTGACCAATTCAGCTGATTGAGTTAACTCCAAAAATCTCCCCATACAGCCTGTTGCATTTCCTCATTTCCTCTCATTAGCAGAAAACTGTATTCATAAAACACAAAATCCAAAGTGGCTAAAACATTTTTCTATAATACTGGCTATTTGTTTAGAAAATGTTCTCAAGTTAGTTTGATATTCTCATTTTTTATGAATATGGCTATTTTCAGCACATGAGATTACTGTTTACACAGATGTCATCCATGTTTAATGCTAATTTATCCAATGCCTTCTTTTACATTTTTAGGGGTACACACTAATTTTTGTATGGTGAAAAACAATCATATTAGCAAATGAGAATATTTTACACTATTTTGCATTAAACAAACTAATGCTTAGCAAATGTCATAAATGCCTTTTTCAGGTGACAGGTTTACAAGTTAAATTACTGTTTCAAGAGAGTGGACTTCAGAAGCCCGTCATTAGTGGCCTCTTTATTACACATGAAACCAAATTCAAATAGACAAATGAAAACTTGAGGCGAGCTGAGCTTTCTGATGTGACAGAAATGAGAGCACCCCCAAGGCTCCTTCTTCCAGGGGGGAACACTTTTGCCTTCCTGCTCCTGAGGGAACACAAAGAGCTGAGGAAAGCTGCCAGACTCATTGTCCTCCTACTCTCTGGTTAACAAAGTGTGGATACACATGGTGAAGGCATCAGTTGAAACGCGATGGAAATAAGCTGGGCAATGTCTGGGGAACACAGCGCTCCTCATCCGCAGAGCAGGAGCAGTACTAGGGGCTGAGGGGCAAAGGCAGAGTAGGGTGTCTGAAAGCCAGGAGCCTCCCCACTGCAACACCCAGACCAGCCCTGAGGTTAATGCCAAAGGCTTTCCACCCCTGACACTTTGGGACCAGTGTGGGCGTGGTTATTTCTGAGGTTATTTGTAAGCCTTACAAGTTTTGCAAAGATACATATTATAAAACTGTGTATTTTGCTGCCAAGAAAAGGTCTAATTTTAAATATGATTCATATGCACCATAATGAAGAGCAAAAACTACATGAAAATAAAAAGTTTGATGAAAGCTGGGGAAATTAAAACACACAGACACACATTAAAAAAACAAACAGCTGAGTTGAAGTTGGTGTGCAAGAGTGTGTTTTGAAAGGGTGTGGCTTCCTGGCTCTGCATTGTTTGGAAACATTCTTACAAAGCCAAATTCATTTCTCTGATATCCTGAATGCACTAGGAACGGCTTCCCAAAATAGCATAAAATAAGCCATTCCTATATGGAGAATCAGCTTCAGCCAACTGAGAGACCGTGGTAAACAGGGAAAAGATTTCCAAGCCGGATCCTCTAATCCATTTCAAAGAAGGGTTCCATAGCTAAAGGGACCCAGAAATGTAGCAACCCTCTGGATACTTTCTTTCTTTCATTCATTCATTCATCTGCTCAGTAGATTTATATACACTTTTAACTATGTGCCAGAATTTTTAACTTGTCCAAGTTTCCTCTTATTGACTTCATCCTCTCTTTTTCCCACTACTGTCTTAGACGCTGCAATGCTGAATTCTCATTGGTCAAGAACATGTATAAATTGGAGTATTGAATGCCACGATCTCTGAATGAGGGAAGACACCTGTTCCTTAGGCCAGTGCCCCACACTATGTCTGAGCTATTTGGCTCCTCACAATTCACTTCTACAAGACAAAGCTGGACCAAGGGCGAGTGCCGGCTGCATAAGCTTAGTTCTTTCTGCCACTGTTGTTTAGCTAGCCATGACATAGCCACTTTTCAGAGGTTTTCACTTTTCAGGACAATTCAGTAACAAGCAAAAGGGCATGGTAACACAGCATTGCTACTGTGAGTGTCCCTCAAAAATCCACTCAGTGAAACTTAGTCACCAAGGTGACAGTTTGAGGAAGGGCTACCCCTCAGAGCTGATTAAGCTGCCAGGGTGGAATCCTCATAAATAAAATTACGGACCTCACTACAAGAGTGAATTCTCTATTGCCTCCCATCTCTGCCCAGTTGTGACACGACATTCCCCCCCTGCAGAGGATCCAGCCACAAGGCGCCACAGTGGAACCAGAAAGCAGCCCACACCAGTCACTGAAACCTTGATCCTGGGCTTCCGGACTCCAGAACTGTGAGAAATAAACTTATGTTGTTTATAAACATAATGTTGTGGCATTTTGTTATAGCAACACACACAAGTGAAGAAACACATACTGCTTAAACAAAATAACGTGAAATGACATACTACTTTCCATTATTTATCTTTCTATTACACAAATATAATAATTTAAACATAATGAAAACAGAACTGGTGGTCAGAGGCAAAGTAACAGTAATGAGAACCAATTAAATAATGTGTGAAAAACAGTATTTTAAAATATTTCTGATTCTCTGATACAGCAATTTATTTAACTTCTTTTTTTAAATGTCACAGACTATTTGAATTCCATTGGCTTCACATTTGCATAAATGTTAAGCCCTTTAAAAGGAAAACAACATGAATAATGAAAGAGATGCTGTCTATTTTTAATAACATCAAGGGAAAAATGTCCTCCTTCCTTCCCCAGTATGCCTTTCTGAGCTGGATGCCATAGTGAAGCCCTCTTTCCTCATTTCTGTGGAGTTAAAACTGAGTGTGGTTATGCAAAACACTCCCTTTGACATGCAACTATGCTGTTCTGAAGGCTACTTATAGGACAGTGTTCTATGGTCTATCCAATACGATGGCATCAACCAAATAGCTTCTGAAAATGGCAGAGTATGGAACACCTTTAATTTATTTTTTGTTTGTTTGTTTGATTATTTTTGAGGCAGGATTTCTCTGTGTAGCCTTGGCTGTCCTGGACTTGCTTTGTAGACCAGGCTGGCCTTGGACTGGACTCAGAGGATCTGCCTGCCTCTGCCCCCCAGAGTGCTGGAAATACAGGTGTGAGCCACCCCACCTGGCTTTGTGAATGTCTGCAAGCTTGAGAATTTGCATTAGGTCCTCAGAACATGGTCTGCTTACTTTGGACCCACGGGCTTCTTGGTTTGCATCCATCTGCTGTTTTGTAAAACCTTTTGAAACAAAGCTTGGCAGAGAGACATACAAGGAGGGGTCTCCCTGCCTCTTGCTCTCAGCCTCCGCCAGCATTATCATCTCATACAACTCTAGAACAACATTAAAACCAAGACATTGTTGGACATCGTGATCCATGCCTATGTTGGGCATGCTTGGATCCATGGTGATCCTAGCACTTGGGAGGTACAGGCAGGAAGATCAGGAGTTTAAGGCCAGCCTGGGCTAAATACACCAAATTCAAAGTAATAAAAAAATTTAAAATCCTACAACAAAATCCCAAGAAACTGGCATTGGTACAATCTAAATAGAGCATTCAGATTTATCCATCATAAAACCTCCCTCCATGTGTGTGTAGAGGGGGAGTGTGTGCGCACACGCATGTACCCACGCAACTTCATCAATGTCACAGTGGTACCCTGCCAGCTGTCCAGATACTTAACACTTAGCCATCATCAGCAGACTCCCCTGGGTTGGCTCTTACAGCCACACCCATCAATTTACCCCCGTCTAACCCCTGGGAACTACTAATCTGCTCTGGTGGTATATAATTATGGTAACTCATGAATGTTATATAAATGAAATCATACAGTATGTCACCCTGCGGAATGGAACTTTTTTTTTTTCACTCAGCATAATTTCTTTGAGGTTTGAACAAGTAGTTGCATGTATTGGCTGCTTCTTCCCCCTTATCAGAGCAGGGTTCCATGATATGGGGGTATCTATCACAGTTGGCTTGACTATTTGCCCAGAGAAAGACATTTGAACAGTCCTGAAACTTTTGTTAATATGATTAATACCAATAAATATGCTCACCAAATCTACCAACACCAGAAAAAAAACAACACTCTTCATTTATACAGAACGAATGTTCAAGAATTCCAATCCTGGGGTTGGAAAGATAGCTCAGTGGTTAAGAGCACTAGTCGTTCTCTCAGAGGATCCAGGTTCAATTTTTAACACCCACATGGCAGCTCACAACTGTCTGTAACTCCTACACAGAATCCAACACCCTCACACAGGCATACATGCAGTAAAAACACCAATGTACGTAAAAAAGAAAAATAAATAAATACTTTATTAAAAAAAAAAATTCCAATCCAGAGGTATCTTGCAAATCCACTGTTAGTTTCTAAAAGAACTGCAAAATTGTTTTCTAAATTTTCTGTCCTACTTCAAGGTCTGACTAGCAAGGTAGAAGTGGCTCACCTTCCCAGTATCTGTGATGGCCAATCTTGGTTATGAACCTGACATGGCTGGGAAGAAGGAACCTCAGTGGAGGAATTGCCTCCTTCTCATTGACACACTGGCATGTCTGTGGGACATTTCCTTCGTTGATGACTGCTACAGAAGGGCATCTCCTACCCTGAGCAGTACCATGACTAAGCAGATGGGCTTGGGCTGCATAATAAAGACAGGTGAACCTGGGCCTGGCAGCAAGCAGTAGGCAAATGCTGCTCTGTGGTCTCTATTGTGGTTCCTTCCTCCCAGGTCTGCCTGGAGTGCCTGCCAGGCTTCGCTTGATGAGAACTGTACCCTGAAAGCCAAATAAATGACTTCCCTCAAGTTATTTTTGGTCAGAGTTTGAGCTCAGCAACAGAAAGCAATCTAGAAAAGCTTCCTTACGAGCTCATGGAGAAACCACTGTTCTTCCACTTTCTGGTAGGGAAATAGTGATACCTGGACTTCACTTTGCATGTCTTTGATGTGTTCACTGACACTTGTATATTCCCTTCAGTGATGCCTCTCTGTCTTTTGTTCATCCTCTCATAGGACTGTTTATCTTTAATCCCTGAAACTCTCTGAGATAGTCTAGCTATGAGATACACGTTGCCAGGTATGCACCGTGAAAACAGTCTCTCCATCGGTAGCCCCTGCTTATCAACTTTAACATCTCTCCTTGACATCACCCCTCAAACACTCCTTACCCAGTTCTAACTATGGCAGATTTTCTGTGGTACTTCCCTAAAATGGCTCTACTTTTACACTCCACATTTAAGTTTGATCATCAACTTAAAAACATTCTGAAAAAATGTTAAGTTAAACCTACCTTTCTTGGGAAGAGTGGTTTTTAAGTCAACTATATTTTCAACATTTAAAAAAAAAAAAAACAACGTAGTTTAGTTGAGAAAGTACAATTTAACCCTGATTCCTGTTTTTTGTAATGTAGGAAAAAAAATCTGGAAAAATGTTATCTCAAAACACAAATGTCCATTTTTTACATTGTTTTTTTTGGTCACACACATGATACCAAACAGTTCGAATGCAGTCACTGCGTCCCTCTCGTCATCGTCAGTCCTTTCAGAAAAGCAACCAGGCTTGTTTACTCCGCTTCTTTCCTTTATGCTTATCTTAAATGTTATCTAAACTGCATAATATTTCTTTAGACAAACCTACGTTTTAGAATCATGAAATTGAAAATGGCGGCCATCTTCTTCACTCCATGAAATCATACATTTTCGTTTCTGCTTCTGCACACTTTGAGGAAACTGAGGAGTCCAAGCTCCCGAGGAGAAATTTTCATTGCTGAGTTTAAAACAAACTATGCCCTTCTTAAGCATGTCATGTCTGAGTGACATGTGGTGGTGCACGCCTTTAATCCTAGCACTAAGGAGGCAGAGATAGGTGGATCTCTGTGAGTTCGAGGCCAGCCTGGTTTTCAAAGTGAGTTCCAAGATAGCCAAGGCTATACAGAGAAACCCTATCTCGAAAAACAAAACAAAAACAAACAAACAGAAAAGGAAAAGAGAAAGAAAGATGGTTCTAGATTGGATAGAATTTCCCAATTAGCATTTGCATGTACTGAATCTGTAGATGCATAAGCAGAGTTCTTACCCATTTGGGCAAGATTTCAACAACCCACTTCCTTTAGGTTTTCCGAGGTTTCATCAAAATCACTGTAAAAACAGGAAAAGTGTGTGGTGTCTGATTTTCCAAGTCAAAGGCCCTCAGAGTTGAGGCGGGACATCTCTGTTGTCATGATGTGATTCACCGACTGACACCGTAGCAAGCAGTGTCCTTAGGAAGTGTCACAGAACTGGCTGCCATCAGGGGCCAAGCTCTGCTTACATAGAGCACTTTCTGTGCTGGCCCATAGGGTCCTCTGTGCAACCTCTGAAGTAGTAAGGGTAGTTTTCTTCAACTCCATAGCAGAAAAGAAAAAAAGGAGTATGAGATGTTAGCATGACCCATCCTACCCCAGCTTGTTCTTATACATCAGTTGCTCACCGCCATGATCCACTGTGCGCACTAGAACATAGTTACTTAGCCCTCAGTGATGTCTGGGTCATGTTGGCATGGGTCTGATAATCATCACTTCAATTATCTGAACCCTTGAGAGCATGATTAGAATGCCCGCTGGTCTAGAGGACCCAGGCTCACCCAGTAACCAGGCCCTAAGCACAGAGGGCTGTGAGCCTGGCAAGAACACATCAGCCTGCTGACCATCACATTATACGATTTAGGCATTAGCCAACCCAGACCTCCCTACCGCTACAGCCTAAGTCACATATGCCTGGTTCCCCACCTGTCTCGAAGCATAGGTCCCATATTAAGTAGGCCCTCTTCCTCTCCTCAGAAACCTTGAAAAGTAAGTGTTGGCAGAATGAAACTTCCCTTAAGGTCTCTCTCCTTAGCTGGGTATGGTGGCACACGCCTTTAATCCCAGCACTGGGGAGGCAGAGGCAGGTGGATCTCTGTGAGTTTGAAGCCAGCCTGGTCTACAAATGAGTCCAGGACAACCAAGACTACACAGAGTAACCCTGTGTTCAAAAAGAGTTCCCCTCCTTAAGTGACACTGCTGCTGTTGCAAGAGGTAGTAAATTTCTTACCTGAAGGATGATTCAACCCAGCACTTCTCTCTGCCTCATCCCTTCTCCCTCCCTAAAAGCTAACATTTTAGTTAGTAAAATCTTGCTGTGTATGTGTGTGAGAGAGTGTGTGTGTGTGTGGAACTGAGTGAAGGCTAAACACATGCTCTCCTACCCAGCTCCACTCCCACCCCTTCTAGCACTTTCTTGACACAAAGCATAACAGCTAATAGACAGTCAAAGTCAAAGCTGGATTCTTAACACTCATAATTACAAAGCCCTTAATTGCAACATTAGCCCCATGGCTCTGAGTGATGCCATGGAGGATGGTCCATTACCGGGAACCGCCAATCACCCTCGGGAGAAAAACTGCTAGGTTTTTTTTAGCAGGAATGCTAACACTCCTGGGGTAACAGCTACTACTGGGGGCAGAATCTGTGGCTGTCATGTGATGCTAGGCAATGTCGCTTTCAGCCTTATGTTTTGCAGCTGTCTTTTGGGTTTTGTTCCCCCCCAACCCCCGACTCTGCCCAACCTTCAGTTCCCACTGCCAAGAGCTTGTGCTTTCTGTGTTCCTGAGAATGGTTTCCTGGGAAACACAATTTTCAGTGTTAAAATCAGGACAGTCCTGGGCAAATGAGGACAGCTGGTCACCCTAGCTATATATACAGCAGAGCCATTCTGGAAAGGCCTTAGACTAAGATGGCCCCTCTCACTGCCTCTGGCTTTCTCCGTTCTTGCTGTGTTAGCTCTAAGGGACCAGGGAGAGAGACCTGAAAGATCAACAGGCCTGTCTCCGTCTCTGCTATTTCCACATCTCTTCTTGGTTCTGAAATTGCAAACTGTGTGCAGTCTCCTTCCTTTCTCCTTGTCCCAGGCAGGAAGAGGCAGAAATTAGAGGGACAAACCCAAAGCTAGGAATCTGACATCATACACCCTCCGGATAGCTTTGGTCTAGCGCCAGAGAGTCAAGCAGCACACGGAAGCTTCAGCTGCAAGCATTTGCCCTCAGCTTTTCATTCATTGTGTCCTTCTTAGATGCCACCTCACCTGCAAGTGATCTGGGATACAAGGAAAACTAACAAAAAGATCTCGGTCCTCAAAGAACCCAAAGTCCAAAGAGATGTCAGGAGACTAACTTTCTATAGCTCTCAGGAAATCAATTCTAGTCACAACGGAATAAATTTAACTGCAGAAGTTAAAGTTCCCTACAATGGAAATTGCAAAACATTAATAAAAAAATAAAAAAAGATAAACACAAAGAAAAATGAAACAATCTTCCGTGTTTGTGGATCAGAAGAATTAATATTGCTAGAATGGCTCTGAGAGACTTGCTTTGAAAATTAAGTACGAACTATCAAAATACCAACCATATTATTCAAAGAACTAAAAAGAAAAATCTAAAATTTATATAAAAGTATGAAAGGACCTAAAAAGCCAAAGTAACCTTTTAAAAATGTTTTAAATTATGTTTATTTATTTTAGTGTTTGTGCATGTATTATGTGTGTGTGAATGTGTACATATATCATAGTGTGTATGTATACAGGTCAGAATCTAGGAGCAGGTTCTCTCCTTCCTCCCATGAAGGTTCCAGTGACCAAACTCAGGTCATCAGGATTAGGGGCAGGTGCCTTCTCCCCATTCCCCCCCAATCCATCCTGTCAACCCTCAAAGCAACCTTCAGGAAAAAAAATAAAGAATGAGGAATCACAGGACCTGACTTCAAGACATACTACAGAGCTGCAGTAGAATAGGAATCCAGAAATAAACCAAGTCTTCTACTGCCAACAGATGCTCTGCAAAGGCACCAAAGACACACACAGAAGAAAGGACAGCTTCTACAACAAATGTGCCTGGGAAAACTGGACAGCCGCATGGCAGAAGATGGAAGCTTGGATGTCATCTCTTACCCTGTACCCTCCCCAAACAAAACAAAACAAACAATCAAAAGCAATTGAAAATGGGCCAAAGAACTAGATGAAAGAGCAGAAACTCTGAAGCTGCTAGAAGAAATGTTCTGAAATTTGGGGACAGTCAATAGTTTTCTGAATAGGACCCTAGAGACACATGGAAGAAAATTAAAAACTGACAAATGGGATTTTATCAAATGAAAAAGTTTTTACACAGGACAGGAGTCATCAGTGGGATGAGGGGACAACCTAAGAAATGCGAGAAAGCATTCGTCAGTCAAGGCTTCAAAGCCAGAATACATAACAACCTCAAAAAACAAAGTTCAAAAAGCAAGAACTCTAGCTAAAAAAATGAGCAGACAATCTGAATAAAGTTTTCTCAAAAGAAGAAATACAAATGGTCAATAAACATATGAAAATGCTCAATATCATTAGCCATTGGGGACATGCAAGCTGAAAAGAAAGAATGGAAGGAAGGAAGGAAGGAAGGAAGGAAGGAAGGAAGGAAGGAAGGAAGGAAGGAAGGAAGGAAGAAAGGAAGGAAGGAAAGAAGGAAGGAAGGAAGGAAGGAAGAAAGGAAGGGAGAGAGAGAGAGAATATATAAGCTTCCATTCCAACCCTGCTGGAATGGCTATCACCAACTCCCACACCAATAACAAATGCTGATGAGGATGGGGGCGTAGGGCAAAGGAACTCTTTATGTACTGTTAGTGAGAATGTAAACTAGTATAGCCATTATGGAAATCAATAAAGAAATAAAAATAAAACTACTGAATGACTTAGCTATCCTACTTCTAGGTAAATATCCAAAGGAAATGAAATCCACTCAGCCAATAACAAGCCTGCACTTCATAATAGCTAAGATGTGCCTGAGTGCTAGTCCATGAATGGCTAGAAAATGAAAGCATGGCATAAATGA
This sequence comes from Pachyuromys duprasi, assembly GCA_028658305.1. Lineage (NCBI taxonomy): Eukaryota > Metazoa > Chordata > Mammalia > Rodentia > Muridae > Pachyuromys > Pachyuromys duprasi. The sequence goes on from CM053758.1 coordinate 43,851,440, forward strand.
ACGGGGGTTTCATATGGCCATTAAATACGATATCTTGTCATTGGCAGCAAAGTGGATGGAGCTGGAGAGCACCATGTTAAGTAAAACTAAACCAGTCTCAAAAGACAGGCACTGAGTGTGTTCTCTTACATGTAGAAGCTGATAAAAGCGGACCCAAAAGTAGAATGGTGAAAACAAGGTTGGGAAGAGCGGGGATGGGAGTGTGTTGGGGGTGGGGGGTCTGGTCAGTGTATACGGCATGTAAAAGTCACAGCCAATAAAATGCCTGGGAAGTCATGAAGGGCGTGAAGGAGGCGCTGAGAAGAAGACAAGTTTAACTGTGCCGAGGACCTTGGGCAGCTCCCCTAGGACATGAAGGAAGTCTGAAACAGCAACTCTGCACCCCAGAACACAGGTTCTTACACTGAGACGTCCTTGACATCCATTCCACAATGTGCCAGTTTGAGGATGCTCTTCTGGAAACGGGATGTTGTCACTTCCCATAGCAATGAGGACCACCACCAAGGGTCGAGGGGTCTGACGCTGAGGTCAGATCTTACACTGAGGTGGGCCTACGTAATACAGACTGCTGTAGTTCAGCTGTTCCATATCTCAAAGCTTATGAAACAGAAATGCACGGGGGAAATATTTCAGCAAAAATATTTAACTCACTGAAAATAATTTATACTTGTTCATATTTACAAACAAACTGCCAAGTAAGGACTCCTGGCTACTCATTAAGAGAGGCCCACTCTCCAGGACCTGTACTTTGCAAGACGTAGCTGCTGTTTAATTGAAGTGAAGTACAGAGCAAAGCATGGAAAGGCTGCATGTCTTTAAACTCTGTAATTTTACTTTTTAACTAATTCCAACTTTCCCTGTCCACAATTAGTTTGACTTAGTGATGTTTTGTCACACATAAGCTATGAAGTCCTGATTCTGTGTCTTAGGTTGCTATCCAGAGGCGGCAAACTAATACACTCTCAAGATTTTAACCAGGCCTTTCTTTTTGGGAAGGCAATAGTAACTTCAAAAATACAGTTTATATGGACTGAAGAGATAGCTCCACAGGGAAGAGCTCTTTACGTTCTTGCAGAGGACCTGGGTACAATTCCCAGCACCCACATAGTGGGTCAAAACTATCTGTAATTCCAGTTCCAGGGGATCCAATACCCTAGCATGCTCCTAAAGCATGCATGTGGTACACACACACACACACATACACATATATATGCGGGAAAAAATGCTCACACCAAAAACAAATAAATCTAATAAAATCATTTTTTGAGACAGGTTTCTCTGTGTAATAATTTTTTAAAAATACAATTAATATCATTCTTGGCTAAATTTAGATGTCATTGAAAATCAAATTATAGTTTGTGGCCTCTGTCTTCTAATGAAAATAGAATATAGTTATATATTTATTATATAAATATTAAATTAGATCATAAATCAACCCATTGGTATCCTTTGGGCTTCTCATCCCAGAAACTCCTGAAGAATTCCCTTAGTTTCTAGTTAGGGAAAAAAGGGAGGCTTTCCGATCTGGTACATGTTGACTGGGAGGCCCAAGTTAGCCTATTTCATTTGAAGAGAGGAATGAGTACCTGAGCCAGTGACGCTCCAGGACACAAGAGCAGGAAAGCTACTGCATGTCAGGCTTGCCAATCCCTGAGGACAAAGGCAGGGAGAAACCACCTTTCCATGGCCTGTATATCCACGCAGGCAGTGAGAGTATGTTTCCTAACTTGCCCGTTTCTTTAAAGGTTTTTCTTCTTCTTCTTCTTCTTCTTCTTATTATTATTATTATTATTATTAGGGGTTTTGAAACAAGATTTCTCTGTGTAGCCCTGTCTGTCTTAGAACTTATTCTGTAGACCAAGCTGGCTTTGAACTCTGAGATCTGCTTGCCTCTGCCTCCGGAGTGCTGGGATTAAAGATGTGTGATAACACACTCAGCTATTTTTTTTATATGTATGGATATTTTGTCTGTATGTATGTCTGTGCACCAGGTGTATTCCCAGTTCCTGTCAAGGCCAGAAGTGGGTGTCAGACTCCCTAGAACTAACATTACAGATGGTTGGGAGTTATCAGGTGGGTGCTAGGAATTGAACCTTCATCCTCTAACAGAGCAACCAATACTCATAATGGCTGAGCTATCTCTCCAACCCCAAAAAGTGTTGGTGCTGTTTTAACCTTTATTACATTTATTTATTATTTGTTTGTTTGTTTATCAAACTCAGGTCATCAGGCTTAGCAGCAAGTGGCTTTACACACTGACCCATTTCGTCAGCCCAAGTTATCCATTCTGTAAGAGAAAAACAAAAGCCTTTGAGTTTCAAAATCTCACACGACAGTGTTGGTTTTGCCAGCTTTTAACTCCCTGTGTGTGTGCACAAACCCTGACTTCTCAGAACTGGCCTTATCAGTGTAACTATTGCTTTGTACAAACACTGGCACTGTGAAGTGTCAGTGGGCTTGTGGATGAGAAAGTACACAGGAAAATTCAAAAATCATGAGCAGGAAAGGTCATCCTTTTTGCCCAACTGTCCTTTGCTTCCTTTTCAGTTTGGCTGCAGGTTGCTCTTTACTGATGCTCTTAGTTTTGATTTTTAAATCAATATAAGGTCAGAGAAGTTAACCACTCCCAAGATGACAGAAGTTACAGTCCAGACTAAACTGCGTGACTGAGCAGTTAATGTAGGCTATATGCTGGGCCCCAGTGGTAAAGGACAGACAAGAAATATCCCCTCTGAACCCCCAGTTTACTTGACAGAGATCAAATAAACAAGAACAACATATACAACACTGGATTGGTAGAAAGTTCTAAAGAGAAAAATAAGGTGAAGGAGGACAGAGAATTGGTGGGAGGGGAGGCAGGGGGCAGTCCATTCTGTAGCTTCAGAAAGGTCTCATTAAGGAGACATTTGGGCACAGCTAAAAAAAAAACGATGAGGCAGCAGCGACTACCAGTCTTCAAAGGTGGAGGAGGGTGTGGTCAGCCTGAGAGGAACAGTCGGGCAAGGAGGCAGGAAATCAAGGAATCATCCAACCTGGGCTGGACTGTGCTCACTATGCTCTCTCCCGTGTCAGATGAACACAAATCTGTTGAAATACACCATGGGTGTTAAACAGAGAATAAGTGGGAGAGCAAGAAGTCACACAGGGGCTGGCCGTGAGGCGCTTTTGGAGGAGCTCAAGGTGGCTGGGCCAGGCGCCCTCAGGGGAGGTGACATCTGCGGACTACAGATGTCTTCTGAAGGTGAAGCAACAGGGTTTACTCGGAGGTGGATGCAATGTTTGGAAAGAGGCCAATGCCTAGATAGTTTTGATTCTGAGCAGTGGGAAGAGTGTTGCTGTCACCGAGATGTGACTGTGCGGAAGGCAAATGTGGCCGGCGGGAGCCAGTTGAACTGCTGTAATGGCGAGACAGCAGCAGGGGCCTGGTGAGCTGCCTGCAGACTAGGTGAAGACAGACTTTAGGGAAGAGGTCCCCACTGGAGAAACAGCTAATCAAGTAAGCACGCTATTTGAGCACAGTCATGGAGAAAGGACCCGAGACCAGGTTCTAGGGTGAACCAGTGGCAAGAGGCCAAGGAGAAAGAGCAAAGGTGACTAAGTATAAACAGTCAGGCAGATGAGTATGGTATTTTGGAAGCCACGTGCAAAAATATATATATATATATATACATATTTGACAGAAAAGACCAATTATACGAGACCTATGTCAAATCCTGTGGCTGGGTTCAAAAAGGAAACAGAAAACTGGCCAAAGCCAAATCAAACACTTCTGAACCTTCTATAAGGGCAAAATAAAACCTATATGTAACAAATTAAGTTTGAGCGTTTACATATGCATTTATTCCCACTGCTAACTCACTAAAGTAAGTGTTAATACGCAAGGACCAAGAAGCAAGGCTGCCTGGCTGAGACCCTTCCTCCCTCTCTTTGGCACTCCTGACAGATGCCGACATCAAAGTGTTTTTCTAGTTAATTGGTCGCCCCAGGAAGTCCAGAGAAACAAAAGCCCCAGAGACAGAAATCTCCCAGGAGATTGGAAAGGTGATTTCGCATTAGAGGAAATCCTAAGAATAAACACCCTGGATTTGGGGCTCACTGGGCCAGTGCTTGCCTGCCTTGTGCAAGATCTGGATTCCACCCCCCAGCACTGCAAAAGCCAACTAATGGACTACCTCAAAAGAGTTAAAACTCTAAGTGAAACAGAGGCCAACCACCAAATTTAAACAGCAGCCATCAAACTTTTAAAATACCGCTAACCTAAGATGCTCTCATTGCTGCAAGGCAGCAGAAAATGCTGGCCACATCCCTGGCTGCAGGAGGGCCAGGTCCAGATGCAGCTTGCCCAGGTCCTGACCTTCTTGTGCCCTCTCCCTCCACACAACCCTGGAGTCCAGAGGGTTCTCTGATCACCACAAACTGCCTACTTTCTGAAATTACCACCCTGGGAACACACTACCTCAGCTATTTCATCCCTGTCTTTGCATCTTTCTACCCTTGCCTCCCACAACCTTCAAACCAATGTCCACATTACCCTCCACTGATTTTTGTTTAGTTTGGTTTTGGTTTTTCAAGACAAGGTTTCTCTGTGTAGCCTTGGCTGTCCTGGACTTCCCCTTGTAGACCAGGCTGGCCTTGAACTCACAGAATTCACAGTACTCATGGAACTCACCCTGTCTCAAAAATAACTAAAATTTCCTGTGGCCTGCAGACTTCCTCCTGGACTTGTCTGATGTCTGCTTCCCAACTCAGCCCCACACAAGCAGCTGCTCTGCATAGTCCTCCACTAGGGCTTGACATGGTGCATCACAGTCAGAAAAGACAGTAACTCCTCTATGCGTCTGCTGCTATGATATCAGAAGGGTGAGGAACTAAACACAGAGTAGAGCTGGACAAAGGAGAAACAGAAGCAGAACAGATAAAGGGATCTGTCCTTTCACTCCTTCCAGACAGCGAAGGAGGTAAAAGGAAACTGGCAGTCTAGGAATCTTCAGCAGCCAGTTGTCATGTGAGAAAATATAACTAAAAGCTTGAAGAAATATTAAATAATTGGGAAACATTTATTGCAAAGCACTATACTATGAAATGCTTTGTGCATTACTTATCCACACACATACAGGAAACAACAATAACAACAACCAATTGGTGGCTTTAAAATGACAAACAGAGCCTGCTCAATGGCTCAGCAAGTTCAAGTGCCTGCCACCAACGCTTACAACCTGAGTACCAACGACAAGGTTGGAAGGACTACAAGTTGTCCCATGACCCTCACATATGTGCCTACACACATGCACATATGTGCATTTACATAAATGAACACACACACACACATGCACATACATGTGGACTAGGAAAACAAACAAATGGAAAGACTAGATTTTAGAAAACCAACAGTGTTTTATGGAGTTTTTAAAGGTCAGCACTACAGTCTTCTAAGATTTCATGGGATAAATGTAATCCCGATGTTTGAACGTCCAGACTTTGAGAGGCAATTAGAGTCAGTCTGAGGTCACAGGGGCAGAGCCTATGGTGGGATGACCAGCTTCATGGGAAGAGAAAGGGAGGCCGGTTCTTCCTTTATAATACATCTGGCCTTCGGAATCCTGCTGTCTGGCCGAAAATGAGCTGGGGAAGCCAGGAAGCTGGGAACCGTTTGGTTGGATGGCGCTGCGTCGCAGGGGCTCTTACTAAGTTGCAGTGGGAACAGGCATCAGAGCCACATCAGCTGAGGGCTAGACCGGCTTTCCAGATAGCACCAGAGCACAGAGATTGGAAGAAGGCCTCAGTTCCCCACCACACAGATCACTTCCGGGGCGATGTGAATTCCCCAAGACTGATCCAAGAGGGGAAAACCACAATGCTATCCATAATCAACCTACACCATCACATCTGCCTTGCCAGTTAGAAGTGAGTCACTAAATCCATCTCACATTTAAGGCAGAAGAACTGGGCTCCACTTCCTGAAGGCACACAGGAAAAATCTCTGAACACAGCACGGCTAAACAGCCAGTGGGTCAGCCAACGGTGGGCACACACTTGTAATCCCAGGATTGGGAAGGTAGACTCAGGAGGATCCCTTGTTCCTGAGGTCTTCAGTTCAAGACCAGCTACAGAGGGAGTTCCGAGCCAGCCTAGGATTCAGAAACACTGTATGTATCAAAAAGCCAAAAACAACAAGAAAAGAACAAATGGCTCAAATGAGAAGTTTCAAATGAAATCACAAAACATACACAAGTTATTGAAAATGGAAATTAGTTTTAAAGCATATGTAATGGAGCTGGGGCATGGCTCTTCAGGTAAGAGCACTTGCTGCTCTTCTTGAGGATTCAAGCATGGTCCTCAGCCCCCATGTGAGGAAGCCCATAATCAATGGCCCACAACTGCTAGTAATGTCAACTCCATGATATCATAACCCACGTAAACACAAACAAATAGACAGACAAACAAATCTTTTAAAGATCATAAAACATTGAAGGCTGGATGGCTGTGGTGATGTGCACCATAATTCCATCACTCAGGAGGTAGAGGCAGGTCATCTCTTGAATTTGAGGCCAGCCTAGTTTACAGGGCTCCACAGACAAAATCTGTTTCATTAAAAAAAAAAAAAAAAGGCAAGACATCATTTAGATTCATGGCTGAGAAGGCGGTTTGTAACTGCAAGATGCCCACATTGAAGACAGCTGGGGATGCAGTTCAGTGACAGATGCTTGTGTAACACATGCCTGACCTTGGGCTCTATCATCAGCATTAAAGAAGCAGAGACGTCTCAAATTAAGTATCTAATTTGAATAAATAAATAAATATCTAATTTGACACCTCAAGAAAGCAGGAAAATGAGCAAGCCAGACGAACTGAAGCAAAAGGAAGAGACTGAAAAAGCTCAGAGTAGACATTAAATACTAAGTTAGAGGGTAAAAAGGTGAAGGGAAAGAAAAAGGCTGTTTCTCAGGGGTGGGATATCTGTAAACATAAAAAGGGAATCCAAAAATCCTAAGTCACACATCATTACAGAGTCTATCAAATATTTAAACAAGAATGTCAGTCAAAATGTGAAGGAGTGAGAATAGCCGAAATGATTTTGAAACAGTAGTGGTCAATCTAACAAACTTCAAGACACACCACGTACATATAGTAGTCAAGACTGCACAAATCCCAACAAAGAGTCCCTAGAAAAATTGGTGGAACCCAGAAGGAATCTGCACAAATATGCCCACACCAGTTCTGTGGGTAAAGGAAAGTCCCATGAAGAATTAGTGCTAGAGCCACAGGGCATCCGGACAAAAACATAAGCCGCCATCAGAACTCCACAGGCCTTATAGAAAATAGACCAGAGGGTTCAGTGTGAACGTAAAAAAGTCATTAGGGGGTGGGAAAATAGAAAAACAAATCCTTGGTCTCTAAGGCTAGGCATCAAACAGGAAGGTACACGAGGAAATACTAAAAAAGACTAGACGACATCAAAATGTAAAACTCTTGGCTCTGCTAAAGACCATGAGGAAGAAAATGCAAGCTACAAACTGAGAGGGAATATTTGTGAAGCTTATATCTAACAAGACCAGAGATACACAACCAATCCTTAAAACTCAACAGTAGAAAACAGTTCAAATGAGATATGAGTGGAAGATATTTCACTGAGGGGGCAGTTGGATGGCTCGCAAGCACTGCAAGCATCATCAGATGAATGTGAATTAAAACCATGCAGACCTATTTGGTGACACCACCAAATGCTGAAGAGGATATAAAAACCTAATCACTCAAAGATTGCTAAGGTAGGGGAGCGTAACATGGCAGAACCACTCTGGGAAAAGTTTCGCTACGTATCATAAACTAGACATGCAATTTCCAGATCCAGAAATTGCACCATTGGTCATTTATCCCAGGGAAATGAAGACTGGGAATCATACAATAACACGCACACAAATATTCTCACTAGCTTCCACCACATCTCAAAACTGGAATGAACCCAGTATTTCGACAACCTGCAAACTGGTCCATCCAACTGTGTTCTGTTCACAACAGAAAGAACCAAACTAAAGGGCTGCCAATAATTTAGATCAATCGGTAGGAACTATGTTGAAGGATGCCAATCCCCAAAGTTCCATACTGCTAGGAAGCTTGATTCCATTTCTATAGTATTTTGAAATGATAGCATTTATGAATGAAAAATGGATCTGTCATTGTCAGTGACTAGGGGCTTGTTTGTGGGGAAGAGGGGAGCTAGAGAGTGGAAAACACAGTTGTAAAAAAGATGCCATTAGTAGCCCTGCGTGGTGGCACACCCTTTAATCACAACAGAGGCAGAAAGATATCTTCAGTTAGAGGTCTACTAACTGAGTTCTGGGATAGCCAGGAAAGGCTACACAGAGAAACCCTTCTCAAACAAAACAAAACCCTGACATCAGTGTTGGAAATATGCAATATATCTTCACTATGGTGGTAGATCCTACAAAGGGATGCAATTGAACATAAACGTAATACCTGAAAGCAAATAAAACTTAGAAAATCTAAATGTAATCAATATACCATATCAATGTTGGTATCCTGATGGTGGTACAATGTATATGTCTATAAACCTTTACCAGTATGTGACCCTAGACAAAATGAACAAGACATTTCTCTATATTCAGTGCTCTCTCTCTCTCTCTGAGATGTAAAGGTTTGACTGTGTATACTAAGCCAGCCTCTTCATAGATATCCACCTGCCTCTACCTCTTAAATAATGGGACTAAAGGCATGAGCCCCAACACTTAGTCCTGTTCTCTTTATAAAGAAGTGTTCTTTGAGAAAGCGTCTTGCTTTATAGGCTTGGTTTGTCTAGAACTGGCTATGTAGATTAGCTTTTCCAGCAGCTCAGCTGGTCTCTGCTTACTCTAGGCTACTGGGCTGGTCTAGCAGGGCCCCAAACCTTAGCACAACTGACTCCACGATGGAAGTGCCACGTGGGTTGTAAAACTTAGTACATAGACAGCACCACCTGCCAAAAATGAAAGCAAAGACATAATCCATTAAGGTGGATAGGTTTGGGAAAGTCTCTAAATGTACTAACCTTTCTTTCAGCTTTTGTAATTCTGTTTCTGGCTAATTGTTCTTCTTAACTGAAGTATGTCAAACCAGAACATGGTTTTTATGCTCAAAAGCTCTCTCTGAAAAGGGCTTAAGGCTACACTGGGATCCTGAACACCCAGTATAGATGCCTGCCTACCTGCTACCAGACTTTCTATTGGCTTAAACCCAAGTCTGAATAGTCCTCTCTAGTGAATTCCCCACAAGAGTGACACTCAAGGATTTTTACTACTTATATACCTTGAGTTTCAGAGGCTCTCTGAAGCTATTTTGAGTTGTTTACTTCCTGTCTTCATGAGGAAACTGCTTCACAACCTCGGCTCCCTGAAACAAAGTTCCCGGTTCAGCAAGAGGCCCTTCCTTAAAAACTAAGGCAAGAGTAATAAAGGAAGACACCAGTGCTGACCTCTGGTCTCTCCACAGATGTATACCACAACTCGGATACATAGATATGAATGTACAAATAAATACATACACAAAGGTTGGATTAGAGTGACATACTAGTATTTGTTTTTGTTTTTCAAGATAGGGTTTCTCTGTGTATCCCCGGTTGTCCTGGAACTCACTCTGTAGATCAGCCTGGCCTGGAACTCAGATATCCACCTGCCTCTGCCTCCCAAGTGCTGGGATTAAAGGCATTGGCCACCACCCTGGCTATGGGTCACATATTCTTGGGAGGTGGCTTTTTTTCATCCACAGGCATCATATTTAACACAGCAGCCTTAATATAAAAGCTGAGAAAGAGGAATCTATGCCCCATGATTACAAATCAACAAATCAAAAGTAAAATAAAGTACATTCCTAAATTCAATTCTCTGTAACATGAAGTTTCACAAGGTTTGTAAATACGCTTGTCTTTTGGATCTTGAAAGCAATTTCCTCATGTCAAAACCAAAACTTTCCTGAAATAAAGATGTATTTGCCAGGAATGGCTTAAACATACTATTTTGCATTGCATACTGATAAAATGTCAGTGGGGTCTTTTTTAAGAAATATTACATCTAAGAAGAGGCAGTAGATTTGCATTGCATGACACCTCCACAGACTGCCATGAATCTTAAGAAAACCAATACACATGCCTTAAATATGTCACAGAGGGAGACATTTCTGTGAGTTTGAGACCAGCCTGGTCTACAGAGGGAGTTCTAGGACAGACAGGGCTCTTATACAAAGAAACCCTGTCTTGAAAATCAAACAAACAAACAAATGAGAAAGGAAGGAAGGAAGGATAGAGGGAAGGAAGAAAGAAAAAAGCCAATCTGTAAACCAGAGTGGTGGGGTATGCCTTTAATCTCAGCAGTGACAGGAGGATCCCTAGGCTACCCATGGCTACACAGGGAAATCCTGTCACAGAAACCAGCACTCAGGAGGCAGAGGCAGACAGATCTCTGTGAGTTTGAGTCTAGCCTGGTCTATAGGGAGAGTTCCAGGACAGCCAAGGTTACAGGGAGAAACCCTTTCTCAAAACAAAACAAAACAAAACAAAACAAAAAATAACCAAAAAAACAAAAAAAAGAGAAAAAGAAAAAGAATAATTTTTGCTTCCAGTCTTCTTTTGCTTCCATGCTATTGCCCCACAACATGACCCAGACATTCTCTTGTCGTGCTATTTCCTGCTTGTAAATTATGTATTTCACCAAATTAAAAGTTTAGGTGAAAAATGTAATGTTTTTAGAACATATATAGAATATGTTCTATATAGAACATATATAGAATAATAACATATATAGTATATACACACATATATGCATATATACATATATTCTATGTAGTATATATATTTCTCTCTAGTAATATGTATATATTACAAAAATAAGTCATAAGCAGAGGTCTACATGCTGCAGGATGGCTTCTTCAATAAGATAGGCCCCAACCAGCCAGGTGCAGTGGTGCATGCCTGTCATCCCAGCACTCAGGGAGGCAGGGTCAGGCTGATCTCTATTTGATCGAGGCCAGCCTGGTCTACAAAGTGAGTCCCGGGCAGCCAAGGCTACATAGAGAAACGTGTCTAAAAAACAAAAAAAGAAAGAAAAAGAAAAAGCAGGCCCTAACCATTAGAACCCCTGTCATTGGAGCATCTGGGAGTAGGGGAATCTGGGTTCCTATTATGGGACCTAAATCTGATGATAAATGTCCTTTTCCAACTCAAATGTAGGTTTGTCAGAGACAGAAGGTGACATGAAGACAGACACAAAGACTGGAGAGACCCCTGGAGAGACCGGATACCCCTGGGGAAATGCACCAGGGAGGCTACCAGAAGCTAGACCAGACAGGGAACACAGTCTCCTTTGGGTCTCCCAGGTGAAGGCAGCCACACCAGATTTTGACCTCTATAGACTTAAATACTTCCTACTGAATTTAAAACTAATAATGGATACAGCCAGCCATGGTGGCACAAGCCTTTAATCCCAGCACTTGGGAGGCACAGGCAAGTAGATCTCTATGAGTTTGAGGCCAGCCTGGTCTACGAAATGAGTGTAGGACAGCACAGACTGTTACATAAAGAAACCCTGTCTCAAAACAAACAAAAAAACCCAACAACAAAAAAACAAAAACAAATAATGTAGAATACTTTTATAACTTTGGATTAGAAAGGTCACTGTAAATATGAAATGAAGTTTGAAGCATTGAGTGGAATTAAGTATATAAAACTTAAATCTACAAGTAAGAAACTTCCTGGGTGGTGACTGCTATAAAATGAAGAAAAACGGCAGGGTAAGAATAATTAATATCGGGTTGATGGGAAGTATATGAGGGGAGGGACACATCTTGAGGAGAAAGATGGTGGCCCCCAAGGTTGTCCCTCTTCCCTGGTGCAGGGGTAGCCTCTTCACCACCTCTCCTGGACTTCTGATGTGGGGAGAGTGATATCTTCCAATCCAACAGCTGGCAAGGTTCAGACCCACCTCATAAATGCATTCAACGGCTTCTGGAAATCCCCTAAGTCTACAGCACTCCTGCTCTAGACTCCAATACACATTTCCACAGAAAACAGTTATTAACCCTGTTGACAGGGTATTTGAACAGATCGGCTGATGGGATGGCTCCTGGGAAAGGATCCTAGGTGGCCTTCAGCCCAGAACTAACCTGAAGTTCATTTCAAATCTTGCAGAATCCTCAAGCCCAGCAAGGGTGCTCCTGGGCGTCAGCTGTCTCTACCAAACTTTGACATGACAGATGACCACGAAACAACCACCAGGTGTGCCAATCAGAAAAATCTGGAACTGGAATTCGAGAGATTGCTTTCTCATTATGTCCCTCTCTCAGTCTGGTTTTTTGTTTTGTTTTGTTTTAATCCTGAAGTGTCTTGTTTTGCCACTACTGTGTTGCTATTTGTAGAATGTGAAGATGTCCTGGTCACTACTCTATTGCTGTGATGAAACACCATGACCACAGCAACTCTTATTTTTAAAAAAAGCACTTAAGCTGGGCGGCACTCAGGGAGGCTGAGGCAAGCAGACCTCTGTGAGTTCAAGGACACCCTGGTCTACAAAGTGAGTCCAGGACAGCCAAGGTTACACAGAGAAACCCTATCTCAAAAACAAAACAAAAACAAAGGCACTTAATTGGGGGATTGCTTACCATTTTAGGTTAGTCTGTGATCATTATGGAGAGAAGCAGGCAGGATGTGGTGCTGGAGTAATAGCTCAGAGCTGATATCTCAGTCCACAGGCAGCAGAGAAAGAGAGCCTGAGCCTGTCCTGAGCTCTTGAAACCTCAGATCCCGCCCCCAATGACACATCTCCTCTAATAAAACCACATCTCCTAATCCTTCCCGAAGAGTTCTACTAATTGAGGACCAAGTATTCAATCATCTGAGCCTGTAGGGGCCATTCTCACTTAAACCAGCACAGAAGATTTCATTCATGATGCAAATGCCTTTCCCTCCCCCAGATCAAACCTAAGGTGACCTTCCAGATGCTGTCAACTCAGATTTAATCACTGGTTGATATCCAGTATATTTCGTAGGGCCTGCAAGACTCCAACATTTGGAGTTACTTCTCTGACCTTCAGAACTGTCTGTGTACGTGTGTACAAGCTATATGTAAATCATCATTTGAAGCAGCAGCAGCAGCAGCAGCCGCAGCAGCCATCACCGCAGCCACTGCCTAGGGAACTTAAAAAGGTCTGTAGAAACAAAGATGGGACAGGAGGCAATGAGGCAGTTTGTCCTAAAAGCAGACTGAGAAGAGAGAGGCAAAGAAATAGTACCAGATAGTGCAGAACAGTCCTAGCTCAGGAGGCTGAGACACAGCAACCACACAAACCAGAACAGCCTGTGTTCTCTCAGTAAGAAAACAAAAGAGGAGAGGGAGAGGGCCCATAGAAGCAGGAATGGTCCCCCCTGTGCTACAAATACAAATAGCTCCAGCACTGCGGAGGCCCTATGCAGGTCCCTTGAAGCATTGCTGACCTCCGGGGTCTGTCATGATTTGCATCTTAAATGTCTCCCGAAGGTTCACGCGTTAAAGGCTTGGTCTCCAGCCCAGGATACTATGTGAAGGAAGGTGGTGGGCCTTCAGGAGGTAGGGTGTAATGCAAGGACGTTGGGTCATTAGGAGTGCGCCCTTGAAGGGAGGCACTAGCTCTTTCTCTTCCACCTTTTGTTTCCCAGACACAAAGAGGGCAGAGATACCTGTCACCTCACACTTCCACACTGATGTTCTGCATTGCCACCGGTCCATCCAAAAGCAAGAGGGCCACGCACCTGTGATGTGATCTCTGAAACTACGAGACAAAATGAACTGTACTAGTTGGGGTTTCTATCGCTGTGATGAACATTATGGCCCAAACAACTCGGACAGGAAAGGGTTTATTTGGCTTACACTTTCATATTATAGAAAGGAAGTCAGGACAGGAACTCAAATAGGGCAGGAACCTGGAGGCATGAGCTGATGCAGAGGCCATGGAGGGGTGCTGCTTACTGGCTTCCTCTGCTTGGCTTGCTCAGTCTGCTTTCTTATAGAACCCAGACCACCAGCCCAGGGATGGTACTAGCCCACCCTTCCCTATCAATCACTGACTTAAAAAATGCCTTACAGCTGGATCTTATGAAGGCATTTTCTCAAATGAGACTCCCTCCTCTCTAATGACTCTAGTTTGTGTTAATTTGACAAACAAAACAAAACAAAACAAAACAAAAAACAACTAGCCGGTACCTGAACGGTTTTCTGGTACTTTATTTCCTCACAGAAAGGGCAAGCTGACAAACAGAGCAGTTACGGGAGGTAAACAGGAGCTCAGTGTCTCCCACCTTCTCATCCTGGTCCACTCAGGATGAGAATAGTTCTCCCACGTAGCAGGGTAAGGCTATGTAGCTCCTCTTCTCCTCCCTCCCTTGCTTTATTCTGAACACAAAGAAGATATTTCATCTGAGCAAAAATTCCTCGTTACTATAGCATCTGAAAATCACTGAGGTGATTCAGGAATTAGAAACGCTGCTCTGAAGGGTGTCTTTCAGTCAAGTGCTATTAACAGCATCAAGAAACGATTCTCTAAAGGGCAAGAAACACTCGGGAATGAGCTCCCGTTTTCAACTCGGTTTCTATAAACTGAGTTGCTGCTCAGTTTCCACTCTTCTTCTAGGGAAGGTGGTAGGGGAAAATAGCGATGGAGACAGGTCCATGCCAATGGGCTGTGGGTGTGGGTTCGCCATTCTGTCTCTCTACCTCCAGCCACCACTATGGTAAAGTTAAGGGTGTGTGCCTTCACACATCACAAGTCACAGAGAATGAATACTCAAGAGAGGTCAAGGTGCTGTCTTAATGAGTCTGAGGAGCTACCACAAAAATACTACAGACTTGGCGGCTTAACCAATAGAAGTTTCTTCATTGCCTTTTATGTTCTTTGTGTGTGTCTGTGTGTGTGTGTGTGTGTGTGTGTGTGTGTGTGTGTGTGTTTTGTTTTGTTGAGACAGGGCCTCACTATCTAGCATTGGCTGTCTGTAGACCAAGCTGGTCTGGAACTCAAATGGATCCACCTGCTTTGGCCTTTTGAGTGCTGAGAGACAGGCTTGTGGCACCATGCCCAGCTATAAAAAATTAATGCCTTCAAGTTCTGGAGACTGGAAGTCCAGAATCCAGGCACTGACATGGGTCAAGCCCTAAGCCCCGATTCTGCAGTGGAGATGGCTCCCTTCTTGCTCTATGTTCCCACAGTTGAGAACCTTAAAATTATTTTTATCAGCCGGCACAGTGGCACGCACCTGTTAGCCAAGCACTTAGGGAAGCAGAAGCAGGTGGATCTCTGTGAGTTCAAGGCCAGCCTGGTCTACAAATCAAGTCCAAGGCTACACAAAGAAACCCTGTCTTGAAAAAAGAAAGAAAGAAATTTATTTTTATTATTTATTATTATAATTTTTATTTTTATTATTCATAAGAACAATAATCCACTCCCGTGGAGTCTGTCCTTGTGACCTAATCACCACCCATGGAAAGCACTTCACAATACCATGGTGGTAGAAGGCACAGATATTTAGTCCTTACCATGAGGATTGGGTACAGTAAATTTGAATATGAGTTACAAGCGCTATGTTTATAACTGATGAATTACAAGTGCTATGTTTATAACATTTTCAATTAATGGACTATTGATAGTTGTTTTCTAATGACCTTGACACTGATTTGATGTGCAGCTAATTCACAATGATAAATACTTGGCAGACCAAGAAGGAACATCACGAGTTTAAGGCAAGCCTAGACCACATACAGACTTGGTCTCACAAACAAATGATGGTAAGATGCTCAGAGAGTTATCTGTGAAACACAGTTTGTTTTCAGAGGCTTCTGAGACTGGAGAAGAATTTAGAAGTCATAAAATCCACATCCTTTGTCTTACAAATACAAGGAACCGGAGGCCACATGACGCACATATGGTCATAGTGGGAAACGCAAGGCTAGTAACCACAGTTGTCTGTCTTCTGTGAGTGCCTAATTTTAACAGTATAGAGACTGGATCCCACAGAAAGGAAGTCAAACACTAAACCTCAGTTCCTCATGCGCAAAACGGAACCCCAACTACTCAGGTTAGCTGAGTAGTTACCTGTAGGATATCTGTAGGATCTGGTTTGCCAGCGTTGGGCTGGAGGGTGAGCTTCGCATTTACAAGGCCTTGAATTCAAATCACTCACTCACAGACACACACACAAAGGAAAAAGTAAGTAAATAAAAAAAGAAAAAGAAGTCAGACTGGCTTTACCGTACAGATCTTGGCACACGGGTGAGGGTGAGAGTTTAGGGTGGTGAGAATCAAAATATGATGCTACCCCTATGCTGTTCCATATGCCCAAATAAGCCAAGCATGGTGGAGCATGTCTTTAATCCCTGCAGAGGCAGGTGGATCTTTGCGAGTTCGAGGCCAGCCTCGTCTACAAATCAAGTTCTAGGGCAGCCAGGGCTACACAGAGAAATCCTGTCTTGGGAAAAAAAAAAAAAAGATAGGTCATTTTGACTCACCCCAATCATTAAAATGTATGTATTCTAAAATAGCCTCTTCCCGGGTGTCATTTTGTCAGACATAGCCTATGTGCTAACAACCTAGTACATATTTCCTACTTTATTATATCACTATGAGCTATGTATTACTTAAACTATCTAATGTGATTTTAAAAAATCAAGTTAATATTAGAGACAGAAACACACTGCACTCATTTGATAGGTGCAGTATTCATTTGGTTTTGTTTGCTTGTTTGTTTCTGGATTTTCAAGACACTTTCTCTGTGTAGCCCTTGCTGTCCTAGATCTGGCTCTGTAGACCACCCTGGCCTGGAACTCAGAGATCCACCTGCCTCTGCCTCTGCCTCCCAATGTGTTACGAGTTATAGTAGATACTTAGTGAAATGTCTCAAAGAAAACAAATCAAAGTTATATAAGCCTTTTAAAACACCTTTAAGTCTTTTTGTGATGGGTCTTCCTTTGGAAGGGACTATGTCAACTAGCATGGCCTCAAATTTATGGCCATTTTTGCCTCCCAATGTCTAGCAAGCCTGCCTTTGCCTCCCAATGTCTAGCAAGCCTGCCTTTGCCTCCCAATGTCTTCGATTAATGGCATGTGCTACTATGCTGGCAATATTCATTTTTGAAAATGATTGTATGGGCACCAGTAACAGACAGACGAAATAACTTTAAGAGAGATTGTATTAAGCTGGGTGTGGAGGCACATGCCTGTAATCCCAGCACTCAGAAGGCAGAGGCAGGCAGATTTCTGTGAGTTCGACACAAGTCCAGGCAGCCAGGGGTATCACACAGAGAAGCCCTGTCTTGGAAAAAACAAAAACACAAACACAAAAAGGGAGGTGTTGTATTGTTCCAGTTCTCCAATGCTCTATTTTCTGTACATTATTCAGTTTTCTTCTCCTCCTCCTCCTCCTCCTCCTTTGTGTGTGTGTGTGGTGTTGGGATTAAAGGCATGATGGGGTATTCTAACTACAAAGTAGGGAGCGATTTTGTGCTACATTATCACTTAAAGACATGTAGTAAGCATATATCAAGGTGGAAATTAAATAAAACAATGGAGATTCCTTGTCCACTCTTACAAGTTTAAGCAAGCCAAGCCTAATGGTGTGAGCCTACAGTCTCAGTAACCTGGAAGGCTGAAGCAGGATGAACAAAATTTCAAGGCTAGCATGGGCAACTAGTGAGATTCTGTCTCAAAATAAAAAGCAAATAAAGTGAGAGGCTGAAGGAGAGCCTGAGTGGCTAGCAGGTGGGCTACTAGATTTAAGAATGGAAAAACCTGGGCCTGGTGTGGTACTGCACACCTTTGCTCCCAGCGCTTGGGTGGCAGAGGCAGGCAGATCTCTGTGAGTTCGAGGCCAGCCTGATCTACAGAGAGCATTCCAGGACAGCTAGGGCTGTTACACAGAGAAACCCTGTCTCAAAAACAAAAACATAACAAAATGAGAGCGAGAGAATGAGAAAACCTGGTATTCGGCTCACTGGTGGAGGGCTAGCTTAGCATATCTGTAAGGCCTTAGGGTCATTCCTCTGCTACAGCCCAAAACAAACAAGAATGGATGAATAATGAGCCCCCACATTAATAGGCTGTTACTTCCAGTTGGATCTTACCAAATGTTTCTTCATTTATGAGGTTATTGTTATTAGTAGTCTTCTCTGTTAACTACAATGATTCTATTCTGTTTTCACCTTGAGACTAACCATGTTTATGCTTCTGGTTGCTCGGTTTATGTTGTTTTTGCCATTGTTCTTATATTAATGGCCCAATTCTACCATTTCAGGTGGAAACAAATACACACAAATAGCAATGCACCCCACCTCCATTAGGACCACTGGGAAGACTCCCCAAGTCTGCAGAAAACAGCCCTAAAGTGTTAAGGAATTTGGAGTCACAACCTGTGACACCCCGCAAGGCCGGGCCACCACACCCAATTTTTAAATGGCTTTTGTCTGCTTTCTGCTTTTAAATTGGCTCTTCTAGTTAACTTACTGAGCACATGTGGTTTGGACCTGGCTTGGGCCACAGACTGTGACCCACAAGTTCAATAACAAAAGTATGAAAGGACAACCACCAAGCTAAGACCCCGGCATTTTATGCAGTGATCAGAAGGTAGTCAATAGTCTGGATGCGGTAGCACATGCCTGTAATCCCAGCACACAGGAGGCAGAGGTAGATGTATCTCTGTGAGTTCAAGGCCAGCCTGGTCTACACAGGGAGTTGGAGGACAGAACTTTTACACAGAGAAACCCTGTCTCAAAATGCTCCCACCACCATAAAAAAAAAAAAGTCAATAAAAATTCAAATGAAGGGGCTAGAGAGATACCCCAGTATTTAAGAGTATTGACTGCTCTTCCAGAATACCTGGGTTCAATCCCCAGCATCTACATGGCAGCCCACACCCATTTGTGACTTCAGTTCCAGGGGATCTGACAACCTCTTTTGGCCCCTGTAGGTACAAGACATATACATGATGCACACAGACATACCTGTAGACTAAACACTCATATACATAAAAAATAAGTAAAATGAACATTCCAATGATTTTCCAGACAACAGGACTTTTAATTCCCACCCTTAAAGTTTAAGTGTGTGTGTGTGTGTGTGAGTTTATCAGGCTTTTTGCATTCCTGTGTACCTGAAATCGGGAGTGGGGAGCCTCGGTGGCTATGGGATGGACTGTTAGATAATTTTATTTTATTGGGTTTTGGAGACAAGGTTTCTCTGTGTAGCCCTGGCTGTCCTGGAACTCACTCTGTAGACCAGGCTGGCTTCGAACTCACATAAGTCTACCTGCCTCTGCCTCCCAGTGCTCAGATTAAAGGTGTGCATCAACCATGGCCACCTGGCAAGCTGTTAGATTTTTTTTTTTTTAAGAATGGAAAAAGTTGCCATAAAGTCCTGTCCCTAACATCATATCCAAGAAAATATGAGACTGCTGTCAAGAATTTGCTCACAGATCTATGTTGGCTGTATAAACTGCAAAACAAACTTTAATTGTCGGCTTTATTCTTGTGTTTCAGCTCAGTAGTTTTTATGGTTCAATATGAAAACAACATAAGGGAACCAAACAATTCAGGACTTCTCCAAAGATATTTTGGCCACTAACTGAATGAAGCCACAGAGACCTGTGTCTGAAGGCAGCAGGTAGGTGCTGTCTCTGCTTTTCCCAAAGCACAGACATGAAGGCAATGATAGCCATAGACCTGAATGAGCAACCTTGCTGAGAAGCCAGCCCTGGACCTACTTAACCAGATCCTCAACACTGACTCAAGCAGAGGGCACCCTGTTTCTTATTCTGTTAGAATTCTCTGCTTACACACTCTGTGCCTCGCACTATTGCCCAGAAGATCCCAGGATGCAATTATGACACACGTGTCCACAGGCACCCTCAGATCTGCACAGCCACGCTTGAAAACCAAGACGACATTTCATCCTTTCTCTAGGCAAGAATGGAGTTCACAGTCATAAAGAGTGTTGCAGGCAGAGTCTGAGACACCTGCTAGCCCTCCTGATTTTCATTCATTCACAAGTGTATTGCAGAAATATTCTCGAAAGGACTTTTTAGAAAGTAGTTTATTAACTAAGGTTCACAATATGTAAAATTCACCCATTCAAAGTATAAAGTTTGGGATTCCATACAGTCAAAAACAATGTGCAGCCATCATTACTTAATTCTACAATTTTAGGACCCCATAAAAAAATTCACACATGCTACCAGCCCCAAGCAATTCCCCAGACCATGGTACCACAAATACATTTAATGTAGCTAGAAATTTGCCAGTTTTGAGCTCAGAATTGATACGTGTGTAGCCTTTGGTGGCTGGCTTCATTCGTTCAGCATAATCTTTGCAAGGTTTATCCGCAGTTCCACATGTATCCGTACTCTGTTTCCTTTCATTCTGTCTTAGTTGTTGTTCTGTTGCTGTGAAGTAAAACCATGAGCATGGCAACGCTTATAAAAGAGAGTACTTAATTGAGGGTTGGCTTACAGTTTCAGAGGCTTAGTCCACTATCATTATCGTGGGGAGCACGGTGGCAAGTAGGCAGGTACAATGCTGGAGAAGTCCTTTGGAACTACATCCTGATTTATAGGCAGAGACAGAGACAGAGACACAGAGAGACAGGCCATGTATGGGCTTTTGAAACCTCAAAGCCCACCCTCAGTGACACACTTCCTCCAACAAAGCCGTACCTATTCCAACAGGCCACACCTCCTAATCCTTCTCAAATAATGCCACTCCCTAATGACTAAGCATTCAAATATAGGATCCTGTGGGGGCCATTCCTATTAAAACAACAACACATTCTAAACATTGCTTTGTTTATCAATGTCTAGTCAATCAACACTTGGCTTATTTCCATTTCTTTATTATTATGAAAGATTTTGCTATGAATATTCATCGAAAAGATTTAAGTTTTCATGCTTCAGTTATCTTAGATATGCACCACCACGGGAACGTGTGTGCTTTGCCAGGTCACATGACAACTTCATTTTTCTCAAAGCAGCTTCCCTATCCTCCACTCCGACCAGTGCCCCAAAGACTTGCAATTCTTCCGTCCTCTTGCCAACACTGTGACTGTCTCCTCCATCAGAGCCATCCTAGCAGTTGTGAAGTGGCGTTTCACTGTGACTCTGATGCCTGACATGTGGGGGCGTCTCTTTGGTGTCTCTTAGCCCTTTGTATGTCTTCTCTCGAAAGAGCCTTTGGTGTTTGAATTAGGCTGTGCTCTTATTGTTGGCTGTTACACATTCTCTATTGTGGATGCTAAGTCCTTATCAAATATATGATCTTCAAATGTTTTCTCCAACTCTGTGAGTTCTCCTCCCACTTTTCTGATATCATTTGAAGTCGCCTTTAGTATGTATGAAATATAACTTATTTTTCTCTCGTTAATGCTTAATATCATATCCAAGAAGGTATTCTTTAACTCAAGGGCATAAAGATTTATTCCTGTTTCCTATTAAAGGTCATACAACTTAAGCTCTTAATTCAGGTCTAGGACCCATTTTGAGTTAATTTTTATATATGGCATGAGGTAGGGGTCTGACTTCATTCCTTTGCATGTGGTTAAACAACTGTCCCACCAACATCTGTTAAATTCCAAATGATTTAAAAATAATATTTTAGTTCTGGGTGCAGTGATTCAGGTCTTTTATCTCAGCACTTGGGAGGCAGAGATGGGCAGATTTCTGAGTTCCAGGCCGGCTTGATCTACAGTACAAGTTTCAAGACAGACAGAACTACCTCAAAATAACAGTAAATAAAAATTATCTATTATATTAGAATATATTATTTCATTATAATTATTATTTACATAATGATTATATTATTGTTATTTTACGTGTATTTGTGTGGAGAGGACCAGAGGTCAGAAGACACACTAAATTCTCTCCCTTTAGTCTGTGAGTCCAGGGGATTGAACTCGTGCTGTTGGGTTGGGAGCAAGTGTTTTTTCCAGCTAAGCAAATTAGCCAGCTCCCCAGTGATTTTAATACATGCTTCTAATTAAGGATCCACTAAATATCCAGGCACGGTGGCACACATGTAATTCCAGCACTCAGAGAGGCAGAGGCAGGCAGATCTTTGTGTTCAAGGCCAGCCTGGTCTTACAAAACAAGTCCAGGACAGCCAAACCTATGTAAAAACAAAACAAAACAAAAACCAAACGTGTCTCAGGGAGAAAACACAAAAAAGAACCCACTAAATTCTAGTCTTAAACCAAGATTCCCCAAAGAGCATCATTGTGCACATGGGGTTGAGCAAGGGAAGGGAGACTCCTTTACAGATGCCTTCAGACAGGATGCTGTGGGAAGCCTGAGGACCTAGCTCCCTGTCCTACAGGGCTGTAGACTGGGTGCTGGTTCCGGGGAGGCAACCACAGCAATGCGGTCTGCTGCCTTATGGATGATGGGTGACAGAAGGCAGAGCCCAAGTACTTAGGAGGTTCTTGCAACATCTCACCACAAAGGCCTAAAAAGTCGAGTTCTCAGCACAGACAGTTCCCAGAACTTTCACTCTGAACGCGTACTTGAACTAGAAGAACATTTTGTTTGTTTTGCTTTAAAATTTTTCTCTAGAAAACCCGATGTGGAGGGGGAGGCAGAGACAAGGCCTTCCTAGAATGCCACAGCTGCAGCATGGGATGTTCAGCCCTGCTCAGGCAGAAGTACCCATTTATGTTCTCCACCTGGTCCTGCTAAGTATTTAGTCCAGTGTATGGCCTGTTCTTAGGCTAAAGTAACCAGGTAGAGAGAGGAAACAGAACGTGTACACTCAGGACAACTCAGAGAATGTACAGGCAGGAGCTGGTCTCCAGACATGGGAAATGTAGAGTGGATTTCTGTGTGCCTGACCGAGAACGCAGACAACATGTCTGTTTAGCTTGCTACTTCACATGCCATGCTCCTGGCTGGTGGCCTCTCGTGCAGTAATGAAAATATGTCATCTCTGCAAACATTTTCTGAACTGTGTTTTCCTTCCTGGTGGCGCTGCGGCAAGTAGACAGTCCAGTTCTCCGGGAGATGGAGGTTTTGGCTTTAGTCTTCAATGTTTGCCTGAGGATTCTGAACATAGCCAATGGTATCGAATCACCTTCGTTTGTCTTAGATGTGACGGTCTCAAAAGACTTGTAATTTTCACAAGAAAAAGCTGCCTCTGGCTCTAAGGTAACTTCTTTCTTTGTACCCAGTTCACCTCTGTCTTCCTGCCACACTCAACGAGTGTGAGCTGGTTGAGGGGTAGGCACTGCCCATTTCCACATAGTGAGGGAGGGTCAGACAAGGTTGCTGGCCACCAGTAGGTGGACATTACAGAGATCAATTGAGTTTCTGACTGCCAGCACTATGTAACTCAGCTCTTTGGGTCTTCAGATTCCTACAGACCATGGGCCAGTTCAGACAAGATTAAAGTCACTGGACAAGGACCTGGAAGCTGACGGTTTCAGAGTCTATTCTGTGGTGCTAGGGTTATGTAAAGTTGGGTTTTCCTATTATGTCACATTTCTCACTGGCTAGCCAAGTCTGTGTGTTCTGTTCTACATACTATCCATACTTTGACATGCTTTCTTCTTGGTCTTGTTGGGTACCAAGGACTGCATTTCTGTACCATTTATTACTTTTTAATTGTTTTCCTTTGAAAACAAACAAACAATGTTGTTTACAAATCTCCTTTCTACAATTAAAACAAAAAGTAGGTAATTATTCAAAAGATTTAATCTTGTTTTGTTTTATCTTGTTTTGTTTTTCTTCTCTAGAAGTGGTATTCCAAAGAGGAGCCCCTATACACTCTAGGATTTGGAGATCAAGAAATCACATATGCATTTGTGTGCCCAGATCTCCAAAACTGGCTTGAGCTGGGACTCTGCATGGGGATTTTAAAGCAACAAGGTGACTTTTATTGTTGTTGCTGTGGTTGAGATATCATTTTATTTCTGGCTAGCCTGCAACTCACTATGTAGACCCAACTGGCTCGGAGATCTACCTACCTCTGCCTCCAGAGTGCTGGAATTAAAGACTTATGGCACCCCGTCTAATTTACAAGTGGGTTTTTAAAGTCTATGCAAGCTGATAAGATGGGGGTGGGGGGATTTATTCAAAGACAAGATCAGATGGCCTTTCCCACCCTTGATTTGGCTATGTAGATCAACACCAATCCTTGTCATAGGATAAGAATGAAACTTTCAGTGCTTATTGAGGACAGGAAGTGCCACGAAGACATTGACAATAGAATGCTTGACTTAAAGCTGGCGCGAGCAGGAGGATGAAGCAAGTGATTTCTGTCCATCTCGATGCAAGCTCTGCAGCTTCTGCTACTTCATGTTGTCGAGAGTCTTAACCTGTTAGTTCCCCTGCATCCTTAACACACAGTCCTCCCCATGTTAGCTGCTGCTGTTTCCATTATCTTCCAAGAACAGTGCCCACGTCAACTGTGTTAACTGTGGTTGTGTCCAGAAGAAGTGTATTCTTTCTTTGTGAAACAATCAGTTAACAAACATTTCCTAAATAAGAGACTCAGGTACCATACTCATGTAGGTAAGAACACTGTGAAGTCTCTAATAGCAGAGAAACACTAGTACACTGAGGGGCAGCAAGGAGGATGAGCAAAAATAACCAAGCCTCAGTAGGCAAGCCCCGAGCCTAACATTGAGGCCAACACTGAGCGAGAAATGGGCCTGACCCCTTAGCAGCCTTAAGCGCATCTGGGATGCTGCGAGCCTAAGAGCCAGAGAAACAAGGTGCAGAGAAACATGCATGCGGCCTGATTCCACTAAGTTCACATCAGCAGGCTCTGGACTAGAAGCTGAGGGCCACAAGCTGCTTAAGAGCAGCCTTCTGTCCCTGATTGGAAACAAGACAGAAATAAATCTGCAATTAACAATCTCAAAGGCATACTTTCATCATGGGCACTTAGGAGAAGGGAAACGGGGCTGACATAAACTTCAATGTAAATACAGCTTTAAGGTTTCTTTTTTTTTCCTCTTTCTTTTAGTGATGTGACACCGTCTCCTTGACAGAAATAGCAGCATATTAATTCTCTGCTAAACCTTCTCTTGAAATGTGCGTTTATGTCTGGCATGACTTTATCCCCATGTCACCTGGTCCTGCCCCCCACATGCCTTTTCCTCCTGGCAGCACCCACCCAAATCTCAACACATTTCTCCCTCACAAATTTAGCATTAGCTTAGGTCATTGACTATATTTAGAGTGTTCTTTCATCGTTTCTGCACTATAAAGGACAGCTGCAATAATGGGTGTGTTGCATTTAGGAGAAAAAGTGTCTGTTTGTGATCGGTATGTTTAAGTACATCTCTTGTGTGTGTGGACATGACTGTATCAGATGCAGAGTATGATGAAAACTCCACACGGGTTAGACAGTAAGCAGGCAGCATTCCTCGCTTTATTATGTGAGCTCCCCACACAGTCTGTTGCGTGGAATTTGTGTGGGATCTTATTTACTATATTACAAAAGCTGTCCTTCGTGTGTATTTATGCAGGGGAGAAAACAGGCCTCTTTTATGTAAGCCAAATGTCACTTCAGAAAATATTACTCTGGAATGTCTGGAAAACATTCCATGGTTTTCGGGTCCCCTAAAGAGTATCTTGTTACTTCTCACAACAAGGTAACCAGAGCAAGGTGTATGTGGTGATAGATAACGCAGCCTTCTGGCTGGAGAACAAGCTGCTAGAGTCGTTGAAGGAGGCCCTGGTCACATGAGGCAGGGCCCCAACCGGGGACAATGAGGAAGGGAAGAGAGAGAGAGGGATAAGGAGGTCACTGCACCACCCAGAGCCCACCAAGAGCCACCAGCAGTGACACTGGGCCTGAGCCTGGTAACATCTTTACAGTCCCCTTTATGTGGGTGCCTCATGGGGGCCATGCTTCGAGCTGCTCCAAAGTCCTTCCAGTTCATCTCTGTTGAGTTGGCTTGAGAGATTCATTTAAGACGAATTAAAAAAAAATTATGTGCAATACAAAATGAAAGAAGAGAGTGATTGCTAACAGATACTGGAATATCCCTTCCCCATAAAGCTGGTCAAGGTCCAGACCTCACTTGCTGTTTTTGGCAGATGTAAGAACTCTGTCATTTAACCCTAAAACCAAAAGGCAATTTATGAGGAAAAAAAAAAAGCCAACCAGAGAAACAAATTGTTCATGTTTCTGATGAGGTCACACTCATCATCCTAATCACCACTTTTGTGCCGATTATGACCTTATCAGAAAGGCCCAGACTACAAACCTGCTGAGGCTGGAAACACCCCCTGCCTTAATTTCAGACAGAGCCCTCCCAGCTTCTACATGGCCCACGTGGGCTCAGGTCAGTGGAAAAATATGTCCTCTCCTTGCTTCTATGTGGGAGTTGTTCGTAGTTTTCCATTCTCTTTCCACAGATTTGTTGGGTGTGTATATTCCCTTGAAAATTGTCTCAGGATGTAAAAATTTCGTTTTAGAAACACTTAGAAATATTAGCTGAGGACTGCAACCATCGCTCCTTGTTATCTCTCCATTAAAAAATAATCTATCAGTTGGAAGTTGGCTCATTCTAGTCAGTGGTTGGCCAAAGGCTTAGGGTAAAACACGAGACCTCTTTCCCATCTTGGGCACTGCAGCTTTGTTTAAAGTCTACGGGTGAGCTCTGAGGGTCATAGAGATGTCACTGTCCCCTCAGGCCCCAGTCTAGCAATAATGAGCATGGACAACATGCAATAGACATTTACAGACTTGCAGAAAAGGAAAAAATAAACCAAGCAAAAGAACTGTCTAGCCTACAACTCTGGTGTAGGTTCTCAATATTTAAGACACAGAGCCTTTTAGCAAATCAACCCAAGATTAAACTTCAAGGCTCCTTCAAAGGCTAGTTCTAGGAACATGAAAGGTTTTGCTAACAGTTTATAACAACTTCTCCCCTTCTTCCTCTTCTTCTTCCTTCCTCTTTTTCTTCTTCGGTTTTTCAAGACAGAGTTTCTCTGTACACCCTCGGCTGACCTGGACTCCTTTTGTAGATCAGGCTGACCTCAAACTCACAGAGATATCCGCCAGCCTCTGCCTCCCAGAGTGTTGGGATTACAGGCCTGTGTTACCATGTTGTGCCAATGCTCCACGGGCTTGCCTGTAACCTGATCTTTTTGTTCTGTTTTTTGAAACAGGGTTTCTCTATGTAGCCCTGCCTGTCCTGGAACTCACTCTGTAGACCAGGCTGGGCTCAAACTCACAGAGATCCACTTGCCTCTGCCTCCTGAGTGCTGGGATTAAATGCATGGACCACCACCACCATACCGTGGTTTATGACTTCTTTCATGCGATAATATATCAGTATAAGAACAATATGAATTAGGAGGAAAAAAATCAACCAGGTATTATCAGTGGTTTATAATAAAAACTTGAAAATATGGAAGGGGATTTATTACAAAGATATACAGTAAGCATAGATTATTATAAAGCCAAGCCTTTCGAACAATAAAAGGAACTTACTCAATAAATGTATTTAATACAACAGGATCACTCTGAGAAAGATGAGGGAAGTTGGATTCCTGTCTCCTTCTTTATGCCAAAGTTAGTTTCAAATGGATCTTGTTTTTCATATGTAAAATGAAGCCCTAAGAGTGAGCAGGCAATACCTGAAGCATGCAGAAAGCAATACTCCAATGACAAACAAAAGAAATATTTGCAACACAGATTCTGAGAGCTGCCTTCCCTGGAGAGACACTGTGAGCTTCACCCTCTGTGGGAATGTTCCAGAGAGGGCCTGGGAAACATTCTCAAGACATTGTTGCCAGGACTGTCCTTGAGCTGTAACATTTCTGGTAGATTTACAAGTGTTTCTTACAACGTAGAAGACATGTATCTCAGCAATCAGAACCATAGAGAATTTCCCCCATACTCCTACCAGCCAAGGTTCCACTGGAGGGTCAAGGCTATCATTCACACTTGACCCGAACACCCCTTATCCTTTCCCTCTCCTCTGCCACTGACGCTGTTTCTTATGAGGACTGAAGATCCCCACAAACCCAAATCAAATGACTGCACCATGCACAGCAGGTCATCATGATGTGTACCTGCAGTGTCTTAAAGGCTGAGTGAGGTCCTTTCACTTTCCAAATGCCATATTTCTGTTTTCTAGAGCCAGGCTCGAACTATTTGTTGAACGAAAGAACACATGAATGAATGGATGTGGAAATGAGATAAACTGCATCTGTTGAATGAATGAGTGAGTGAAAGAGAGAAACTTGCTTAGCTGGGGTCCTGGTGAGCAGATTGGATCCAGGACTGACACTTTCACAATAGGTAAAAGGTTGAAAAAGAGGGGAAAGACATACAGCTTGTAAATGGTTTTACAACCACATAAGGTTAATCTTGTATGTGAAGATTATTTTTAACTATGCAAAATTACATTACCTTACAAAAAAAAAAGTGATATGAATAGCTGGTAATGAATCGTGAACGTGGCCGGTTGGGTTAGGTTTGATGAAACCAAAACCTCTTAAGCTCCGAAGCCTGGCTTGTTAAATAACAATGCTCCCGTAAACAGGCCTGTGAGATTCACTGTGCCCCTGGGAAAGTCTCTGGAATGAACACAGAAAATGCTTCTGTTGATTAGCCTTTTTAGCTCCAGGCTGAGTACTGACCTAAAAGGGAAAGCTCTACCCTCCAGATTTTACATAATGTGCCCTTATCAATTCCTGTCAGGAGAGAGTCCTCCGCAGGGCTCTCAGCTAGGGGGGGTGCTTCTGCCTGAGCCAAGCGTCCCATGCATCCACAGCCTGCTGGAGAACACAGCCCATGGCTCCAGGACCAGCTCAAAGACTGAAGAGTGAGTTTAAATGAAAGGAGGATGCAAAAAGGAGAAGGGAAATTAATACAGCTAACAAGATGATTGACTCATGTTCGGACAATGAGCGGAAACCCTGTCCAAGCGAGCGCAGTAATCAGCCCAAGGTCAGAAGGGAACAGTCCCCCAGCTTCTCCTGCCTCCTCTTCAGGGCAGCAGAAGGGATCATTTTTCAGAGGCAAGGACTGGATACCCAAACATATTTTTACTGGATAAAGGAAAGGAAAGACACCCTTCTAAAAAGGACACAGAACATCCATTTAGAGCCAGCAACAGAAGCCCTCTGTCAGCACTCCGGGCTCACTTACCCAACTTTTGGGATATTTCCCAAGCAGCTCTGGAAAAGGTACTCAAAACAGAAAATAAAAGCCAAGAGAGAGGGCTCGAAAGTCATGAAAGCAACGGTAGAACTAGAAACACTGTAATAACTGCAGGTGGAATCCTCAACTGTGAGAGAATGGTTTTCTTGCAGGGATAGCACATCTCCATACATGACTCTCCTCCCCTCCAGCCATCTCTCCCATGTGCTCCAGTGGGGAACACCTCCTCTGCTCACCCTTTTCCTGGGACGCACCTGAGAAGCAGTTGTTAGTCTTCGGAGATACACTGGTGATGCCTGGCAGCTTTGTCCTGAGCATCTCAGGTATACCTGCAGAGAAATACTGCCCTGGGAGATCTTCTTGCGAACCAGTGTGGACTAGTCACATGGGAGACAGGCTCTGGGTGGCACATACATTAAGAATTCTGCCTTAGAAGTGCCAACTGAGTATGTGGATGACAGCAATCCTAGTACCATCAGGTCACAACCCTGTGAGACACCCTGACTGAGAGCCATCCACAGGACCAAGACAGAGAATAGAAACAGGCCACGAGCTTTCTAATAGTAAAATACATTACAGAAGGGTGGGCTGGTCAGACTGTGAGAAAGCATTCTAACAGGTTTCTTGCTGAACGACACTTGGGAGGTACACCGGAAATGCTGATAAACTATCGAGGAGCTCTTACTTTGGGTTATGGTGCAACTGAGAGGAAGGTGGCTTCTGCAGATGGCGGGGGTGTTTTGGGAGGAGAGCAGGCTGAGTGTAGGGCTCAGAGCTGTAGGAAGGCAGGCCAGGTGGTTAGCTGGGGTTGGCTGGGGAGAAGCGCTGCAGGCAGGAAAGCCACAGGCAGGTCCAGGTGTCTGTCAGCTGAATGATGGGGAGATAACACAGTCTTTCCCATCCAAAACACTGTTCCCATCCAAAGCTCTGCTGTTTGTTATTGTTTCCTCTGAACTCTAGAATGTTCTCAGGTCAGGGAGGGATTTTTACCTTGAGCATAAATACAGATTTAATTGTGCGCTCTTAGATTCTGTGGAGACTCCTTTGATACTTACCTCCCCCTAAGATTTAAGACTCATTTTATTTCAGCCTTGAGCCTAAGAGTCAGACTTCAAAATATAAAGCAAAGATGAAAGCCCAGACTAGAACAGAAAATGAAAAACAAACAAAACGCAGTTCAAAGATAGTGCAAGGAAAACATACTTCAGATGCTGGAGACAGCTGGGGCTTCGCTACAGTCCCCACAGGTGTCTCAGGCCTAGCATCCCCTACGGACGCCTCAGCCCAGCATTCCTCCACAGGTGACTCTTCCCTAATATGTCCAAGAACACTGTGAACAGCCTCTCTGAAACTCAGGATCTTGAGATCTGTTATCTGTTTCTCTCCTCTCTTCTTCCCCCTCCTCTCTGTCCCCTCCACTCCCTTGTCCTTTCCTCCTTTTCTTCCTCCTCCTTCTCTTTTCTTTCATTGCTTTTTCTCTTTCCTTTTTTTTTTTTTTTTTTTTTTTTGAGACAGGGTTTCTCTGTGTAGCCTCGGCTGTCCTGGAACTGACTCTGTAGATCAGGCTGGCCTCAAACTCACAGCTACCCTTCTACCTCTGCTTCTGAAGTGCTGGGATTAAAGATATGCACTGCCACTTCCCTGCCAACTGCATTTTTTTTTTTTTGGCCTTCCCTTTTATTATCATTTCTTACAATTTATTCCCTTTGTATCCTGGCTGTGGCCTCATCACCTCCCAATCCCACTCTCCCTCCCTCTTCTTACCCTATGCACCTCCGCTAGTCCACCAATAGGGGAGGTCCTCCTCCCCTTCTAACTGACCCTAGAGCCGATCAGATCTCATCAGGACTGGCTGCACTGTCTTCCTCTGTGGCTTGGCAAGGCTGCACCGCCCAGGGGGAAGTGATCAGAGAATCTGTCACTGAGTTCAGGCCAGAGACAGACCCTGTTCCCATTATTAGGGACCCTGTTCCTATTACTAGGGACCCCACTTAGAAACTGAGTCTATGGGCTACATCTGAGCCAGGGTTTCAGGTCCTCTTCATGCATGGTCCTTGGTTGGGATATCATTCTCTTCAGGGCCCCCAGGGCTCAGTTTTTTGTTTTTGCTTTTGCTCTGCCAACTGCCTTCTTTCTGTGGATTTTCTTTTGGGATTTAAAGATAAGGTCTCACTTTGTAGCCCAGGCTGACCCTGAGTTTAAATTCTCCCTGCCTCTCCTATAGTCTGTAATTATCACATCACACCTGACTTCACATTTGTTTATATGAAATTTTTAAAAATGGCTCTGTGATCTTTGGGTGGTAAATATGAGAAATATCAATTATGAGTCTTTTCCATCAAATACCATAAAATATGTTTGGGACAAGAAATTTTTTAAAAATTTCTTTTTTGTTGTTTGGTTTTTTTTCAAGACAGTGTTTCTCTGTCCTGGACTCATTCAGTAGACCAGGCTGGCCTTGAATGTACAGAGACCCGCCTGCCTCTGCCTCCTCGTAGTCCTGGGATTACACGTGTGTACCACCAAGCCCTGCTAAATTAAAATATTTTTATATCTTGTAAGGTTTCTGTGCAAACGTTTTCATCGTCCTCACCCAGTTTATACAAGAGCTCCACTACACTATTCTATGAGTTTGAAGGCCTAGAGCAGTGACTCCTTTCCCCATCACTTCCTGTGTGACAATTTTTCTCAGATTAGCCAACTGCACAAGACTGTGAGGCTGGACCCTAACAGTGGGGGAAAGGCACAGCCACCACCTGAGTTAGAGTAAAAACTAAACGGACTTCCTGTCTCCGTGAGGTTGGCTCTTCCAAGCGCACCCTCTTGATCAAGAGTAGAGTTTGCCTTGTCCATACACTGTCATTGGAGTGGTAGTCTCTTTCTTTGTGACCCTACAGGCAAGATCCCTAGACTGAAGACCAGGATGAATAAGCAAGAAGCACAATATTAGTGCAAGCCCTGCACTAGACCCTGTACACAAACCTCTTCCTGACCCGGTGCCCCAGCACCGAAAGCTCCATGTTCTCCACAGCACAGGCAGGTCCGGTCACCAGCCCAGGGTCATGCTTTGTCTAGCCTGACTCTCACAGCGCATCTCACCTGCCCACTTCACATGGCAAGGCATGACCTTCACCATAAGCTCTGCATTCTCAAGATGCTCACGGGACTAAAGCCAGACATGACATGCCCCCCACCCCTCCAGGCCCCGTGAGCTCCCTAGAACCATGGTGACAACAGCACAAACACACTTGCACACGAATCATCCAACAGAAAGCCACCTTTGAGATTCCAAGCCACCTTTGAAAATCAGGCTCTCAGAACAAAGGGGATTCCAGCTGGGACACATGAGAACGAAATGGGTAGAGGGAAGCTTCCCAGGAGCACGTATGGACTCAGCAGACACACGCCTGAGGACCAGCTGCTGGGGGAAGGGCAAGCTCTGCCCAAAAGACCATCAGAGCTTGGGGAGCATGGAGTAGCTCTAAGCATTTCTTTTGATGTCCAGTTGGCAAATAAATTTCTTATTAAATAGCCCAACTCATTAATGCATGCCAAATATACTGAAAGAATATACGGGGAGAAATTCTGTGTCTTTCAGGTTCAAAAACTACTTTGGGATATTAGTTGCTCCCAAATATGAAGGTAACAGTCCTTGCAGGCAAACCCTAACCCAGCTGGAGAATACACACTAGGAGGAAGATGCTTTGCTCCTGGGACCTGAGTGTGGCAGCTGCCTCTCTCGAGGCCACTGTTCCTTGTGATCACTGAGTTTCCCTTGAGAACAAAATGAGAGATGTTAAGAAAGCTTGGAGTCAGGTGGAGATGATACACGCCGTTAACCCCAGCACCCGGGAGGTAGCAGCAGGCAGATCTCTGAGTTCCAAACCAGCATGGTCTACCCTGAGTCCAGGACAGCCAGGGCTGCACAGAGGAACCCTTTCTTGAAAACAAAAACAAACAACAAAAAAGAAAGCACAGGAATAGAAAAAGCCTTTCCCTTCTCCTCTACCCCTTTCTGTGTCCCCAAATATGTCATTCACAGGGAGTTCCTCTGTAGCACAACTTGTTTTTTTTTAGGACAAGGCAATATTTACTTCATGTTCTTTGAATGGTGACGCTAACTACCATCACCACAATAAATAATGATAAAAGACATTAGTGGGCACACTAAAAAAAAGTCAGGACAATGTGGAAGTTGAGTCATGGCTTCCTTTTTTTCTGAGGAAAAGGTTTTGGGCATAGAAGAACCCCGCAGGGTGACAGTGAGGAGTCTGTGAGGGACAGGGCTGCAGCTTACAGCACTGTCCCTGCTGTGGGCTGTCAGGGTTGGTCACCAGGATTACAGGAAGTCAGTCCCCACAGCAGTGAGGGGGGATGGCAAAGGCAGCAGATTGCTGTTTCAGGATGTGATTGAGACTGGCATCACTGACCACATGACCAGCCTCCAGCGAGCTGAGCTGGGGTCAGAGACAATGCACGCGGCGGAAAAAGGAAGCCACCCATTGTGAACTGGAACAAACCTCAGCAAGTTGTGTGTGTTCTGTGCATTGTGAGCTGACAAAATGGCCATGCGGTGAGCACAGGGGCTTAGTCCATCAAAATCTACTCAGATGAAGTTCAGAGTGGAAGTGGATGACCAGAACCCGATTTTAAACAAAGCTGGAATTTTAAACTTTTGGCTCTCATCTTGATGGTGAGCTTTTGAGACGAAACAGAAAGTGGCTTTTCAGCAAAATTTAATGCATAACTATATCAGTTTTATTTTTAAAACTGTCTATGTATGGGTGTTTTGCCTGCTTGTCTGCTTGTGCACCACATCTGTACAGTGCTGGGGTCCTAGGCAGTTTTGAGCCACCATGTGTGTGCTGGGAATTGAACCCAGGTCCTCTCTAAGGGAACAGCCAGTGATGGCTGAACCATCTCTGTAGGGTACTGTATCAGTCTTACATCTATTGATATCATTGATGTTTCCAGTGAAAACTGGCAAATGTCACACTGAAAAGGTTGCTAATTAAATCTGAATAAAAAATTTACATACATAAATTTACATACATAAAACAAAGCCACTGGGGTAAATATAGAGCTACTAGAAGAAGCAATAATACCAATTAGCATGATCTTTCAAAGGTGTTGGGTTTTTGTTCTCCTTGGAAAGGAACATGGAGCGAGCAAAAAGCTGGTTGCTGAAAGGGTGAAACTTATTGCAAAGGATTTTGTTTTCATCTTAGATGTAGGCCCAGTCTTATCTTAAGTGCAGGCCCACACCTATGAATCACCCAGAAGTTCCTGTAAATGCTGCATCCAAGTCTGGTTACTCACAGGGACTCTCAGCAAAACCTTCCACTCTGCCACTCACACGCAGCCCTGACAAGCATCAATACCATCCACAGACTTTGGCAAGGCTTCAGTTGACTTTCTAGCCAAAGCTGGAGAGCCTTTGCCTATTGGTATGTTCGTTGTTGGGTGCTGGGGCTCAAACCCTTGGCCTAAACACATGGTAGGCAAGACTTCTACCACTGAGCTACATTCCCTCCCAGCTAAAAGCTTTTGAAAACACGGCTTTGACCTTGTATTTTTCTGTTGGGTTTTCTTTTCCTGAAGGACCCTACTGTGCTGGAAACCTTGGTCGGCTCGCTGTGATTTCTGCCTGCTGTACGAATCCCTGCAGCAAGTCGGTTGTGCAAGCTTTGTGAACTAACTGTTCTGGGGATGCCATGCTCAAGTCCACAAATTCTCCCCCGAGCCCAGGATGTGATCTGGCTTTCTTTCTAATATTAGAAGAAAAATGTCATCATTTTCCCTGTAAGATGGCATCTCCAAGAACCCAAAATAGCTGTTCAGTCAAAACTCTGTATTTCAGACACATGAAAACCACATTTCAAATGACTCATACTCGCAGTGGCTAGCAGCGGCCACAGGGAATCCAGAAAGCTCCACTGGGCAGTGCTGTCACATATAATGAAAGATGAGTCTGCCTGTACTCCTGGCTCATTAGAAGCACTTCTTCTTTTCAGAGTTACTTATTTTACGTAATGAGTGCTTTACCTACATATATGTCTATGCTTTGGTGGCCGCAGTGGTCAGAAGAAGCCTTTGGATTCCCTAGAACTGGAATTATAGATGGTTGTGAGCCACCACGTGGGTGCTGGGAATGAACTTGGGTCTGAAAGATTATTTAAGAAACAACTTACATTGACTTTTTTTTTCCTGATAAGACAGGGGTCTTATCTATGTTGCTATAGCTGGCTTCAGAGTAGGCTCAAATGATCTGTCTGCTTCAGCCTCCTGAGTAGCTGGGACCATACGCATGTACTTCCATACTCATCTGACTTTTTAAACTTATATGTATGTATGTACACATTTATATATGCATGTATGTATATATGCATGCATACATGTATGAGTACAGCAGGCACTGTATGCACACCACAGCATTCACGTGGAGGTCAGAGGACAATTTACAGGAGTCAGTCAGTTCTCTCCTTGTATCATTCATGTGTCAGGCATCCAACTCAGGCCATTAGGCTTGGCACCCAGCAACCTTACCTGCTGAGCCACCCATCTTCCCGTCCCTCCTCTGACTCTGTTTCTTTTTCTTTTAATTGAAAGCGCAAGGACTTGAGGGATGGCTCAGTGACTAAGAGCACCTACTGCTCTTCTAGGGTCCCTAGGTCAGTTTTCAGCACCTGTTAGGGGGCTCACAACCTCCTGTAACTTCAAGCCCAGGGGTTCTGATACCTGTGGTCTCCATGGACACCTGCATTCACACGCTCACACCCCTCTATACACACATGCATATTCATAGCCAAAAATAAAAAATCTCTTTAAAAACTTAAACGTATCTGCGAAGTCCCACTGTAAAAAAAAAAAAAAATCCTGCTCACAAGAACTAGCCTGCTGCACTCTAAATCGTCTTGCTCTCTGCAGCTAGACACCCATTATGAAGGCCTGGGAAGAGGCTGAAATAGTCACAAGCAACTCTCGAACATTAAGAAGTCAGATCATTCTGACAGAACCTTATTTTGGAAAAGCAGGCGGGAGCTCAATACATGACAACAATGTGTCCTCAGAATAGAAAGCTGCAGAAGGAAATGAAGGAAGTCTCTGGGTGAAGTCTCTGAAAGGTGTTCCTGCAGCTCAGCATTCCACAGCGCCGAATATTCCAACCAAGCATGTAAACAGCTGACATGAAAAATGACTTCCCTTGTATATACATCTGCCCCGCACTCGCTTGTATAACGCAGCATTCTGCCCCACCAACAGGAAGCTGGTGTGGGGGAGGCGCCAGCCTGGAGAGCTACAGTGGGAGTTCATGCCTGCATGTTGGACCTGGGCTAAGACCCGTGGGCGTGGGCGATAGGGGTGAACTGAAGATGTGACTTGCTCTTTCCTTCATCCCTGTGCCTCTTCCTCCCCGATTCACATACAAGCGTTCCAGTGAGCAAAGAACGCCTAAGGAGACCTTGCAGCTGAGAAGAGCCCTCCAGGCTCTTCCTTCATCTGACCTCCTGGCTGGCGGTGACCCCAGGCTCTGCAGCCTCCTTTTTCATCCCTTCCACACAGTTCCTTGAGGCTCATCCCCAGCACTTCCCAGAGCCCTGATAGTGTCACCTTAGGTCTGTTTTCTAAAGCTGTTTTCATGACCAATCTCTCTCAGGGTCAGCTTTTACAGTAGTTTGAAACTCCACCTGATTATTTTGGGTGGTGTCTGTTCGCGTGCTCCAGCAGCAGCGAGCCTGGGGTCAGATTTGCCGACTACATCCATTGAACCACAGTGACGGGACCACACTATCATGCTCCCACGTGGTTGAGACCGATTTACAGCACTAAATGAACGGGTCGTCAGAAGGGCAACAAAGAATGTTTTCACGGGGTCAGTCTTTCTGAATAACTTTTAAGAAGTAAAATAAATTTGAAACCCGATTAATTTTTTAAAACAGCCATGCTTGGCAGCATAAGCCTGCAATCCCAGAGTTTGGGAGACTAAACCAGGAAGCCTGTCATGAGTTCAGTTGGTTTACACAGCGTATTGGTTTTTGTTGCTGCCGTTGCTGTGGTGACAGAAGGCCTTGACAAAAAGCTACTTCAGGTAATAAGGTCTTTTATTATGCTCTATCATTCCAGAGGGGTGTGACGAGCAGGGCAGGAAACCGGCTGATCACATTGCAAACACACACAGGAAGCAGAGAGAAAAAAGAAAATGGGGCCAGGGTATAAAAGTTTAAAACGCACCCTCAGCAGCATTGTTCCTCTAACAAAGCTTAACTGGATAAGACCTCAAAAATAGAGCCACTAGCTAGGGACCGGGTGTTCCAACACATGAGCCCGTGGGAGACATTTTACTTAATCCATAACACACAGTGAACATTGGGCCAGTCAGGAGGTTCATAGCAAGACCCTGTCTCAAAAACCTGAACAACCACAAAACTCAGGTTTCTTGGAGGTGGCTCAGTGATGAAGCTGATGTTTCTCTAGAAGCAAGTCCCCACCCAAACTTGTTTCTTATTAGTATGAAAGCAATGTTAAAAATCACAAAAGTGAGTTGGGTGGTGATGACACACGCCTCTAATCCCAGCACTTGGGAGGCAGAGGCAGGCGGATCGCTGTGAGTACAAGGCCAGCTTGGTTACAGAGTGAGTTTCAGGGTGGCCATACCTACACAGAGAAACCCTGTCTCAAAAAATAAAAATAAATAAATAAATAAATAAATAAATAAATAAATAAATAAAATCACAAAAGTGCTAGCTACCCGTTAGTTGTTGTGGCCTTCATTTGTTTTATCTTCAATATTTTTGATATAATATATTTTAATAATTCAACTATCGATTTATTAAACCATAATAAGAATAAACAGTCTTGTCCACTGTATGGTAACTCCTCATTTTCTTCTTCCTCCCAGTTTTACCAAGGTACAACAAATACACAAAGACCTGCGCAAATGCAGTATGGTAGATGTAGCTACATATAAATAGCCACATAGCCACACTGCAACTTGGCATTACATTCATCTAGCACCTTCTCCTCCAAAAAGTCCCCACAGAGTTCCTCTGGCTTTGCAGTTTTGCTTTTGTGGTGAGTATAATCAACCTCAGATCTACCCTTTCCGGTTTTTGAAGAGCACACACCAGACTATGCTTCTCTGCGGACCTCCGGACCTCCGCCACTCACCCACCTTACGCTGCTGAAACCTTACACCTACTGAGGAACAACCCTCCTCTCCCCAGCAGCACGCCAGCTTCCGCCAAACACTGTATCACCTTCACTTCTGTGAGTTTGGTTAACTGAGGTGCCTCAGAGGAGTAGAAACACGTTTCATTTTTCTTTCTGCGTCTAGCTTATTTCACTAAGCATAATGTCTCCAGTTTTATCTATGTGGCAAATGGCAAATCCCCCCCCCCTTTTTTTTTTGAAGCAGAATAATATTTCACTGTTGTACAGGCTACACTTATTTATTTGTCTGCTTGTTGATAGAAACTTCAGTTGGTGTTGTATCTTGAGCATCAGGAATAGTGATGCAATAAACACAAGATCTAAATCTTTAATAAAGACATCGAATTCAATTCTTTAGGTTATGCAACCTGTGGTGGGGTTGCTGAGTCATGTGCAATGGTTTGTTTTCATTTTCCGAAGAGATTTCCTATTGTTTTTCAAAACTGCTGTACCATCTGACAGTCCCAAACAAAGTACACGAGTTCCAGTTTCTCCACATCTTCATTGACATCCGCGATTTTAAAACACAAAGCCAGCCAGTCCACCCTGGCAAGCACATCCTCCGTCGCTGTGGGGCTGACCTGAAACGTTCCCATCCTGACAATGGTGCTGAGCATTATTCATCTGCCTTTCGGTCTTTGCACAACTCCCGGAAGGAAATGCTTGTTAAGTCTTTTGCTAGGATTTAATCAGGTTGTTTTGTAGCCCTGGCTGTCTTGGAACTTGCTTTGTAGACCAGGCTGATCTCGGCCTCCCAAGTGGTGCATGCCTGTAATCCCAGACCCTGGGAGGCAGAGGCAGGCAGATCTCTGTGAGTTTGGAGGCCAGCCTGGTCTAGAAATCCAGTCCAGAACAGCCAAGGCTACATAGAGAAACTGGCTCAAACCCTCATTTCTCCCAAAAGCATATACCACCCAGCTCAGTTTTGTTCTGGTTTTTGTGGTGCTGTGGTCCCACACATGCTCGGCAAACACCCTACTCTGAATGGCAACCCCAGCTGCAGCTGACTTGATAATTTTTTTTTTCTCTTGAGCTGATGGGAGTTGTAGGAGTTCTTCAGACACAGGGACATAACTTCATCAGATATATAGCTTGCCAGCGTGTTCTCCCATGCTGTAGGCTGACCTTGCACTCTGCTCATAACTTCCACTGTTTATTGGTTGCATGCTTTGGAGACAGGCAGCATACAGACAGCTAACTCAGAGCCTCACTTCTCTAGTTCAGACCCTATCAATCTCGAGATTTGACTTACTCTTTCTGTCTGTCTTCCTTGTCTGTTGATCTTGGGTAATATTTACTGGAAGAGACAACATATTGTTCATTAAAATTTTACCCACGGCTCAGGATGAGTCTCACTGGCAACATGCTTGCGGAACACGTCTGAGGCCCTGGCCCAATCCCCAGAACTGCACACACACAAACAACAACAAAACTATGCAAACAATGTTTTCATTCTCTTCTCCCAATGGATTAAGAATCAGTCCAGTGAGCAGATGAATGCTGTTCAGGAAGCTTTGCGGATATTTATCAGTATTTCTTAGATACTCAGGGAAATTATTTTCAAAGATGTTTCTAAACATAACAACGGTGTAGTTTTAGCAGCACTCTGTTTCCTAACACTGTACATTTGTGATTTCTGGAATATTTTCTATGCTAGGGATAGCAAGGCATCCAGAGGTGTTGATTTGCAAACAAAAAGCCCCCAAAGTGATAGCTGTTGTTTATATATCATTGATTTGGTGATGACTGAGCTCAGCCTGCTAGGCTGGGGTCAAAACTTGAAATTTTTATGTAACACCTTCAAACATCAAACACTGGGACAGCTTCAAATACAACTTCGAATGAATGTTTTATTGTGGTGGATGCTAGGTGATATCACCTCCTCATTTTTGCCCAGGCTAACCCTAAGTTTCCCTAAGAGAGCCAGGGAAATTTTCATTTGTAATTATTCCACCAAGGACTTCAAGCTCCATCCCAGAACAGGCTTTAAATGTGCAATGATTCTCCTGCCCTCATTGTCCATGTCGCCAACCAAGGACTTCAGTCTCATTTGGAGACATTAGAGGCATTAATAACCTTTCTAAAAATGATTTTGTGACTTTCATCCTAGATGGACCACACAAATTACTCAATAGATTGTAGAAAATGGGCCACCAGATGACCGGGAGGCACATGCTATCATGCACAATAGGGAATAGGGCCAAAATTCAATTTGTCACTTGGGATAAGTAAAACATTTCTAATTGACAGAGGTGGCTGGATTAAATGCTCGGGCACAAAGAAGAGCAATTACGCTCACGTGTGCCTCCAGAGCCCCTTGCCAGTGACCCTCCCGAAATCAGGAAGCCAAGACACACTCTAGGTTCATCAATAGACCTCCCATTGACTTTTCAAAACCTGCGATGGCTTCTCTGCTCTAATGCCGTTGGTACCTTCCCCACTGCCTCCCTGCTGCACATTTTGATCCAGCTACTTCTAGGACTCACTACCACAGGGAGTGAACTCTTTTGTTGTGGATGTAAACCTGTTTTTGTTTTAATCCCAGGTGTGGGATAGCAGACTGATTCAGATTGTCCACAACCAGCAGGCTATTCACCTCCTGTGGGCTCTGAGAGGGGCTCTTTGCCAGCTGGAGTCAGCTAAAGTTCGAGTACTTTGAGGGGTATAAGTATGATTGCCCCAGAGGAAGAAGGGGAGGCAGCTCAGAGGAGTCAGAGGAGGAATGCTTGCTGCTCTTGCTGGCTTGCTAGTTACCTGGACTTCTGGATTTCCTGTCCCCAAAATAATCCCATGACCCTACCCAGCAGGAAAAAGTAAAGAGGACTACATTCCCCTTTCCTTACAACCTTCTTTTTCCCCCACCTGGGGTTGGTGGGTTGGAAGGGAGGTATAAGCTTTAAGGACCCTCCCCCCCACCCCCAAGTAAAGTAGCATTTGAAAAACTAGCGCCTACACTCTTTAAGAAGGGTGGTTTAAAGAAATGACCTATTTCCCAGAAAGGAAAAATGCCCCAAGCATTCAAGATCATTGTTCCTGATAGAAAAAGACATTGTAGTTTTATCACAACTTGTTTAGTATATTGGTGGGTTGTGTTTGTTTGTTTTTAAAGACGGAGTCTCATTCCATAGCTGCTCAGGCACTCACAGCAATCCTCCTGCCTCAGCCTCCCAAAGAGTTAGGGTTACTGGAAAGATCCATTACCCCTAGCCCAGATGGACCTTTAACAAGCCACCCATGCTAAAGAGACTGCTGGTTCATTTCATGTCATCTGATAACCCCAGAAAATCCATTTGTTCTGTCCAACTATAGTTGAAGGATTTCAGTTGGAATTAAAGATTTCTTCCGTCCATACACAAAGCCTGCCTTGAGACTTACTTCCTTGGGCTGGGTGGGTTTCCTTGGGCTTAAGAAGTTTGCAATTGAGGCTCTCAGGGAAGAGCCTGAGGACCTTGTATAAAATGCTCAGGAATGTAGGGAATGCAGGGTTCACTCTTGACTCAGAGGTGAAGTCCTGGCTTTTGTGCTGTGGCTGGGAAGATGACTTACAGAATCCAGGAGGAGCAGGCCGCACCAGGATACAGCAGTCGAAATATTCTAAGTGTGCTTCCTCCTTTTCACCCTAGGCTCTTGTATTCTGTCAATGCCTCCGAGTAAAAGGACCAAGTGAAAAAGAAGAAAATGTGAGTAAAAGAAGGACCAAGTGAAAAAGAAGAAAATATGTTTTGATAAGAGTCTCCCTTGGGCTGGAGAGATGGCTTGGCAGTTAAGAGCACTGTCTGCTCTTTTAAAGGTCATGAGTTCAATTCCCGGCGACCACATGCTGGCTTACAGACATCTATATGGTGGCTCACAACCATCTGTAATGTGAACTGATTCCCTCTTCTGGCAGATGTAAATGCCGATAGAACACTCATATACATAAAATAAATCTAAAAAAAAAAGAGTCTCCCTTTATAATTCTGGCCTTCATGATCAGGATGGAGCTTATTTGTAATCAAAACAAAATAAAGACACTCTACAGTGGAAAGAGGACTTTATTAACATTTTGGAATCTCCGGATATTTATTATTAATCACATATTTACACCTCAAGCTTATGAAGGAATAGCAAATTTATATAAAACATAGGAGCTTCTTATGCCCTAGGCTTCTGTGCTGGGTAGTAAAGTCCCCAGAGCACACTCCTATGATGTCACTAATAAGAACACATTCAGAATTAGGAAACTTTTTGAAGGTTGTGTGGTGAATTCGGTGTTGAGAGTTCTCCCTCCAACAGGGCTATTCTACCAGCTGTTAACAAGGAGACTTTGGGCTGGAGCATGGTTAAGCAATACAGGTATCTGCCTATCATTCCTGAGGTCCCACGTTCAATTCCCAGCACCAAAAGGACAGTACTTGAAGACATACCCTTTTCTAAAAAATTATGTCGCAGAGACAGCTTCTTGCTAAAGGATCTCTCTCTCTCTCTCTCTCTCTCTCTCTCTCTCTCTCTCGTCTGTGAGGTTTCCGGGCCTACATCAGTGCCACTCTGTGCCAATCAGTGCCCTCCTAAGAACTGGCTGAGTTACTATATGGGTCAGGAAAGGGAAACAGGCAGATCTTCTGGGGCCGTGGGTCAGGCTCCTGCTGTGCAGCTCTGCTCCCAGGCTTCCTGTTCTCTTCCTGCCAGTCATCAGCAATGGCTCACCCTCCCTGCACGGCTAGAACCTGTGCCAGGAGCCACCACAGCCAGGAGACAACTGTCCTCTGTTTGTAAGCTTTCAGAAACAAAAGACTGGTGAGTAATACGCTCGCTTCTTCTGCTTTGCATCGGTATGCTAAATAAAGATGTGGGGAAAGTGAACTACAGTGGTCAGCCCTTTTATGCTGCTGTCTAAAAACATTCAAAGAAGAGATTTCAGGAGCTGGAGAGATGGTTCAGAGGTTAAGAGCACTGGCTGCTCTCCCAGAGGTCCCGGGTTCAATTCCCAGGAACCCTATGGTGGCTCACAACCATCTATAATGAGATCTTGTGTCCTCTTCTGGTGTGTGGGCATACGTGCAGGCAGAACCCTGTATACATAATAAATAAATAAATCTTAAAAATAAAAATAAAAAATAAAAAAGAGCATTTTAGACAAAGCAGCAAAGACCCCAGTTGAATACAGAGAAGTTCTCTGCATATATCAAATCCAGACTGTGAAGAACAGGGTGCTTTACCTTTCCCTAAACACCAAGGGCTGAGACCTACAGCTCAGATCTCAAAAGAGGGTGGGGATAGAGACATGGGAAGACACGGGGACACAGCGATTCTAAACAAAATAGCAAGCGTACAGTTACACCAGACAATTTCAGATTTGAACCCCCTCATCATCTGTAATACGGGCTGTGCCTGCTCCTTGTGCCAACAGAAGGTTGAATCAGATGCCAATTCAAAACGCTATGTGTGCCAAATCAATGTGGACAGCGGCGGCGGCATAGGAGCTGTGTCATGCTGAGGCACACGCTCAAGATGCCACAGGCTTACTACACGAATTGGTATCTCCTTTCAAAGCCATCACGCCAGGCCGGGCTGGGCCGGGCTAGGCAGGGTATGGTGGTGCATGTGTTTAATCCTAGCACTCAAGAGGCACAGGTGGATCTCTGTGAGCTTGAGGGCAGCCTGGGTCTGGGTCTGGGCAGCCAGGACCATTACACAGAGAAACCCTGTCTCACAGGGAAAATGAAAAAGCTATAATTAACCCCATTCATTAAATTGTGATTTTGTCATTAAAAAACAATTATTTTAGTGCTGGTAAGATAACTCAGTAGATAAAGGCACTTGCTGTCAAGCCATGGTTCCCAAGACCCATACAGTAGAAGGATCATCCTAAAAGTTTTCCTCTGACCTCTGCACACACATTATCATACACACACACACACACACACACACACACACACACAAAATGAAATAAATAAGAAAAAAAAATAGTTTAATGGCCAGAGATGTAGTTAGCTAGCAGAGAGCTTGTCTAGGAAGCACAAAGCCCCTGGTAACCCCCACCTCTCACCCCTGTCCCCACACCCATCCACCCACCACACACAACTGGAAGTAGGGGATAGAGGGATGGCTCAGCTTTAAGAGCACATACCAAGCTTGCAGAGGTT
This sequence comes from Pachyuromys duprasi, assembly GCA_028658305.1. Taxonomy (NCBI): domain Eukaryota; kingdom Metazoa; phylum Chordata; class Mammalia; order Rodentia; family Muridae; genus Pachyuromys; species Pachyuromys duprasi. The sequence goes on from CM053758.1 coordinate 43,895,937, forward strand.
GAGTTTGGTTACCAGGATGCATGTCAGGCTGCTCACAAACACCTCTAACCCCAGCTCTAGGGGATCTGACATCTTCTTCTAGCCTCTGTGGGCACCCAGCCACACACACATGCACACACACACAAATAAAAAATAAAATAAAATCTTTAAACAACACAACAAAACTGGTTGTGATAGCCTACACCTGGAATCCTAGTAGGAAGACAGGGGCAGGAGGAACAGAAATTCAGGGCCATCCCTGGCTGCTTGGCAAGTTCAAAGTTTAGCCTGTGCTATGTTAATGAGGCCCAGTCTCAAAATAAATTTTTATTTCAAGCTAGGTGATACCCCAATGATTCCACAGTGGTCCGTTAAGGACTAGGGAAGATTACAGGACTGCCTTTAATGTCTTTTAAAATAAAAGTTAAAATTATTTTCAGGAAATTCATGCTGCTATTAAAAGACAGAAGACAAGTGAACAAAATGTAATAATTAAAAAGGAAAATAGTAAAAAAAATTTTAGGTGTTGTAATCTATAATTAGGAACAGGAAGCCACATAGCAAATTCCTGTAATTTTAGACTTGAGAGGTTGAGGTAGGTGGACCATCAAGAATTCAATGAGGCTCCACCTCTCACACAAACCAAAGAGGGTGACATCAAGATACTGTATATCAAAACTAACTACCCCTGGGCATGTTGGCGTGCACCTTTAATTCCACCACTTGAGAAGTACAGATAGGTGGATCTCGGAGGGTTCAAGGCCAGGCTGGTCTACAGAGTGAGGTTCCAGGACTGTCAGGGCTTGGTAGAGAGACCCTGTGTCAAATACACACACACACACCAGGAAATAAGCTGAAAATATAGATCAAAACGGTATAAAATAGCAAGACTAACAACGTGTGCAGCCTAATTACCCAAAACTGCAAACCTTTGTTAAAAATAAGTTCGTAAATGCGCACATCCTGCCCCAGGTTGATGGTAACAGCTAAATGACTTCAAATGGGCACTTTTCCCAAAAATCATATGTAAATTCCCCATAAAATATCCACATGTGGCAATGGGGTGGCAAATTTCACATCATCAAAGCCCTGAGGTGCCAGCAGAAAGACTGACAAGCAGGGAAGTGGCTAGAATACGTGACCCCAAAACAGCATCTATAAACAATGAAGAAGGTGTCAAAAGTTGGACATCAACTAAGAACCGATTAAAAATTTAAAAACAGAATTGTGGCCTGTCATCATAGCCCATATACTAAAACTCAACAATGTGCAGGGTTTTTTTGTTTGGTTTTGTTGTTTTTTGAGACATGGTTTCTCTGTTTTAGCCTTCACTGTCCTGGGACTCACTCTGTATCAGGGCTGGCCTTGAAATCACAGAGATTGGCCTGCCTCTGTCTCCGGAGTACAGGGATTAAAGGCATGCACCATCATCACCCGGCAACTATGTATGGTTTTAAGAGAGTCACAAGAAACATTTTTGTCAAGAGAGAAAGATATAAAATCTTTAAAATATTTCTGGAAAATACACAATTCTTAGACAAGCAATAACAGAAGCACTTGAAAGGGGCAGAGTGATAGACTATCATTTACAAGATTTAAACTTCTGCTTTTATTTGGATTATAAAAATAAATTTATATGCTGGGCTGAGGATTTAGCTCAATGGGTGGAGCACATGCCTAGCTTGCCCAGAGCCCTGGTTGGATCCTCCATGCTACAAAACCAGGTATGGTGACACAAATCTGCAATCCATGCCTCAAGACTCAGAGGCAAGGTATCCTAGAACAAGGATATCTGGCTGTCCTAGAACTCACTTTGTAGACCAGGCTGGCCTTGAACTCACAAAGACCTGCCTGCCTCTGCCTCCAGGGTACTGGGATTAAGGGAGTGAGCCACCACTGAATGGCTTACTTGTGTGTTCTTTAGTGTACTTTTAGACTGTCTCAGTGTTTGTTTGGGTTTTGTTGTTATTGTTTGTTTGTTTGCTTGCTTATTTCATGACAGGGCTTCTCTGTGCAGTCCTGGTCATCCTGGAACTCACTTGAACTTCTGGTCAAGGTCAAGGCCATCTTTAACTACATGGTGAGTTGGAGCCTGGCCTGGGGTACATGAGATCCAGTCCCTCCCCTCAATATTCTATACAAATGTGAAACTGGGAAAGTATTTGTGGTAAAAATGGTAAATAGGGGTGTAACGCCTTCTAATAAACAGAGCTAGAGCATCGGGTAACATTTGTTGGTAGCCTGGTAAAATGGGACAAGTTTCAAGGAAGGTGATTTGACAGTCCAGACAGCCTTGACTGAATCGGATCCATGACCCAGCAATTCTATTTGTGGGATGGAGCCGAAGAAAACACATAATAAACCTTCTCTGCAGTCAAGATACTAGTCTCAGTAGAAAATGTTTCAGAGGCCAGTAGTGGCACATGGCTTTAATCCTAACAGACAGAGGCAGGCAGATCTCTTAAGAGTTTGAAGCCAGCCTGGTCTACAGAGTGAGTTCCAGGACAGCCAGGGCTACACAGAGAAGCCCTGTCTTGAAACAAGCCAACAAACAATAACAATAAGACCCAAGTAAACACTGAGGACAATTTAAAGGTTCGCTAAAGAACACACACGTAAGCCAGTCAGTGGTGGCTCACTTCTTTAATCCCAGCACCCCAGAGGCAGAGGCAGGCAGATCTTTGTGAGTTCAAGGCCAGCCTGGTCTACAAAGTGAGCTCTAGGATAGCCTAGATATCCTGGTTCTAGGATAGCTACACAGAGAAACCCTGTCTCAAAAACCCAAAAACAACCAACCAACAACAACAAAAAAACCCACACAAGTAAAAGATTAGAACTTTTCAATGATTGTAGAAGGACTGCAATAATGCTTTTAAACGTTCATATTATTTATTAAAGGGAGAGAAAAGCCCAAGATACTATATTGCATATTAACACAAAATACAGCTTTACTTATATCCATATACTAACAATTCCCTATTTAATGCGTGACTTCTCATTTAAATTTTTTAGATTTTGTTTTTGAAGACAAGATCATATGCTGGCCTTGAACACACTACAGAGCTAGGGTGCTGTTGAATTCCCTATCTTTTTGCATCCATGTCTCAAGTACCAGGGTTACAGCCATGTGCCACCATACCTCACTATCAAGAGGGGCATCAAGCCAGGCACAGTGGTACACACCTTTAATCTTTGTGAGTTCAAGATCAGCCTAGTCTGCTGGAGAGTTGTAGGACAGCCAGAGCTGTATAACAGACAGACTCTGTCTCTCAGGGTGGGAGAGAGAGAGGAGAGAGAGAGAGAGAGGAGAGGAGAGAGAGAAGAGGAAAGAAGAGAGAAGAGAGGGGAGAGAGAGCGTGCGCAACAGGTGGAAGCTGGTTGGAAGGAAAGGCCTGGAAACACTCTGCAGCTAGGTTATATGCACCAAGCAGAGTATGTGAGGAAAAAGGCCACGATGTACAAACGATTCACAAAGGAGGGAGAAGCAAATGGTCTACGCAGGGTCATGATTCTGTGGCTAGTGCTCTTCGAGCATATGCCTTAGCAGGCACTCGCTAACACTAACTAATCCATGCTTTCTGAGTGTCTGCCTTCCCAGCTCAGACACATCTTTTTTTTTCTGTGTGTTTCTTAATAAACTGCTCCTAGTCCTATCATGATTCATGTGTCCCTGGTCCTATGCATTGTCTGGGAACACAAGAACCTGAAAATTTTACTGGGTGTCCTGCTGGAACTCTGATTGTGCCTCTAACAGCCCGTGAGCCGGGCAGAAGATAAGTGCAAAGGTCTCTGAACTCCTCTCTTCATTACCGTGAACACCCACTGCACAGCACGCCCACCTTCCTTGGGCATGAGGGCATGAAGGCATGAAGGGCAGGCTCCCACAGGAGGCTGAGAGTCTGGGAGAATCAGACCCAATATCTTTCTTCCTCTAGGCTTATTGTGCTCCACAGTTGGAGAGGCAGGGATATGCCTGGTCCTCATTCCCTGCCCTACCCAGGATGTGAACCTGGGCAAAGAAGTATGTGTTAGGTGGTGGCTGCTGAGCCCACACTTACAACCGGGAGGTAGTTGTTCAGGACAGGACACACTTACTAAGGGCCGTGTGCAGACCTACAGCTAGCCAGCACTCCCATTTTCTGGGAGCAACCTGAATGCCAATGGGGAGCTGTGCTCAGGAAAGAAAGCAGGCCCTCAATCACCCAGAGCTCCCTGCCAACCAAATCAGTACAGGGTAGGCCACGCTGGTGCAAATACAAATAGGAACGCTCATGTGACTGTCCCGGAGCCTCAGTGCGCCAAGCCCGGAGCATCAACACACCCTCAGATCGGGCACTTGTTAGCATATTCCTAACCTTCATCTCATCCTTTCTCACCCCACAAGCCTGCCAGATGCAGTGGAGCACTGACGATGCAAAATCTGGTACCCACAGAGACCTGGTCTCTGCTAGCGTCTCACCTACCTTGCCTTATAGATGACTGACTGTAAGGTACCTCTGTTCCCCACGACCTCTCAATTACTCCTGCTCTGCCATCCTCTGACCACTCCCCAATCCTTCCAGTAGGCAGTGCTATCTCTGAAGACAGTCCCCCACATAGCAGGGCATTCCTTCAGCATGAGATCCCGAAGGAAAAATCCCTACCCAGTTGTACTTTGACCCTAAATGGAGATTCAAAGCAAAATCAAACGCGTTCAAACAACTGAGTCTCTTTTCTAGCAGCCTAACTGCATAAGCTGTTTTTTTTTTTCTTTCTCTTCCTCCTCCTCCTTCTCCTTCTTATCGAACTTCAAAAGAGAGTGCTTTTATTCCAGTAGTATCCCAGTATACAGGACTTGAAAGTAGTGGTGATTCAGGCAGGCAGGCAGGCAAGCAGACAGACTGACTGACTGAGAACAAATGAATGTGAACAATATTGAAATTTAGAATGTAAGTTGGGGATTCACACCAGTTTTTCTTATTCTTCTGTGGCTCTACTCAGACTCCTCCAGGGGTACCCAGGTCAGACTGATGGGAAAGTTCTGAATCATCAGCTCTCCTTTGGGACTAAAGGTGGACACGAAGGATGCTTCTCTCCATATCACAGACCCTTGGATTCAAGAATCGGAAAGTGGTTGATCCTGAGAATTAAATTTTTTTTTTACTCTCTGATACCTGAGTGACTATGCCAAAAGGAGGTTGTGCACAGCCTGCTGCTGTCTTGCCACACACCTTCCTTTCCTGTTTCCACGACAGACTGTATCTTCCTGCTCTTGTCAGTGTGCTTTATCACAGCAATGACAAGATCACTAAAGTGGTAGGAACCAAGAGAAATAGCCTTCGGTGGCCATACCTGCAAAGGAAAGAGGGCTCTTCTTCCTCTTGGCAGCCATCAACTGACAGCAGCTCCTCAGCGAGGGCTCCTCTGTCCATGCTGGAATTTCAATTGGCTCGATATTGTCCATGTCTTTTGCTGGCAGCTCCAGCTGCTGTGAATCCTTGAGTGCAAGGATCATGCCATATCCAGAAGAAGGCATTTCACAGCAGAACTGTCTTATGTTCAGGCCTCCATGACTCTACCAGGATAAAGGGATCTAAAATGTGAGGAGAAAGAGGGAGGGACAGAACTCAAGGCAAGAGCGGGGCCTCCTATCAGTCATCCACTCCTATGCTTGCAGCCCTTTTTTTTAAGGGACCGTGGGGGACAATTAGCATCCATATCTATTTTTCAACCGTGGACTATTAATAATGCGAGGAGAAGCTAGGAAGGGTCTCTGAGGATCCACTCCAATTCACCAATAACTCCCAGACATTAACTTCAGCTTGTGAGTTTATTTGGAAAGAACTACATGGACAGCCATTCAGATAGCAACTGGGATTAATTAAAAAGAAGCCCCACCCCGAACATCACAGACACCTAATGAACCATGCCTAACCCTGTCTCTTTGGTTTTCTCTTGACTTGTAGAGACTTCCAAAACTCCAAATTCTTTGTCCCCATGGTCCTACAGGCTCCTGCCTTCCTACTATCCTCCCAAATAGGTAAATGTTTTTCCTCACTTGAGGCTAACTGCTCATTTTTTTTTTCTACTGTCTGAAGCTATTCCTAAGATTCACTAGTCAAAATAACCATGTTAGCACCAAGCACTGTAAATAACACAGGAAGTGCGGGCTCCACAGACTCAGTTGTTGACTTCGCTTCTAAGATCTGAAAGAAGGGACCAATATCTGACATGACCAGCTCTGAAAGAAGGGACACTCGGAGACAGACTCATACAGAATGCAAAGGGGAGCCTCTCATATCCCCAGGAGTTCATTTGGTCCCCTCCAAAGATGGAGATGCAATTTTTAACTTTATGTAATTGTGTTTCCATGTAACTGTATGTTTTTCTGTTAAGACAGCTCAGGGAAAACTCAGTCTCCTCTAGAATTTCCTAAAACAACGGAATAACAAAACCTGTGGCCACTTCATTCTTTTTCATTCTTGTACATTGAAATTATTATATTTTATTAAATATTAAATATATATTAAACTTGTGTGTATGCCAGGCAGTGGTGACATACACCTTTAATTCTAGCACCCAGGAGGCAGAGGCAGGAGGATTTTCAAATATATTAAGAAGCCTGTGCTTCTCTATGAACTGAGGTACTCTTTTCTGTCTTTGTTGTTTTTGTTTTTTGAGACAGGTTCTCTCCTGGAATTCTCCGTGTAGAGCAAACCGGCCTCACACAGAGATCCTATTGCCTCTGCTTCCCCAGTGCTGGAATTAAAGATATGTGCCACCATGCCTGGCCTCTTTAATTTCTTAAATCACATTAAAACGATACTTTGATTTATTAAATGTTCCAGAAAACATTAAAATGTTACTTGCTTATTAATTAAAAATTTGTTTCAATTTTATAATAGTCATAAGTAACAGAATAATAATAGTAGATAAAAATGCTTTCTGTTAGCCAGACATGGTGGTACACGCCTGTCATCCCAGCACTGGGGAGGCAGAGGCAGGTGGATCTCAGTGAGTTCAAGGCTAGTCTGGTCTACAGAGTGAGTCCAGAACAGCCAAGGCTACACACACACACACACACAAAACCCTGTCTCACAAACAAAAAAGCCAAAACAAAATGCTTTGTGTTAATTTAAATATCACCAAGTAATGTACATCAAAATCCTTTCATTAGATAAACTGCTATGGATTTGTTTTTTTAGGCATGTTGTTTTGTTTTGTTTCCAAGACAGGATTTCTCTGTGTAGCCTTGGCTGCTCTGGAACTCTCTGTAGACCAGGCTGGCCTCGATTGAACTCACAAAGATTGCCCTGCCTCTGCCTCCCAGAGTTCCGGGATCACAGGCGTGTGACACCGCACCCAGACAGGAATATTTTTAATAGGTGTCAAATACAAGATTTTTACTAAGGCTGTGATACAAGTAGGATGATGGATCTGTAAGTTTCTCGAAGATCTTTGTTAAATTGTCTTTTCACAACAAAAATTGCAGGTGATAAAACCTGATAAATTTTAACTTACAAATGTACTATTAAGATATAGAAACTATTTCCTACTCATTTTACCTGAGCTCTCTCCTCCTTCAAAGAACAGGTTTTACAAGGTTCTTATCTTGTTCAATTTAGACTAAAAAAAAAAAAAAACACACAAGATGTATGAACCACACTGTTGCTGCACGTTCAGCCTGTTTAAAGTCTTATCAATAATCAGGTCAGGCTCTGTACTTTCCAAGCCCAGAAAGTATTTTTTTTAATCTTTTTAAAATTTTTTTCTATTTTATTTATTTAATTTTATATTAATCACAGGCTATGTACTTTGTATCCCAGAAAGTACTTTACTCATATTAAGTGTCATGACTTTGAAAAGGGCAAATTTTGGATAAAGGATTGTTTAATGATCAACAGCTTAGCGTCAACCTGACAAAAGCCGTCAAAAATCTTTGATAATTAAAAATAATCGATCCATATATACTCTGCAATGTATGCTGTCAATGTGTTTGTGTTTGTACAGTGTTTACATGGCACCTTAGTGACTTATAAGTCATATACACTAAAACTGTTCGGTTAGTCCAAAGTCCTTTCAACACGTAGTGTGAAAAACTGGACTCTAGCTGATGACTGTACTTTCAGCTTTCTTTAAGTAATTCGTATGTGTGGTCCCTCACTCCCCCGCCCCCACGGTCAACTCAAAGAAAATGAAAGCGACATTAAATGAGGGCAGAGGTGCAAGAACAGTGTCCTGATCTGGATGCCTTGTGAGCCTAAATAAGAAGTAAATTCAAGGAAAAGGCAGATGCTAACGACTTGACAGAAGACTTAACCTTTATATTTTTAACGAGCCCAGCGACTGTCTCTGTCATGAACTCAATGGCTGGCTCTTTGACCTTCCCCTCCCCACAGGGGGCCACAGCTGGGATACAAAGTAAATAAACTGTAACTAATATTAAAAAAAATAAAAATTTAATTACAAAAACATTTTTAAGGAACCACTGTAAATTTGTGTTGGGTGTCTGACAAGCAGCTGAGGTGCTTATTTAACACATCAAAGCAGATCTGGCCTCCAGGTTCCTCCAGCGACCCTCAGTCCCTAGCTGTTACAAGGTGTGGCTGGTATACCCCACCCTCTGCCCTGAACTTTCCAGCTCAGGGACTGGGCTTCCCCTCCCCCAGAAACTCTTCCCTAAATTGTCCAGACATTTTGGTCTCCCCAACCAAACCCGTAAGCACACTCTTTCTCCCTTCCCCTTTTCTGTCTCCTAATCTGCATGGCAACTTCCCTGGCCCCTTCCTTGAGACCAGTGACTGCTGCCCCAATAAACCTGCCATTGTACTTTAATTTGGTTTGAATTGGCTCATTTCGTAGGCAGAGATACCTATCAATCATTGTCTTTGGAACTGCTAACATGTTTGGCCTATGTCTGAGATGTGGTTTCTTGTGTTATCACTCAAATTTTGTTGTTCTAATAAGAACAAAATGCTTTATTTTGCAAACCAAAAGGAACCACCAATAAATAAAGGAGACAATAAATAAAGGAGGCTGGAGGGATGGCTCAGCAGATAAGAACACTGCCTCCTCCTCCAGGGGTCCTGAGTTCAATTCCCAGCAACCACATGGTGGCTTACAACCATCTGTAACTTTATACCCGAATCTGATGCCCTCTTCTGGCACGCAGGCATACATACAGATAAAGCACTCATAAGTAGGTTAGTAAGTTAAAAAAAAAAAAATATATATATATATATATATATATATATAGAGAGAGAGAGAGAGAGAGAGAGAGAGAGAGAGAGAGTTCTGGGCTAGAGAGATGGCTCAGAGGTTAAGAGCTGCTCTTTCAGAGTACCAGGGTTCAATTCCCAGCACCCACATGGCTGCTCACAAATTATCTGTAACTCGAGTTCCAGGGGATCTGACACCCTCACCCAGACATACATGCAGGCAAAACATCAATGCAAACAAAATAAAAATAAATAAAAATTTAATATATATGTTTCTGATTTAAAACGTTAGAGAAAAAAAGGAAGTACTTAGAGGAAAATGGATTCTATGTGGAGATGATGTACTGAGATCAAAAATTGTTGCAAAATAAAAAGAGAGATTCAGACAACCAAAAAGTCAAAGTGACCAAAGGGTCTATAAAAGTTAAAAGTATAGGTTTGTGAAAACTTTCTTAAGGTATAACAATCTTATGTTTTACGCAGATATTACTTATAGGGCCAGGGGAGATGGTTCAGTGGTTGAGAACACACGCTACTCTTCCAGATGACCTGAGTTCAATTCTCAGGTCTGTGTTGGGCAGCTCACTGTCTGTAACCCCAGCTTGAGGGGATCCGACATCGTTTTCTGGCCTCCTCATGCACCTTCACACATACACGTACACAGATCGCCAGTTGTGCTGGCACACACCTTTGATCCAACACTTGCGAGGCAGAGACAGGTGGATCTCTGTGAGTTTGAAGCCAGCCTGGTCTACAAAGAAAGTCCAGGCCAGCCAAGGCTTGTTACTCAGAGAAACTCTGTTTTGAAAAAAACCAAAATAACAACATGTATATACGCACAGATGCACAGATCTACACAGAAATTAAAAAAAAATAATTCTTAAAAAAAGACACTGCTTATAAAGTCTACTGAGTTTCTAGTTGCGAAACTGAACTTTAACATAGCCGAGACTTGTTTTAAAAATCAGTCTCTACCAAGCTTTAGCTGTTACACAACAGCTGAATTTTAAACCACAATTTGTACTTTGCTACTGCTGTAGCTAACCTTCTGGATGTTCTATGATCATATTTGGCAGTTTAAGACAATAAAAATGTAAGAACTGACAAGACAGCCAAAATCTGGCCTTGCTCCAGGTCAGCTTGGTCCCAGGGGGCAATGGAACAACTCTGAGAGAGTCCTATAGCTCTCTCGTAGGTCACCTCCCTGATCACAGAGGCAATGGACATCCCAAAGACTGGCTTCTAATCAGTGTATACTCTACAAAGAGGAAGGTCAACACAGAATGGAATGTCGCCAATGCTTCTAAAGGAAGTTGAATGGTCAGCTGGACACGGTCTAACTCAGTGGATGGCACACTGCTGGAGAAAAACCAAAGAGTCAAGGGGCTCCTCCTATGTCCCTCAGAGTAACCCTTAGAAGACTTAACTGACTTCAACTACAGAAAAGAGTGTGAGCCGGGCGTGGTAGGACACGCCTTTAGTCCCAGCACTCAGGGAGGCAGGGGCGATCTCTGTGAGTTCAAGGCCAGCCTGGTCCCAAAAGTGAGTCCAGGAAAGCCAAGGCTACACAGAGAAACCCTGTCTGGAAAAACAAAAACAATAAGGTTGATTTTGGCTCCCTGCAGGGTCTTAAATACCCAGAAGGAAAGTGCAGCCAAGGAATAAAATGATTGTTAATAACAGAACAAACGAATGGTTTCAGACAAGACTTTACAAAGGGTTCTGTGGAGGCTGGAGGGAGGGCTCAGCAGTCAAGAGCACTGGCCGCTCTCCTAGCCACGCAGAACTCTAGTTCCAGGGGGTCCAGGGCCCTCTTCTGACTTTCATTTTCCTCTTTTTCTGACACTAAACATATATATACCCATACATGCAGGCAAAACATTCATATACATAAAAATAAATAAATAAAATAAAATAATAAAAACAAAAACAAGGAGATGATGACTCAGGCCTGACAGGCCCCCCCCCTCCCCTAGTGCAGGGTATGGGCTACATACGGAACCATCAGGTAAGATAGTCACCAAAGTACAAAGTTCTGCCTGTTAGTGGTTACAACTTTACTTTATCTTGTAGTTCCAATGGCTACAACCTTGAACTATTTTCCTCTCCATCTTTTCCACTATTGGTTTCCTTTTAAAAGTTGCCTTTGGGGTTAAGAGCACTATCTGCTCTTCCAGAAGTTCTGAGTTCAATTCCCAGCAACCACATGGTGGCTCACAACCGTCTACACTGGCACCTGATGCCCTCTTCTGGCAAGTAGGTGTATGTGCAGATAGAGCACTCAAATATGTTAAATAAACAAACAAACAAATACTATTGGACAAACAAATAAATAAATAAAAGTGCCTTTGTGTGTCTAAGTTTTCAACATATCGCCATCTGTTTTATTTTGTTTTGTTTTGAAGACAGGGTTTCCCTTGTTGTCCTGGAACTCACTCTATACGCCACACTGGCCTTGAACTCAGATATGTGCCTGCCTCTGCCTCCCAAGTACTGGGATTAAAAGCATACACCACCACGCCCGGCTCAGTTTGTTTGTTTGTTTAACTGTCCAAGAGATCATACTGCTGAGATGAAGTTATACGAGGAGAGTATGCTAGGACATGCATGACCATAGCCTTCCTGGCTTTTGCTCTTTGGGGGGCCCATTAGTTACTAAGTCTTGGTTAGACCTTCTATTTAAAATAATATTTTTCATATTTATTTATTTACTTTTATCAGGAAGGGTGTGTGTGTGTCATGGCATGTGTAATGAAGTCAGAAGACAATTTAAGGGAGTGAGTTTTCTCTTTCTACACTCTGGGTCCTGGGAACTGAATTTACAGGCCTTGTATGTGTGTGTTTGTTTGTGTGTGTGTCTTCTAGGATAAGTGGAAATTTCAAGCTAAACTCCTGATGATTGTGGGAGTCTACCCAACACCTACTGCAGGAAATCAAAAGCCTCTTCAAGGGAGTCTTGTGGTCCCTCTTTTGGCAGGGACCACGCCACTCATCAGCATGGAAGAAGATATGTAACACTGACTAACTTTTCTTCTCCCCTCAAAGAGTTTTAAGACCACAGCTGTCAGGGTAGAATTGTGACAGGAAGAAGAGTAAAGAGTGGGCAGAGAGGGCCATCAAGATTAACAAGGGAGAGAAGCCAATTGGCAGGAAAAGACAGAAAGTCCTTCCCCATCTGGGCTACATGCAACAAACAGCCAGCAATATACAAATGTGAGAGGGAGAGTTCTGGGTGAATTACCTATAAAGGGTGGAGAGGCTCATGGTCCAGTGCTTCTGAGTTTATGTCTTTCCTAACACACTAGGCCACCCCCACCCCCAGCCTTCTGTCACTAACCATGTGTACCTGGGGCAAGCACCTTTCCAGTGCTCAAGGAGCTAGAATTTTGGCAGATGCCCACTGGACTCCAATCTACACCTTCTGTCTGTTTTTCTCAGCTCACCAGCAAACTTCTATACTTGGGAGTCCTTTTCATCCTTTCCTTTTTTTTTTTTTTTCCAGAGCTGAGGACCGAACCCACGGCCTTGTGCTTGTGCAAGCGCTCTACCACTGAGCTAAATCCATAACCACTCATCCTTTCTTTATAAACTGCCTCCTTTCCAGATATTTTTCGTGGGACCTTGACCAGTTCCTTGTTCTGGAACACAAGAATTTGACACCTTATCGAGTGCTCCCAACTCTGACCTGCACCTACAACATTTTGTTATTTGTTCAAGGCCTTTAATTCATCCAACAAATGGGAGTATAAAGCCACAAACTGTTGCTATAGCATTGAAACAGAAATAGGGACTCTCATGGGTCCAAGAGACACCAGGTTCTCCTATCCTTCCTCCATGAGGCATGAGGCCTGTTACTTTGGATTTTTCTATTCCCCTGTCAACAATGTATAAAATCTGTCCCTAGCCTGTCCCTGACCTCAAGGGAGAAGAACCACAAGGTCAGAGATAATGCCAGGGTTCCACAAAAGACAAACTGGCCACCGAGTCTTATGTGGGAAAATCTCCTTAATCCATGACAAAGAGGCTACCATGCTCATGACTAAGGAAAAGGACCACAAGCAAACTTCCCCGGCGCCCCTCTTAGAAGCCCTGTCTACGCTTTGTTGTGCCCTAATCTCCTGCACTGGATGCTGCCTTTCCTTCAGCTCCATTTTCTTACAACTAACTAATTAGTTAATTAATCAATTATTCTTCACTTTTCCTCCCAGCATAAACAACATTTGTTGGCGAGCTTGAACTACATCTCCAAGTGTTTATTTCCAGTCATGGAAAAGGAGTTGCTTCATATTTGCTATCAGTATTAATGATCATTTCAAAGTCTACAGTTAAAATTAATTCCCAGAACATTCTAAGGTTTCCATTTTTTTTTTGCATTCAAATAAAGTCATAAAAGAAACACCTGGTTTTGAGTTGAGTACACATTAAAGAGTCCTCATATTTAAAGCCACAAAATAGTAATTTAAGTGCAAAAATAATAATTTAGCTCTTAAAATGAGTGGGCAACCCACAAGCACTCTGGATAAAAGCATTACCCTGTTTCAGCCTTCACCGCATAGCTTGAAACCACATTCTCTTTCCGCCCCGGCTCTGGATCAGCATCCTTCAATGCCAGGGCCCTTCCATCCATTTCACTCTTGTCATCAGAATGACAGCAGCACGGCAGAGGCATGAGAGGAATGTGGGCTGCAGTGCCATGTCACCAGTGAGGCTACAGAGAGGGGCTAAATCTCCAAGAGGAATAATAGGGGAGCAGAGCTCAGTGAGGAAACAGAGAGTGGTTGGGTCTTATCGGGTGCTACAGGCTTTGAATGCCCGGAAAATGTGCTCAGCAGAAGGCCAAAGACTCTAGCTGCCAAGACCAGAGCTGCAACCTGCCTGCCCCTGCAGCCCCGGCCATGCCTGGGAAGATAAAGAAGACAGCAGGCTTCAAAACGGAACCCACAGCATGTGTGCACTGCTTTGGTACTAAGCACAACCAGAGTGATTGCCATTTAACGTTTAGTGATATCAGGAGAACCTGCCGTGGGGCTGGGACGATGATGGCACCACAGTAAAAACACTGGCGCTGCAATTATAAGGGCAAGGATGGCGTCTGAATCCCCAGCACCTACGCAAAACGATGGGCGACGTTATGCCTGCCTGGAATGCCGACATCTGGGGAGATTCTAGCAGATCCCGAGAGTTAGCAGCGGGGAAGGCCTAAACAAACAACAATGAAAACAAAATGACACAAAACCACAACTATTCAGGCTCAGTGAGAGACACTTTCTCCAGGCAATACGGGGGGAGGGGGGAGGGCGATGATAGATGAAGACACCTGGCATACTACTGTAGCCTCCCCACGCACATGCACAGGTATGCACAGCCACACATTCATGTGCGTGTACAACATGACACACACATATACAGCCTGTCATGATGGTCTTTCTGTTGTAAGCTGAAAGATGTATCTGAAACTTGTTAGTAATGGCTATTGCCGAGTCTGCCTACACTTAACTACTGTATTCGAGAGTTTAATGGGTTCTGTCTCAGCATTTGCTTTCTGTCAGGATGGGTAAGTGCGCCTTTCGGGTGATCTGAATGTTTTACCAGGGGCAAGCATCTTAAGATAGCTTATCAGGGAAGGGCACTTAGCATCAAGACTAACAACCTGAGTTCCAGGAGAACTGACTCTCAAGATATCCTCTGATCTCTTGCATGCATTCAGTGAGGCACACCTGCCCCAGCATTCACACACACACATACGCACACTCACATGTAAATTAAATGAATGTTTAAGATGTAAATGCTTAAAAACTAAATGCATTTTAAACGTATGGAGGAAGTCTGGAACTGGAGAGATGGCTCAGTACTTAAGAGCATTTGTTCCTCTTGCAGAGGATCCAACTTCAATTTCAAGCACATGCATGCAGAGAAAACATCCATATACATAAAATAAAGCAAAAGTCCCCTAATTTTTTTTAATGTTTGAAGGAAAGCCAATGGGCAAAAAAAAAAAAAAAAGACTCACTCACATTTATGTAATATTATTTTGATTCATTAGCTGAATAACAAGTTTCATAAATTAAAAATAAAAATGTAGGGGGCTGAAGAGACGGCTCAGGGGTTAAGAGCACTGGCTGCTCTTCCTAAGGACCTGGTTCAAATCTCAGCACCCACATGGTGGTTCAGAACTGTCTGTAATTCCAGTTCCAGGGGATTTGACACCCTCACACAGATATACATGGAGGTGGAACATCAATGTAAATAAAAGAAAATCATAAAAATAAATAACTATGTAAAAACATTGAAAAAACAACAAGTATCACTTTTAAACACTAATAATGACAACAGTCCTTTGGCAGGACAGCAGCCCTGCATGGTTATTACTCTCTGCCATTCACTTGCCTCCCAGCCTCTCTTGCAGCTAAGTACTGCTAGGGTAAAAACTCTCAATCAAGAGAATGAAATGTCAGGCCTAGGTGGAGACCTAACATTCTAGATGGGCTGGTTCGGTTACTTTGGCTAAGTGACCAGCCCTCGGAAGGTTTAAGCCAGGATAAAGAATAGGCAGAATAATTTGTCATTTGGTGAAGTGCCATGTGTTTCCCTTCCCAGAATCCTGCTTCTAGGGCAAAAGTTACGGACCACAGCCACGTAGGCTCATAAATTATTCAGAAGTTTGACTATTCCTTTTCTTCTATCTCTTCGCTAAGCTTGCTTTCCCACCAACATTTCAGGGTTCCTTATTCGTTCTCCAAAGCTTCCCTCCCCACCCCTTGACACGTGTCTGCTTGTCTGCCACACATCTGACACCACCAAGGTCAGCTTAAACGGCATTGCTCTTTCTGTCTTTTCTCCATTCTCCTCTGCCGGGCAACAGCTGGGGTTTTGTAGCTTGCCTACCCTGTAGAGTTTCTTGTATACTCTAATAAAATTGCCCCTGTGATTCCATTTGAATCCAATCTTAAATTCTTTTATTAGTGAGTCTAAGGATCCCAAAGGCAGACGCCAGCCTCTCCTGTATCATCACATAATTAGTGACACTTCGCAGGCAGGCAGCACAGGAACACAACAACAAAGGCACGGCAGCCCTGGCCTCTCTCTCTCGCTGTGCACTGGCTCTTAGTCATTCATCCCAAGCGACAGAAGAGCCCCAGTATTACAAGGCATTCCCCGGTCATCTTTAGGTCCTTCACGGGAGAAGAGGTTAGAAGATTTGGTACTTTTCCTACAGTTTCACACAAGAGAGACAATCTTAATTCCTTCCATTCTCTTTCTACTCAAAAGTTCTTCTTCCCTGCCAGACCTATTCTTTTCTTCTCTCCCACTTCTATTGAGAACCTCTTCAGATCCTCCAGGATGCCCCACCGAGAACAAAAGAAAGCCCACAGTGGGCTTTCTGGATGGGTCTACCATGCCAATGAAAAGTCAACAAAACAGAAAGGTGGGGGAGGGGAGGTGCCTCTTTTAAAACGAATGGTTCTTGTTTAATTGGAATGTGTCATCTTTCCTCCTCTCTGAATTTCTGGCAACTCACCCACCAGTGCCTGCCCAGGGGCTCAGCTTTTTTACTGTATACGGATACATGGGCACAATTCCAGCTCGCCCTATGCTCAAGATCTATATAAAACTCCCTTGCTTTACCCCAGGCATGTGTCTCCATTGACCTCCACCTATGAAATCAGTGATCTGGTCTCTCAGTATTGAGAGCTGCCTCTTACGACGTCTGCCTCCATACTCTTAATTTGGCTTGGATTGGCTTATTAACGATGGCAGAGAAACCTATTACTTGTTGGCGAACATTTGATGCTAAATGAGAAATAAAGCGGGAAGTTCATCAAAATAAAAAATTCACTGTTTTGCTGGATTCTTCAGCTATCAGCAGCGATCTTTAAGCTGGAAAAGGCTTTTCTGCCTATTTCTGTTGGGCTACTATTGGTGTGGCTTCCCATGGGGCAGACATAGACAGCTGTCAGGAAAATGGAAGCCAGAGAATGTTTCCCCAGTTTTCAGAAAAGAGCAAAGAAGATGGTTCTGGAAACTACCAAGTGGCAAATATGGCAGCGGTGTTAACAAAATCCAAGGGCAGATTGTTAGACAACTGTTGGGTCGTGCACAAAGTAACATACAGTATGGTCCCCACAGAACATGTTGGAAAACAATGAGGCCCTTTTGTTTGTAAGAGATCTCAGAGCCACAGGAAGGCTCAACACAACTGTTAAAGTTGAAAGTTCAGGGTCTCACTTTCCCTCTTGTGCTGTCAGAGAAGCAGACTTTCCAGCAACTCGGTGCTGCCCATGACTGCAAAGCTATGCATGAAGAGAACTCTTCCAGGGTAACGTTTACGTGTTCCAGTGTAGTTGCACCAAAGCCTTACCCATGAGCTCAATCAGTGTGTGCCCCAGCAGGCACCAAGGGGAGCAAAGGCAGATCAAGAAGTCACTGGTGCCCAAATCAAGCTCTGCCTCTGTTGTGTGACTCTTCCTAGGGAGACATGAACAAACGTCTACTCACCCCAGACAGGGAACCTATGAAAGACCAACGCATGAACACCACCAAAGCCCAGCCTGGTGAACCACTACGTTTCATTGGGGTTACTCACAGTATTAATAAGGGGTCACAACAGAAGCACAAATGACTTACATACAGCTGCATTACCAAAACCCACCCACCCCAGCACAGGAAACAGTTCACAAAAGCTGTCAGGCAGCTTAACATGCTGGAAGGTGTCTTTTCCTGGTGGCTCAATTGGTCTGAACCTCTTCTAGAAAATTCAGCTGCCTGCTTTTTGGTTAGTCTGTTTCTTCTAGGCCAGTTGGCTGATCTCTATTTCTTCGATGCTGTTCTAAGCCTTTTCCAAGCAGCTCAGTGGGTCTAGTAGTTCAGCATTCTTTCCTGGTTATACACTCTCAGGAAGGGAGGGGTTTAGTGAGTCTAGTCAGCATCAGGAACTTCCTGAAGCTATACTGAGTTGTTTGCTTCCTGTCTTAACTAGTTTCCCTGTAGGATGGAGTGTGTCAAGCCCTCCTAGAACAAACACGCTGTTATTTTGCCTCCTTATAAGCATCCTGTCCTAACTATCTTGTTACTTCTTTTTCCCTTTATATTCAAGGTCTGTTAACAAATTTCTGTCCAAGATGGAAGACTCTGAGAGGAAACTGCTACAAAACAACCTCCATGCCATCTTCCTAGTGGCAGCATCCTTTCCTGACATCTTTTGCGGAGCTCTAGGCATGGCTGAAATCAGGAGCCTGGATTTCAAATGCCACTGCTTCCACTTGAAACCCTCTCTGGGTTGCAGTTCTCTGTGGATGCATGTGGGGTGGCCTTCCAGTTGAGGACAATGGCTGGTGACATTACAGTAACACCCCCAAGAAGAACAGAAAAAAAATCAATAATAGATTCCAACATAAGAATTTGAAGGGCTAAATATTTTAAATATAATAAAATATCTATGTGCAAGTCCCATCTTGTTGTGATGAAATACTTGACATAATAATTTAAGAGAGCAAGGATAATATTTGTTCATAGTTTTAGTTGATATACTACAGTGAAAGGGTATGGCAGGAGGGAGGCAGGTGAGGAGGGAGGAATACACCAGTCTAGCTGGCTTTCCCCCTTCCCCCCCCCGAAAACCCTCAGACTATGGAACGGCACCCTATATTCAGGGCAGGTCTTCTCTTTATGCCCAAAGGTTGGGCATAAGTCTTAACATCTGCTTTGATAGTCTGCAGGGCAAAGCCTTTCAGAGGCCCTTTGTGGCAGGCTCCTACCTTGTTCCCTGTTTTCCTCTTCTTCTGATGTCCATCCTCTTTGCCTTTCTGGATGGGGATTGAGCACTTTAGCCAGAGTCCTCCCTCTTGATTGTTTCTTTAGGTGTACAGATTTTAGTAGGTTTATCCTATATTATATGTCTATATGAGTGAGTATATACCGTGTGTGTCTTTCTGCTTCTGGGATAGCTCACTCAGGATGATCTTTTCCAGTTCCCACCATTTACCTGTAAATTTCATGATTTCCTTGTTTTTCATTGCTGAGTAGTATTCCATTGTGTAGATGTACCACAGTTTCTGTACCCATTCCTCAGTTGAGGGGTATTTGGGTTGTTTCCAGCTTCTGGATATTACAAATAAAGCTGCTATAAACATGGTTGAGCAAATGTCCTTGTTGTGTACTTGAGCCTCTTTTGGATATATGCCTAGAAGTGGATCTTGAGGAAGCGCTATTCCTAATTGTCTAAGAAAACGCCAAATTGATTTCCAGAGTGGTTGTACAAGTTTACATTCCCATCAGCAGTGGAGGAGGGTTCCCCTTTCTCCACATCCTCTTCAGCATGTGTTGTCACT
>CM053758.1:43915540-43998601 GCA_028658305.1 Pachyuromys duprasi
CCCCTCCAAGTCCACCTACAGGGGAGGATCTCCTCCCCTTCCATCCCACCCCAGTTCATCTTGTTTCCTCAGGGCTGGCTGCAATGTCCTCCCCTGGGATCTAGCCAGTCTGTCACTCCCTGGCGTGTATGGGGGAGAGTCAAAGAGCCAGCCATCGAGTTCATGACTGAAACATTCCCTGTTCCCCTTACTAGGGTCTTCAGTTGGACACCGAGCTACCATGGGCCACTTCTGAGCTTGAGTTCTAGGACATATCCATACATGGTCCTTGGTTGGAGAAACTGTCTCATATAAGACCCCTGTGCCCTGCTCAGTTTGGTCTTTGTGGAGCTCTTGTTCTCCACAAGTCTTATTAACTTCCCCTATTTTTATTATTATTTCCCACCCTCTGACGAAGGCTTGGAGTAACCAGATTCTTACAAAAGCTTCACAAAGTTTGGTTGTTACATACTTGGCTGGTCTTGCCTTGAGTTATAATTTGGTCCCATTAACTCTACTCAGTAACATCACTTCAGATTACCCATCTCCAAAGCAAAATTAAACAAAGCTACAGCTGCCTGCGGAAGCGGGCATCTGACCCTCACTCCACGGGCTTTCTCTTTCCATACATCCCGAGAACCACAGAGGTTGCTGGTGAATGCTGTCAGCCCATGGCAGTGGGCAAGCGGCCCCATCACTAACATTACTCAGTTGCTGACATGTTTCATGGGGCTCTGTCATGATCTGGATCTTTTCGCGGTGCTCACCATTCATTTAGCACTCGTCTTATTATGATTCTTTTCATTTTTGTGGTGGTTTGAGTGGGCAATGTCCCCAATAGACTCAGGGACTTGTACACTTGGTCCCCCATTTGTGGCGCTGTTTGGGAGGGCACAGGACCTTTAAGGGGTGGAGGAAGCAAGTCGTTAGGCAAGCTTTTAGAGCCTGTAGCGTTGCCCCAGTGCTTTCTTGGATTTCTGCTTGCTTTTGAGGATATGATATTCTGTCTCTCTCCCCTTGCTGCTCTGGCCACAAGCTCCCATGCTCCCCCTCTTTGTTACAGACTCTCCTCCTGGAACAGTAAGCCAAAGTAAAGTTTTCCACCCGTACGTTACTTTGGGTCACAGTATTTTATCACAGCAAGTGGAAGGGAAAAATACACTTTTGTTGCCCTTCTTATATTTATTTTTATTAACTTTCAAAGTTAGCATACAAAGCAATGAGCTACATACATGTCGTTATTCTTTGTTTTAGTCTGTCTCGTCTCTATACCTACTCCTCTGGATAATTCCCTTCCTACACCCAACAGTTTCTCCTTCTGCTTCATGTCACCTGTACTCTATCATTAGACTTTTCACCTCTTTCCACTCTTAGGATCTTTTTCTCCCTCCTCATAGCCCTCTCTACTTTCACAAATGTTTAGGTTTTTTTTAGACCTCAAACTTGTGACCTTGAACTTTTGATCCTCATTACTCAAACTTCTAGATGCTTTTCAAGCATTTACCACAACTAGCTAATCTGACATTCTTAGTACTATGAAATAAAAGCTGCAATTTTTTAATAATATAAAGAAATGAATTATGAATTTCTTCAGTAACCTTTGAGCTCACGACAGCAACCATGAAAACAACTCAACATTTATGAGTTAGACAATTAAGAGGAAATCTAGATTGTAATATGATTGTAAATAAATAACATTTAGTCATGGAGATCTTTGAAGTTTTATTTTAACAAATTTTTTGTTTGTTTTTCGAGACACGGTTTCTCTGTGTAGCTTTGGCTGTCCTGGGACTCACTCTGTAGCCCAGACTAGTCTTGAATTCAGAGATCCACCTGCCTCTGTCTCCCGAGTGCTGGGATTAAAGGTGTGCATCATCATCATCTGGCAATGAGACACAATTAAAAAACAAAAACAAAACAAACAAAAAAAACCCTTTCCATAAAAGGCAGGCTTGGGGCCATGTACCTGAGACCCAGCACTTAGGAGATGGAGTCAAGAAAATCAGTTTAACGCCATACTTGCCTACACAGTGAGTCCAAGGCTGGCTTCAACTACAGAAGATGCTGTATCAAAGCAAAGGAAAACAAAATCAAAGTAACATCTACTAATAGAAAGGCCATTATAAAAACTTTTTTTACATTTTTACCCCTCGTCCCCTCCGTGCTAATTTTAAAAATTCATCTACTTGGAAAAATGTAGGTCACATTTAGTGTAATTAATTGGTAGTTTGGTTCTAACTACAGTACAGATGGATTACAAATCATTAACAAACAAAAGATAAAATAAATCCAGCTAATTATGAGAAAATCAATTGATAGGTCTCTCACCTCTCTCTTTCTCTCTCTCTCTCTTCCACGGCCCTGGGGTTTGTATCTTTGATCTTCTACATGCTGGGCACATGTCCTACATCCCCAGTACAACAGGATTTATTTGAAAAGGAAACTCTGTTAATTCAGATTGACAGGGTGAGTTGGATTCCTAGTCTATTTACAAATATAAAAATTATTTAGAGTTAGGAGAATTTTCCTTATTGATATTACTTGTTGTTGTTATGAACCAGTTCTGTTAGAACAAAATTCTTCCTCTTCCTTCTTTTTTCTTTGAGGATCAAACTCAGGAACTCAAGGTCTCTCAGTATGCTAGGCAAGTACTCTACCACTATAGGACATCCCTAAGCCCTGGCATCCATTCACATATCCATCCATCCATCCATCCATCCATCCATCTATCCACCCATCCATTCATCCATCTACTCATGTATCATCCATCCATCCACCCACCCACCCATCCAACTATCCACCTACCCACCCTCCTTTCTTCTTGTTGTTTGTTTGTCTGTTTGTTTTTCTGAGGGAGAGTCTCCCTTCTATCTAACAGGCCGGGGTTGGGTCTCTCTGACTGCAGACAAGCCTGGTCTCTGTAAACAAAGCCAGGCTATTCACTACACATGTCAACTGGGCCTTCTTGGTCCTCTCATTTCTTTCTCCATCTATTAGTAGCCTTTAGCTCAGAGAAGGGTGAGCCCAAATACTTCATATGTCACATTTCCAAAGTGCAGCATGAAGCTTGAGATGAATAATTTTTGAGAGGCACAAATCGTGCCATAAATGTAATGCTATCCTCTAATAAGACCCATGTACTTAAAATAACATTTAATGTTTGTCTACAAGGATCCTATTGCAGCCTAGAAAAATAGTAGATTAAAGCAAAAACTCCATTTATCAAGAAGCCAGCAAGTGTTCAATCTTACCAAGTTTCAGAGTCCTTTTTGAAAAATCAAATCAAAACAAAAGTTTTCTTATATTTCTCAAGTTATTCATCCTTATTTGCAGAAGCTGGGGTAAGATTTCTAGTGAAAAACAGAAGTCTAAGTAGATCAAAGCAATAAGAAATTCTTCCCAGGGAAAAGTAACTTTCAAAAAAAAAAAAACTCCCAGTAAAGTCAGGAGTAGGAGATCTGAAGACAAAAATGTCGTACTCGAGCAAAATGAGCTACAGAATGGAGAGGTAAAAGTGTCCTGTTCTCTGACCTCTTGGACTTAGATCTGAAGCCTAAAAACAATTCAAACTGATTCTGTAGAAGTGGAATTCAATCAGGCTCCAGCACCTAAAAGTCTGGCTCAAGAGATAAAGGAGGGAGAGCAGGCGGAGTGGGAAAGGAGGCTGGAAGGCCTGGAGGCCACAGTCAGGGCTCTTAATGTGTTCTACACCCTACTGAAGGATGCTGGCCAGGGAGAGAACTGGATTTACATTTGAAAAGGGTGGCTTGGCCACTCAGATATGAGCACAGGCAGAGGCAGGGGATGCCAGCAACAAGCTGCCCCGCAACTGTGGCACCAAGCACTGCTGTTGCATCCTTAACTGAGGCCTCGGTTGCCCCATAGCCTCCACATGCCCACTGCCATCTCACCACGGCCTGTGGCTCCCTGGTTCCTCATTCTCTCACACCCACTCTGCTGTTCACGATGAATGTGGGCCCTGCCTCCATCCCTCCAGCCCACCCAGCCATTATCTTCCTCATGTAAGGAACCCGGATATAGACAGTGCGCAAAGGCTTCTTTTAAATCCCCTCTTTTCTTTACACTTCATTTATTTATTTATTTATTTATTTATTTATTTATTTATTTATTTATTTATTTATTTATTTATTTATTATTTAAGAGGGTCAGGTCTCAGATGGAATCCCCCCACAATAAAGTCTGTCAATGTTTGGGAGAAAAAAAAATCTAGATATGAACCAAGGGGGCTTGGAACATGCCAACTTCCAGGAATGATTTGCTTTGTGGGAATGATTACAGGAGGGAGCCAACACAGACCTGCTCATGGGTCATTTGTGATAAGTATGAGGGAGAGAACATTAAAACCTCATCATCAGCCCAAAAAAAATGGAAATGGTTTCCTGAGTTAAACCGTTCAGATGAAAACAGGAAGAGTGATGAGCAAAATATAGAATCAGGACATGTGGGAATGACTCTAGCAAAGGATCTTAGCATCTTGAGTAACTGTAGAGATTAACACTGAGGGAAAGTCCAGGTGCTTTTCCCTATTTGGTTAGAAGATTTAAGAAGATTGGGGGCGGGGGGGGGAGACTAGCATCCCCTTTGACTGACTTCTGCATGAAATCTCTGAACCTAACTATTTGCAGAGAGCGGTTTGAGGGCTAGAATCACAGCAGCCACTCCCATGCCACTGTTTCACTTGCAGTCAACAGTGGTCAGAGAATATTAAATGGAAAAGTCTAGAAAGAAATAATATTTATTTATTTATTGGGAAGTTAAAACACCAAAAGCCATATGTTGTTCTCAGTAGTGTGCTTGTTTTGTTTGATTGTTTTTTGTTTTGTTTTTAACTTATTTTATTGTTTTTTGTTTTTGTTTTTTTGAGTTAGGGTCTCTCTATATAGCTCTGGCTGACCTGGAACTCACTGTGTAGTCTAGGTTAGCCTCAAATTCACAGAGAGCCACCTGCCTCTGCCTCCCCAGTGCTGGGATGACAGGTGTGCACCACCACATCGGGGTGTGTGCTGAAAACTTGACCATGGCATTCCATCCCATCTAGGACATGAAAATCCTCCCTCTGCCTGGTCCATCTATGGTGTAGATGCTTCCCACTTGTTAGTCTGGGAGCAGCCACCTATAACCAATAGCTGTCACTCTAGCTTGCTATTTATGGTAGTTACTCTTAACATTACTTCATAGTCCCAGAGTGTAAGAGTGTCAATACTGGATGGATATGACCAATGCTTCCTCTAAGTGAACAAGTAGAATCTCTCAAATGAGCAACAGGGAATTAAATGTTGGGCTTTATAGTGAGAACTAATTCCTTCTTTCTTTTTCTTCTTTCTTTCTTTCTTTCTTTCTTTCTTTCTTTCTTTCTTTCTTTCTTTCTTTCTTTCTTTCTTTCTTTCTTTCTTTCTTTCTTTCTTTCTTTCTTTCTTTCTTTCTTTCTTTCTTTCTTTCTTTCTTTGAGACAGGGTCTCTTTACATAGCCCTGGTTGTCCTGGAATTCTCTATGTACACCAGGTTGGCCTCAAACTCATAGATATCCACCTGCCTCTGCCTCCCTAGTTCTGAGAGAGAACTTACTTCCTAGCCATAAAACCAGGAAGGAGAAGGAAAAACAAACCAAAAAATCCAGCAGTTTTGCTGTTGCTCATCAAAGTACAAACACACTGATGTGATGCAAAGCAACTACAGAGGGCTTTGAACTGTCACGTCTGGACTGATCGGTGATTTACAATGAAGCAGCAGTCTCTCCTCAGGAGCGGAGCCTGTGTGCCTGAAGCCCAGTGGGTTTGAGAGTTTATAAGGCAGAAAAGAAAACTTTGGGGGTTGGGGGTGGAAAGTTCTATTATGTGGCTCTGTTTCCTGCTATAAGACCTGCCCCCTACAAGTATATATATATATAAATTAAGAGTTAAGATGTATTATTTTGTATTCTGGCAAAAGCAGAAGAAAACTACAACCTACGGTTTGATTCTAATTTCGTTTTTAAACAGCGTGCGTGAATGTACCGCAGTCCACTGACAGAACAAAGAAAATGGTGACATGTTGATACTGGGTATCTGAGTAGTACGATTATATACAATTTTTATTTTCCTTGTGACTTCTTATAGTTCTCAAAATTTCTACAATAAACACACATCACACTTGTAATCAGAAACACAGTTGCCGCCATTTAAAACAATAGTCTGGCCACCTTAGGACCTTAATGTGTGAAATAATCTCGTTAGCGTGAGCCCCGCCATGAGGCCTCCACGTTATGGATGTTTTGTGCCAGATTTCCGAGTTAGAGCTTCCAAACGGTGGTCATTTTGCGGATGAGAGCATCTTTGTTATGCTAATGAGGTGACTCATAGAAAGTCCCTCAGTGGCTTCAGGATGAAGACTGGCCACCAGTTGGGCCAATGGCATGATTAGAGGGTTGAAGCCTGCAGCTGTCTGACATTCAGGGAACAGGAGGGGCTGAGGGGTGAATTCAACTACATGGTCAGTGGTTTAATCAATCATGGCTCTGGACCCAGAAGCACGGTACAGCTTCCTGGCTGGTGAATGCATGGGGGCCACGCTTGTGTAGCGCTGCAGGGAGGGAGAAAGGAGTCCCTCTTGGGGTAGGGCCAGAGGCTCGCTTCTGCCCAAGGATGCAAATAAAAGAAGAAAGGCTCCTTGAATTCAGATGTCATCCCAAGGGGCTGGAGAGATGGCTTGGGGATCCAGGCTCAGTTCTCAGTGTCCACACAGTGCTTTGCAACCACCCAAAACTCCAGTTCCAGGAGATCCAGCACCCTCTTCTGACCTCCATGGGCAGCAGATACACGCGTGATACGCACATACACATGCATGCAGGCAAAGCACTCATACGTTCGAAAATAAACTAAACTTAAAACAGAAACAAATTTGTTCTAAAGATGTTATCCCAGAGCATGAGGTGATTTCGGTTAGGGAAGACTGTCAACTTGGTTAGTATTTAATTCTCCAATTTTCAAAGCAAACATCTAGAGGTTTCTTTTAGCTGCAGTCTCCAGTCCTCCTTTCTCCTGTCCTGGAGGCATCTCAGCCTCTGGCTGAGCTAAGACAGTCCAGGCTGGCCCTCTTCAGGCCTGCTCTCCCTTGCCCTGTCCAAAGTCTCCATTCCTGTATCACCATTCTCCCATTTAAAGGGGATGGGAGATGGCTCAGCCAGTAAACTGCTTGCCGGACAAGCACAGGACCTGAGTTTGGCTTCTTAACACCTACGTAAAAAGCCAGGTGTGCAGGTGTAGGTGTGTAACCCCAGCACACAGGTGCAGAGCCTCCCCGGGGCCTGTTCATGAGTCAGCCTACCTGAATGAGTGAGTTCAAGGTTCACTGAGAGACACTGTCTCAAAACAGGAGGTGGAATGCTATTGGAGAGGACACTCAACATTGACCTCTAGCACACACACACACACACACACACACACACGCACATGCACATGAGCATGCAGACACACAGACACAATGTCAAAGAGCTGGCTTAAGCCATCTGGTAGTGGGAATGTGGATAATTGATTCCACTATTTATTCAATGTGATGATCTGGAGAGGAGGCATTCTATTAAAACCAAGGTACAGACAAAGCACTTTAGACTCAGGAGCAACTGAGCTCTGAGTCTGCCAGAGTCTTCAGTCCTCAGCGGGGAGAGCAAGCGTCTGTGTGAGAAGCCCTGCAGCGGCTCTCAGGATTAGTGCTCACACTAGTGGCGCACACAAGGCTCTGAAGGGAGCTGAGCACTCCCGCTCAACAAATGTCACGCTGTGCACTAGTGTGCGGCACCTGCTGGAGAGAACCCAGGTCCCGGGGAACACAGTGTTGACAACCTAAGGGTTTCAACATGGAACCTGGCCATCCACTAAGTTGTGGGAGGCAGGAGTTGGGAAGAAACTTAGCCCTTCAGTATTCTTTAAGTCTCCATTGCTAATACCAATCAAGAGTTTCCAGAATGATCCGGATACACGCCCCACAACTGCACCGAGATCAGACAGACTGTAACGAACGTCAAAGGGATATTTGTTTATTTCTATGGGAATGGAGGGGGAGGACCCCACTGGAGAAAACGCCTTATCTAGAAAAGCCATTTGAACTTTCACTTACCTCCCCCAATCTAAATTGACATCTAATACCCATTTTCCTTGCAAAACAATGGCAGGGAGCAAAGCCATTTCAAATGCTAAAAAAAAAAAAAAAATGCTATGGAGCCCAAGAAGAAATAGGTCCAGCACTTATTTTCTGTGCACACACACTTTCTTCTTCAACATCAAAGTCTGTTTGTATTTTGAAACACTTAAGTGGAAAGAATGGCTTGACTGCGTTCCCTCAACCCAAGTTCATTGCTACAGTACCTGAATCCCTGCCAAAGTGTTTGGCCTATCGCTAGGAAGTCCGGACCGCAGTCTTGTTTTTGAACACTTTCACCACTCCCTCAACCTTTCTACTTTTAAAATGCTTCTTATTTTCTGTTTGTCTTTTTTTTTCCCCATGAACAGTGTTCAAAATATAACAATAGAACACAATTTAGTTAAACCAAGCAGTTGAGCCTAAGCTTACTACCTCAGTGGAGATGATCCTGGGATAAATATCAATCCTATACCCCGAGAAAAAGCAAAGCTCTGACCCCTCGTCAAAGAAACTTCTTTTTGGAGCAGATGGAGACCAACATAGGAATCCTCAACTGGTTCAAATGTGGAGAAGAACTGAGTGTGGGCTTCCCATTCCCATTTCACACATCAATAATAACCCCGTAGCTAAGGCTCAGGGAACGTCACTCAAGAGGAGATGGGAGGAGCCTGAGAGTCAGGACCAGGACGTCGGCAAGATGGCGTCTTCTATACGAGAATCTGCAACCGTGAAGTCCTAACATGATCTCCAAAATAAAGCCTGCACAATGACACCAGCAGCTGCTGTGCCAGCAGTGATGAGGGAGATCCCACAAGGCCCTACAAGTGGATGACGAGCTACTGGCAGTTAATGGCTACTGAGAGAGAGAGAAAGAGAATCAGTCTTGTCCAAGGAGATTCTAAATCCCAACAAGCTGACAATCAAGATTAACCATTGCTCCTGGGCTAACACCTAGAATGAAAAATATACTTGAAAGCAATCAGTTTATATAATTATTGACATGTGCAGCAACAACATCAACTTCTTTTCAATAATTTTTAGCAGACTCATCACTTCCTCTCCGTACATAAACACACCGTCAGCCAAAGCTGAAGCCATCAGACACAGATTTTGTAACTAGCTGCATTTACATGCAGTGAGGTAAGCTGGAAGAGTCAGAGATGGTTGAGGTCTGAGCTGACAGAAAGCGTGCTCGAGCGAGGTGCTACACCTGACACCACAGGGTGACTGTGTTTTGGTCACTGGCTGGCACTGCTAGCTTCACACAGATCTGTTGCTTTCACAGGGTCTCAAAGAGAACGCAGGCCAATGAAGAAACGGTGAAGATCAAGTACATCCCGTTACAAGACATGTTCTACAGTGGTGGTTCATGGATCCTTTTGCACTCATTCAAATCAGCTGTAGCCTACTGCCATGGAGAGTCTGAACCGAAGGGCTGGCCTCAGAGCAGGTATACAGCACAGCCTACCCACATAGGCTCTTAAGTGAACCCAGAGCCTGGTATCCGATGCAGCTGAGCTTTAGTTTCTATTAGGACTGTTAGGAAAAGGCTGGAAAGGGAAGGAGAGAGATTCGTGTTCATAATCACGGCAAACCTTGCATCTGGCTCTAGACACATGAGCTGTACCTGGTTTCATGCTACCAACTCTGGGAAGAACAGAGGCAAGAAGGATGGTTTGAATTCTTGAGGGGATTACCATTGAATGAGAAGTGGCTGCAGTTTACTGGCCGCTGTAACAGGATGCCATGGATGGCAGTGCTTAAACAGAAAACAAGGGCATTTCTCAGGTCTGGGGGGTCTCTCAGGTCCAAGGTCAAGACTGGCGGATGGGTGCCTGAGGAGGGACTGTTTCTGACACTGACAACAGTCTTCTTGGTTGTTCCTCGACTACTGGAGAGGGTGTGGGGCTCTGGGTGGTTTTCCTTTTCTTTCAAGTATACTAACTCCTTCAGAAGTGTTCCACCTTCATGAGCCAGTTTCCTATCAAAAGAACCCACTGCCCATCATGCTGGGGGTGAGGATTTCAACATAGTTTGGACACAGACAGTTGTTTGAATTAAGTATTAGGTCAGTCACACAAAGTTACAGTCTTTGCACAAAACTTACTACAGGGAATTGTGACAGGCATTCTAGAGGCGATGGAACGTTTCGACAGCTTCATTTTAGTGGTGCTTATACACCTGTCTGTCAAAGCCAAGGAGAGTGAATTCTGTTGCTGGTGACCTAAGGAACAGATTTCAAAAGCATCTGAACATGATCTCGTACGGTTAAGTGCTTCGAGCTAGACAGCCTACGGGGGAACAGGAAGCAGAGATGAGCAGGGATTGACAGGAATGAGACAGTGTCATAAACCAAAACCATTTCATCAAAGCCTTGAAAAAACAAAGACTCTTCCCACAGCTCTGGCAAAGGAGGGCAGGCAGGTGAGTGTGCTTAAGTCCCACAGCAGAGGAAGCCAGCAGTTATGTGAGCTCACAGCCCGTGAAGGCAGCAGGAAGGGCGAAAGGTGGGGAGAGTACAGAGTTCCTAAAAAACTGGTAAGTAGATGACGATCATTCCCTAGTAACGGCAAGTCGGGGAAGTATGTAATGAGGAGGGACACAGTTAAGCCTATTTTGGAAAGGGAGCCTTGATACAAACACAGAAGATTTGGGTCTAGGATTGCTCAGTAGTTAAGAGTGTGTATGCTCTTGCAGAGTACCCAAGTTAGTTCCCAGCACCCACATCAGACCGCTCACAACCACCTGTTACTCCAGCTCCAGGGGATGTGGTTTTGTTTGTTTGTTTGTTTGTTTGTTTCTGTCCTCCAGGGCATCTGCGCTTGCACTTGAATATCCGGACGTTCCCCCTCCCCCCATTCCTCACCACACGCATACACAAATTAAGTTAAGTTAATTAAGTTAAATTAAGTTAATTAAGTTAAACTAAAACAATTGTTTAAAAATATGAAAGGTTTGGTGTGGAAGAGACTCAGGATAAGAAAAATCTGACGAAGTGTTCCTTATCTGTGAGTCTTGAGAATGTCTGCAAAACTGTGTGCGCATTTGAGCCTGTACACTCGCTTGTTCGAGAATGTGGCCTATGGTAGGCATCAGAGATGCTGAAGGATTTTATGACTGCCAAAGAGCTCAGAACTATAATGCTCAGAGGCAAGAGCAGCAGCCGCGTGGTGAGTGGAATTTATTCGTGTGTTTTATAGAATTTGCCTCTATGGACTTGTAGTTAACTGTTGAGTGAGAACAGAAGGGGAAATCTAATGAGACCCAAACATTTCCAGTGTAGCGAGCTGAACAGCATTGCATGAGAGAAAGTAGAGAGGGAGAGAGACATATCATTACACTCTGAAAAACAACAACAAAAACATCATTTCACTTCAAAGAGTTGAATATTTAACCTCTGCACCTGAGTTCCTTTAGCTGGAGACTGTCTTCTATTTCCATGGGCCAAAATATTTCTGGCTAAAGACAGAGAGATAAGGTGACCTACAGAACACCCTGCTTGCATATAAAAATAAAAAGGAGACGAGAAAACAATCTTCAAAGCTTTTCCTGGAGTGATTTAACTCTCCAGGCAGGCCTGGCTTTCCATACACTCATGGTGTCCGGTAACCACAGGGGGCAAGCCTCCCCCTCATAGGAAATGAATTTCATATATGAATAAAATAAGGTAAATATACAAACCAAATAGTGCTAACTTTTTAATGTAAAAATTCTTCCTTCCTCTCCCCTTCCTGCCTTCCTCTCCCCTTCCTTTCTTCCTTCCTTCTTTCCTTCCTTCCTTCCTTCTTCCCTTCTTCCTTCCTTCCTTCCTTCCTCTGTTTTTAAAAACAAACTAGGAATTTGATTTGACTTCAGTGTGGATTCTCCGTTGTACCTTCATGTATCATGGAATACATCTCTCTTTTTCAGGAATCATAGTTAGGCAGAAGCTAACGGTTCTTTTGGATTTCTTCTCCCCCCCCCCTTCTCATCTCCAAAGTGGTGACCAACAACGAGCATGGCTCAAAGTTGGTCTTCCCAGCAAAGTGAGTGCCCATCTCTAGCAAACTGTGTTCCGAATGGCTCAGAGGTGCATGTGCTTGCTCTCCTCAGAGCATTTTTAATGTCTACAGGTGCAGCTCTCCCCTGTGGACTCCTTCCACTGCACAGAGAATGCGTAACAGAGCTCCAAATGTGGCTCGGATCAGAACGGGTGCCTTCTCTTACAGGAGCTGGTAGGGTAGCCCAAGAACCACAGTGCCTGAGTGTCCTGGTGTGCTTTGCTGGGATGCATGGTCCTGAGTCTCATCCAGACTTACTTCATCAGAGTCACTGCAGTGGTCTGAGAGTATATGTGAGCAACGAGTAAACACGGCTTCTGCTTACATCAGAGTTTGAAAACTGGGCCGGAGAGATGGCTCAGAGGTTAAGAGCACTGGCTGCTCTTCCAAAGGTCCTGAGTTCAATTCCCAGCACCCACATGGTAGCTCACAACCATCTATAGTGAGGTCTGGTGCCTCTTCTAGTGTGCATACACACATGTGGGCAGAACACTGTATAAAAAACCAAACAAATAAATAATGTTTAAAAAGCAAGCGAATAAAAAGTTTGAAAGCCACTGATCTAGGAAACAAGTGGTAAGGAGACAAATGGGTAAGGATGTGACTTCAAAAATAAACCAATTTAGAGAAGATAGAGAAAGACAGGGGCTGGAGAGATGGCTCAGAGGTTAAGAGCACTGCTTGCTCTTCCAGAGGACCTGAGTTCAATTCACAGCAACCACATGGTAGCTCACAACCGTGTATAATGGGATCTGGTGCCCTCTTCTGGTATTCAGGTGTACATGCAGACAGACATTGTATACATAATAAAATAAATAAATCTAAAAAAAAAGAAAAAAGGATACAGAAAGTCAAACAACAAAAACACCTGTCTGGGTCGGGGGCAGAGTAAGAGTACTCCAAACTTGGCCCTGGTCTCTTGTGTTTGTGCATGTTTGTGTGTGCGCGCGCGGTAGGGGGTGTTATACATGTCATGGCACATGTATAAAGGTCGGAAAACAAACCACAGAAGTCAGATCTCCCATTTTTTAATTCAAGCATGAGGCTTGGGACTTAGTGCCTTTACCCCCTTCCTATCATTGTTTCTGAAGATAGGGTTGAACACACCATGCATCCTAGGTGGACTCCAAAGCTATGCTGTTGAGGAGGACCTTGAACCTCTGATCTTCCTGCCTCCTCCTCTGGAGTGCTCTAATTACAAGTGTGTGCCACGGTGCCGGGCTTATGCAAAGCAGGTGATCAAACCCTTAGTGCATATAGGCAAGCATTGTAACAACTAAGCCCCAGCCCTAAACATCCCTTTCTTTGGTTCCACTAGTTCTCCAATGGCTCTGGGGATTAGAAAATGTAAGTTGAATCCTGTAACTAAAGAAAGAGGCACACTGCCAAATCCTCCATTGCTTCTGGTGGTGGTGATGGTGGTGGTATGTGTCCAGTTGTTCAAGGAGGACTAGGGCAACAGTGACCTTCAGCTCTCCGGGCATTGTTCTGAGGTCCAGAGACTGAAGTAAATCTTGAAGGAGCCACTTCTTGTTACTGCCTGCTGGGTCCACAGTGTCTCTGGTGAGGCTGAGGACTGCAGTCTGGTTGGGAAGGGGCTCGTGAAAGACTTTACACAGACTGGGGACCCTTCACTGGGAATCAGCCTGGCACCCTGCACACTCACTCTGAATGGCTCTCAAATGTCTGCCCTCCCCACAGTCAGCAGGAGACGGGCAGCAGGACTGGAGTGGCTGAGAGCCTGCATTTCTGAGAGGTCCCCCGTGTCACTGCTCCCCGTGGGCCCGGGCCAGCACTCTGAGGACTGCTCTACACATTATCATCTCTGCTGAAGTCCCTTCTTCACTACTAAACAGCTACATTAAGAGACACTTTCTTGGCACAGGCCAAGGAAAATGGAGATCTGAAGCCAAAAGACATGCCAACCTAGAGTGCTAATGAGTAAGCTGGGGTCAAGCCAAATGTCTCCCAGCCAGACCACAGACATGGAGAAAAGGACAGGTGGAGGACAGGTGGGTGGGCCAGGGATGAACTCGAGAAGAGAAAGGCTGTGGGTGCCAGGAGTGCAGAAAGCCGCAGGGTGATGCTCTCTCTCACCCCTCTGGGTCAGAACTCCCTGAAACTAGATGTAGACGAGCCAAGGCTATAGGGGTGTAACTCACTTGGTAGAGTGTTCACCAGCATGACGGGAGCTGTGGGCGCACTCCCCAGCACTGCATAAACCGTGTTCAAGGCCAAAGGATCAGGAGTTCAAGGTCTCATCCTTGAGCACAATTTCAACACTCAGGCAACAGGGGTTCAAGGTAAGGCAATGCAAGGACTCCCCCACCCCCTGCCAGACATCTGTACCTTCCTCCCCACCCCCTGCCCTCGGATTTCCAAGGATCTGTGACCCCACACTCCTCTGATGCAAACCAAGTTTATCCAACATGGAGAAGAAAGTGACAGAGCTTTGAGCTGGCCAGGCCACCACTCACCAAGTCACCCCGAAGCCTCCTACTCCAGGGCTCCCAGGGACTCAGAGTCAGGCGGAGCTCATCGTTCTGGCCACTTGTGTGTGGAAGAGCTCCGCTCTTTCAGTCTCAGTTCCTGCCGGTGAAGTGCTCCCTCCACAGAGAGACCCTCCCCTGACTGCCTGTCCCCCTGCCTCCAGAAGCCCTGAGACCCAGAGCTGTAACCCTGCCTCAGGGGGCAACAGAAGGATTCTGTCCAGCAAACCCATGCTCACAGCCTTCACCAGTGATAGCAGTTGGAAACTACTGTAAGAAGGGCCGTCTGCTTGCTGCCTTGGCAGCTGGGCACTGCCAAGAGTCAAGTTCAGTCACACAGGAGCAGCCCCACAAAGGCCAGGGAAGGCGGCTCCGGGGAGAAGAACAGCTGGAAAAGGGAACCATCAGGAAGAGTGTTGAGGTCTACAGAATGCTCACACCTCACTACCCAGAGAGCTCACCCCTGGACTCTGCACACGGTTCTCGGGGCCAACCTCTGGGGCCTCTTAAGGGGCGAGTGAGCACAGCTGCAGACATGCCATGAGGGGACATCAGCTTCTCCCCACCCTATCACACACACACACTCACACACACACACACACCACATTCTCACAACTCACATTCACACACACATATATATGTATATATCTGTACATATATACATACACACAAATAGACACACATCATCACACACAGAAAATCACAATACTCTCATACACACAGAGATACATATTCACACACTCACACATGCACATTCACACCCATTCACGTATACACACACTGACCCTCGCAGAGACACACACACTCACACAAGCATGTACACATCTGCTGTCACCAAGAGGGCCCCATGAACACCAACACCCTTGTCACCATCCTGCTTGCTCACCTTGGATCTACTGTAACCTTCAAGTGAGGGCAGGAAGGATGGCTGTCTCCTGAGTGGTTTGGAAACAGCTGATGAGGAATTATTGGCCCCTACTCCTTGCTGACAAGCGGGAGAGAGTAACTGCACAAAGGAGGAAGGGAAATCGATAAAACTCAAGGTCTTCAGCTCTCAAGGAGGAATGATAACTCTCTACCTTAAGAAGCTAGTGGAGACGCACACCTTTAATCCCAGGGCTTGGGAGGCAGGGGCAGGTGGATCTCTGTGAGGGCCAGCCTGGTCTACATAGTAAGTTACAGGACAGTCAGGGCTACCTAATAGAGAGACCTTGCCTAAAAAATGGGAAGGAGAGAGAGAGAGGGAGCAGTAAACTGACTACCAACTACATGAGAATTAACCAGAAACCTAGCAGTTCTTTACTTTCTTTTCTACACGAATTTTCCTGAAATAGACATTAGCCAGCCCACTACCTCATGCCGCTCCTGTAACCAACTGCACTCCCTGTCAACTGGAAGACCCTGGCTGTTACCAGGCTCCATCAAGATCAGCCAAGCCACAGTCTCACTTATCACAACGGAGATTCATCATAACTTGTCAGAAGGGACTTTACATTAAGCTTACCCGCTGTCCACAATTCCAGTAAGATTTTAGCCAACCTGGAGAGGAACTCAGAGACTGAATAAACAAATGTTGAGCAAAGCATGTTCTAAATGTCTCTGATCATTGGCCCGATTTTAAGTACTAAAGACTGTTTCCAAAAAGTTATAAAATTAGCTGTGAACGCAAGATGAGTGCTTGCTTTTTGTGGGCGTACTCCGATTTAAGATATTATGTGGTGTTTGAAAGATTTAATTTGTAATCATCGAAGTTAAATTTAGCAAGAAAACTATCACTACGGAAAACTGCCTTGTGCACATACTTTTAAAAATCTGTTCAGTTGTGTGTGAGTGGAGGTGTGTGTGTTCCGCTTTCAAATCTGTGTATACAAGACTACTGGGAAATTGTAACTATTTAGAAGGCCTCATTACGTTGTAAAATAGCAACAAAATCCAGTGTTTTGGAAGGTCGCTTTCAAATCTGTGTATAAAAGACTACTAGAAAATTGAAACTATTTAGAAGGCCTCATTACATTGTAAAATAGCAACAAAATCCAGTGTTTTGGAAGGTCTCAGAAGGGCAATGGAGTGCCCAGGTAGTATATGTTACCCCTATATTTTCTCTCTCGCTCTTGCTCTCTCTCTTTCACACACACACACAGGACTTAGCATCACAGAGTAACTGGAGAAGACACCACTGTATTTCCTCAACGGGCAATGAGCACACTTATACCCAACCCACCAGAGGCTGCCTAACTTCACCCCTAATTAAAACAGGGAAAAAGATGGTAGCGTTACAGCTGGAATTACTCCCCACGGCGGCAGCTGAGAGGGAAAGCCACCTAAAATCCCTGCACAAGCACTGACTCACACAGTGCTCTCTGCCCCGGTGACGGGAGGTGAAATGGCCAAAGTATGTTATACACGTGTGAAGTTTGCAAAGAAAAATAAAATTTTAAAAATAAAGAGGGTGGGGGGTAGAAGGTCTCATCCCAGCAGGATACGGAGGATGCCAGCTCAGCTGGGCACAAAGCCTTGCAGTAGTCATCAAAGCTCAGTGGGTTTATTATAGTGGGGAAGGTGCCCGACAGCGTGCCACAGAAAGCAACTTTCCGCTCCTCTCCTTCCATCATCCAGGTCTCAGGGTGGAACTCAGGCTGCTAGGCTTGGTGGCAAGTGCCTTTACCCACTGAGGTACCTCGCCACCGCTAGGTTGTTTGAGATTCTGCTTTGACCTCTTGGTGATGTGGACAATAAGACGAACTGGTAGAAAACGTTCTGAATTTTCCTTCGGGTGTGAGTAGATTAAAAAGATTATTATGCCTATAATTATATAAACGCTACTATTAAAAATACCCACGCCAACGTCTAATTAAGAAACAGCTACGTGTTATCACTTCTCTCTCTTGAATCCCTGCCAGATCCACCACTACCACCACCACCAACAAAAAAGCCATAAATCAAGTTAAAAAAAAAAACCAACAATCCAGGAGATAGAGAGGTAAAAATACTTTTGGGAGGGTGGAGACCGGGCAGGGAAGCAGGGACAGGATGAGGAAACAGCAGCCGGTGACCGCACTGGCACAAAGGCCTCTACTCTGAGCCCCCTGCTGCAGGCAGGGAGCGGGACTCAGCCAGTGAGCAAGGTGGAAAGACTAAGGGATGTGTGTGCAC
Source organism: Pachyuromys duprasi (assembly GCA_028658305.1). NCBI lineage: Eukaryota > Metazoa > Chordata > Mammalia > Rodentia > Muridae > Pachyuromys > Pachyuromys duprasi. Next base: position 43,933,338 of record CM053758.1, read on the forward strand.
ATGTGGGGGTTGGGAGGATCCAAGTGGTGTGTGCGACCCCAAGGCCTCCTCAGACCCCGTGCAGATGCTTTCCCAGAGAAAGCTTGCAGGCTCACCAGCTCTTATTTTTCCTGTTATAAAATTCACCACCCTAGCCCCTTGGAAGTGTACAGTTCCAGTCTGATACGCTCATACCATGCAGCCATCATCACCAGGCATCATGGACATTGTCATCTTCCCAAGCTTAACTGAACACTATGGCCTCAGACTTCCCCTGTAACCCCAGCCTTGGCAATCATTATTCTGTTTTCCATATTTGTGACTCTGAGAGCTCTAGATGCCTCACAGAGGTAGACTCACAGTTATCTGTTGCTTGTGACACCTGACTTATTTCACCCGTATCATTTCTTCCAGGTTCCCCTACACTGAGACATATTTCAGAACTGCCTCCCTCGTAAGGGCTAGATAACAGTCCATCCCACCAATGGGTTTTTCTGTATTTATCTATTCATCTGTCAATGAACACTGGCTTGCCCCTAACTGTTGGCTACTTTGAATAATGCTGCTATGAATTTGGGTGTGTCTGTATCTCTTCATGTTCCTGCTTTCTAGTGACTCATGAATGAACAGATAACAAAGGGTCAGAAGTCATTTTAGAAAAACTTTACAGAGTATATACAGAAACCAACATGAAGAAGGAAGGGCTCTTGGAAATTTAAAAAAAAAACACCATAAATAAAACACGTTAGGTGGGCTGAAAAATAAAGGCATAGAACTCTTCAGGCAAATAGTACCAAGTGACAGATGAGGGCCAGAGATGTCGCTCAGCTGGGAGAGTGCCTGTCTAGGACGCACAAAGCCCAGGCTTTGTACCACCTAAACCAGGTTGGGTGGCTCAACCTTGCAATCACAGCTCTTAGATGGCACAGGTAAAGAACAGATGTTAAAGGTCAGCCCGAGTTACATCGTTAGTCGGGCCAGCCTGGGCTACAGAGACACAGTCTTAAACAGTAAGAATTGATGTGGGCTGTTCCAAGTTAACATGACTTCCCTAGAAAGAGAAAGAAGGTGTTCAATTAAAGAAACAATAGAAGACTTGTCTTGACGAGAGATCTCAATGCCTGAACACAAAGACAGAGATGAAAACAGACCATAGGGGAATGAAGCCATGAGCTCTCAACCTATCAGGAAAAAGAGACAATGTCTTCAAAATTCAGAGGAAAATAATTCACGAGCTAGAATTCTATACCGAAGCAAATCATCAATCCACCAACCATGATGGAGGCAAACTGGGTCCTCTCTCCCAACCCCAGTGCAGGATCTCAGCAGAGGAGTCTCAGGATCAGAGGACTTTGCATTCTGACCTTGCATTAGAGCTGTGATTCATTCATACACTCAACGATTTGTACCCAATGTCTGCCGTGTGCCAGGTACTGTTCTTTTCTGGGAGCTGGTGACACAGAGGTGATAAAACAAAGTTTCTAGCTGGGTGTGGTGGCACATGCCTACAATCCTGGCACTCGGAGGAGGAAGGCAGGAGGATCAGAGTTTAAGGTTACACGGTGAGTCTGAGTTCAACCTGGCTATAAGAGACCCTGTCTCAAAAAAACAAAACAAAACAAAAAAAGGCCTTACCCTTATGGACTTTTCAATCTAAAGGAAATGGATAATGAACAAATGTACCCTTAGGTAAAACTAGGAGGAGAATGAGCAGGGTGTGAAGGGGAGGGTGTGACCTGTGTCGTGCTAGAGCAGAGATACTGGTGGGGACTCAGGGCAGTGACTGCACCAGCCCGGGTGACTGAGCTGGGCGGGGCTCCAGAGGGGAAAGGAGAGTAGTTGTCCAGACTTCAGGACCAGCCTTCCTCGCCCAGTTAGGCTGGGGACCAGTGTTCCTGAGAGGTCCCCATTTCTTCTGGACACTTTGGGAGGTGGATTCTCCCCCAGAGCTTTCCCTTGCCCCAGCAGGACTGTGACTGGGTCAGTCAGGCCTCTTTCTTCCCTCTGTAGTGGGGAGTCAACATGAGACTGTGCAAGGGAGATGAGGCTCTACATAATGTCCTATAATCACGCTGTTCTTCAATGTGGATTTTCATACGTCAGATGGGCAGGGAAGGCTCTGCCATCTTCATGGATGGATGGAGAAACTGAGGCAGTGCCAAGTAAAGAATGGGGCGTGGCCACAGATCACAAGGGGTGCGGCGTACACTCTGACTTAGTCTGCTGCAGGGCCAGGCACCGGGTCCATTCTTTTTTTTTTTTTTTTTTTACTTTTCCACACGGGTAGAAATGGAACAATGATCTTTTTTCCTTTAGCATCTGATAACATATAACTATCTTAGAGTTCATTTCGGTGCTCTTGCTCTCTCTACTCAGAGTGACAGACAGACGTCAGAACTAGTAAAGTCAGTCCACCTCAGATCAGAACAACTAGGGGGAGGGGAGGAAGTGGACGCTAAGGGCTAGAATCAAGTCCACCTAGAAGTTTTGGCGGAATTATGCAATGACAGCTGGTTTCCTCCCTCAGCCTTTCCTTGCAAACAGGAACTTCCTTTTCTTGGCTTCGTTTAGGTCCCAGCTGTATCCCAGGTGCAGAGGAATGTTTGCCTTGCTGGGCAGAGACCTGTGATGGTGCAAGATTGGAGGGGTGGCGCATGCCAGCGTGAGGAGTCAGCAGCTGGGGCCTGCTGCTCCTGCTGGACAAGGACGGCAGGGTGGCTCCGGAAGACGGTTCAAACACTGAGTCATGTTTGCACCTGAAGTCAGGCAACTTCCTGACCAGACGTAAAACACTGCCCTGTCTAGTAGCTGCCGGACTGTTCTTACCTTAAATTCCTAAAATTCCCAGAAGAGAGGAGCACAGCACCAGGTCACATTCAATTCACTTGAATCAGGAATCGTAAAAATGGAAGGTGGATGTACAGACAGGCAAATGGAGTAAAATGATAATGGTAGAATCTAGGTATTCCACAGAGGACCAGTTATCGTAAGACCCTTTCAACTTCCTTGTGGCTTTGATAGAACCCTGGCAGCAGCAGAGAAAGACTTCTGTTGCCTGGGATAATTTCAACGTCCCTGTGAGTGGTTCACTCAACAACCTTCCTTCAAGCTCCCTGACTCTGAACACCCAGGACACAGCCCGGGACACACCCTCACCCACACCTTCACCTCTTTGATCCAGGCTGCCTTGAAGTTCCTAATTGTTTCCTTGAACTAAATTATTTTCATCCCTGCATGCCGCCCTCCCAGGTGCCTGAACTTCAGGAAGATGTGGAATGCCAAAACTACTTCTTTGTTCCACGCTGCTTCTCTCTTGAGCAGAGACGCCAAGAGGCATCAGCCAACCACACCCTCTCTCATCAGAACAGCACATTCTCTACCAACACACAAGGCAAGCACTAGGAGGGACTGGGAACAGACAGGCAGAAAACAACCTGAGCAGCTCCGGCCTGCCACAAACATCACCGGGAGCCAAGGTCAGCACGCCAAGCAGGCTGTGCGGTGACATGAGATACGCTGTCACACTCCGCCGTCAGGATCTCCCTCCGTCACCTCTGCCAGTTTACTAGATTGGACAGCCACTGTTCTGTAGCCCTCATCTTCCAAGATGCTTCAGTTTATTGCCATTTTGACGGAGCATGTATCTTTTAACAGTGGGATTTTTTTTTAATGAAATATTTTGGTTTTATTTCATCCCCCAGACTCCAGTACCAAGATTTCTGTTGGTTGTCTTATTGTTACAGTCTGAATAAGAAATGTCCCCATAAACTCAGGTTTTGAACTCTTGGGCCCCAGCTTTGTGGCACTATTTGGGGGAAATTATGTAGACTTTGGGGGAAGCGAGTTAAAGAAAGCAGGTTGCCAAGGGCAAGGCTTTGAAAGTCTTTAGTCTCCTCCGGAATCCCTGCTTCAACCTCTGCTCCAACCCCACCCCAGCTTCCACCACCAAGCAGCTGCAGACTGAGTCCCCTGAGACCACGAACCATCATAAATCCTCCCACAGGTTGTTTCTGGGCATGTAGATCAATGATAAAGTCCCCACATAAAGTGTATGAGGCTCTGGGTGCTACATCCCGCACTCAAACACATCGCTGATGGGGCAGGGGGTGCTGAGGATGTGGCCCAGTGAGAGAGCACTTGCCTAGCAAGAGTTTGATCCATCGCCCCATAAAAACAAAACGAAACAGTTGTTACCCATCACCAACCCCAGCAAGCTCCAGTGAACACTTCGAATCCAGTGGATTCCAGTCAGACTAAATGAGTCTCTCTCTCTCTCTCTCTCTCTCTCTCTCTCTCTCTCTCACACACACACACACACACACACACACACACACACACACACACACACAAGTCAAATCACGAACCTGAGAGGGGCTGGTAGGGAAGAAGGAGAGAAAGAAGAAAGAGTACTCAGAATACATTACATAAATGTGAAACTGTCAAGCAACGTTAATCAATTTTTAGAAACAAATTGTATTCATGGGTTGTATTAGAATTCTAGAAATAAGCCTACCTGATAAACATTTAATAGACCATTGAATTCTATCAATTAACATTTTACTTAGTTATTTAGTTAACAACATATATTACATATAATAACAAATAATGATAATTTAATTACTAGTTAACAGTTCAGTTAAATGCAGTGATAAGTAAAATGCACTGATAAGTAAATAAAATTGTTCTTTAGTCCCCCCCACACACTTTTTTTGTAAAGCATCAGACTTTTAGTATTAATGTTACGGTCGCTTAATCAGAAGATGGCAGAACTTTCCTCCTCTCTCTGAGCTCTGGGAAGAAGCCCTGGGTTAGACCGAGGGCAGTTCGAGGATGTACCTGGGTGGTAGGTAGGGGCAGCCACAACAGCCATTTGTGCATGGAACCTTATCAAAAGCTCTTGTGTGGCTGGGCTCAGACTTCCTGTCTCTGCTGATATCATCTGAATAAGTTACATTTTCATAGTTTTCATAGAAAGTTCCTTTTTCATTCATGTTTTCAAAATATTTGCAGTTGTAAAAACGTTACATTTTCTTTAAGTTTCTTCTGTTTTAATAGTTTTTTTTCCCCCATTGTATCTTGTTTTGATATATTTCTATATCTGTCCTAGTTTTCTTCCTGTTGCTGTGACTAAAAGAAAGCAATTCAATGGAGAAAAGACTTCCAGGTCACATTCCACCAGTGAGGACAGTCAAGGTGGGAACTCAAGCAGGAACTTGAAGCAGAAACCACAGAGAAATAGTGACTGCTGGCTCACTCGGATTTATACCTAGCTATCCTGCACAACCCAGGACCACCTGCCAAGGGGATGGCATCACCCGCAGTGGGCTGGGCCTGCCTGCATCAGTTAACAACCAAGACTGTCCCCACAGATAAGGCCACAGGCCATCTGATCCCCGTCTCTGCTATCAGATGACTCTAAACTGTGTTAAGTTGATAATTTAAGCTGGCGAGGGCACTATCTTTCCCCAGTGCATTTTAGTTAAGTGGGCTCATTTTTTTTTTCTTTTTGTCTTGGACAAGTTTCTTGCTTTACTATGCCTTCTATTTCTATTGACTGAGTAATTTCCCTCCCTTTGGTTTTTTTCAAGACAGGGTTTCTCTATGTAGCCTTGACTGTCCTGGATTCGATTTGTAGACCAGGCTGGCTTTGAACTCACAGAGACTCACAGAGACACGCCTGCCTCTGCCTCCCGGAGTCCTGGGATCACAAGCGTGTGCCGCTGCACCCGGCTCCCCTTTTACATTAATCCTATCTAATTTTAGCTTATTTTGCTGTTTTCTTCTGAGAGTTCTGAGTTTAATGTTTAGTCCATCACTTCATTTTACTTGTTTTCATTTCATTCCCATAGACATTTATGCTCCCAATCTTCCTAAATACTATTTCAACTACATTCCATACACTCTAATATCTAATGTTTTTTTCTATTGTTATTTGCCCCAGAATTCTATACTTTATTTCTACTTTTTTCTCCATCCAAAAATTGTATTGAGTTTACGTATTTCTGGAATACGAAGTGCTTTAGTCTGTGTGGGTCTCGTCTCGTTAGACTCAGACACTAAAACCTTAGGTGGTGGCAGTATGTGGTGTAGGCAGTCTTGTGTGGCTCAGCGGTACAGCAGAACTGAATGAACAACGGTAACATTAACAGCAGCAACAGCAGCAGCAACAACAAACCCCCCACCTCATGTATTTAAACACACATGCACACGCACACATACACACACAGAGTCTGGGCTTTGCAAAGTCACTACATGTGAGGGTAAAGATCCCTAAAATGAAATTGAAATGAGCCCCACAGAGTTGTCATGAACCCCGAGAACACCGAAGGCTGTCCTCAATACCAAACATACCCCCTTGATTCTAGCCTCGCTAGCTGCCAGAACCACCACACATACATTTCTGTGACTTATGAAACACCCAGGTCATAGAATTTTCGTTACAAAAACCCAAGGGATGAAGACAAAGGGTCTTTAAAACTGAATTGCATAACCTATTTAATACTTTGAACCTTGAGGCAAATGGGCATTTTTGTTTGTTTTTTGAGACAGTTTTCCTGTGTAACCCTGGCTGTCCCATATTCGTTCTACAGGCCAGGCTCGTCTTGAACTCAGAGATCCGCCTGCCTTTGTCTCAAGTGCTGGGATTAAAGGCACACTCCACCACTGCCCAGATAAATGGACATTTTCTTATGTTGATATTTATGTCTATGGGGTGCTCAAAGAGGGCAGAGGAGGGCACTGGCTCCTTTGGGCTCCAGTTATGCCACCCAAGATGGATACTGGAAACTAAACTGGATCCTTTGAAAGAGCTGCAAACGCTCCAAACAGCTGAACCGCCTCTCTGACTCAGACAGAGTTTCCCTATGTTGCTCTGGCTTTCGTGAAACTCGCTATGCAGGACTCACAGAGATTCACCTGCCTCTGCCTCCCGAGTGCTGGGCTTAAAGGTCTGTGCCACCACACTCAAGAAAGGGAATTTTAAAGGAAACTTTTTCCTAGTTCTCAAGACAGTGTGAGCTGAGGGGACTGTGCCAGGTCTGTGGGGTGACAAGCCTGTGCCCTCAGATTCTACGAGCTCAGAAACGGCCCTGACTGGCGTTCTTCCTGGTCTCCTTAGGCAGCTGCTGTGCTCTTCCCCATGCTTGTTCTTTTAGATCAAATATGGCAAAATATATGCACCACGGACTTTACCATTACAGTGTAAAGCGCACAGCTCGCTAGCGCTGCCTGCGCAGACGCTATTGGGCACCGAGCCTTTCATTTTCAGGGTTATTACCTTCCACTTTTACACAGAAATGCTGTTTGAGTTCTGCGTTCCAAACTAAGAATGGTTTTTGCTATTTTTTATGGTTGGGCTGTTTTTGAAACAAATACAAGTCTCATTCTGTATCCCTAACTGGCCTGCAACCCACTACACAGTCAAGGACGGCCTTGAACTCCGCACAGTCCCCTACCTTAGTCTACACTAGAGTCACAGCCGTGAGCCACCATGCCTTGCCTGGAATTTATTCTGTTTATTTAGTATAATGACCAAGTTAAAGTAAGACCAAATAGTGTAAGCGGGTCGTGTACACTTAGAACTAAGATATAACTGTATTGTTGGGCTCAGAGTCCAGCACTTACTGATCTCTTTGTTGACTATTTACCTAGAGCGTATACAGCCTTACTATTTTTTTCAAAGCCAGGGCCTCCTGCATATTAAGCACTGGACCAATTCAGATATGCATATTAAGACAGGGCCTCTATACAGTCAGTTGTATAAAGTGTTAAGAACACTTTATAATGACTTCCTTTAAAAAAATACATTATTTTCCTGCCAGGCGGGGTGGCACACACCTGTGATTCCAGCACTCGGAAGGCAGAGGCAGGCAGATCTCTGTGAGTTCAAGGCCAGCCTGGTCTAGAAAGCAAGTCCAAGACAACCAACCATGGCTACAGAGAGAAACTGTCTCAAAAAACAAAAACCAAACCAAAACAAAACAAAAAAACATTATATTTTATATGTACATAGTGTTTTGCCTAAATGTGTGTATATGTGCCCTTGGGGGCCAGAAGATGATAGATCCTCTGGAACTAGACCACACACATGTGCTACCACATGGAATGGAACCCAGGTCTTCTATAGGCACAGCCAGACGTCTTTAACTGCTGAACCATCTCTCCGGCCCTGTATTGACTTCTTAACACTGTTACCTCTTTATAATATTCTTAGTCATGTCTTAGTGTAAATGTTATATGTTGGCTTCACAACTGGGAAGTTCCGGGAATTACCAGAATCAATGCTGAGAGATGGAGTTTCCTCTGAGTCCCAAGACAGGTTCTTCTCACCATGACTATGCACGGTGACATAAGGCAGCATGTTGGTGCGTGCTTTTAATCCCAGGGTTCCAGAGGCAAAGGTGGAGGCAGAGGCAGGCAGATCTCTGAATTCGAGGCCAGCCTGTGTACACAGCAAGTTCCAGGACAGACAGGGCTCTCCAGAGAAACCCTGTCTTGGAAAACCAAACCAAACCAAACCAAACAAACCAGCAAACTAAAAAAGTCTTCTTGGGTTGGGAGGACAGGTTATGGAAGAAGTAGGCAAAAGGGCAGGACTGGGAGGGGAAGAGGGAGAGGGGTTGTGATTGTAAAATGAACAAATAAATAAATTAATGAAGGAAAAAAGGTCTTTTCTCTCTCTCTCTCTTTTTAAAAGTAGCTTCTATCTTCTTCCACATAAAAGAAAGAAAAATGAAGAGTTGGGTGAATTGGAAGATAAATCATTTAGAAACACAGACATGAAATGTATAAATCAGCAACCATTAGCCTATTAATTTGATAACTAGTAGTTTTCATTTGCAGATTAACCCGTAGGCTACACGTGAACAAATCTATAGAGGGCTATGTTGTTTAAACGTCTAAGAAAATCCACAGTTAGCAGTTTAGAATCTTCTAAAATTAGTTAAAGTGAAAAGAAATAATTGGTGTGAAAATGCAGGGGTTAGCTGTGTGGGGAAATGTCTAATTGAGGGTTGTAGGTTTCTCATCTCAGTAGAAGAATAAATATTTTGAAGAGTGACTCTGAAGGTGGCATTTTAAAAGAAATTAAATGGTTACTAGAAGCCACGGGGGAGGAGGGGAGGAAGCGTAGAAAGGAAATGATAACGGAACGAAACAAACGATAATGGGATAGTAGACAGGTTAACAGTGGATAAAGCTAATCAATAGTAATGACACCGTCTCCAGCATTGCGCCTCAGTGCAAAACAAGGAAACACTGGAGATCTGAAATACCTGGCTACATAAAGTCTAAATTCCTCTTTAAAAAAAACAAAACAAAACAAAACCACAAACAGCAAGCATACGTGAAAAAAAAGTTCAACAACAACAAAATGCTAACACACACGGACACACAGGCACACACACACACTAGACTTCTTTGAAGATGCAGGACGCTTTGGCCGCGGTGCAGTCTCCTTGTCCCTTTGCTGAGGAGGAGGCCCAGTGCATCAAATGTAAAGTGGGTCAGCGGCTCACTGGCAGAGCGCTAGCCTCGCATGCACGGGCCAGGTCTCCAGAAGTGTGGGAAAATTTAAATTGTTCCTACCTTCCATATCAAATGCACATCAAGAAGTTTACTCATGGAAGGCAATAATATAAGCATTCAATATAAGCTGTGCTCAATGGAATGCTCAGTGTGCACTGGACACAGATAGGGTAAATAAATGTTGGCACATTCACATAAAGGCTACCGCTGTAATCACTAAATCTGTGAGAAATCTGGGACAACACCTAACAAAGGCACCACCATAATTCTCTCCCCCGCACCCCCCAGACAGGGTTTCTCTCTGTTGCCTTGTCTGGCCTGGACTCACTCCGTAGACCAGGCCGGCCTCTACCTCACAGAGATCCACCTGCCTCTGCCTTCCTGGGTGCTGTTAAAGGCGTGCGCTGCCAACTCCTGGCTACCTCCATAATTCTTCATCACTTCCTCCAGTCCAGCTCTCACAGCCCTACCGGCCTCTGTGCTGATGTGGAAACCTCTGCGGTATATGGATTTGCAATGGCTCCCCCCAGAGGTGCCTGTTAAAGGCTCTGCCCCACTGTGCTGCTACCTGGAGATTGGGGGACAGGTCTCAGATCACTGTGGCTGCGGCCCCCCAAGGAATTGTGGGAGTTCAGTCTCTTCCTCTCTCAGTTCCGGGTCATGAGTTAACCACATCCTCCTGCCTTGAGGTACTGGGCTACACAGGCCTGATGCAGGAGGTTCAGATTGAAAGAGCACAAACTGTAAGCCTCTTTTTTTTTTAATTGTTTTTTAAAGAATAAAGGCCTTCCTCCTTTCTTATTTCTATAAGGGTTATAAGAGCTCCACAGGAAGATCAATAGAGCCAACTAGCCAGGGCCCCACAGGGGCCTGTGGAATCTAAAGCACTGCAAACAAGTGAATTGCTTTAAAATATTTCTATTCACAAATAATATCTGTGCCTACAGTTCAATATGATGCTTCAATATGTGCTCAATACAATTCAATGTGTGCTCGTGTGCACATCTGGGTGGTGATGAACCCAGGGTAATTAGCTCACCCATCCCTATGGCTTCATCACTTCTTTATGTTGAGGAAACCCCAAATTCTTTATTCTCACTAATGAAGGACACAATGTGTCACTGTTAGCCCGGTGTTGTGCCGTAGGACACCAGAACTTGCTCCGATAAATGGTGACCTTGTACCCATTGTATCTGAGTCCTCTCTACCCTTCTCTCCCCAGCTACTATTCTACTCTTCACGTGTGTGTAACCAACGACCTCAGACTGGATGGCCTGGCCTAGCAAGTCACAGGGTTTTACTCTTTTTCACAGCTGAATTCTATACTATGGCATTTGAATCTCACAGCTTCTTTACCCGGTCCTCCGTGAGTGGACATTTAAGTTGATTCTGAATCTTGGCTATTGCGCATGCTGCTGTAATAAGCATGAGAGTGTGGGTGTCTTCCAACACCCCGCCTACTTCGCTTCTGTTGGGTCTGCTAACGAACAAGATGACTGGCTCACGTGGTGGTTATAGTTTTACTGTTGGGGGAAATTCCATACTGTTTCCTATACTAGCCATACCTGTTTACATTCCACCAAACATCCATGAGGGTTTCTTGTACTCTGTGTCCCTCTCAACAGGTTTTTATTTATTTTATTTTATTCTTTTGCTGCTATTCTAGTAGCTATTCTAATTGGGGTAAGGTGGCATTTCACTGCGTCTTTCTTTTCTTCGTCTCCTAGAGATACCTCCAGTCTCACTAAAGCATGTAAACTTGCCTGGATTTCATCCTCATCCTGTCCTGCCTCCCAAGCGCTGGGACGGCAGGCATGTGCCAGGGTGCCCATCTGCATGAAATAACAAAAAGGAACAGCACACCATAAAGTGCCCAGGAGAAGGACAGTAAAGTATCGTTACTTTCAAAGACTGTGATATAAAGAACGTTCATGATTTATAAGAAAAGCAGGGCGCAGGCCAGCACTTGCTTGCCCTACATCCTTCCCCCAACTCCCTCTCTCCCTAACCTCCACAGTTATCTCTGATCTGTAAGTTCTACCTGGATATAACACATTCTTTACTTTCACTGAACACCATACCCTTCCATAAGAGCCATTGTACTGGTGTTCCAAGAGAACATCCCGAGCCTCAGGAACACAGGCTGATCAGGGGAGAGGGTGGCCAATCTCAGGCTCTTCCCAAGAAATCTGATTCTGAAATCACATTCCAACCCAGTGTGTTAATCTGCAGTTTGCCCTTATCCTAGGACTGCTGTGAAGGCCAGGCCACCAGGCCAGCCACGACTGCTACCTGACAGGCACCACTCTGAAATGCCAGTGTCCTTAGCTCCATGGAATGCAGGGGCCAAACCAGCACCCACTGGCTGTAAACAGCTAGGTTAATCCCTGGGAATGCTGGCGCAGTCCACCCTTTCCAGCAACTTCCTGCAGCACTGTTTTGTTTAACAGCCACTAGTTGGGCTAAACAAGCCAAGGGCGGATTCTACTACACAACTGAAGGTCCACAGCATTCCACATTTTTATGGCACTTCTCTAGAGTGGTTTCGCTTTGCTCTGTTTTGTTCTGGGACACAGTTTTCTCAGTGAACCTCTGACTGTCCTGGGAGGCAGAGCCCTAAACTCAAGAGATCCACTTGCTCTGCCTCCCAAGTGCTGGGACTAAACGTGTGTGCCACCATGCCTGGGTCTAGAGTGGTTTATAGGTATAACAACTGACCTAGGTCATCATCAAATGCTGTGTTTGTATTCCCAGTCCCCAACCCCACCCCACTGTGCTGAGAGCTCTGATCTCTAGAGTGGATAAACCCATTAATGAGTTAAGGGGTGAGTGCGGGTGGGGTTTGGCTAATCAATCAAGGTCTCTCTGAGTAGGTGGTTTGTCTCACCACATGACATATGTATGTAGCAAGAGCCCCCTCACAGGGGGGTGGTGCCATGCCCTGGGGGTTCCCAGGCTCCAAAAATGTGAGTCAAATAAACTTCTGTCCTTTATGCATTACTCAGCCTCCAGGATTTTGTTATAGCAACAGAGAGCGGACATAAGATGACACCTGATGTTGTATTCTCTGCTGCTGGGGCTACAAAAATTCATCTGTGTTCTGAAACATACTGTGTGATTTTACACGGATTCCTTCCTCTCCCTGCCTCCACCCACACCCACACTGTGACTTCCAGATGATCATTAAATATGAGAGAGCTGGCATTTTCAGTGCCTCATTTGACATTCACCCCCTTCAACACTGCAGGGCTGTGGCCTCCAGTCAGCATCCCTGACTCCTGCACATTTGGGAAATCCTCTCCAGTAGGAACCCAGCCTCCCACGAGCCAGAGTAGAGAGATCCTTATGCTCTGGGACCCCCGTAGTGGTGAGGTAGGAAGGGACGTGTCCAGGCTCGTAGGCCATGGCTCTACTTCTGTTCTGCTGTGATTACTCAGTGTGTCCAACGTTAACACATCTTCATGTTCTCTTGAAGGCATCTACCTACTGGTGAGGGTTCATCCACCATAGCCTTCTTAGACACTGCCCTTTTAAAATTTAAAACCCAAAGATACCTGTTTGCTGCTGTGAACACAATGATGATAGGCAGGCTCCAAGGCACAGGGCCCACCAAGAGGCATTCTCAAACACCCAGAGACACCTGCCCAAGAGGCACCCAGAAGTGTCTGTCTCCCCGTTGGTCAGCTCTCCATCGATGTGGGTAGCTTTAAAGTTGGACAGAATGGTTTGCTAGCGGGTCCGGCGGCATCTGCCCATGCTCCCTTAGCACCTGTGGCAGACAGCACACGGTGCTTGTGACGGGACCCGTGTGGGTCAGGCTGCTCACCCCATGGCAGCTGAGAACCAGAAAGGGAGAGGAAGCGTGTGGAGGCCATGGTCCCTCCCAGGACTGAAAGCTGCCTCTTGGTGGCTGCCACCACCCAGCAGCAGCATGCTAAGGACCAAGCCTCCAACACGTGGGCTTTGAGGGACCTTCCATATGAGGTCACAGTGCACATTGAGCGGGCAGCCCTCTAGGAGCCATATCAACCCAGCAGACTCTGATGTGCTCTCATTCCACTTTTCTGATAGGGTAGACTTTTCTTTTCTTTTTACAGTTTTATTGAGGTATATTTCACAGACCATAAAACTCACCGATTGAAAGGGTAAAGTTCAGTGGTTTTCATTATAGGGAGCAGACCTTGACCATCACAGAAAAGAAGGCAAGATGTCAGCTAACACCTTTCCCCTGTGGTCAGCTCCCCTCTTCTCTCATGCCCTTATCGGTCTGGAAACTCTTGTTTTTGCTGGGTGTTGCTTTGAGCTGAGCCCTGGACAGCACCCCCTGCTGACCAGCAAGTCTGGGAAAGTGGAAGGAGGTGTGAACCAGAGCCATGCTGTCTACTTCAGCACAGCTTAACCCTACACTCCCCACAGCCAAGTAAGCAATACGCTTGTTTGTTTGTTTACATGCTTACATGATATGTTCATGGAGCTCTGCCCACCTGCCTGGGTATCCATGCACCTTAGCATGCAGTGACCGTGGAGGCCAGAAGAGAGTACCAGACCCCCAGAACTGCAGTTGCAGATGGGTGTGAGCAGCTATGTGGATATTAGGAACTGAACCTGGGTCTTTTCTCTGGAAGAGTGGCTTGGGCCATCTCTCCAGCCATGAGGACTGTTTATCTTATTGAAAAGCTAAAGATGTCTGAACAAAAATAAGGTCAAACAAATGGAAGTATTTTTGTGTACTTTTTAAAAGTATAGGTAGGAAGCTCAAGAGTTCATCAGCAAAATCTTAGGACATTTTCTTTTCTTTTGTTTTTTTTTTTATTAAAATACTCCTTATTCTAAAAATTTTTTTTGTTATGTACACATTATTCTGCCTGCACGTACACCTGCACGCCAGAAGAGGAAATGGGACCTAACTGTAGATGGCGGTGAGCCACCATGTGGGTGCTGGGAATTGAACTCAGGACCTTTGGAAGAGCAGCCAGTGCTCTTAACCTCTGAGCCATCTCTCCAGCCCTATTTTCCTTTGTTTTGTTTTTACTCTTTGCTGTATGACCTTTGCCCTAGTCCCACATGTAGTAAAAGATCCTACAAATACCCAATTGGAACTAACTGAACAAAGAATTATTTGAGGCCAGGAATAAGTCCATATATGTGATGGATAATGAGTTAACATCTAACATTTTTGTCTTGATCTCTGTTTTAGTAGGCTCCTGCCATCTTGAGTACTTTCCCTGGGTCAGATTAGCAACCACATCTAACCATGGCATCATACCTGAAAAGCGAACAGTGAAAGAGCAAACACGGCTGTGATGGATGTTTAAACAAGTGTCTTGCCTGATAATCACCCTGATAGATGTTACAGAAATACAAAAGAATTCTGAATAATGCAGTCATTTTTGTAGAGGAAGGACATTTAAAGTGATTAAGAACCCTAAGAAATAAAAATCTGAAAAGTAGGAACTGGATAAATACAAAGCATAGAAGAATACAACAGAAACACAGCCAAATATACCACAAAGGGCAACAGAAGTGAGTACAAAGAAATGGCACATCCACTTAGCTGAACCGAAGTTTAAAAAAAAGTAAGCTCCATAAACTCTACAAAAGATGCAGTCACAGAGAGGTCAAGAGGAAAATGCCTGCCTCCCAAGGGAACTCAGACTCGGGGGATGGTGGGTGAGGTAATTCAGATCAGTCCACCCTGTGAAAGCAGAATTATAAAGGACGTGTTCTTGAAAGCATCCGAGATCTGGCAGAGGACCAAGAAAGCCATCTGAGGTTCTGGGAATGGGGGCTGGGAAGCTCAGTCAACTGCAGCCATGTTCCCACTGGGAACTCTTAACTCCAGGGAACACAGCTGAGCAGAACTGGGATTTCACCCAATACATGGTCCGTGGTCCCACTGGGAGTAGCTCTCAACTCCAGGGAACATGGTTAATGTGGCTAAGCAATACCGGGATTTCACCCAACTCACGACCCACCCTCCCATTGGGAGCAGCTCTCTAACTCCAGGGAACAGGGCAGAGAAACACTGGGATTCCATCCAATTCCCAGTCCAGAAACTGGGTCCAGGCCCCTCCAGAATCAGGAAGCTGTGTGCATTCTCCCTCATCTAGACAGGGAGCCCAAAGAGCAAGGCAGAGGTCGGCAGGCACCCACAGGGAATTGTGGGCTTTGAGTCACTTTAGCCCTTGACTGTGGACTGATGTGGTCCCAGGCTGCTGTGGCCAAGCCCCTGGGACAAGAACAGACCCCCTGGAAGATGATGTCACCCTGGACAACTGATTTGGGATCTCTTCATTTTTATGGTGTTCAGTCAGAACTACAAAGAGATAGGACTATATGAAGGTGACAGGCACCAAAAGAGACGGAAACAGGTCCATAATGGTACTGGTTGGTTACTGATATTTGAGAGTAAAAGTGAAAATAATGAAATGTGTGCAACAATAGGCAAGACTGACCACTGGGGTGGACTCCATTGGGGTGGACTCCACTGGGGGGGGGGCACCGGAAGCCATATTGAGAAAGCAGCCATTGTGAAGAAGTGTAGCTTCATTAACAGTCAGGCAAACACATACTAATAGTACAACAAGCTACTGAACCACAAGGGCTAAGACGAAAAACCAAAAAGAACCTTGTTAAAGAGGACAGGCTCAGCCAAGCGTGGCTGTTAGGATGCTACATTGTCTAAGTCACTTTATAGATCTAGTTACCATTACTTAATAAAGCTGAACATATGCCTAACTTATGACACAGTCATTCCACAGCCAGGCTGTACATCTAAAGCTTATGCACATGAAGACCAACAGACGTGCACAAAAACCCTCCCACCAGCAAAATTTGAGCATTAGAAACTATCATAGAGAACACAGCCAGTCATAGGTTTTATACGCCTGTCTAATAAATTAATTCATCAATGGAAGAAAGCTGAGCAATGACTCCAAAGACTCTTAAGCCTAATCTAAAGGAAGGATGTTGATTAGAAAACCCACTGCACTTGGCCCAACAGACTAGCCTTTTTAGGGAATGGGGAAGTTTTAGGAACCACACCCAGTGCCTCACAAGGGCCAGGCAAGCCCTGAACAAGTCAGGGCTGAGCCACACTTCCAGACCACACAGAAAATACTTGTTTTGAAAACTGCCTCTATTAGACAATAAGGTGAATTTCAACAAGGATCCAAGAATCTTATCTTACTATGATGATATAAAAAATTAAGACAGAAAGATAATCATTTTGTGTCTTTCTTCTTGGACATGGACATGGTGGGCCATCCAAATCATGGGCCAGAAAGGAGACTACAAACTATATTAATAAGCACTGAGGAGTCATTCCTCAGCTTTCTTCTGTTGATCAATTAATTTATTAGACAGAGGTGCTCCTCAAGTTTGCTTTTAGTGCTCAAGTTTTGCTGGTGCAAGCTCTTACGTGCCCATCTCTTGGTGTTCATGTGCATAAGCTTTAGATGTACAACCTGGCTGTGGACTCTTCGGTGGGCAGCACTGGGTAGGGAATAAATGAGGTTCAGCTGCTTAAAACACTCCATACTTTAAGTGCATATTGGGGAAGAAAATAAATAATCCCAAGTCAGTAATTTAAATATGACTCAAAAGAGAAAAATAAACAAACAAACAACCAAAAAACAACCCAAAACCAACCAACCAAACAAAAACCAGTAGCATATGAGAAACTAGGAACCAGGCTGCTGGGCACGTGGGGCACTTGCACGTGACAACCTGAGTTCAATCCCCTGAACCCTTACTTCATAAGGAGGGAACCGACTCCCTCCAGTTGTCCTATGACCTCCACATGTGTGCCACTATGGCACACACTCACACATGCACAAATAATAAATGTAAAGATACATTTAGAGATGATGGGAACATGTTAACCCAGCTGAAAATGACGCAGCAGTTTTTCAGAGAGAAAGCACAAACAATACCAAGAAAAGAAGCAAACAGCAAAAAGGCAGACACACTCAGTTAATTTTCTGCCAATGATGATGTTGCTCAGGGTAGAGCCAGTGTTTGTTGAATGTAAGGCCTTCAGTTCAGTCCTCAGCTCCCACCAGGGGGGAAAAATCATACTATGTGAAATTCTATGTAATGTGACTGAAAACTCAGGGGAGATGGACAAGCGTAAAGAAAAATGTGGCATCAAAATTGAGTCTGCACATGGTGTGGCTTTTTGCTTGTTCAGTTTCGGAAGGTCCGTATAATCTGAATAAAGTTCACAGAAACTATTGCAAACCTCAACATAGGAAGAAAGTGACAAACACCTGGGGTAACTCTGTGGCTGTGCGAATTGGAAAAGCATCATGACAGTTGGGAGCAAAGCAACCCTTGCAAAGGTGACTCATTGTGGGTTAGTTGCTAGTCGGTGCTGTGCAGTTCCTGGTCTAAAGTCATACAAGTAACTGTGTAATGTGTCTCCCTATGTAAAAACTGTGTCAGCTTACTATAAATAAGAACCACGAAGAGAAAAAAATGAGTCAACAAAGAAAATATTGAATCAGTAACCTTTATCTATCCACCCCCCCCCCAAATAAACCCAAACATCGGCGTCATATGACTGTCCAGAACCATCTCCAGCAGTACAAGCCTTCAAGATGCAGTTATCCTGCACAAACACTACATAGAAAAGAAAATAAAGAAAGTATTCCTAGCTGACAGAACAAAGCTGGGAAAACACAGAAACAAAATCATACAAATACATGTGAATGTCTTCCTAAGATGCAAGCAAAATTTTACATAAGATAGTTTTGTAGTCTTAACAATACTGTCGAGTTCAATTTATCCAAGTAGTGTAAAACAACATTGAGTAGCATAAAACAGTATTGTGCCAGAAAATCTATTAGTGTGATTACATAATTCACCACACTGACAGATTGAAGAGGGAAAAAAAAAAGTGCCTTGTGGCTTCAGCAGGATGCAGAATGCACCTATGACATCCCACATTCATTCACAACACATACTCACAGAGCTGGGACCGGAGGCAGCTTCTCCACTTGATCAAGGTGATGTACAAAGCACAGAGCACATGGTGCATTTATTGATGGCGAATTAGAAACAGCCCTCTAACATTTGGACCAGGGTAAGTATCGCCTCTGTCAATGCAATACTGAAGCTCACAGTGTGGAAAAGAGAGAGAAAGGTTGGGAAGAAGGATGAGAAAAGACACAAGAGTTGCAAAGGTGGTTTGGCATCCCCGTAATAAAAGGAAAAAACCAGGGCTGCGACAGCAGCCAAGGGTCTACACCCAGCAGAGCTAGACAACGAATATGCAAACCACTTAAACAGCAAAAATTCATATAGCAAGTCTAGTTACATGAAATAAACACTTTATTGAAAGTCATTTCACAGGCAGAGAAAGGTGCATCCCTGTGTAACAAGAGTTCAAACCATAAACATAGGAATTCTTCCCATCCTGACATTATTTGTTCATTGTAACCCTACCTGAACTTCCAGTGGGTTTGTATAGGGTCAAGAACCTGACAGTGGCCTTAAGATTCTGGAGGAAGTTAAAAGGGCCACGGCAACTGAGGAGAGCCAAGGCACACTGGGATGCAACTGCCTGCCAGCCTTCAGGGTTTGTCAAGGGGTAGTAAGCATGAATCAACAGCATGGTCTCTACACAAGAACAAACAGATCCATACCCACACAGAGATTGACGCTTGACAGGTAAGGTATACATGTCAGCATGAAACACTCTGTGAAATGTCGAGATAACTGGTTATCCAAAGGGAAAATAACAAAGCAGAGGCTGTGGCACGCTAGCGATCCCAATACCAGGGAGGTAGAGGCAGGAGGATCAGTGGTTCAAGGTCCTCTTGGGCTACCTAGTGAGTTCAAGGCCAGCCTCGGCACATGAGATCTTGTTCTACCTGTGCCTTCCCCCAAAGGAGTAAGACACAGAAAAGTAAAAGATGAACTACCAAGATGGAGAAAAATATTTGTAATTCCTATTACCATCAACAGACTCATAAGAATGCAAGGAACTCCTAGGAGCCAAGAGTCAATCTCTAAATGATTTCAGCTTTTTGCTTTATAACCTTTATTGAATTTGTTCTTTGACATGTCCATGCATGTAACCCTCCTACCCATCTATTCTTCCCATTCCTATTACTCACTTCTCCCTACAAGATCATTTCCCAGGCCTCCATGGTTTTGGTTTGATTTGGTTGGGTTGGGAAACCTGCTGACTCTCAGAGGCCATTTGTGTGACCGCTGGTGGGGAACTATCCATTAGGGACTGGGGAGCTCCTCAGGGAGTGCCCAACTGATCACAATGACTGCTTCTCCCCCTGAGTCCATCAGCAGCCAATCATTCAGGGGTGTGGGGGGGAGGCTTATGACAATCCAGGACAGGTCCATTCCTGTGCAGGCCTCTGATGGGGAGCCGCAGAGCCTAAGCTGCTGTGAGGTCACTTTTCTGCCTCTGCTCACAATACTGCATTCCACAGCCCTCCCCCTCATGTTCTACCTCTAACACTCTTTCTGAACCCTTCTTCTGTGGTGATCCCTGACTCAGCTGTCATTTACGCTCAGTACTCTGTGCAGCTGGGCATCTCTTTATTCAGCACCTTTCATTGCAAAGAGAAACTTCTCTGACTGGGGGCTGTTAGCAGCTCTTGGCTGTGGGTTTGCACGTAAATATTTAAAAGGAAGCTTGGCAACCGTGACAATTTAGCAGATATCAAGTCTAACCCTGGGGCCTACGACCTCCTCAGCAGCAGGTTTTTGACCAGATGGCATGGCGGGTGAAGTCTTGGGCTCTTTCACAGTAGTTTTCATTTTAATGTAATGTAATTTAATTTAATTTTGTTTTTGTTTTTTGAGGCAGGGTTTTTCTGTGTACTCATGGCTGTCCTGGAACTCACTCTGTCAGAAGAAACCGAACTGAAGCCATTTTGAGTAAAGCTTCCATTTTGAATAGGGGTCAAATACAATCTAAGTTCCCAAGATCTCCCTGGGTAACTGACACCGTGGCTGGTGAGTAGAGACAAGAATGCTGGGGAAGTGACTACGCCACAGCTGAATAACACAGCCAATGGGCACAGGATGAGCGTACAACAGAGATGTGTTCCTAGGAAAGTCCCCGATCCCTAAATCCTGACTGGTAGGAAAATGTAGATGTAACGTTGGCACAGATATTTGTGGTTTTCAAGCTTCAAAGTTCTGTAACATTCTGGCTTGGGGTCACAGTTCCGCTTCTGAGTCTGTTCTGTGGCCATGCTTCACTAGTAACAGCTTGATTACAGTACATTTTTGTCATGTGCATTGACCTCGTGTTTGAGCTGTATTGGATCTAAGCAGGCAGGCCACACCCCCTCAACAAGACCAAGATGACCTCAAATTCAGAGATCTACCTGCCTCTACCTCCTGAATGCTGGGATATAAAGGTGTGTGACATCACTGCCTGGATCCTCCCTCCCCTAATATATATTTTTTTAAATTGATTCTTTTTAATTTTGATGTGCATTTGTGTGAGGGTGTCAGATCCCCTGGAACTGAAGTTAGAGACAGTTTATTTGTTGTTGTTTGTTTGTTTGGGGGGGGGGTGTTTCTCTGTGTAGCCCTGGCTGTCCTTGAACTCAGAGATCTACCTACCTTTGCCTCCTGAGCACTGGATTAAAGGCATGCATCATCACCACCTGGCTCTTAAATTACTGTTTTAAGAGATCTATAAAGCAAAAAAGCCTCTAACCTGTAGGCCTCACTTGCCCAAGGACAGATAACTTCCATAAGTGCTGGGGGCTGTTCATGTTAAGATCACAATTCACATGTTTTCACTTCTGTAGAAAAGCTTGGTTGTCCCAACTGCACAGGCTGTGCTTGATCACACGTAGGCAGGAAGTCCGTCAGGATGTATGCTTGCCTCTGACTGGAGGAAGGCAGGAAGTGCGGGGCCTTTTGGGTTTTGCCTTTATAAACACCAGACTTACATAATTTGCAGGCATTCTCTGGGAATCACAGGTATGGACCTAGCCAGTGTCCATCATCCTGGCCAGGATTTAATAATGCTTGCTTCAAATTTGGCTGAAAAATTGTTTTACTGGTCTTATTCTTACCCATTGGCATCAACAGATTCCTGAGGCTTGCTGACTAACAGTCCTGGCCAAGCAATGAAAGAAAGAAAGATGACAAATCACATTAGACTACTTTTTAAAAGATAGAGTTATTTAGTCAAAGAGAGAAAAACATAAATCCTGGAAAGACTGAAGATTCTGGAAAAGAAAAAACAACAGCACAGGCCCTGAAGGTATGGCAGGATGCTGGGTGAAAGGGGACATACTAGTCAGGAGAAAAGACCTGAGAGACACTTCAAGGCAAGAGGGTCAGGACTCTGCTTGGGCTATGGGTAAATCACTTAGTTATAAGGCATGTTAAAACTCACCTTAAATCAGCTAACATCCACATTTTGCAGTCTTCAAAGGCTTGCTAGAAAGAGCAAAACCCCTCTCCATGGCTGTGCTTCTGCTGCAGCAACCAAGACTAGTGCTAGTGACTTCCTCGAGATTGATGCTCTGATCAAATTTAAAGTTAGTTAACCATGACATAAGGGTTTTGCAGGGCCTTGCTTTCCTAAAATTGTATTAGTTTATTCTAAAATGTTTTATTTAGGATACGACTGTCTATTCACAGGCCGGGTGGGCAAATGCTGTCACCTGTAACAGTGCTTCTGCCTTGCAAGGTCAAGGGCGCAACTGTTAGCTTCAGATACAGTACTAACAGCAAAACAAGCCAAGATGAAAGAGCCCAACCCAGGCCTTCCTACACATCTTACTATCAAAGGCCTATGGTGATTCAGTGCCTCATTGAATTTAGATTGAGGTTGCTTGTCCGGGTCAGAGAGGTAAGGCTGGGCTCTCCCTGGTCCTCCAACCCAGACACCGACTCTGCCTCTGCTCCCTCCTTCGGTGGCACCAAATCAAAACACCGAATAGTAATATCCTTGTGTCACCAACTCAGCAAATGGGGAAACATGAATGATTTCGAGCCATAATTACCGCTTGAAAAGGATCTAAAATGCATAAGGAATAATAATAACAGTAAAAAGACATCTACCTTCTAAGCGTGTGCGTAACTGAAGTCCATTCCTGAAATATTTGTAACTCCTAAAGTGGATTTCAACTTCAAATGCAAGCACGGACTCCAGGAAAAAGCTAATTATGAACTCGGTTATTAACAGGGTGTGAAAAGATGATGGGATGGGAGGAACGAATGTCTGCAAAGAGTTTTATTTGACTGGATTTCAAAATACCCAGCACATTTCATTGCTGACATAGCTGTGAACTTCCTGTACATTAAGATAAATTAGGGCATTAAGGGCATTAGTCCCTGAGGTACTATCAAAGTGATGCCTTTGGAGGAGAGCAGGCCTGACTCCATCTCTTGTAGGGACCCAGAATAGGACACTCAGAAATGAAGGCACAAAACAACCCCGTCGCGGCCATCACCCCACATTCCACGAATGTTTCTGCTCCTCACTCAAATGACTCTTCTCTGTTTTCATACCCACCAACAGCACTTAGAGATGTCTTAGGTTGTTTTAGTGCTTAACTCTCTAACTGCCTCCACAGATCACCTTGTTTTCCTCCCAGAGGTTCTTCATCCTGAGGTTTCTTCTGGCATTCTAACCAAACTTAAATTCTTCACGTTTAACTTTTACACATTGTACTCAAACTAGAGACTCCTCTTCTAGTTTCTCTGTGTCTCCTCTACTTCAGGGACCAGTCATGATTTCCTAAATCCCTGTAATTATCAGACACCTAAAAAAAAAAAAAAAAAAAAAAAAAAACAGAGCAGGGTGGTGGTGGTGCGCTTCTTTAATCCCAGCACTCAGGAGGCAGAGGCAGAGAGATCTCAGCGAGTTCAAAGCCAGCCAGAGCGAGTTCCAGGACAGCTAATGCTACACAGAGAAAACCTGTCTTGACCCCCCTTCCCAAAGCAAGCAAAGAAACAATATCAAATAAAAAGAAACTCACATACACACACACACACACACACACAGACACACGAGCACACGCTCCAAACCAAGCCAAAGAAGCCCTCTGCATTCCCCTTGGCTTGCTAGTGAGTCTCTGTTGCAGCACTGAAGACAGTGTGGTAAACGCCTATTGAACCATCCACAGCCACTCCAAAGAACTGCAAAAATCCTGACTGCACCATCTGTTTGGTAACCTTGACCTATGCCTTCCCACTGGAGCCACAATGCACCCCGTCATCTAGACTCTCAGCTCACTGTTCCCCTTGTCTTTTAATGCACACCTCTTCAAAACCTGCCAAGGCAGCATGCCACTGCTAACCCAGGTGGAGGGCTTGACAGGATCACCTCCCCCCCCCCCAGATCGAAATAATAATCATTCATCAACTTATCCAGACAAAAGCAGAAAGTTCTGACAGTTCCCTGGTAGTAGACAACAGGGTCAATGACAGTCTATTACTGTTCCCCCCTCATTTACCACAATGCTTGGCATATTATCCACCGTTTTAGACAAGACCAGGGTCGATTCAATCCCCGCTCGCCCACTGCTGCTGGCAATTCACACCAGCAAAGGGACACTACTGCTTACCTCTACATTAAAGTCCACCTGTTACACATTCAAGTAGACCTTTGAGGGGTGAGACACAAGAGCAACAAAGTGTCTTAACCATTGAAGACCAAACTGTTTCAGCAGGCAGCTGAACCTCACAAGCTGGAGAGCGCTGCCCCCCTGTGGCCAGCTGGAAGTCCACTGCGACTGGCCAGCCTGCCCTTGGGGCCCACATCTATGATGCAGTGCTGGGGATTGAACCTAGGACCTCAGACTTACTAGGCAAGTGCTCTGCCACTGAGCTACATCCTCAGTGCAGAAGAAAATGTCTAATTTAAACTCACAGTTCGAGAGGGTTAGTGTAGCCGGACTTTGCTACTTCTTTCTTCCACCCTTCTCCACCCCTTTCTTCTTCTCTTATGACAACCCCTAACACTAGATATGAGAGAGAGGAAAGGAAAGAGATCCTGAATAAAGTCAGGATTCAGAAAGGCGGCAACATTATCACTAAACCACTTCCTGCTGTTTAGGGGTGTTAGGCTCTTTGGGACAAGTTTGATCTTCACCATCAGGGTATCTAACTTCTTGTTGTTTCTTCTTTGCCAACAGGTACTTAACAAACCACAGCCAACAACCCAGCATGCCTCTGGGGCCTCAGCATTTATAGACACACTGAAAAGTCCCCAGAATTCCAAACATTACACAATCACAGAAACTACCTGCAGCTGGCAAAAATCACGCCTCTGAGAGAGCACGAGGTAAATCACAGTCAGTTTTGGAGCAGCCCCACATCCCCACACATGGGATTAAAACAAAACAGATTCTTAGAATATTTCTGTGTTTTTAAAAGAGACCAAAATTCCCACTACAGGTTGGAGCCACGACTCTCATGGCAGGGAGCATGCCATGAAGCAGGCAGTCAGGCAGGCATGCAGCACTGGCTGAGAACATGCATCCTTATCCACACATAGGGGGCAGACAGCACAATGGGCCTTGAGAAGCCTCTGAATCCACTCCCAGTGACACACCTCCCCCAGTGCTGCCATTCCTCCTAATCCTTCCCAAACAGTTTCACTGTTTGCATTCAAACATGGCACCTACGAGGGCCACTGTCATTAAAGCAACCATAGAGATGTTGGGGAAAAAAAAAGAGGCTGGAAATACAGCTCAGTGTGACAGCATTTGCTTAGCCTATGCAAGGCCCTGGGTTCAGCCCCCAGCACTTCAAACAAATAACCATGTTTACAGACCGAAAACAACATATCCTAAAACTTCTATGTTTCACAATCATGCTAGGAGTCACATGGAGTTCGATTGTTCTGGCTGCATTAGTGGGATGAAGAATCTGTTTCAAAGAAAAATACAATGTATACTTTCAATGTACAAATACATATGTATACTTTCTATATGTTCTCAAAGTTCTCTCTGTCTGTGTGTGTGTGTAAACAGCATCATTACATTATTTGTTATGCTTCTTAGGGATGATTAAATCTGTTCAATAATAAATGTGGAAATAGAATAAGCTTACCTGTGAATAGCCAAACAGTTCCATATTACATAGCAAAGAATTTCCATTAGTTAACTCATTCAGTAACACAAAGAATCTCTTCTCATGTCTATATTTTTAAACTCTGGCCTAGCTGCCACCGCAGCCAAGCCCACCAGTCACCTCCAGATGTCCCTCTACTCTCCACTCAAGAGGCTTAATGCTAAGCACAGCAACAGGAGGCTGTGTGCCAACAGAGTAGCCCACTTGGGGGGCACCAGGTACAAATGTCAGAAATGTAAAACTGTCAGAAGTAAATGGCCTCAATTTGCGGATTCTGAAGCACTGTACGCGCTCTCTGCTCTGTGGCTATGAGAGAAAATTATAACATCTGTATGAGAAAAAATAAACAAGCAAGCAAACAAAACTGCTCCTCTGCCTCCCAAGATGGCCTTCTCTGATGCTTGCTGCTCCTAAATTGCCTCCGCCCTGCTCCATTCCGAGGTCAAGGTCTTGGTGGATTAATTGCTCCCTTCCAGAGACTCGACTCCTTAGCTTCTTCCTGCTCTCCTCACACACACCTCAGCTAGCCTCTCTACCGCTGGCCCTGTCTGTGGCTCTTACATTAGCCTTCTGTGTTCACAAACCGATCTCAGCAGCCAGCAGGACAGAAAAGGCACAGCCACTGTGGCTGGAGGGGAAGACGGGGTTCAGAGGGCCCCCTGCATCCCCCACATCATCCACCCGGTCTGGGGCACGTTTCTGGAGCGCCACAGCTCAGAACGTCCAACAAGGTCCTTCCACCAGCCCCGAAGCTCAGGCTTCCTTCCCTTATCCGTTCCCAAAGCCCAAGAAGCACCTCTGTTTTTTTGTTTGTTTATTTGTTTGTTTGTTTTGGTCCCAACAAAGTCACATGTGACCTTGCAATGCTGTTCAAAGGTTGCCTTCTTTGTGGTGTTGTCTATACTGAGCAGCTCTGAGTGTTCGGTTCTCTCCTGATGACAGTCTAGCTCTGCCAGACCGCAGTTGGCTGTAAGGCAGACAAGTGGGTGATGATGAAGGTAGGCGTGAGATTTGGGACGGGAGCCCCAGCTCAACTAAGATAGGCAGGGCTTGCATGTATTCTGGCTATGAGGCTGGTGTCATAATTTACACGGAGGGGCTGGAACAGGCAAGCTGGCTGGTGAAATAGAGGAGGAAAGCTGGTCTCCAGCACAGGGGAGAAAATGAAGCTAAGCCCTAGACGAGGACAGGGTCCATCAAAATCCTCTGTGTTTATCAGATCACTGTGGCAGAACAGCTGAGATAAGCGACTTAATAATGGACTAATTGTGGTTCATGGCTTCAGTCTGCAGTTGCTTTGGGCCTGTGGCAGCCCAACACACCACAGCGGAGTGCCTGGGGAAGCCCATTTATAGCATGGTGGCTAAAAAGTAAACAGCCACACGAAAGGGGCCAGGAACAAAATATCCCTTCAAGGTCACTCCCTAAAGGCTTAACCTTTCTCTCTAAGCCCCAGCTCCAAAAGGTTCCTAAGAGTGCCCCAAGCTGGGGACAAAGCCTTTCGGGGGACATTCACCAACCAAAGGAAGCAGGTACTGCTTCCTTGAGAGACTCGCCAAGTACAAGATAAAGGGGGATAATGACGCCCTAGCTGCCTCCTCTTTGAGATCTTATTTCTTCTACTCGTTTCAGTAAGAACTAATTTCTAAGCTGGCCCTGTTCAGATCTGAGGAATAAAATACAGCCCCAAATCAGAACCAGCAAACTCCCCCCTACCAGCTGTTACTGAAAAGGAATTCTAAACAGGTATGAGATGCTGGCACTGGTCCAGGACAGAGACAACATTCTGAGCCACAGAACTAAGCCAGAAAGTCCTCTACTTGGAAGAATGAAGTTCTCAAAAGCCTCTGCATTTAGAAATGCTTCTTAAAAAAAAAAAAAAAAAGATTTGGAGAGGCTGGCTGGCTGGCCGTAAGAATGCCTTGGAAATACCTCGGGTGAATTCAGCTGCTTAATAAAGAAAGTGACCATGAAGGGCAAAAATCTGCCTCTAATTGGTTTTCAACTCACAAATTGCAATCAGACTGGCCTCAGGAATTCCTAGTTACATAAATAGCCAGATTTCTGGTTCTGAAGAAACTCAACTCCCTCAGACTCCTCTCTTGCTGGAAATTAATGAGAGCGATAATCCTGGTAGATCCCTTACCCCCCAGGAATGCAGCTCCTGCCCCCAGGGTTGACAGCCACACTCCCGGCAGGATTTCCAGCTTCCAACAGAGGGCCAGCATTTCAGCTTCCATGCTTGCGTAATGAACTGAGAGTAGGGAGGGCCAACCAGCAAGGACCAGGGGCCCCCAGGGACCACTTGAGTGAGCATCTGTGAGGCTCTCAAGTTATTTTCTTAACTGAATACTCCGTGTTTTGGTTAGTCATCACTTTTTAGTATCTGTGTGGACAAAATAATGAAACAAGAATGATCAAGACATTCTGGCCTCGGCTTTGAAGGAGCTCACTTTACAGATAAGTAAAAAAAAAAAACAACAAAAAAAAATCGCTGCCAGCTGTGATAAGACAGAGGTGAAACCAGGTTCTTAGGCTCACTGTGGGAGACAAAAGCTAGGGGTTTCATGAGCCAGCAGACCTCTCTCAACAAGAAGGATTGCTGATGACTGAATTACTGCCCAAGCAGGATTTCACTTAGCCTTCCTTGAATTATTTCACTATTAGAGACAGCACTTGAGTATTTTACAAGTTGAAAGTGTTGGCCTCTCTTAACACACAGTAAGACAAGATGGTCCACTGGGTAAAGGTGCTTGCTGCCAAGGCTGACGATCTGAGTTCTATCCCAGCAACCCACAAGGTGGAAGCAGAGAACTGGCTCTCCCAAGCTGTCCTCCGACTTCCACAATTACTCCATGGCATGCATGCTGTGGCAAGCACATGCTCTTGCTCTCTCTCTTTCTCTTTTAAAAATCAAACTTCAACCACAAAGCAACACTAAACTCTTTCCTCCTGCACGGCATTTAAAAAAGTATCTGGGCCTGGTATGGTGGTGCCTATCTTTAATCCCAGCACTAGGGGGCAGAGTTACAGTCTAAGTCAGGAGTTGCTCTGTGTGAGGCCAGCTGGTCACATAGTTTCAGGACTGCCAGGGCTACAAAGTGAGACTGTTTCAAAAAAAACAAATAAAAGATATATTTATACACAAAAATTAGAAATCATTAGGAAACAGAACAGGCCATTGTACTTTGTTTGTTTGTTTTTGAGTCAGGGTTTCTCTGTGTAGCCCTGGATGTCCTGGACTTGCTTTGTAGACCAGACTGGCCTCGAACTCACACGATCTGCCTGCCTCTTCCTCCCTAAGTGTTGGGATCAAAGGTGTGCACCACCACACCTGGCTTGTGCCTCTTTTTTAAAAAATATTTTTATTTTATTTTTATTAATTATAGTTTATTCACTTTGTATCCCAGCTGTAGCCCCCTCCCCCATCCCCTCCCAAGCCCACCCTCCCTGCCTCTTCTTCTCCTATGCCCCTCCCCCTGTCCAATGATAGGGAAGGTCCTCCTCCCCTTCCATCTGACCCTATTCTATCAGGTCTCATCAGGACAGGCTCTTTGTCTTCCTGTGTGGACTGGTAAGGCTGCTCACTCCTCAGGTGGAAGTGATCAAAAAGTCAGCCCATGAGTTCATGTCAGAGACCATCCCCATTCCTATGGGGAACCTCTTGGACACTGAGCTGCCATGGGCTACTTCTATGCAGGGGTTCTAAGCTATCTCCATGCATAGTTCTTGTGTGGAGTATCAGTCTCAGAAAAGACCCCCTGTGCCCATATTTTTTGGTTCTGTTGCTCTCCTTGTGGAGCTCCTGTCCCCTCCAGGTCTTTCTATCTCCCCCTTCTTTCATAAGATTCCCTGCACTCTGCAAAAAGTTTGGCTATGAATCTCAGCATATGTCTTGATACCCTGCTGGATAGAGTCTTTCAGAGGCCCTCTGTGGTAGGCTCCTGTCCTGTTCCCTGTTTTCTCCCTGTTCTGATGTCCATCTTGTTTGCCTTTCTGAATGACGATTGAGCATCTTATCAGGGTCCTCCTTCATGATTAGCTTCCTTAGGTGTAAAGATTTTAGTATGATTATCCTGTATTATATGTCTAATATCCACTTAAAATTACCTCTTAATACCATATTTTTACTGAGTGAATACTCTAACCAGCTTCTGGGAAAGCACTTAGTATTTTTCCCACCCAATTATTAATAGATAAAAATTTAAGAACCAGCCCCGGCGGTGGTAGAGGCACAGACAGGTGGATCTCTGAGAGTTCGAAGCCAGCATGGTCTATAGAGAGAGCACCAGGACAGCCACAGTTACACAGAGAAACCCTGCCTCGAAGAACCAAATAAATAAATAAATAAATAAATAAATAAATAAATAAATAAATAAATAAACGAACCAAAATCATACCAACACAGATAACATCTCAGGAAAAAGAATTAGTTTCCTAAAACCAACATAGTTCATCTACTTTTCTGTAAAACGCATAAAACCGTGCTTGATCTTTTCCCTCAAAATAATTTTCTGAAAATTATTTTCATTCAGAAAATCAATTATTTTTTAGACAAGCGAATGATATTGCAGCAACAGTGATGTTTGTAGGTTATAGTTTCAGTCCTGTGAATTCTCTTCCTCGGCAACATTTTGTTTCACAAAGCCCGCTGTCTGGGGATCAATATCTGAAGATTGCAAACATATCATGAAGATTTTATTCTTTTGTTGGTCTGAATTTAAAAGCCAGATTTATACATATGTGTCAGCAAATGTCCCTCTGTTTCTCCAGCTATTGAAGCGGATGCCACATGTTTTTCTCAGGCTTGTTTGGTGTATTATTTCTTCTAGTAACGCCATAAAACAAGGCAGGGCTGCTCTGTTTTCACGTGACCTCAGTGCTTACACTGACATGTCATCCATACAGGGATCTCTGAAGAGCACTTCCTCTCCACTAAACCATTCCTGCCGGTGTTCCAGATGCAGGATCAAGGGTTTGGGGTACAGGCAGTTGTAGAGTAAGCGTAGGCCCTGGGCTCAACTCTCCCCAGCACACACAGAGTCATGGGCAAAGTCAAAATGCCCCCCAAGCCCATATGCTCTAGGTTCTCCTGACGCTTGAATGTCCATTGAGGGGCCACAAACTGTTAACAGTGTGTGTGCCAAGGAGGAACTCCCATTGGCCGTGTGAATTTGGACAAGGTAAGAAATTTATCCTAGACTCCTCAGTTGATAGTCTCTTGATGAACTTCTGAAACAATGATTATCCAAAGCTGTTTGTTAAACTCAACATATGCATCACCAGGGGGAAACTCGAAGGAAAGGGCTCTATAGGCTTCAGTTCTTCAAACTCTTCTATTTGGAAGACACAAGCTTATTCCACCCTCTCTGCACAAACGCTTCTCTTGTCAAAGATTCTTCCCAATCCCTGAAGGTCATACAAACTCTCTGTGACTCTACACAGGGCATGCAGGTCATGCGAACTGCATGTGACTCACACAGGACACTGGTCCTGGTGGGCAGAGCAGGTCAGACTGGGAGACTGGTTACAGTGAACAGACAGCAGACTGGGTGACATGAAAATATCCACGGGGAGGGAGGTCAGATTCCTCACTCCTGGAAACCAGGAAGGGAAGAGGGCTAGGAGGGGACCCTGAGGCGAAGAACTGATCTGAGGATCAGTGAGCATGTAAGGCCATCATGCGCATATACACACACTCTCACACATAAGCACACAATGCTCTCTCTCTCATTCTCTGAAACACGCACACAGGCAAATGCACATACCCTCACACACATACACACTCACACACAGGCACACATATACACAGACACACACACAGGAATACATGTACACACACATTGACACTCATGTATGTATGCACCCTCGCACAGAGGCACACATAGACGTGCTCTCATACACATGCACGCACACTCTTTCTCTCACATACACACGTGAATACACCCTCACATACAGATGTACACGCTCACACACAGGCACGTGCCTGTACACAGAAGCACACGCAGCAACACATTCACACACACTCTGCATACACTTTGAGCTGTAGATCATTCTGCTTGTATAGCTACCTGCATCTTTGTTTATATGTTTCCTGTCTGCTAAGACAGCAAAGCACATCGAAGCAGTGAGCACAGCAAACCTCCACATCCGGCTGCAAGTGTTATCCTCTGTAGCAGAGATCCGGAGCCTCTGTGAGGCAGCGGCTTATTCATGACTGGATACAAAAAAACCCAGACTGAGCCTGGGGCATCTGATGCAGAATGCATGTTCAGAGAGAGAGAGCAGACATGGTAGAAGACCAAAAGAACCAGTCTGAAGGAGCTCTCACAGGCTAAGTCCAGGAAAAATCAAGTGTCAAACGTTAATGATAGCAGTAGTTTGTAATCCATTGAACAAAACAGGACTCTCTGCGAAGCTATAAAGAAATTAATTGATGCTATCCCACTAACATGGGCAGGTTTTTTGAGCGTTTTATGCATCTATTTTAAAATAAATAAATAGAGAGATGAACGAGAGCTGAGGAGACAGTTCAGAGGGTAAGATGCTTGTTGCACAAAGATGAAAACTTGAATTTGAATCTCTACCAGCCATGTAAATAGCCAGGCATGACAGTGTCCCTGTAATCCTGGAGCTGGGGAAGCAGAGCCAGGAGGAGCCCAGGGGCTTGCTGGGCAGCCAGCCAGGCTAACCAGTGAGCTCCAGGTTCAGAGAGAGATGCTGTCTCAAAAAATAAGGTGTACACAATTGTACATATACACACCCACACACCACAAATTAATTAATATATATATACATACATTCATAAATGAAGGCAAGATAAACAGATGAGGGAATCTCTTCTTTTCATACACAATGGTGGTAGAAGGAAAGAAATGGAGGTAAAGACGCAATTTGGGAACCATGTCAGAGGGTGCTGACAGAGCCTCAGCATCGTGGAGGCTGAGACGGGAGGAGGGCGGAAGTCTGATGAAAAGCACTGGCATTGTCTCAGAGCAGCAGCTCTCAACCCGTGAGCGGCAGCCCCGGTTGAGTCACACATCAGAGACCCTGCATATTTACATCACGATTCATTACAGCAGTGAAATCACAGCTATGAAATACAAAGATAATTTCATGATGGGGTGGGTCACCACAACATGGGAACTGTATTAAAGGGTCACAGCATTAGGAAGGTTGGTTGAGAACTGTTGTCTTAAAAACTTTCCTTAGGAAAATCTCCTCAGTTCGTAGAGGAAGCATGGTGATACTGCCAGGAACACTGAACGGACACACTGAGGGCTCTTTCAGATCGTCAACACATGAAGGACAGTGGCAAGACATCACTGGGGATGGCAAGATGGCTCAGCAGGAAACGGTGTTTGCCACCAAGCCTGATGCCACGAGTTCAGTCCCTGAATCACACAGTACAAGGGGAGAGCCAACTCCCGAAAGTCATCTTCGGGCTTCAACCAGGGCATGTGCACCCTACCACCCCATCACAGATAAATGAATCAGTGCCATTTAAAAACAGCTGACGGTTATTTCCATTCTCAATACCCCACAAGGCCTATTGCCAAGAGGCCATTTAGTAAGTTAACTACATCTCCTCCTTGGATAGACAAACATTTACACTGAGTGAGCCCTTAACACTGCATTAGCAACTACAAAGCAATCCGGTTTTATGACACTGATGATGTCATCGGTCCTAGAGATTTCAGGGGAAAGTGTTCACAGATGTTGCAACACTAGACACTCAAAACAACGACACCCAGAAGTGAGGGAAGACTTGGGACCAATCTGTCCTGGACAGACATGTGCTCACAGAACTAAGGAAAAACAGCACTGCAGCCATTGTGACTCTTTGTATTAGAGCCTTCTGGCCACGCTTCCCTTGAAGTATATTACTTCAAAGTAATACACTGTTTTGGATTTTTAAACTGAACACAATCTAGTCATATTTTTCACAAATTTTAATTGTATACATCAAACTCATGCACTATAAAAGTCTAATAAAACCTGTTCTCTGAAC
The DNA here is from genome assembly GCA_028658305.1 of Pachyuromys duprasi. Classification (NCBI taxonomy): domain Eukaryota; kingdom Metazoa; phylum Chordata; class Mammalia; order Rodentia; family Muridae; genus Pachyuromys; species Pachyuromys duprasi. The sequence goes on from CM053758.1 coordinate 43,966,930, forward strand.
ATATCTGAAAGTATAAGGGCTTTTCAGATTAAAAGTACCAAGAACATCCTAATTTCTACTGGGCAGACAGAGTAGAATCATCTATACTACTTAAGACTTGCCAACACTACTGGCCCACGCCTTTTGAATCCAGACAGGAGAATCATTCTAACTCTGACCTGGATCAGGACAGATGCAGAGGCCTTAAAATGCATCTCTTTCAAGAAGTGACATGATACCGATTAAAGTATACTCCTCTTATGGCTTGGAGTTTATAGTCTGGTCCTTAAGGGTTGTATTCACAGTAGACAAGACCCCACTAGTCACCACTGACATGTCCATTTCCTTCTTCCTGAATCATGGAATCCCACTGTTAGCCCCATGAGCCCTCCGCTACTCAAAACTGGCACTTCTCCACCCTTACTTGGAACAAGAATTGGCAACAGGGTATACATTTTACCAGGTTGATAAGAAATCATCCCCTGTGAGGGTGTCTTCTTTGAAAAGATGAGTGAAGTCTCATTGGAAGAAACTCTTACATCCTTTTACTTTGCTCCTCCTTCCTAAAAAATACAAAACCTGAGAACACTAACCTGATGACCACCTTGAGGTCAAGGAATGAGAGCCAAGGTCTACATGAAGAAGGGGTCTGGAATGTGGGACCCAGGGTCCCCAATAACACAATAGAGGCACACCCCAGAGTCCCTGCTAGATGAGGAAACACTTGCTAGTTTGCCTTTGGCTAGTGCTCCATCAGCCAAAGGCACTGATGCCTGAGCTATGGTTCTGTGCCCAACCAAACGGGCATTTACCAGGCTTACAATTATTGTGGCCATTATCCACAGACAGAAAGAAACAAGCAAACAAACAAAAGGGAGAAAAAGTGTACATGTGCGGTACAGACACAAGTTTTGTTTTGTTTTTTCAAATCCTTCTGACCTACAGTTGGCTGAATTAGAGGAAACTAAATATACAGAGAAGAGGGCTATTTATCACTCTCATTGTCTCATTGGTGCGGGAAGAACCATTTAACGTTAAAATGTTGAAGAAGGTTCAGATATTCTAGGAAAAGACATCTACAGAATAAACTTGCTCAGTTCTGACCTGGCCCGGCCAGATTTTTACCAAGTATCTGTGCACAGGGTAGCAAGAACCAGGGAGGCTGGGTGGAGCCCAGGACCCCTAGTCCACTAGGAGGCTGATCAACTACTCCACAGGTTTTACAGAACGGGCTAGCAGGCCAGTCCTATTTAATCCCCGCAGAGAAAGCTGAAACAATTGCTTCTCCCCAGGAGTGAAATGGCACCAATCAGGTTCTGGGAAGAGGGCCAGCTCTCAGCTGGATCCCAAGGCTTCTGGGCCAGGAACAGGACCTTGAGACTTCCGTGTTCAGCTCTCATTCTAGCTACATTTGATGTGTTTTCCAAGCGGAGTTAAGATGTAATGCTTCCTTAGACAGGCTTGGAAAAGTTAAAAGTCAAATGTGAAAATATGGTAGATTATGAACTGAATTTTTCTAATTTTTTTCTTTTCTTTCATTTTGTTTGATTTGTGTGTGTGTGTGACTTTGTTGGGACAATGAGACAAGGTTTCTAGCTGTCCTGGATCACTCTATATACCAGGCTAGCCTAGAACTCAGAGATCTTCATACCTCTGCTGGCATTAAAAATATGCACCACCACACCCACTTCTGTTTACTCTCAGTAGTAGGCACAGTAATCCATATATATATATATATATATATATTTTGTATTTTTCTAAATCTTAAAAATGGTATCTACTAGGATAAAACGTTTGGCTTTTGTGAATTAGAACATTGATAATGAGGAACCTATAACTTTTTCTTATAATAAGGCTTATCTGTTCTCATCCAATTGACATTCTCAGAGGTCTCTGCTGGACACCTTCCTTTAGGCTTTGGGGCTCAGAGCTAGGCGGCAGTTTCTTCTGAGATTAAGTCTTCCACTTTGCAGAGAAGTTTAATAAGATACAAGATGTGCTGAGAGTGGGATAAAACATTCCATGCCACAGGAACTTCATTAAGTTCTCTGGAAGTAAACAAATTCACAGCTTCAGGAAGTCCCTGAAATTCACCAGGTTCACTAAACTCCTCCCTCCTTAGGCATATGCAAACTACTAAGCCTGTTGAGAGACACTCCTTCAGACAAGACAAGCTGCCTAGGAGAAGCTCAGCCTAAAAGAGACAGTTTCCAACTTGCTTAGCTGCCTGCAAGTTATTCAGGGACTGTTTTATTTTAACTCCATGCCAAAGACTCTATGTACTCAAACGCATTTCGACATTATAGTATTAAGTTCCAAGTCTTACGATAGAAAGTGGAAGTAGCCAAGCTATTAAACTCTTGTTTTTTTTTAATGTATTGATTTCCTACAAATACGACAAATTTACTATAAAACATGTAACAATGTACAAATGTTCAAAGAGTGAAATGAATATGTCACTGCCAATTATGGGTTTGAAAAGAAAGAAAATAAATTCAAATGTTGAAAGACTCAAATTGGTTACAATCACAAGACTTTGTTACTACATTCCCACAAGTGAAAAAGAGATGGCACACCATATGCCAAAGTCTACCATCCTTTAGTGCAAACACACACACTATTACCATTATTCAGGGAACAGCTGTTTCCGGTCTTGTAACAGTGTCACAATGCCTGCTCTTCCAGGAAGCGCTGACCTTTCTAAACTGAAACCATGTAGCAAAGATTTTCCAGAAGAAGGAAATTAACCTGCAGAAGGCAACTTCTCAAGTCGGTGTTACCTTTGTTTGTTCTTGATCATCAGCCAAATTAAAGTCTGGCTGGGAATGAGGCAAGGGACAGATTATGAGCAATTTAAAACATCATCCATAATTACAGGGAGGCTGGTGCCACACACCTCTAGTCCCAGCAGTCAGGAGGCAGAGGCTGTGGGTCTGTGTGAGTTGGAGGCCAGCCTGGTCTACAAAGGGAGTCCGGGACAGCCAGCCCTCTGTTATACAGAACCCTGATTCAAAAAACAAAACAAGCAAACCAAAATACATGGGAAAGCTAACTATATTTAAGCCAAGATTTCCTGGTAATTTAAATATGCACCTCTGTTATGTGGGGAAATAGTCTTAACATGAAAGCCCAAAACTTCTTGAACACTGACATAATGTCCTAAGGCAGTGACTTTCAACCTTCCTAATGCTGCGACTTTTTAATACACTTTGTTATGGTGAATCCAACCATAAAATTATTATCATTGCTACTTCATAACTGCAATTTTGCTACTGTTATAAATTATAATGTAAATAATTTTGGAGATAGAAGTTTGCTAAAGGGGTTGCAACTCACAGGATGAAAACTTTTGTCCTAAAGGATAAACCTCAAATTGGACCTCACAGGACAAGTCACAACCAAAATATAAATTCACTACAACATTGAATACAATCACTTTCAAACTCTGTAAAAAATGTTATAAACATAAATAAATAATGTGTTTTGACTTGGGGCCAATTCCCAGGATGTCTCATTACAGATATGTAAATATGCGAAGATCCAAATGCCACACCAATCCAACCCACACCAGATCCCAAGCATATCAGGGACACAATGAACAGCACGAGGGATCCCCCCTCTCTGATACCACCACATTTTAAGAAAGAGCAGCCTCTTTTCCAACCAGACCAACCAGCCTCTTTTCCAACCAAGGAAACACAGGTTCCCAGGTGCCAGAGGCATCTTCTTACAGATCACAGATGGGCAGCCATGGCGCTAAACACCACACAGAGAGCCATTACCATCTCAATTTCTACTCTCAAGCGCCAGCCAGCCACTCAAATCTGTTTCCTCCTGAGAGCAAAGCACTTCCTGTTAAGGCACATTTGCACTTTCCACAGTCAGCCCTTACTTTCCAGTTAATTCTAAATGTTTTCTTACCAGCCATGTCTCACGTTACTGTGTCTTATGTCACAAAAGGTGCTCATAAGCAATTTTAAGTGAAATAAATAAAACAATATTTTACTAAAAATAATTACTATAAACTAATCAAATTTTAAAAGTAAAAAAAAAACATACAGCATTCATGTTTACTGAACACCTGCTTCCATCAGTGATAAAGAGACACAGATGTCATAGGCCCCAAATACTGGGTTTAGTGTCACAGGCTAGCCACCATTTTGATATACTTTACAAGGTGTTTTTATGACTGGGAATTTTTCCAATCACAACTCAAAGGAAGAGATGAGACCTTTATTACTGTCCGAACTAGTCACGAGCCGGCCGATGAGTCCTGTGACACAGAATATTCTAGTATTTCCTTTATAGCATTACAGCATCTCTTTTAGTTGAATGGAGCCTAAAAAGGCCAGCATTTCTCCAAAACCACAAGGGAATCTACCAGATGAAAACTTGTCATGTGTTTGGAAAGGAATATGGCCATCGGTGTTGGTCCTTTGAAACAGAAAGCACTACCACGAGCTAAGTCAAAATTCGGCTGCCTCTATTAGGAAATTTGGTATTTGGAGTTCATCAGACGCTGACCTTGCCCTTTAATTGAACATGAACTCATGAATGTCATGGAAATTTATACCAATATTGTGTCTGTTTTTTTCTCTTTCTATTTGTGTAATGCGTGTATATGTAAATTCTGCATGTGTGGGCACACCTGTCTGTGTGTGTTTGTGCATATGCAGGAGTCATCCTCAATGACTCTTCTACCTCATTCAGTAAGGCAGAGTCTCTAAATTAGGCCTAGAGCTCACTGATTTGGCAGGCCCTGCAGGGCAGCTTGCTCTGTTCTGAGGCTGAAATGACCCAATATTTAAGTGGGTTCTAGGATCTGAATGCTGGTCTCCAGGCCTGTGTGGCCATCAACTGAGGCATCTCCCAGCCTCTCAATTCAGGTTATTTTGTGGTTGTTTGTCTGTTTTGGAGTGTTCATGACTTTCATCTTTGCAGTGCAATTTTCACTGTGAGCCATTTATAACAAAGCTATCAGACAGGTACCGCTAGTTAGGAAAACACTCTCATTGGTATACCATTTAAAGAGCACAACACCACAGACCAAGCTCGTCGCATTCGTGAGAAAATACAGTATTAAAACTTTCCTGTTTCTTGAAAGATGAGAAAAGCATAGCCAGTCCACTTACAGTGAGTTCACAGAAGTCGATACTGTCAAGGCTTTTGCTTCGATGTAGTCTCCCTTTAATTCGTCTTAGAGAAGGTTTTCCTTGGCTGACACCAGAAGTAGCACCATTAGGGTTTTCAGACGATGGAGTTACCCTGCAAGAAAGAGAGGGCTGCTTAAAGAGACAGGTTTACAGTTGAGCAACTTGCAGGTTGCTATGAAAATGCCAGACACATTTTCTTTCCCCAAGATATAGATTCTATCAAATACTATTTCTGAACATTTCTTAGCAGGTGACTAGTTTAGAAATTTTCTTGACAGAGTTCAAATATTTCAGGAAAAGTCAACTCTACAACCACCAACCAAAGAAACAGTTCAGAGCAAACTGACACTTTGTTGGGAACTTGCAGGCATCTGCTTCTGGCTGGGCTGTGATTTATGGAATGCTCAGTCCCGGTGCCTGGCACATCCGGGTCAGGTCAGTGATCACTGTGTATACACACAGACACTGAGTAGCAGGCTTCTATTAAGCATGAACTTAAGACCTGTTTATGCATATCTTACATGTTTAAACATGAGTCAATACTTAATTCAGCATGATCACGGGGGTTAGAAATACAGATTTAAAAAGAAAAAAAAAAGCTAAGCGTCCACAAAGCATACACTGTAATCTATATTGATAAATGAAAATGCAGGACTTCTGGGCACTGTTTCCTGAATCTCTACTGGCAGCAACATGAGCAAACTGGCTAGAAGTGGTCCCTAGCCCTTGCAGGGAAATGGCCCGCTGGTGTCTAATAGAGACAGTAAGCCAGACACAGCAATGGCATTGCCTGAGTATGGGTTATGGAAGCCACTTTCCTTATTTTAGGATGACATCTCCTACTGTAATACAGTCCAAATTTACATATTAACCCTTGTGACATACTTAAGTTTTTAGGCTTCAAGTGCTGCCGAAAGGGTATGTCTTCAATGTATCTCTCTTTAAAAAGGTATACAGGCTGGAGCTATAGAATGAATTTAAATAGTTTTAATTTGGTGGGGGGCAGGGTCTTGCTACATAGCATAGACTGGCCTGGAACTCAAGCTTCTGCCTGAGCGTCTTTCTGTGTGCCCCACTCTCTCTGATTCCAGTAGCAAAATAAACTTGCTTTCTTTATTAGTAAGGCAGTGGATATAATAAAAGAGTCAAGAACACCTGTAATTTAGAATGAAAGGAACAAACATTTATAGATATAATTTTTGAAAAGTACGGAGCAATGTAAAAATGGAAAGTAAACTGCCCTCTTTCCTCTATCTCAAACCTCCATCCCTCTTCCAAATACACCATGATTACCAATTCTTCACACAATCTCCCAGTCAAGTGTGTATATTTATTGATTCTGTATGTTATTTTTTTTCTTTCTTTGCCTCCCTCTCTCCCTTCTCCTTTCTCTCCCCCTTCTCTCTCTGAGGCAGAGTTTCTTTGTTAACAACCCTAGCTGTTCTGGAACTTGCTTTGTAGATTCAGCCTGGCCTCGAACTCAAAGAGATCTGACTGCTTCTGCATTCCCAATGCTGGAATAAAAGGCATGTGCTACCACACCGGGCTGTGTGTTAGTTCTTTTTAAATTTATTAGTAAGGTGACCAGATTGTATTTTTCTGTACCATATTTCTTTTACTTAACAGACCTCGAAACTATTCCCATAAGAAGCCACACAAATCTCTGATCTTAACGACTAAATAGTATTTCATATATAGATGTAACATTATTTATTAAACCACTCCCCCGTTGATGGGAAATGCGTAAATCATAAGACAACAGCCATCTCTGATATTTGCATATGCATGTAATTTTCAACAAGGAAGGAGTCCTAGGACTCCTAGGAATGCAGGTGCAGGGTGGGAGTTTTCTAAATGCTAACAGGCACAGCTACCAAAAAGCCTTACTAATGTGTGTGTCCATCAGTGGTGCGGGGGAGGGCTCACTGAGCCTCTTTAAGGAGCCCAGCAACTCTATCACTTTGTTGTCTTAAGGCCCAACATCTCTATGTTCCTGGTGATTTTATATTGCTGAACTACTGACTTCTGCAAAAAGGACTGTTGCCAAATTTCCCATCACAAATACGGCCTTTTCAGTTGATCTGTTAGTTCTTGTTTTGCATATTTAAAATACTTCTGTTCCCTTAATGTCTAAGGGATTTAATCTACAGAAAGTTTCTGTGCCAAGGACACCTTTTACTTTAATGGTATTTTTATAACATTTTCTCACATCCCTGTGTGTTAATCTTTACCTTTTTCTAGTTTACCTTTTTGTGTGTCTATATTTTCAACCTTCCCAAGATTTTTTTTCCTTTTCTCTTATGTTGTATCTCTAACTCCTGACATGATGTTAGAGTGTTTTTCTTTTCTACCCAATCTGAGAACATGTGTCTTCTGAGACGAACTTAGTGTGGGTACTGATCTAATTAGGTGTATTCCTGCCATCTTGTCTTACGGCTTTCATGTTAATATTTTCTTCATTTTTCTGCTTGATTAGTATCGCTGGGCTTTCTCTGACCCCACTGTCCTTGGGGCTTCATTCTGTTTCCAAGCAGTAAAGGTTTAAAGTTACATTAGGGTGACTCTAATGCAAGTTAGCTAACACACATGCGTGAACATATTCATATATGCACATACAGGGAGCTGGATTAAGTCACAGCTGGCAGAAATACGGAATCCAGGGCTTTAGGGGCTGACTGTAAAGAGCTGAACTCATCCTTTCTACCAACAGTAGGTTTCCCAGTATCCTTACATCCTCCTCTGCAATAAGTGGCCTTACACCTCCTCACTCCCTTCCTAGTGCCTCCTCCTCATCCTGAGCCCTATCGGCTCTGAAAAGCTGACAGGTTTCCTACCCGCTAGGTCCTTCTTCCGGTCTTGTTAGCTTTCTCCTCCAGTATTTGCTTCTGTTGATGAGCCAAGTTTTAAACTTCAAAAGGGTCCAGACTTCATTACTGCAATGCCCTTTTCTTCACTCTCTCTAGTGTCTTCTCTCTCCTCAGGGACTTGATAATCCTGGAAGTCCTGGGTTGCTTCTACTTGTACTGGGCCATTCTTGCCTGCTACAGAATTCACTGTGCCTGCCTTCAGCAACTCTTGACAGAGACACAGGATGTGCTGCTGGGTGGTTTGTGTGAAAACCTTTTGGGTCAAGAGACTTGGCAGATTTTCTGAGACAACCTCATCTCTCCGGCCCAGCCCCCACAGACTGCTGTAGGAAGTGAAAAAGCAGCCCCACTGTCAGCTACTGTCTCAAAGAGTGGGAAGAGCCCACCAACCTGGGACATCACACCAACCAACCCTGAAGTGCCCCAGATCGCCCAGCACTCTGTCCCTGGGTTTCCCCCTCAGCCAGACACCCCAGCTGTGCCCTGGGCGGTGGGTCTACCAGCCTGTCCTCTTGGAATAGCGACTCCGCTTACTAAGCACATGTCAGGATTCTCCGAAGGGCTGGTTCACAGAGGACATTCCTCACTGTTTGCTCAGACTCCCATTAATTTGGTTTTAATGAACGTTTAAGTTTTTGGTGAATGTCCAGTAAGTCCTTCTTCTGGTTCAGTTCCCAAAGTACAAAGTTGGTGATGTCATGCTCAGGATTCTGACCATGTAAAGAAGCACTCCGTACAGCGTCACTGTCTTCTCTGAAGTCAAAGTCCTCCCCAGAACAATGAAGCGCTTTACTCACAGGGAAACATTTCAGGACATTGGTATGGGCAAGGATTTTCTTGGACAAGACCTCAAAAGCACAGGAAGCAAACCCCCAAAACAAACGGGATTACATCAAACCAAACAGCTTCTGGACAGGAAAGGAAACAACTAACAGCGAAGAGGCAGCCTACAGAAGGGAGAAATGAGTTGCCACCAGAGGAGATGAGGAACCCCATAAGTCCAAGAGCAAACGAGAAAAGATTCTAATTTAAAGAGTGGCCAGGTACATGCGGTGGGTGGCTACAGGTCACAGCTCCTCAAACTGTGGGTCAAAACCCTACATGGGGTCATATAACTAAATGTGTGGGTCATGGAAAATTTCAGCAACGATAAAAAAAAAGTTTCTGTTCAGGCAAGAGTCAAAACTTAATTCAAAATCAAACATGATGTCTCAGGCACCCCTCATCTGAGTTGTATCAAGACTTCACTATAGTGTTGGTTCTGAACACACAACATACAAACTTTGGATAGCCTATGGCACGATGCCAGGTGAAACCGCTGAGTGCCTGCCTGCAACACCAGCTCAGATTCTAGACCACAGACTATTCCTTTACACTATTTACTGGAGACATGGTTTCTGTTTTTATAGAAACACGTCTTCATTACAGAAAACAGAGACTATATGTTCCTGCTGTCAGTCTTTAACATGTAAGTATTAAATTAGCATATCTTTGGATTGGACTGTGATAGAATGTTTGGTTTTAAAAATTTGCTCTATTAGGGCTGGAGAGATGGCTCAGAGGTTAAGAACACTGTCTGCTCTTCCAGAAGTCCTGAGTTCAATTCCTGGCAACTTCTTGGTGGCTCACAACCATCTACACTGGGATCTGCTGCCCCCTTCTGGCATGCAGGTGTACATGCAGACAGACCACTCATATACATAAAATAAATAAATAAATCTTAAAAAAAATTGCTCCATGGCCAGGTGTGATGGCACATACCTTCTGATCTCCACAGTTGGGAGGCAGAGGCAGGAGATCTCTGTGAATTCTAAGCCAGCCTGGTCTAGATAGTTCAGGGAAACCATCAAAACAAACAAACAAACCAAAAATTAAATAAACAAAGAGTCTTTGAATTGCTGACATAGGTTTCATTAAAAAAAAGTTAAATGAATTTTGGCTTGAATGATGATAAAATTTGCAACAATTTCTGAAATGACCCTTAAATATACTTGTATCATTTTATACTCCATATTTATAAAAAATAATGCTGTCAGGATTGAGGAGCAATTATCATCCCAAGATGCTGACCAGCTCTGAACTATGGTGGGGGAGCTGTTTCATGCAGTGCAAATTTTCAGCAAAGACCCGAATTCTCTGTAAATAAACAAGCATATCCCTCTCGATAGAATGCAAGTTGGCTTCAGTCTAACGAATAACAAAACTATATGTGTATTAGAGAACTGTTCTAAACTTTTTAAAATAACTTATTACTGAAATATTGTATGTATGCCTATTTTATATGACTATACAGCTGAGGTCACTTAAAATTATTTTGGTAAAAAGGAATCAGGAGTGGAAAACATTTTAGGAAGCCCTACCAAAGAAAGCAATGCACTTTATATCTCAAAATAGCTAGAACAAAGAATATTGAATATTTTTTATCAGAAAGAAATTATTATTATTTTAAAACTATTTTTATGTTTTTTTCCCTTTGTTGTTTTGTTTTTTGAAACAGGGTTTCTCCACTTTGTAGACCAGGCTGCCCTCAAACTCCCAATGATCTGCTTGCCTCTGCCTCCCTGAGTGCTGGGATCAAAGGCGGGCGCCACCATGCCTGGCTTCAATTTTTATTTTCTTTTTTTTTCCACAATAGTCCATGTAACTATTGTCAACTAGTTACATGGGCTGATTATATTTTAGGAAATTAATAGAAATATAATGCCATCTTTTCTGGGCAAAGAAACCTTAATTTTTCTCAAGGTTTTCTGATATCTCCCCTAGAAAACCATACAATTTTCTCTTTCTTTCAAACCTACAAGCCTAAAACCGAAAGCCTGCCATGAAATTTATATCCAGTTGCAATCAGAGATGATTCAATGAAATATAAAGTCCAGTGATGAGGCACAACAGAAAAATGAACATAAATAGAATCAGAGAAATAGAATTGCCCCCTCCTCATAGGTCCACCAGGGTCATAATACAAATATTTAATAAGTAAGTGAAACTGGTGTGTATCCAGAGGCATCAGCTCAAGACTCACCTTGCCCACAGTCTCCCAAGAACATGGTGTTTTGTCTGAATTTAACCAGGGCCCTGTTCAGGAGTACCATTAACTTATAAGCTCTACCCAGGTCTCTGAAGATTAGACACCAGTTGGTGAAAGGCAGATGGCTTGAGATAAACTTCTTTCTTTGGAAGGGAGTAAGAATGAATGCTAACCCAGGGTAATAAGGAAAAAAAAAGTTAACTCCAGGGTAAGGGGAAGTGATCCTGTATGTACAGAACAGACGAAATACTGCTTCCCCTTTCTTTTTCATTTTCTTTGTGTGTCAACGTGGGTCATGCAGAGGGCTGTGTAGGTTGTCAGTTTATATGCTGGACACTCACAATAATATTTAGGCTGCCTACAACTGTAATGAGAAGGCCCCCACAGGCTCACAGGGAGAGGCATTAATGGGAGGCGTGGCCTTGCTGAAGGAAGCGTATTCTGTTGCCCTGAGGATCAAGATGTAGAACTCTCAGCCCCTTCTCCAGCACCAGGTCTGCCTGCAGCCTGCCATGCTTTCTGCCATGATGACAATGGACTACATCTCTGAACTGTAAGCCAGCCCCAATTAAATGTTTTCCTTTGTAAGAGCTGCAGTGGTCATGGTGTCTCTTCACAGCAATAAAATTCTAATTAAGACAAGGCCCATCTTTGAGTAAGCACAACAACAACAAAAGCAACCCAAAACCAAAACAAACAAAAACAGTCTCACTCGAAAATAAATCCCCATCCGCCTACCCTTCTCCTTCCTTCCATATTTCCTTCCTAAGGAACCCCTTTCTCCGACCTTGGAGCTCAAGTGAGTAATGCAGACTCTGAGGACAGCCCCAGAAATACTCAGAGGGATGTGTTAGCTGACAGAGAAGCATAGTAGGGAATGTAGTCTAAGCACCTTATGTGACTTACCTTAAATGAAGGAGAAATTAACGACTACCAAGAAAGTTGCTCTTTCCCAAATCCTAAATTTCATCAGTTACAAAATTAAGAGCATTGACGCAGTGGGAATACCATACCAGACTCAGCCACAGTGGGAGGGCTGGACCTCCATGCAAGGGTCAGATCCTTGACATCAGTTCTAGAGTAGCTTTGTGACTTTGGGCAACAGTTTAAATCCCTCAAAATCTCAGTTTCCGGTGGGGTTTGGTGGTTCATACCAATAACCCCAACCTGGAAGGCTGATGCAGGAGGACTGCTTTGACTATTCTACATAGTGAGTTCCAAGCCAGACTACACTTCAGAGTGAGAGTTAAGTGTAGTGAGTTTGGGGTGGGATGTCTTCTAACTCCACCCACTTCTAATGTTCTCATGGAACCGCCTTTTTCTCGGGTATAGGCAATGTGCTCCCAAGGCAGGACCCCAGGCTTCTCTCATTTGACGTCCAAACGTGGCCCTATTCCTGGCTCTTGAAATCTGGCTCCCGTTGGCTGTATTAACTGACATTGTTAGGCTAGGTGTGGTCTGAGCTGCTGAGGCGGGAAGCATGTGTTCTCCTCCTCCTGGAGTCTGCTTTCTAAGAGGCCCTCATTTGGGGAACAGCTGGCTCCTGCCCAGACTTCATTACCAACCCAGTAAACCGTTTACCATTTCCTTCTAGTCCCTTGTGTATGCAATCTCCTGGTTGGGGCCATCAGGGAAAAGTAAACACCAATTTCGTCCTATCAATCATGTCACACCTGAAGTTGCAAACCCCTGGCTCACTCTTGGCTGCTGTCCAAATGCAGTCTGGCAAACTTCTGACATGCGCCAGTGACGCTCTGTGAGTACTCTAGGAAAACAAGATTTCACTCTTCCAAAGTACACATCGCTGCAACACACCTCCTCGACACTGCCCTATCCCTCCCAGGCCCTTCCCTCAACTGGAATGCCTTTCTACTCCCCATCCTGGAGGCCAAGTGTGTGCAGGGCTCTCTGGCTTTCATTCAGCATGTATTCAAATTAGGATCTTTGCCCCCTGTCATATTCAGCATGTGTTCAAATTAGGATCTTTGCCCCCTGTCATTTCTGACTACACCTCACTTAGTACAAACAGTTCCCAAATCCCTCCGCCTCACCCCTCTCCAATTCCCAGTGTAATAGGACCTAGTAGCAATGAAGAATTGGGCTAAATAAATAGATAAGATGGTAAAAAAGAAGCAGTTACATAAGAGGAAAATCATCCACAAAAATTATCACCAATCTCTCTACAAGAAATTAATTTAAGGGCTGAAGAGATGGCTCAGCAGTTAAGAGCATCTGCTGCTCCCGCAGAGCTTCTGGGTTTGGTTCCCAGCATCTCCTTGGTGGTTCACAAGCATCCATCACTCCAGTTCCAGAGACTCCAAAACCTGTGACTCACTCCACAGTTACAATGCACACATACAGTACACCTACACCACACTGGCAAAATACTCAGATGCCAAATGAAATAAATAAACCTAAAAAAAAGGTAAAGATAATAATCTAAAAATATTAGCAACCAACAGCGACAGCCAACTCCAAGCAATGCTAATGGACGACAGTACAGCATTACTTGCCCCAAAGGGGAATTCTGAACAAAGGAGTGGAAACAGATGGGGGGTGGAGAACAGCGGTACAGCTGACTTTGTTGTTGTTGTTGTTGTTTTTGAGACAGGGTTTCTCTGTGTAGCCCTGGCTATCCTGGTTTCACTTTGTAGACCAGGCTGGCCTCAAACTCACAGAGCTCTGCCTGCCTCTGCCTCCCCAAGTGCTGGGATTACAGGCGTGAGCCACCAGGCCCAGCAGGGCAGCTGACTTTTAAAGGACACTAATCCTTACTACGGTATTTCACTAAAGGGTAGTAAAGGATTGATGAGATGGATTAACCGGTAAAGCCCAACTGGACATCCCTAAATCCAATCCCAAAGACCCTGGTGGGATGAAAGAATGACTCCTGCACACTATGCACTGACCTCCATACATACACATACACACACAAATAAATAAATGTCATTAAAACCTTTGTTAGCAAGGTGTGGTGGTACACACCTGTAATCCCAGCACTCAGGGAGGCAGAGGCAGGTGGATGTCTGTGAGGTCGAGGCCAGCCTGGTCTACAGAGTCAAGTACAGCCAAGGCTACACAGAGTTGAAAAACAAACAAACAGAAGTTTTTTTTTTTTAAAGATACTAAACTTTCTTTGTAATTTATAGTTATCAGACTGGAGAAGCCCCAGTAATTCATGTAATTGATTAATAGTAACTGGCTATTCATCACATTTGTAATGAACGAAAGGACAATACGTATAATTGTCTATAAGTTGCTTATATAAAAACTGTGTGAAAGTTCCTATCGAGGAAGACACAAGGCATTCAATCAGGGTCCAGAGTCCCCTGAGCTGAAACTAACCTGAATGCCCCCTTCCTGACGACTAGCTTTCACGGTACTAAAAGGCACCATGCAAGCTTCCAAAGAAGAGGCAGCTAGCAGTCCTGCCCAGCTATAATGCCTGTGAACGACATCCAGAACCACATCAAGAACATGAGAAACCCTAAGGGTGCTTTTGCGGCAAGCAAACCTTGGTTGATAACCAACACCTCTTTAATTGGACTTAATACCCACTCAACAGAAAAGTCACACCTAGTACTGGAAACCTAGCTAAGTACTCAGCACTAGTGAAGTCATGGTTACTGGAGGGAAATCTACAACCGCCAGTTTACTGAACCAGCATAATCCCTAACAATAACCTATAAATATTGGTCCTCAGGCCCACAGGTAAGTATAGTCTTCACAAACACCTATCAAGGAAGCTTCTCTTTTCAATAGACAGAGACCACTACAGAAAACCACAGCCAATCAAAATGCAGACTTGGAGAACCAGGTCCCAATGGAGACATCTACAAAATATCCTTGCACTTAAGGCTCAGAGAGCACTGTAAAAGAGGGGCCAGGACAAGCCAGAGGATCAGGGAGTTTGCTGTGAGACTGTAATATCAGAAGTCACACCAGTGAAGTCTCACCAACATGACCGCCCAGATGTGAGCTGAACAAAGAGGAAACCAATGGTCATGCCAAACTTGAAAAATTCCCCCCAGGCCTCAACCCTACAAAAAGAACTATAGGCAACTGAAAAAATCTGGGAGCAGAAGAGCTGAGCTTCTTCAGGGAAGAGCGCAGCAATTGGTTGTGTAGTACCAACTGGTCAGTCCTGAGAACACACATACATGCATCATGATTCTGACTGAACAGGTTATACTTAGGAGATATGTATGTATATACACATATGCATTCAATAACAATTAGTGGAAAAAGGTGATGAATTTGGAGAATGATGGGCACATGAGTGGTTTTAGAAGGAGGAAAAGGAAGGGAGAAATATTGTAATTATATTATAATCTCAAAAATAAAATAAAACAAAGAATAAAAGGACTTGGATTTTAGCTCTACACGTGCCTACAGGAAGAGCCTGGTGACCTGAGGGTGCATCATGAGCCAGCACTGGAAAATGAATGCTCTACGGAGCACTTCCTGGTTCCTTTGTATCCATTCTCAGCCATTCTCTTCTCTTCACCTGCATTCTTCCTGCTCAAATGTCTTTCTAACCCCAGTAACCAGTGTGGAACTGGTGTCTAGGCAAGCGAATGGCTCTGTCTGTAAACGGAAAAATCTGGTACCCACCTCAAAGAGGTGCTTAAGTGAAAAGGCAGGATGCTTGGAAGGCGAGTCCACGGGCTCTGCAGGGAGTAACTCACACAGCAACTCTTACCATCTTCCATTACATGGGGCAGGGTATGTGTGTGGGAGTGCTGTCTGATCAAATGTGTTGAGAGTATGTAACTTCCAACAGAAAGTGATAGGTGCAGGCAGTGATATAGCTCAGTCCCTCCCTAAGGTCAGTGCAAGCACTCCTAGAAGCATTTGGTGTGAAAACTCAGACTGCTGAAGAGAAATTTATCATAAAAACATTTGTCATGTCTCACATTAAAAAAAAACAGATTGGGGTAATTATTATTTGGGTCTGTGCAAGAATTTCACCTTATTTAGAAAAACGGTGTCTTCAAATGTAATCAAGTTGAAGTTCTTGAGATGAGAGCATCTTGGATTACCCCAGCAGGCCAAGAGTCCAGTCATGAACGTCAGTAAGAAGCAGAAGAGGAGGTGAGGGACACTGAGCAAAACGCTGCGCACTAATAGAGCCAGAGACTGGAGTGATACAGACATTGAGAACATCTTGGCCACCAGAAATAGGAAAGACAAGAGGGGGACCAATCCAGAGCTGTCCAGGGCATGTACACCTTGACTTGGGACTCCTAACCTCCAGAGCTGTGAAAAGGCAGTTGTCTGTTCTTAGGGTCCTGGAAAATAACCGTGTGGCAACTGAAGGTGGTCCCCAAAGAAAGACAGCTAGCCACACAAATGTGTATGCCCAGCACATGGGTAACAGGCCCCAGGGTTCCAAAAGCTTTATGTTAGGCAGATTCCAGTTTCTGTAACAAACACTGCGAGAAAGCAATCTTTATGGCAGGAAGTCGTCTGTGGGCCATGTGTTTCAGAGGTATCTATGACCAGGAATGTCATTACAAGGGAGAGAGAGAGAGAGAGAGAGAGAGAGAGAGAGAGAGAGAGAGAGAGAGAGAGAGAGAGAGAGAGACTGTCCACCTCATTTGAAGAGAGAATAAAAACAGCCAGGCACAGAGAAGGTGGCAACCAGGTAAAGCCCCCAAGGATGTGCCACAGGGACATTATTCAACTTGCCCTCCGCTCCCTGCCCTGGAAGTTTCCATCAAGTTTCAATCGCACCCTCAAATGTAGAGTCTGACAACAACAGATGAGTCCACAGATCTGGTCAGAGACCTTTCGATCCAATCAGAATGATTAGCTCCAGCAGCTGGGCTGAGCAGGCCTTCAACAATGACTTTGGCGGGTGGGGGCCCATTTCATACTCAAAACATAAACAGCAATGACCCTGAACAGATCACTGAAAACACTCCAACCTCCTGTTTCTAAGATACAAGAGGAAGGGATGAGCTGGGACAAGAGTTTGTTTTGGTTCCTACCTTAACTGGTGCACAGATACAACGTTCCCTAAAACATCTGCAGAACCAGTAAGAAAAGCAGAAGACACCACACAAAGGAAAGCTGATAGCCACCAACACCCCAAGTAGACAGAAGTGTGGGAACAAAGCATGAGATCATTCCACTCTGTCCTTCACGCTAGCATAAGCTTTTCAAGCACGAGGTCTTCTCACACAGAGCATAATCATTCAAAGGGGGCGGGGTGAGAGAGAGCCATACACATTTTCGTAAATTATCTTGGCATATATCTTCGTGTATGCAAATTTTTATAGTATAAACTCAGTTGCTGTAAAGTGGGCAGACGCTGGCGCCTTCCCAGGTTTGGCTACGTCGCTGCACTCTGCTGTAGGTTCCCACCTACCACTTTGAGGTTGGGAAGTGTATTCTCCCAATGCAACACTGTAACATTTAACACCACTTTCCCCAAACTATCCAAGGAATTGCTACAAGACCCTGACAAGAAGAAACGTTATCTAGAAGTAAATTCCGGAGGGGAAAAATGGATACAGGAATTGGGCAGCACATTATTCTCCAACTTAAAAGGAGGCAGGGCAGCGAGATGGTTCTGTTCCCACATGGCCTTTTTCTCTGTGTCCCTCATCTCCTCTTTCATCCCTTACAGACCCTCACTAATGGATTCTGGGCCCACCTGGATAAGATACTCTCATCTCAAGAACTGCCAAGCCCAATGACCTGAGTTTGATCCCTGCAACCCTCGTGTAGAAGGAGAGAACCCATTCACTCATACATATGTATGTGCTATGGTGTATGCTCTCACATTTGAAATAAGTACATGTGGAAAAAAAAAAGAATTATATATCTGTTTTGAGAAAAGATTATGTTCTTTAGTCTGCCACTGTAGAAATGAGATGAGCCTTTGAAAACTAGCATTGGATGGACATGTTTTTTAACATGGTTTAACATGGAAAAATTGATATGAAATGTACCAGCTTTTCATGGGCTATCTCTTAGTAAGATGGCTTTTATCCTAGGCCCTGATTCACTCTTGGCCTCCAATGTGAATTGCTGGAGTACAGAAATTACCTGGATTTTATTTCCTTGAGTCCTGTCTTCACAAGTGACGAACAAGAATAAATCTCATTAAATGCTGATGTCCATGCCTAGCAGCTTCTCAATTAGTTCACATCAGGCATCAAGAAAGTGATTTCTTTAAATTCCCTCCCTAGCCAGGCATGATTAAGAATTCATTTATTAGTCTGGGGATGCAGCTGAGTAGTAGATGTCTTGCCTAGCATATGTGACAGTCTAGGTTTGAGTCCCTGAACTGCTCCAAAGAATTTACATATTTATTCAACTAATACTTACTGAGAAGCTATTTGGGACCAGAGAGCACTGGTACAAGACTTAGCGGTGGATTAAACAGGGAAAAGCCCTCCTCTGTGCAATTTATATTCTAGTAGTGAGACAGGATCTATATGAAAAAAGCAGCAAGATAGAAAGCTTGTTTTATCAGTTAATGCATAGAAGAATGCAAGCTGGAATAGCTAACTGCTGGTGTTGGCACCTTTCTCCCCCGTACCCCACCAACACAGCCAAGACTGACCTATTTGTATTATGACTTACTGTGTGTGTCTCTAAGCCTGATGACCTCTTGGAGGCAAGCACCTTTACCCAATGAGCCATTTTGCCAGTTTTCGTTTCGTTTTGTTTTGTTTTAAGATAGGGCCTCAGGCTGGCCCTGAACTCATGATATTCCTGCCTCAGCTCCCCAAGTGATGGAATTATAGGCACGCATCACCCTGTGCTGCCTTCGAATGAGCCATTCCCATACCTCATTTCTTTGCTAAAAAATCATCTTCTACAAAGTTTTTAACTTTCTTTTTCTAGCACCCTACTACTGAGCCACACCCCTTCTCCCAAGGACAACACAGCCTTTTAATTAATTAATTAATTTTTTAAATGATAGGATTTCTTTGTGTAGCCTTGGCTGTTTTGGAACTCAGGAGACCAGACTGCCCTCAAACTCAGAGATCTGCCTGCCTCTGCCTCATGTGTGCCGGAATGAAAGACTCTGCTACCACTGCCCGGCCTCCAAGGACACATCTTAATTCAACTCTTGCCAATCTTACCAGGCTAGTCTTCTATGTGCTGTCCTTGGCTGCTCAGCAAGTGTAAATGGCTTTTTTCAAATAAGTTTGTCATTAACAAATGAGGGAGAAAGAAGGAACGAACATGCTAGCATTTCCTAAACGTGACTTCCTCACCGAGGCTCAGCTGTAGGAGCAGGCTGGTCTGACATCAGAGCTGATCTTTGTAACGCCAGGAGAGAGATCAGAGTCTCAGCTTACCCACAGAGATACAGGCATGACAGCAACTTGCTGAAGGTCACACTGTGAGTACCACAGGGGAAATTTGAACTCTACACCTACAATTATAGTCTTTCCTTCACTATTGAACACTACTGGAATTCTTGGTTTTCTATAGCTTGAGTTACTTCTCCACTTCTCAAAAGCAGCCCCACTTCGGATTTTTCTACTTAGGATTACATTACCCTACAGTCAATAGAACTGAACAGTTAAATAAAATATTCATATCCTATACTGAACACTGACTAATTTTCAAATTAAAACTGCCACTGATTCTCACAATTCCTGGTCCCTGACCCCTATTCCCACCCAACTATTTTCCTTTCTTGGTTCTTGTGTGGGTGAATCTTGAGCCTCTCTCTCCAGCCAGTGGAATATCCAGGTGTCACCATGTTGCATATTCAAATGCTAATACAACATACAAGCTACAGGATAAATGGCACTGTGAACCTGATCTGGATAATTTCTAGACAATTTCACTTAACGGTGTTCTTGTCAATTACCTCCATAACAGCTTCCAGGTCGGAGGAAGCAGAAATCGTGCAGATAAGACAACAGTCCTCCACAAAGCGACGCTAACATCACAACTTCCTCCCCTTACCGTGGGAACAGCTCATCTTTTACTATGTACCCAACAGCAGGTGCATTCGGGGAAATAACAGAAGGCGCACAGACAAGGACCAAAGGATTGCAGGGCTACCTCGCGGTCTGCGGCAGAGCTCAGGGGCGTGCAATCCCCAGCCAGCACTCGCCGGCGCCCAGGGGATGGAGAGCCCATGCGAGGCCGGGATGCGGGCGCGGGGTCCCAGCTGCTCCCTCCCCAGCGCGCTCTCGGAGCCACCCGCAGGAGCGAGGCGCGCGGCCCGGGCGCTGGGCGATGGCTGCTCCACCAGCCCTGCGCGCCCCGCCGCTGCCAGGCCCCGCGCCCCCGCCCTGCTCCCGCGCCTCTGTCCCCTCCCCAGCCCCCAGCGCCCCTGTCTCTGTCCGCGCGCCCCAGCCCCCCGCCGAGTCCTCACCACAGCTTCCTCTTGAGCGGCAGGAGGCTGCCGCGGTTGGACGGGGTGACGCCGATGGCCATCTGCAGCACCGTCAGGTATTTCTGGTACTTCATCTTGTCCCCGCTCCGCTCGCGGGCAGGGCCCCGCCGCCGCCGCCGCCGCCGCAGACACAGCCCCTCCAAGCGCCGCATAGATCAGCTCTGGGCCATCCGCCGCCCCGCCGCGCGCCCCGCTCCCGCTCCCGCCGCCGTGCGTGGCCCGCTCGCGCCGCCGTGCGTGGCCCGGTACCGCCGCCGTGCGCGCCCTCCTCCTGCTCTCCGCCGCCCCGCGCGAGCTCGGCACCGCTGCGCACCGGCGGGCGCGGCCTGGAGGCGGCGCTAAGCGAGCCTCGCAGCGCGTAGGACTGCACCCCACGTGCCTCAGTTTCCCCAGGGGGGCTGAAAGCTTATTTGCAGTCGGTTATGGCAATAAAGAGTCTCGGAGCAGAAAAAAAAATGTGTATGATTACCACCTAGTGGTTTGTCTCTTAAGCGTTTTGTTTTCTGCCCGGGTGTGATTGACGGTTTTATAATTCTACTCGGTGAGTTGCGTATGTGTTATACGTGTATGGTTCTGGATAGTGGAAACGCTGGAGTCGGGCAAAAAAAAAAAAAAAAAAAAAAAAAGCTCAATAATCAGTTGTGAAAAGTTGAGCTTGTTCTATGACCTTTAAACTTACTGGGGGACTGATGCATAGGGAAAAGAGAAAAGTTGACAACGGATACATTTCATACTACGATCTAAAATATTGCAAGTATTATGAATAATTATAACCAATGTTTGCAAGCAATACGCCTGCAATCCCCTCTGTGGACCCAGAGTCACCACCGAGTCACCACCGGAAGAGCACCGGAAGTGGGTGGAGCTAGTGAGGGGGCTCATAAAGTCAAGTTCGTGGGGACTCCTTCCTCAGTCCCCTGTAAAACATGGGACTTGCCAGCCTGTCACACCAAATCAGTGAGAGACCACGTCTAAAAGAAGGCGGGCAATGATTTGAAGACGCTTGATATCCACCTTTGGCCATCACATGGCTCTTGCATGTACACACATACACACACACACACACACACACCAGGCACAGTACTGAGGATATCCTGACCCTTGCTTGGCCTCTAGGGCTCTGTGCACACACACACACACACACAGCCCTCTTCCGTGCTTCTGCGAACTCTCACTTTAGGATTCCTATCAGCGTTATATTATTTGAGCTGCTACCGTGCAGGATTCTCAGAGATCCTTTGATGTAATTCTGATTTTCATACATCATATTTCCTCACTGTCACAACATTTAGGAGGGTTAGTTTTCTCAAGTTAACCCAAACTATAGTCACCTGCAAAGAGGGAACTTCAGTCGAGGAACTGCCTCCACCAGATTGGCCTGCAGGCCTGTCATTGTGGGCATTTTCTTGAGTAATGATTGCTATGGGAGGAGCTGGCACTGTGGCACTGGACGGCGCCACCCCTGGGTGGGCGGTCGTGCGGTATATAAGGAAGCAGGCTGAGCAAAGCGATGAGGAGCAAGCCAGGAAGCAGCATTCTTCCCCGAATTCTGCTTCGGTTCCTGTCTCCGGGTTCCAGCCTTGAGCTCCCGCCCTGACTTCTTTGCGTGATGGACTGTGTTGTGGCACTGTAAACTTAAATAAGCTCTCTTCCTCCCCAAGTTGCTTTTGGCCAGAGTTTTAGCGTAGCAATGGAGGCGCAAAATAGTACAACATTCTTTTCCTTTGTTTCTGGTTTTGCTTGTTTCTTGTTTGAGACAGGATCTCACTATGTTGCCCAGGCTGATCTTGAGCTCATGTTAATTCTCCTGCCTCAGCCTCCAAGTGATGGGATTGTAGTGTATGCTACCATGCTTGGCTTTGTATCACTCTCCTCCCTTCAGTTTCCACTCGCATACAGGAAGCTCTGCTGAATTCATGTCTATGACCCCTGGAAAGTGCTAGTCCCATGTTGCCTGTTCCTTCTGCACTTCCCCTTATGTAACAGATTCCACCTGAATTCCATCCTCCCTGTGTTTATTGTGTCTTTGCTGCACCTTCACATTTGTTGATCAGTTTCTTCTTTTCAGTTTTATACAGTGCTGTGTGGATCAACCACAGCAAGAAAAAGGCAGTGATGCAACTGTACCCCTAGGTCAGCCCCTAAACTTAACAGCATATGTCCACTGACCAAGCACAGACACACTCTGAAGAACCCTCTGGAGGTCAATCAGTGGAGAGGGGCACTGTGTAAGCATCATGACTTGGGTTTAGATACCCGCCCCCCCCAACAGAAGTTGCGGTTCTCCACCCCTGGAATCCCAATACTGGAGGGCAGGGCACAGGATAGAGACAGGAAGCTTGCTGGTTACCAACCCAGCCAAAAAGCCAGAGAGTTCATTAAGACACCCTTTCTCAAGGGACCAAACGGAAACTGACTGAGCAGACCACAGATGCACAGGCCACTCACAGGTACAGTGTCTTGCCATGATGAAACGTCATGAACCTAGGCAACTTACAAAGGGAAGCATTTAACTGAGGACTCCCTTACGGTTTCAGAGCGTGAGTCTATGACCATCATGATGGGGAGCGTGGCAGCACACAGGCAGGCATGGTGCTGGAGCCAGAATTGAAAGCTTACATCTTAAGACAGACAAGAGGGAAGCAGAGAGAGAGAGAGAGAGAGAGAGAGAGAGAGAGAGAGAGAGAGAGAGAGAGAGAGAGAGAGAGAAGTAAAAAAGGCATGGACTTTTGGAACCTCAAAGCCCTGCCCCCGTGACACACTTCCTCCAAAAATGCCACGCCTCCTAATCCTTCTCAAACAGTTCCACCAACTGGAGCCCAAGTTTCTAATATATGAGCCTGTGAAGGCCATTACCATGCAAACTACCACGTGTGGCATACAGCAAGCATGCGCACACCCACACACAAATAGTCTGCTGTGACTGAACACTGCTGGACTGCCATTGGAAGGGGTTTTCCCTGAACCACCAATAGCAGAGCCTGTGTCACATGCGTTTGCCCAGAGTTAGCGTATGGTGCCTGAAATTGGAACCATTCTTTGAGGGACTGATGCTATTTTACTAAACTGTAGTAGCTGATGCTGGGCACATCTGAACCTGTGCAGCCCAAACTATTTATATATGTATGTGTATAATGGACGCATGAAGAGTACTGATCCAAGTTGCCTGGATGCCCATTAAGAAGAGATAACAAATGTTAATCCTTGTCCTCCACAGGATCCCTCTTCATTTTTGAATTGATCGGCATGGAAGATTAGCACACATAAATTTCCCTGTGGTTTGGGCTCCCAACCAGGTAGGAAAGCAACCCTGCCTCCACTTTACTTCCATTGGTCTAGGGCTTTTCGCTCTTACAGAAGACGAGGAAGCAGTAGGTCTCCAACACTTCCAATGCAGACACATGCAAGAGGGAACCCTGGAGCAGGGCTGAGGATCAAACCCAGGGGTAGCGCATGCTAAGCAAATGTTCTAGCACTGAGCTTTGCTCCCACTATAAAAAGTCATTTTGAGACAGGTGATTGCTAAATTACAATCCTCCTGCTCCAGCCCCCTGAGCACCAGGGACTGCCATGTCCAACACCATCTTCTAAAGGGAAATCAAGTCCTGCCGGCAAACATTCATGATTTCTTTATTTGTTTATCCTTTTGCATGGCTTTTGCTGTCTGTGGGGTGTTTGATAAGCACTAGATTGTGCTGAGTGGTTGATTTATGCAAAAGCAGAAGACCTATGAGGGAAAATGAGAGATAAAAAGAAATGAGTGAAGCACTTTCAGAGTAGCAGAAAGGTCTGCATCAACGTAAAAGGTAGAACACTGGGAAAGAAAAAAAAAAAGGCCAAACCCAGCCTGTTCATAAGTCCAGAGATTAGCCAAAGGTTTGCACCATTCTAAGGCCATTTGTTCACAAACAAAACAAAGCAAAAACAACAGCAGCAACAACAAAGCCCTGCTGAATCTTGGTGAGCTTCATGGCATTTCACATGTCTGACCTCCACCCTCTCTTCCCCAAGCTGTTACTAAAAGACACATTTGAAAGATACAAATGACTTAAAAGAGGAGGGAGAGAAAGACAGTTCCATGCACACAGTAATGAAAGAGCAGGAACGGAGGTGTAAAGATCAGACAAAACAGACTTCCAGGAACAAAGTTGTTACAGAAGGAAACAAAGGCATTGTACAAAAATTAAGGGGTCACTCTACCAAGAAAACATCACAATTAGGAACAAAATGTGTGTGACTGAATGCAACAGTACATGAAGAAGCCTTCCTGGGTGTGATCCTTCATTTGATGGGATGACCCACACCTTTATTCCTAAAGGATCTGGGCCATTAGCGGCTTTTCCTTAGCTGGGATCTAGTTTTCCATCGGCTTTAAGCACGGTATATAGCGCTACTGTGAGATGCTCTGAGGGATGTTTTCATTTCAGACACTCTTCCTCCCTTCATCGTAATCGTCATCATAGGCGCCCAGCCTGAGCTGGGAGTCAGGGTCAACCATCCCCACCCGGCACAGTAACTCCTTTCTATGTTGTTTCCAAGGCATAAGGAGTCCAAAGCGCCTGCTTGCCCAGCTCAATGGAGCCATTTTTGTGGCCCCTGATCAAAGTATTTCTCCCTTTGGCTCTAAGCCCTCCAGAACAACAGAACTCATGGTCTTGGGGACGGGGAGCGCAATGAATGCCAAGGAGACAGCGGGGTTTCCAGTGAATGGTGTCACTCTCATTTTCTCTCCACAGTTCTTGGATCCACACGTCCTGATTTTGGAAGATGGCAACCTTTGCTTCTGGGGAGTCTTAGCTGGTCGTGCAAGGCATTTCCACACAGCTGGTATTATGATATTCAAAAGGCTGTAGTGGGA
Organism: Pachyuromys duprasi; assembly: GCA_028658305.1. Classification (NCBI taxonomy): domain Eukaryota; kingdom Metazoa; phylum Chordata; class Mammalia; order Rodentia; family Muridae; genus Pachyuromys; species Pachyuromys duprasi. Next base: position 43,992,191 of record CM053758.1, read on the forward strand.
GTTTTGGTTGCGTTAAAAACTCAGTTCTGTTATGTAGACATGTTTTTGTTTTAATCCCAGGTCTGGGATACAGGGCTGCTTCAGATCATGCACAGCAGCAGCAGGCTGTTTGCCTGGTGCAGGCTCTGAGGGAGGTGTGATCTTTGCCAGAGGCAGATAGTTTAATTCTGAGGACTCTGAGAGCCCAGAGAGGGGCAGTGCTCTGAGGAAGAAGAAGGCTGCTGCTTTCCCCTGCTGTGCCTCGTTGCTGTTGTTGTGGTTTGATGACAAGAAGAGGTTGGATATATCCTGACTATGAAGATGGAACTTGCCCCAAGGAACCCACGGACCCTAAGCAGCAGGAAGTAGTCTAAAGAGACATATGTTGCCCCTTTCCCCTCGAACCTTCTTTCTTTCCTACCTAATGTTGAGGTACTGAAGTGAGGGATTGGGCTGAAGAAGTAAGGTAGAGTTGGAAGAGCCCCAATAAAATAGATTTTAAAAAATTACAACAGAAAGTCCTTTCAACATTCTATCAAGATAGCTGTTCCAGCAAGGTAGACTCTAGGGTCTGAATGTGTGTCCTCAAAAATGTATATAATGATATCCTTTAATGGTATACTGAAAGACCACCCCGGAGGGTATCTTCTGTCAGGGGGACCCCTCCTCAAGGACCAGTGAGACCAGTCTTTTCGGATGCAAACAGCATGAGGTTTATTGATACACACGGGTACCCGGGGCGACAAAGTCAATCGGAAGACTTGCGCGCCTCTTGGTTGGGGTGACGGGTTTTTATAGGGCTCGAGAGCAAGAAGCATGGTTGCAGAAGCGAGAAGCATAGTTACAGGGATCTGATTGGGCAGTTTGAACAAAGCCACAGTTAGGTCATGTACCCAAGCGAAGGGGGGAGGCAGATGTGAGCCGAGTCACGTACCCGGTTCTTATCTCGGGTGCCCAGAGTGTTTTTCCTCAGAAGAGACAAGGACTTTCCATCCCCCCCCTCATAGGCCAGGCGCCCAAACGCAGATATCCTGTTGTTGGACATCTGTCCTGCCTTGCTTCTGACCTTGCACTGTTCCAGTCTTGCAAAATAGTGTTGTCAGCGTTATGCTAGGGTTTTATTCTTTCAATACCATCGGGTACTAGGGCTTCTGGGGGAGGTGAGTAGGTTAAAACTTTCCTGAAAGATATTGGTGGCTTCAAGAGCTGTTTTCCCATTCCACCATTAGAGCATGGACCACCAATGGGTTCTCACCAAAACCCAGTCTGCCAATGACTTGATCTTGGACTTCCCAGTCTCTAGCACTGTGAAAAACAAATCTCCATAGTCAATAACTCACCAGGCCATGGATAACATTACAAATGCATTGGGCCCATTGCCATGCTCCATTTGCTGGACAGTGAGTTCCTTGCTCAGAAGCAATGCAAGGAGGAGTGTTAGCACGGGCATTCTGTAAGTCCACAGAGTAGGTTTGGCAGAGTCATTATGCACAGGGGGGTAAGTCCACATCCAGACTAATTACGCATCCCACCCAGAGCAAAGCATTGTTCTTCCATTGCGGGAGAGGCTTAATATAATTAACCTGCCGCCAAGGCGCTGGGTGCTCATTCATCCCAGGGAACAGCTTCATATTTAGGGGTCAGTGTTGTCATCTGCTGCAGGAAGTAGGGCACTTAGCAATAGCTGAAGCCACGACAGTCTTGGTGAAGTACACGTTGCTGAGCCCACACGTAGCTCCGATTCCTGGTTGTACAGCCACTTTGTTCATGAGTGCAATGGGCAAGGACCGCAATGATTGGGGGAAAGAGGCTGACTTATTTTTATAGAACATGCCGTCTTAGTCACTTGGTATCAAAAGCTGACTTTGCTTTTCATTCTTCGGTGACAAGTAGGTGTTTCTGACCTTCTTGTCACTAATGTTCTAGCAAATTCCACATGATTCTCATCCGAGGAAACCACTGGCCACAGGCCAGGAATCGGTACATACGCCACGTGTAAGCCAGTTCTTGGAAGAAAAGTGAGCAGCCAGGGTGTACTGCTCAGCTTGCTGCTCAGTGCAGTTCTTCAGAGATGTTGCAGAAGGGCCCATAGTGCCGTAAGTGTCCTCTTTCAGTGGTAACTGTATGTCACACGTAACTATCCACAGTCAGACCCAAGTCTGATTACCTGAGTCTTCCTGTCTGTTGATAGCATGAGACGTCTTATGCAGTCATAGCTGTGGCTGGAAGAGGAAGTAGGGCAGCAGGAGTTGGGCCCATAGGCGTTTGGGTCCTTCTCCCATAACTTATTTGTGCCAGGTCAGGCTCAATTTCATAGATACCAGGTCCATTTAGTGATGGCGTGCTGCTGTGTACTCTTCCCTTCCTGACTTTGTGGTCAGACTGCACTCAACTGAGGATACATAGCCTAGGTCACGTGGTAGCTTAGGTCACATGGCAACTCGTTGGTGAGTGTTCTACTGTGATGATGTGACACAACAGGCCAAGAATCTCCTCCTCAAAAAGAGAACAGTTGTCTGCAGAACACAGCAGTCTGTCTCTGCTCCAGAATTTGAGCTCACCTTTCAGCACTTGCCAAAAGCTCCAAATAGCATCCCTGCCTGTGACCAAAACTTCCCGGCATGGTTGCATCTGCTGTGCCGTATGTCCCAAGCCTTAGAGCGCATGCTTGACAGATAATGGAGGTGTTGCACAGCCATCTTCTGTTCTCATCCCCACTCAAAACTAACAGCTTTTGCATTACTTGGTAAATGATCTGGAGCAGCAGCCCTATATGAGCAGGTGTTTGCTTCCAAAAGTCACACCCACTAGGCATTTTAGTTCTCTCGTTATACAAGGCAGCATGGCATACGCAACACACATGCTTTGAATATATAATATGTCTACCTGGTAGAAACTACACAAATTTCACTGAGGCAGAAGCCCCTTGAAATTAGATATATATTACCACCTTTTGACATGCAAGTATCTCACCAGTAAGGGCAGAACGTCTTTTGCTTCTCATTCACTGACTCTAACAAGCATAATGTCATCAATACAATGGGCCGGTGTGCTGTGGTATGAAAGGGAAATAGGACATTTCCTGTGGACTAAATTCTGACCCAGGGATAGTGAGCTGATATAGGATAGTGAAGGAGTATTTCCAGCTTTACCTGGAAGCAAACCACTTCTAGTGGTCTTCACAAGGATGCATTAAAAAGCATTTACCAACTCAGCTACATAAAGAAACCACATTTGCTGATAGAACAACTTCAGCTAGAGTAATAGCTGGTTAAGTTAAGCTATGGTTACCCACTGTTACTCTCCTAGATCCGTCCACCTGCATAGGCCAACAGGACTGCTGGATGGGATGGTTGAAAATTGCCACCTTTGCATCTTTTGATTCTTGGTATTGGAACTAATCCCTGCAACCCCACCCCCTCTAGAGACGGATACTGCTTTTATCTTACTATTGTTCTAGAATGAGAAAGTTCTTGTGGCTGCCTGATGGCCTCCATGGCCATCACAGCCTTGGGAAAGGAGCTCTGAGGTGGTGTTAGGGAAACCACTTGTCCCCTTGTAAGTGGACTTACTCCAGAAATTCAAAGATAACCTGATCTCCGTTGGCACCTCCTGCAAAAATGGGAGACCTTTGTGACCCTTTGGATCTTTTAGAACTAGGGTTCTAAAAGTCAACAGGATCCCTGCCCCCAATGGCCTGATTTTCTTTTTTCAGTGTATCATTATCTTGGTAAATGGCCATTGGTCCCTTAGAGGAAGACTGGCAGAATTTCTAACAGTCTAAAAAACAAACAAAAACAATTAAAAAAAAACATGGCATTTCCTTCAGGAAGTCTAGCCTCCCTTTTATTTAAAGGGTTCTGGCTCTATAAATTGACCCCAGGACTTACTTCAAAGGGTGTGATTCTGTTTTTAATGATTCAAGTTACACTTCATTCTTTTGAAAGTGTAATAGGCTTATAATCTATTTCTATAGATGCCATGAGAAAAAGCCAGTGCCATAGTTCTCTGTGGTCAAACCATTCTGACTGCTGCTTTGACTCTACTGCTATTTGGTGCCTGGGTGCTACCAACTACCCCTGCCACTGTGGGATCCAGTTGCTGAATTGTGGAATGGTCAAATCAGTATCTGCTATATTAATCCCTCCAAACACATCATTTTTTTTCCTGTGGCAAGAGCACTCTATGTCTTCCCTTTGAGTTATTTTGAAATATATAATAGGTTATTCAATTATAGTCTCGTTGCAGTGCCCTAGTATAAAAGAATTTATTTCTAGGGCTGGAGAGATGGCTCAGCAGTTAAGAACACTGATTGCTCTTCCAGAGCAATTCCCAGCACCCACATGGCAGCTCACAACTGTCTGTAACTCCAAGAATTGACACCCTCCCATAGACATACCTGCAGGCTAAACACCAATGCACATAAAATAAAAATAAATAAATTATTTTTAAAAAAACACTCATTCTTCCTGCCACCTTCAGATCCTGATGTAAAACTCTCAGCCACCTCTGCAGCACCATGTCTACCTTCATGCCACCATGCTTCCCACCATGGCAATAATGGACTAAACCCCCCAGCTGTAAGCCACCCCAATGAAGTGTTTTCTTTTATAAGAGCTACTGTGATCATGCTGTATCTTCACAGCAATAAAAACCCTACCTAAGACCAAAAAAAAAAAAGGATTTATTTCTACCCTCTAAATGCAACTCTGTACCCAGTGATCAACAACTCCCCTCCTAGAGCCTTTGGTAACAACCAGACTCTTCACTGCTACAGTTTAACCTTTTTAGTTCCTATTGGCCATACCTTTAGTTCCAGCAGTTGAGGAAGCAGAGGCATGCGAATCTCTGTGAAACTGAGGCCAGCCTGGTCTACAGAGTGAGTTCAGGACAGCCAAAGCTAGGTAGAGAGACCCTGTCTGGGGGGAGGGGGGGGAAGAAGTGAGATCATATGGCATTTGCCTTATGTATAACTTTCAAAATATTTGGAAAAGAAAATATTTTTTAAAAATTACAATACTCAGTAAGTCCAAAATAAACAAAGGAGAGTGAAAAAAACGTGTACTAGCTAAGGTAAACAGAAACTACAAACTCTGCTTGCAGATGTCTGTGATTTCAGGAACAGTGCCACAACACAGCCTGGACACTGTCGCATTCACTACAGTTCCTGTCAACAGACTAAACGCCCCAAATGCAAGATACCTCTTCAGATGCCATTTACACAAAACATTTTTGAAAACACTATAGGTGAATGCAGAAATTTAACGTTAAGAGAATAGGGAAGACACTAAACCAAGGAAAACTAAGACAGCTATCCTAAGAAAACTTAGCATTAGAGAAATAAAATTATAGAAGTACACATAATTTTGTGTTGATAAAAAGTTTAATTTGTTGGGAGTATATGATAACTGCAAAATTGTAAATTCCATATATATATATATATATATATATATATATATATAATTTAAGATGTGTAGAGCAAACAGTGATAGAACTTTAAGATGAAACAGACACATCTATAAAAATAGTGTTTGTATTACATTTCTGTTATTGATATAAATTACAAACATTCCTGAAGATATCAAGAATTTGGATAAGATTACAAAATTGACACAGTGAAATCTTTTTCTAATTGCTATAGACTTCCTATTTTTATCATATACAGACATTGGTGAAATACAAAGAAAGTCTGAAGATGTCTCAGAGGTTTCAAAGTGTACAGAGTTCTTAGAAAAAAACAATTAAGCTAGGAGTCATAAAAAATGGTATGGGAACCTACCTGCTAGAGATTCTAAACAGCAATCACACATGAAAATAAAATAGCAAAATATATTTTGAAAAGAATCTAATCAAACACTTTATGTAAAATTTCCTTAAAAATATGACTTACTAAACTTATTTGGAAAAAATAGGCAATCAATCTACAAGAAACAGGAAATTATGGTGTAGGCTAGGCTCACAAACAAAAACACAGAAAAGAAATAAGAATCTTATAAGAGCCCTATTGTCCCATTTTGCCCACAACAGCCCAAGCCTACACCTAATATTAATTCCCGTTGATTATTTTCATAACCCCCTTAATTCTCAAACCTGCTCCAGTTAGAGGATCAGCCATATGTTCAGCCTTCCTGCTTATAATAATCACAGAAATGAAATCTGCAGTCCAAAATGTTCCTGCAAAAAAATTCCGGGCCTGTATTTATATCAACATATCAAACATGGTGGGAGAATAATTTTCATCTTAGGCAACTCTTTGCAAAAGAAAAAAAATATGTCCCAACTTTTGAGAATAAAATCTGGTTGAAACATCCTTAGCCCTCAGGGAGATGCAAATCAAAACGACTCTGAGATTTCACCTTACACCCTCCAGAATAGCTAAGATCAAAAACTCTAGTGACAACGCATGCTGGAGAAGTTGTGGAGAAAGAGGAA